>CM068586.1:42720952-43383036 GCA_035048485.1 Pteria penguin | reverse complement strand
CATGAAATTATACAAATCACTCTAACACCAAGGGGTATCTCCCTCATGCATAGCTCTGTCCTTAGACTGATTCGTTTGGTTCACTTTTTTGTTTTTGGTCATTTTGGTTTTAATACACCATTCGGCCACGAGCATCACTGAAGAGACATAAGTCGTCGTAATGCTAATCTGAAGAGACATAAGTTGTCGAAATGCGCATCTGGTGCACAAAATTAGAAGGTATATATGTTTTATATTTATTATTTGTATCATAATATATCAAAGAATAAATAAGTTACAAAGTACACTTTATAGTTAACAAACTCTGAAAATGTCACCGGTTTATCTCGAGTAATTTAGAAGATATGAAGATTTGAAAATGGACAATATCGCATTTTCATACCTTTTTTCAGCAAATCAAAATGCACAACCTTACAATTTCAAGAGTGTATAACTTGATCAGTTACGCATAAAATTTGTTGCATTTTTCATTTTTTCTACTTTATGTACTACAGGTATTATGAAAAACGATAAAAAAATTTGATTATAAGTCTTATTATCTCAAATATAAACTCTTATACTTGACGAAGAATGTTTTTTACCTTTGATGAAAATGACTAAGTCCAAATGTCCAAGGTCATTTTTCTAAAAACATATACAAGGATTCCTATTTATGTAAAAACTTATTTACAATGCTTACTTATAAGGATATTTGACGGAATTTTGATTGCACGACAACAAATAAGCTCTGTAAAAGCAAAAAACTTTTTTTTACCTAAATCAGGGGCAGATAACTCGTTTAAAAATGTGAAAAAAGAAAAATATGATATAACTTTTAATTTATCACAATATAGCTAAATTTTTTATATTAATCTACTGTATGTATTATATTTACTATAAAAAACCCATAAAAGCTTCGATTATATGGGTTATTATCTAAGATATAAACTCTACATAAGTTTGGTCGATTTCAATTCCTGTTCTTTACGTCTCCTCCATGACACTCCTTCACAATGTCTTATAAACAGGAAACCTGATAATAAGTCCTTGTCCGTCATTACTATGACTACCCAGTTTATTAAGATCGCTAATTAATATCTTGAAAAATGACAAAAGGTACGAAATGAAGGATGGTATGTGCTGGATGAAACAGCCGGTTAAGGTGATATTACGTAATAAATATAATTAATGAGCTGCACAGGTGACAGGTGGTCGTACTAGACGACGTTACCCCGATATATTGAAAATGTTGCAACTTGATTAGGAAGTCAACTATTATAGAATTTGTCATGGGACTGACCATCTGATTGCACATGACGAACAATCATCGCTTTCGCTGGTGTTTTCGTGCGAGGTGTACTGAAAACACATGTTATATTGGGGGGAATATTAAAATTAAAATTATTTTTATAATGTCTTCAGTACAAAGTTATTTAAATGAAATAAAACATTACGTATTTAAAACGTATTTTTCGTGAATCTGAGGTCACGCGATTGGCATTTTGTAGTACCGTAACTTGTTATCTCCTTTTTTTATATACAGTGGCGGATTTATAGGGGCGCCCCACCCCTCTTTTTTTTTTTTTTTGTCACAACAATGAGTAAATCTTCAGATTTGGCACCTAAAATGGCGGAGTATTTTGGCTAATATTTGATTTTTACACGTGCCCCCCCCCCCCCCCCCCCCCCCCCACATTCGGAAATTATGGATTCGCCAATAATATAAATACCAAAATTAACTAGAGAGGATTAAAACCAAGTCTAACCTAAGTCTTATGTCCTTGTTTAAACAAAACAAAAAAAAAAAATCTTCCTTGAATCAACTTAGTTTATCAACCCCCTCCCGCACCACCTTCCTTTCGCAACTCTAGAACTATCTGCAATTAAAATGTAAGTCTGAAGTTGGAAACAGGGGTCAATGTAAACCAAATGATGTCTTATTTCATCGCTCAATATTTAATTCTTGATATTTATTACATTAAAATGTGTATTTCTGTATATAATTATATACATGTACGTGAACGTCGCCGAGTCAGAGGAAACTCGTGTAAAATCGTACAGTGTCAATAAAAGAGCTAAACAATTACCATGAACTATAGTAAATCGTCAAATGTTTAATTAATGTAAATAAATATAAAACAAAAATACCAATAGTTATCAATTCGAATGTAATAATCGTTCATGATTAGTGTATACACCGTGCTTAAAATTTATGCAGGCCTATTATGAATGATGAAATGAAACTTTTGATAAATAAAACTTTCTAAATAAAAGCTACGGGGTACCTTTTTACAAACAGGATAATCACAATTACTTCTATAAACATTATTTTGGTTATGAGTTCTCTTATTTTAGAACTTTATAATGCACGCAGACGAATAATGGGTCTTCCTATTCCTTTTTAGTTTACTAATACGAAATTTTATTGAATATCCTACACTTTATATTGAAAAATATATGATATATTGAATTTATGTGCATAAAATTGTGGTATGTCATTGCACATAATTACCCTGCCAGTCATTTTGAATTTCTTAGAATTAGGTTTTCTCATTTTTCTCATATTTATGTCGTTCAATGTATTTAAAGTGGCCAAAAGCAAAGTCGCACTATGAATAATAATAAAAAATTACATTAACACAGTAAACTAGACCAGTAGAGTGTGCAAAACTCGGCTGAGTCTCTTTTTATTTTTTCATTCATGTGCTTTTACTACTAGTACTAGTACTACTACTACTACTGCTACTACTTCTACTACTACTACTACTATTCCTACTACTACTAGTATTGCTGCTACTGCTGCTGCTGCTACTACTACTACTACTACTACTACTACTACTACTACTACTACTACTACTACTAATAATAATAATAATAATAACATTTACAATAAGAGAGAAAACAGAAGAAAAAAACATCTGAGAAAACTGTATGACACAAATCACTAAGGACATGCATACAAAAATGATTGTAGTAGAATATACACAGAAAAGCGACATAACAAAAATATTCGATTGAGCTGCGGTTACAATACCGACTTTGGACGGTCAACTAATGTAACAAACGTTATTCAATTGGTTTGGTTAACCGGTTCACGGGCGCCCACCTTCCCACTCACCGCAAAAGCAGCACAATCAAAAACATACATTAAAAATTTATAAATAATCCTCTGTATAGAGAACAAAAAGTAGAGAGGTCATAAAAATTTTATTACACACGAAATAAAAGGAAAAAAAAATAATTTAATGATAATAATGATGTTAAATGCAAGGTACCGGACAGAAATCATGAAATCTTTACATAATGTCTACACGGCGATTTATTTGGTTACAGAACGTCTACTGGACCTAGCTCACACAGGAATAAGTCGTGTAAACGCGCGAAATTCTGTCCTCGTTAACGTGATGAGTGTCTTACCGCGTGCAGAGACTGCTTTACCAGGTAATAGCACATTATGTAACCTCGATAATACTTTACGTTTGCTATCCCCATAGCTTCGAGGTTGCTCAGCACATCCATTTGCGTTAATGTGGAGGGGCCACCTGAACGTTTATTTCAAGCCGCGGTCACTCCTTTAATTGCTGAGTTAACTTTAAACTATATATGCACCTATAGATGAAGAATCCCTTTCACTCTTGGAGGAAGATCGATATCGCTCATACATGTAGTCAGTATGATAGTAAAATATTCCTACCTTTTCATTCGATGGAATACTTAGCAAACATCTATTGTATATTCATTAATTGAATAATTCGGTTTCACCATACAGCATTGTTTCATTTTTATTCTTCAATGAAGCAGAATAAACCGCAGCTGATGTGACAGGGTGACTTAGGATGCTTTCTCGTCCATCGCACATGATTTTACCAGTATATTCCGGATTTCCGAGTTATAATCTCACTTTTATTATATATGCATGTATTGCGTTAATGAATATGCTTTTGAATTTTGTATTGTACTATAGTTATTGTTAAAAAGATAATTCTATTATATATTTCAGACGTTTAATTACGCATGTATATGTACGTATATGATCATCGTTTTACACAAGTGGCAATATATGTTTGTAAACATGTTTTTTTTTAAATATGTTTTTTATGTATTTCCTCCATTCATGAAATATATCTATATATAAAATCAGTCTTTACATCATACTAAGTATAACTTCTTACGAGTTATGCCAGCTCAAAACACCTTATGGCATCACGGCAGATGTGTGCGGTCAGTAGAACATGCTTACTCCTGTATGGTATCTGATCCCATCTCTGGATCATGCAAGGGTCCGTATCTTAGTACTACTTTCTTTATGACTTGAATATAGGGGCAGGCTTGGTGTAGTGGTTAAGCTCTTGGCTTGCGGCGCCGATGATACGGGTTGCGCCATTATGCTTGAGAGGTTGTTTACCTCCTGCTTCCATGTCCTCAGCTTGTCGTCTGCTGGACTTGTCGTCTGCTCTCACTACTCCGTCATTTGCAGACGGATCAGAACTACGTCAACCCGTATCATGTACTCTGTCAAATTGGACAAGATTTCATTAATATATAGAGGGAAGAGGATTCATCTCGATGTCGTCTGCTCGGCTTGGTGTCTACTGAACGCGCAAGTGTTCCACGGCAAAGGATTTACATATTTGCATAATCTTTTGAGAAGGCAGATTCAAAGAATGGATGTGAAGAGGAATTGGACACCGTTACCCATGTGTCGTCTGCAGACAGAATTGTCAATGCCATTCGATGACGTCTGCAAATGACCGCCGTTTACAATCACTAACATTAATACCATCAAATATAACACAGATATTGCTATAACAACCAGCCATCATGTAAAATATTTTCGTTTTTGTCATTTGACACTTGTTATAAGAAAGAAAAAAGAGGAGTTACTGGCTCAGTTATGTGGCAGAAGTCACCATGGAGCTATACAATAAGAACCTTTTCCCAAGAAATTCTCTTCGAAAAAATTCTAGATCCGCCTCTGTCACACCCCAGCACGTTCAGATCACAAAATTAATTTCTCATGAACAAACTGAATCTTCGATTTTATCAGCATTCAAATAACAATGCACTCATTCAATACACCAGCTATTACAAAACATTTTTCTGTCACCCTAATACCATTTCCATGCAGCTAAATGATCGATTTTTTTAATCTCGTATTTCAGAAAAAAAAAACCCCAGAAAGCAACATTCTAATAAATTTGTTTCAAAGCGAGTTTTGTTTGAGATACCTTTAGTCATCCCATAGTCAAAGCACTCCTGAATCGAAGACATAAGAGAAGAAGAGTCGCGAAAAAAAATCATATCTCGATTCGTTTAAGCGATTTCACTAGGATAATAGACACTATCGCCCAATTAAAAGGCGAATCCTTTTGATGTTTACAAACACATTTTTAAAACCCTCACTCAACCAGTTAATCGGAATTTTCAATCATATCTATAGATTTATGCAAACTGTGGCGAAGCAAAGGCGTCCATCGCCTCGTTCTCTCCCTTTTTTTATATCCCCTTAATAGATCCCTCGTCTTATCAATTCAATGTAACTGTAATGTTATTGTAATGGCATGTGACTGACATCGTTTAAGTGACTAGCCCTCTACCCATTCCCTTTCCCACCAGAAAAAAAATTATTTAATTATCTTTTATTATCAAATAAATATTGTAAGTTTATAGAGGCAGATGGACAAGTTTCTTTTCGCCAAAATTTATCAAATGCTTCACAAAATATGTAATAAATCCTCTTCTCTTTTTTCCACATTAATTTGTATGCGCGTGTGTGTGTGTGGGGGGGGGGGGGGGTGTTAAAATCTTGTTCCGTCACAGACCGTGGTCACTTTGCCCATCAGTGCCATACAATGCTCAGCGGAGGACACATCTTGCTACACCACGTTTCTGATGTTCACCCAGGTTTTCCTTACTGCTACAAACACCAAGATTTCACCATCGTAACAAACCATTTTAAAAATGACAAATGAAACAAAGGCACTTGATATTATCTCAATTCATTCCGCTAAATTTACTGAAAATAGTCGAAACTGTAATTGTGTCTAAAACCCCAACTATCGGATTTCACGAGATTTCTCAAGACGTATCTTCTAGATTTCCCTTGTTAAGTACAATTCTGCGTTGGAAAAGCGTTTTGGTCGTTGTATTTAAAGAACAATAAAAGGAATTTTTCGGACACCCACAAAGTTGGCGACCCCCTAATCGTTTGTCTTATAAGTGCTAATATCTTTCATTTTAGTTCAATAAGCCACTTGTCTGAACCGCCAATCTATGGAGGTGGCGGCTGCGTACCTCGGCAAGGCAAAGTGGAGGAAACTCACACGTCATGTGTCACAGACCGCAATCGTTTACATCTACTCCTATCTCAATCTGCTATCATAATCTAAGCCCCTAAAACAAAGGGCGACTACTCGACTGGGGACCCCAATTTATTAGTTCAAATATCTGGTACATAACCCGTGTAACAAAAATAATACAAAGGTTAACAGTTTGTCCCGATGTTTTGTTTTGTTTTGTTTTGTTTTTTTTTTTTACTTTAAATAAGCAGGCAAGCTTGGTGTAGTGATTAAACGCTTGGCTTAAGAAGCCGAGATCTGGGTTCGATTCCCGGATTGCGCCACTATGTTTAAGAGGTTGGCTACCTCCTGCTTCCATGTCGCGATATATCTGAAAAATTGTTGAAAGCAACGTAAAGCACAAATCAGCCAACCAAATTATAATTTTTTTTAAATTAAACTTCATTTATTTTACAACGATTCAGAAACAAGTTTACAACTTATATAAATCTTGCTCGTTGGCACAGATCTTGGCGTAAGGGTGTCGTTTGTGTGGAAGGAAACCGGAGTACCCGGAGAAAACCCACGAAGCCAGGTTGATGACAGACCCACCATCTCACGTACCATAACGGGAATCGAACCCGGGTCGCACTGGTGAGAAGCGAGCGCGCTACCTGGCCCCCCAAATTATAACTTGAATAAAAAGAGTGTAAAGTAGAATATTAATCATTTTATGTTCAACGGTGGAAATCTTCTGAAAACCATTGAATCAATGAAAGGACTTGAAAGTCCTCAAGGTCGGAATCGCATGGTCAAGTACATCAGAGGTAATAAAGTCGTGATCCACCAAGAGATCACACACCAAGCGTGTAATGTTTAGGATCAGTATTGACAAAAACACGGTCTGCGCATAGGTGCTCGTTTTCATATAAACAACGGCTCCGCCCTGTACACCCCTGTACGTCTCCGTCTCGTACTATATAGTTATCTCATTCTCTCTTATCACTTTTGATCTTGACAGTAGTCTGAAATTAGCAATCTGGACAGTCTCCCGCTGTACATGTACATTTGGGGAAAACCACGTCTACACATGTAGATCTATAAATAACTGGCTATTTTAGTAGCATTACACATCAACAACTACCAAGACGTTTGTTTATCGTTGTGACGAGAAGATTGTAGAGTACTTTGAATTCCACTGCTATGAAAAGAAGCGATATTCTCAAGTTTTATTAATTATATACAACAGATACTAGTACGGACTAGTAGTGTACTTCTTAAATTGCGGCACAGCTACACAATAATGTCAATCATACTTTTTCGGGACTTTCCGTCGAGTATTCGGAAAGACTGCATGTCCTCCAGCGCATGAATATAACTCGTCTAAATCGATGGAATAACGGCACATCTATTTTCTCATCTGATCAAACTGATCTTGTATTGACCCGTACAATATGAATTATAAGTACTAAAAGTAAATCTAATCACGCTTTTTCTAAATATCGACGCACTATTTATACACGAGGAGGTATTTTCTGCGTTCCAAGCGTTCACCACAGCATATTATAACGGCTAGGGTCTGGAATTGCTACGCAATTCCAACCAAAAATAAAGATCTACATATATTTTTCAACTTTAATACTTCGTACTAAAGACAACCCGCATAATTCATTTCCTGTCGGTCGCCAAAACCCAAACCGATGGAGAACAACATTGTCAAAACTTTGCTGCGAGATGTTTGTTGCGGAATAAGTGAAGTGTATTCCTATTTGCCACCATAACGTACAAAAGATCTTGTACTCAAAAAACGAGGGAAGGGGTCTGAAAATTTAGTCAAGTGACACCAAGAATTAAAAAACAATACTTGCATATGCGTATATTTATTTATTAAATACACAGTAAGCAATCGTAAATTCAGAAGCATTGAATGTGTAATAGGATACCAAGCAATTCCATTAAAACAGCGTTTTAAGATAACTTGGGGGGGGGGGGGGGGGTTGCTTATCGTAAATAGAATTCATGAATTCATTTCATTTACGGCCGTAATTTCAACCGTGATATACCTGGAACTAATGCTACACAAAATTACAAACCTGATTTTAAAAATACAGTACACAGATACGTCTTACACACTCCATTCAATTGATTGATTGATTGATTGATTTTTGTTTAACATCACACCACGAATATGTCACGTATATGGTGACGACATTTGCCTGATACGGGACATACAAATTTTGACCTTTGCAACGGAGCCACTCAAAGCAGTGAGGGATCTTTAACGTGCCATGCATACCACGACACGGGGCCTCGGGTTTTACTATCTCATCCGAAAGACAGAAAACCGGCATGACCAGAGCGGGACTCGAACACCGACCTCCCGATCAGGAGGCGAGCGCGATACTACTAGGCCACGCCGGCTTGACACTCCATTCAACAGTTCAGAATACAACAACGACAGCACACAATACGCCATATGTAAGACTGATACAAGCAAAATCATTCAGATGACAGAATCTTACTTATATGTTTATTAAATATATATTAATTAATTTTTGTCCTTTATCTGTATCTATATATTTTCTAGTATTTCACATATTAATTGTATACATTTGATTAATAATAATAGGTAGCTCAAAATAAAGTACATAGATCTGTGTTCTAATCTTGAGAAGTTAAATTTTAGATTCATATCAAAATCTCTTCGTTACATATTCATACTAATATTGATATATTCCAATTCCTGCAGTGTACATAGTGCCCTGTATCAATTTAACATGATTTCTTGGCCAATTGAAATAACGTTATCTTACGCAAGATTAAATTATTAATAGTAAAATACGAGTGATGCAGACATGATCAAGAACGAGCATTTAGATGAAAAATAAACCTTAAACTTACCATGCTCATCTCCAAGAGGTAATATATACGTGTCACAAACTGCCACCGCAAAAGCTAAAATAAACAACCCGGTTGCCATTGTTTAATGCATCTTTATCGCACACCTTCCTATAAGTGGATTTTGATAGAAGGATGCTATAGAATATTCTATATAATTTAATTAGTGATAAATGAGTGAATGAATAACCTTGCCGATAATATCATAGGCACTCACAGTTGTCCTCAAGAATGGATTATACAAGATGTTTTATACCTTTATGTGTATCCTGAGAAAAAGATAAACAGAACAAAGAAAATAACCCAGAAAAATTAATGGCTAGCCAATGAAAATTGTTCATTTAAAACGTCTTATTTTCTGCATACAACAATGACAGGCCGTCAATCAAGAATAGTGCGCATGATATTGACCCTTGTATCTTACTACTATGACAGACCAACTAAACGTATAAAAGTTTCTTTATTTTGTGTATGTAAAAGTTAGGAAAGATTTTGTAGGAGATGAAATATTATAGATGAGCATTGTATAGGATAAACACTGCAATTAAAATCAATATTCCATAAAGCACAAGCAATATTTTTGAATCACCTATAATACTGTGGACGATAAAATACTAAAAATTATTGTAAAGCAAATGAAGCTTTACAAATTAAACAATATGCAAACGTTAAAGCAAGATAATAACAAGGGAAAAGGGGAAGACATCTGACTGATCTCACAAATCTCAGAAATCACAAAGAAGATGTACAATAACAGATAATGAATTCCATGCAATGATATTACAAAAATACCGGCTTAGGACGGTCAATTGAGCAACAAATGGTACTATATTGAAGTGGTTAACCGGTTTATCGTGTGGAAATTCGGATGCGAAATTCCGCTAAACACAAATTGCTGAAAACTTATATTTCCGAATTTTGAAAAAGTTTTGAATATTATATGTAAAACATTTCAATTTTTTCTAAGCTTATGGTATCTGTATCCCTCAGTCAACGAAGTGGTTTATAAATTTTTAGTGTGAAAGTCTAAATCTTTAGTGCCAGCTCTAGCAATCCTAACCAGGTAAGAAATATAAATACGATACAATGGGAGTATTGGTACGTCGCCATCCAAGTAAGGGAAATTTACGATAGGAACTCCAAAGTTGTCGCGTTCATTATATATGTAGATATGAATATTATTATCCATAATTCTAATGTTTAAATAAAAAAGGTGTTTCTTTATCACAAATATTGGCTTTATTCAGTTGAAGCTGAGATTGATAAATACTAGATACCGTAAAAGTGGTTTTTACGCGTGAGGGAAATTTACACTAGTTACACGGTAAGCTGAAATCCGCGTAAAATACCCCCGCGTGTAACGTCACAAAAAGATTAAAAGTCATTTTTGCCCAGTAATACAATTACATCTGTCGAATGTCATATCGATTCCTTGAACACACCCGATTAAGTATTCACTACACAGACACCGTCAACAATTATGAAAACGTACATGTATTTAATTTACTTTATTTCTATGCACAATGTTATGAAATTAAAAAAAACACGATTTTGCATTGTCTCGCTAAAGATCACAAACCACGGAAGAGTCATGTAGGGGAAATCCCCACGCTTGTGAATGCGCAGATCAAAAATTCAGTCTCGCCTTCCATGGTTTTGTGCCACTTAATAATCCACTTAGCATGAAGAGGTTTGATAACAGATGTTTTCAAATCAATTTGGGAAATTTGGGCCCTATTACCAGTTTTGTTTTCGCTAATTTCTTTCGCTATGCGAGAACAATACGAGCTGTGAAATTGTGCTTTGATATTCTCTTTGTACTTTTTGTTGATCGTTTGATCAAGAAGCTGGAGCTTGTCTGTGCAGCTTGGGGGTACAAATACAATTCTTATATGATGGGGTTTTTTAACATGTCGAGGAGAGCCGCATTAGGGTGCACCTTAAGCACATCAAAAATAGCCAGAGCTTGTTGGTTGACACGCGCGAGTTCCAGTCCCTCTCGTACGGCCTCCACGTATGGAATGATGATCTTTTCGGCGTATCGAATCATTGTCGTATCCTTGCTCCAGTGGGATTCCGAATGGGTAATATACCACGAATCAGGAAAATTTACTTTTGGGTGACACTGTTCGGTTTTGTAGGAACGATGACCGCGTAAATTATGCACGGTTCAACACGCGACCGCGTATTTAATACCAGCGCGTAATGTTTGAAGTTCAAATACGCACACTTAACCACCAGCGTAAATAACCACTTTTACAGTACCTGATTTTCAAACTCAGGGTTATCTATTATCAAAATGTCATCTAAATATTTAGCGGTGCCATTACACACATCAATAAGTTCGAAACGTCTGCATTTTTTAATATACTGCAAAAAATCCCTCTAATAACAATACAAAATGAATCTGGGATAAGAGGAGCACAATTAGTGCAGGATATCTCCTGTAATTGTTTTATATACGTAAAGCCAACATATTACAAATAAATATTTCTGAAAATAATATAGCACTATTAACTTTTATTCTTCGCACTAGTTTAAAATTAGTTTGTTTTGCAGATCTTGTAGATTTTCTAAACGGCTATTGGACTTGAGTGAGGGTTGTTGCTAGCAAACAGGAGATCCTGTTACCTAATGTTTATTACATTGTCAAATGAGCTCTTATAAAGTATCCAAAAGTCAAAATCGCATTTAGTACTCGGAGCAAATTGGCATTTATAATGTTATAATCCATTAAAATCAAGATCAAGCAAGATAACAGAATAATTCTTATATCGAGTAATTGTTTATATACGTCAAGCAAATCGCATCTATCATATCAATACGTCTTAAAATAATACAGCACTATAATTTTTTCCCCTTCGCACTAGATAAATTTATAATTAATTTGTTTACAAAATGTGTGTATTTTCAAAGCGCCTATTGGACTTGGGTGTTGATTGTTGCTAGCAAGCATGAGATGCTTACTCTATCCTGGTGCCTGATCTCATGTCCTAATGGGGAGTTGAGTTTGCTTCTTAGTAGATGCTGTTTTATTCGATTTCTTTTCTTTTTTCTGTTTATTTCTTTTGACCTTTGGTTTCATAATCTTGGCGCTCCAGTGTTGGTTTTGTCTATTAGATTATCACATGCGGTCTTAAAAAGCATTAAATAGATATATGTTGTGAATTCGCATTTAGTACTGTAATTAAATTGGTATTTATAGTCTTATTTATCATTTATGCATATTTACTAAATTATTAAGGATTACAATATTTTACTTAGGCACTCAATGAATATCATTTCAGCTCTCTAAATTAACTAAAATTGTTTAATTTGGAATCGAATTTTAAATCAAATACCGGGAGTTTCAAGGCTGAACTATGACCTCGATCTACTCTTAAGCCGCATGAACATGCCATTTACATTTCGAAGAATTTGGAGGAAGGTCGATATTTATGAAATAACTAAGAATAGAGAAAAGGTATTAATTATCAAATAAATTATCTACTTGTAGAGGAATAAATCTTCTGGATGCAATATTCTGAATTTAATCAGATTTATATAATTTCTTCATCTACTTTTTCTTTCTCTCCGTCTTTTTCTTGTTTCCTCTTCATCTCCTCCTCTTTTTCTTCTTCTTCTTCTAATAATAATAGTTATTATTATTATTATTATTATTATTATTATTATTATTATTATTATCATTATTATTATTATTATTGTTATTATTATTTTAACTGTAAAGAGCGTGCGGACGCCTGATCTTGTTTGATGCATGTGTTTAAACAGTACTGGAGGCCGCTTTTCTCGTTCATGTGAGTGTTTTGTTACACTTATTTGTGCGACGTACAAAAACTGATTGAAACCTAGCACTTTTCATTTCCTGTGTTTTGCGGATGTATACAATCACCTTTCATTTCGCCATCTCAGTTAAAGAAAAAACAAAACACAAACAAAAGGCTTGGATAACAAAAGCTAATGAATAGAAACACTATTATCGCTCTTAACTTTCTCTTATTTTAAATCTGCTTCTGCGACAAAAGATCTTAATAGAAAATAACTTGTATATAAAAGACTTAATCTGAAATTTAAGGACTTCAATGATTAAATCAATTTCATGTATCAACAAATCTTGCTGAAAAATATCATCACTTGCGATGGAGCACAATAGCGATAAATACTTCATTCTAATTAAGTTAATAAACAGAATCTAAGAAATGTGGAATTATGAATAGACGGAGAACATATGACCGGGCAGCTTTTCATGCTGGACTTGAAATTTACCTAAACGTGACGTTGCAGATAAAACAAATTAATTGTCAACTGTCTTTTATACGGTGGCATAAATACGATGGCATAAAAGGGACATGTGGAATTTTTTTTTTTTCTATCTCGTGGCCATGAGTTAGTATCTCGTGGCCACGACTTAGTATCTCGTGGCCACGACTTAGTATCTCGTGGCCACGACTTAGCTATATACGAGATAGTAAGTCGTGGCCACGAGATAGCTAATTCGTCGCCACGAGATAGAAAAAATATCCACATGTCCCTTTTATGCCACCGTAGTTATTGCCTTTACTCACTATTTTGGGGGGTTTTTTTTTATATTGATATTTGTACGAACATTAATCGGTATCTTATTGCTGTACATATTTTATACTGGACATTGACTGAGTAGTGCCGAGATCGTTGGTGATTTTTAGTTACCTATGCACCCAACACATAATTATTTCATGTCGTTCAATATATGTTACTAGTAAAATGTTTGGTGGCTTGCTGGTTTTTGGATGAGAAAGTAAAAAAAAAAAAAAACTGAGGTCTTGAGTCAAGGTTGATGTGGCATGTACAAGATCGTCAATGTTTTGGATGGGTCCAAAACTCGCAAAAGAAAAAATGTAAAATATTAATGAGATACCAAGTACTTTTCCGTCGGAAAATCGATATAAAAAGCCAAAAGGCAATCATGGACCCCAGATAATGTGTGATCAAAAGAATTCGTATGTTTTTTTTTTTTTTCAATACTAACAGACCTACCGCCTTTTTGTTCTGACAAAGGGGGTGGAAGATTGGAACCCAGATTTTACTTAGGTGAAGACTAATTAGTCAATTCCAGATAATCGCTAAATTTAAACCATTTAGTCACAGACATCCCAATATATCATATTTGTTGTATTCCGAGAGATATCAATGAAAGGGCGGTTAGAGAAGATGTTCGTGCCTTCTTTCGACGTCTGCGCTTGAAGGAATATTTCAGTCGACGCAACAAAAAACAAGATGCCATAGAAGAAGACTCCGGTTCGGATGAGGAGGATTGTGAGAGGTCTGAGAACTATAAGCCCAATCCCTTTGCAAAGAAAAGCACGTGGGAACCCGGACCCAGCAAATGTGGAGCCTTGGAGGCCTATATCGATGCAGTTGAAGATGATGTAGAAAACCTGCTGTGTTCAAAACCGTGTCGTGCCAAAGACAATTTAGATCGGAACGAGAGAAAGTGTTTGCAAAGCCTAAAAGACAACGACTCCATAGTCATGAAAAAGGCCGATAAAGGATCTACTGCAGTAGTTTTGAATAGATCCGACTACATTATGGAAGCCAACAAACAACTCTCTTGTTCCTCTTTCTACAAGAGACTCGACATGGACCCTACATGTGAATTTGCCAAAACTATAACTTCCGATTTGCTTGAGATGTGCGAGGCAGGTGAGATTGACGATGACACAACAGACTACCTTTGTCCTGAAAATCCCAGGTCGGGTCAATTTTACCTGCTACCTAAAATCCACAAGGAAGGCATTCCTGGCCGTCCCATTGTCAGCGCTATCGGCCACCTCACTGAGAAAATATCTCAGTTTTTAGACTACCACTTGCGTCCTCACGTTATACAATTACCATCCTATCTCCAAGATACAACGGATTACATCAATAAAACACCCAGCACTAACTTACCCCCCCCCCCCCCGGTACCCTTCTTGTGACTATGGATGTCACCTCTCTATATACCAATATCTCTCACGACGAAGGAATAGAGGCTTGTAGAAAGGTATGGGATTCCAGGAAAACCAAAGCGCCCTCCACTGAATCCCTGGTAAAACTCCTGGAACATACACTCAAACTTAACAACTTTATGTTCAACGGAGAGCATTACCTGCAAGTCCATGGTACATCCATGGGAACAAAGATGGCGCCCTCCTATGCTAACATTTTCATGGGTGAGTTAGAAAAAAGACTCCTCAGCCTAGCTCCAACCAAACCCATGAGCTGGCTCCGTTTTATTGATGATATTGAAATGAAATGGACAGCAGGTAGAGAAAAACTGGATGAATTTACTAATTTTGCCAACAACTTTCATCCCTCCATAAAATTCACTGCCGATATCTCAGAAACCACCAATGTCTTCCTGGACACCAGATCCATTCTGTGCAATGGAAACATCAATTTTGACCTGTTCACCAAACCTACAGATGCACACCTCTACCTTAGACCGGACAGTTGTCATCCACCCCATGTCTTCAAAGGTATTCCTAAAAGTTTGTCCATCAGATTACGACGAATATGCTCTACTGATGACTTGTATAAGACGAGGAGTTCAGAACTCAAACAGAGACTATGCCACAGAGGGTATAATAAGAACTTCGTTGATAAAGCTATCTCCAATGTCATGTCAACCAGTAGAGCAGATTTGCTGAAATACAAAACTAAGGACACTGCCCCCAGAATACCTTTAGTCATCACCTTCCACCCAGCTTTGCAAGGCCTATCTACAATCCTACGCAAGCACCTGCCTACCCTCCACAATTCCAAACGTATGGCGAAGGCCATCCCATCACCTCCTATGGTTGCCTACAGAAAGCCTAAAAGTATTAAAGATCATGAAGTCAGATCAAGGCTTGACAATCCACGACCAATTGGGTCGTTCACAACTTGCAATGACAAACGCTGCAAGCTGTGTCCTCACTCAGACACTACATCTACCTTCAAAAGTTCTGTAACCGGTAAGGAGTACAAGATTTTGGATAAACTCTCCTGTAAATCCAAAATTGTGGTTTACTTTATCACATGCAAGGTATGTAAAAAACAGTATGTTGGGGAAACAGAAGATGCTTTGAAAATGCAAGTGAACAACCATAGGTCGTCCATCAAAACCAAGAAAATGTATCTGCCAGTAGCCAGGCATTTTAACATGGACAACCATTCTTGGGAGGACATGATTGTTGTGGCCATTGACCATAGTGCGATGTGGACAGTAAATGACCGAGTGGCGAAAGAGGGCTTTTGGCAACATATACTTCACACTATAGAACCAAGCGGTCTAAACAAAGTGTCAGATGTCCTTTATGAACAAGAAGTATTGATACCAGCATCCTATATTATGAGATAGAGCAGTCTGCGTTTGTTTGTCCCAAACACCGTATCTTTTGTGGAGATGCCCATTTTTGGTTAGGGTTTGGTACGGACAGACGATAGGAATCCGTGTCTATATACTTGTCATGTAACTCGCCATCCAATATTACAACTTGTCTTGACAGTATTTTTTTTTTTTTTTTTTTTGTTATTTTTATTTATTTTTTTTTTTTTATTGGTACTTACTTATTTTATCACTTATTTGTTTTTCACTCCCATTTATTTCTGTTATTTATTTTCTTTGTCCTATCTATAACTTCTTATCACCTAGTCTAATTACCTCCAGTAGGTCAATGCAAATACATTTTAGGGGGCGCAACTTCACCTGTAAGCAACCTGTTAGCTTGTGTTTGGCTCATTTCCTATTAGATAGCGCATAGAGAAACGCTCAATATGTAGCGAATTGAAGAAACCAGTTTTTATTAGACTAGTGCTTTGTATATATTTTCTTTCTTTTCGTGTCTTTATATTTATGTAAGTGTTTGTTTGTGTGTGTCCTGAGGAAGAAGCAGATTGCTTCGAAAATTTGGCAATTTTTTAATTGTTTTAGTATCGTTATCGCTTACCTGTGCTTTTATATTGACCCCTTTTTCTCGAGCGATTTGCATTAACCTTCAATTTCCTTTTTTGTGCTTATATATATATATATATATATATATATATATATATGTATATATATATATATATATATCTGTGTATGTGTGTTATTGATGCTAATACATTTACAATTACACGGTTCAAGTAAAACATGTAGTTATTGATTTACACATCAGAACAGTTAAATGGTAAATTTGTTTGGTATTTCCCAGCAGGCATTTGATGTCAGTATGACGTTGAAATGACGTCAGACACTGACATTGGATTAACGTAGGATAAAGTTTGTTTTCGGAAGTTTTTCAGACGTCAATTTCTGACGTTAAGCTGACGTAATCGTTTCAACATCAGAGAGACGTCACGTCACGTAATTCTGACGTCTCTGCTATGACGTCCTTGAGGCGTCGGTTTCTGAGGTAAAACTGACGCCATAATCCTGACGTCTTATTGACATCAGTTTTTGACAGACTTCAATAAAACAACATCTGGCTTGGTGACCATAAATCAATTCTCAGACAAAAAATCTTCTCAACTCAAGATTTTTCTCAGAATTTTTTTTTTTTTTTTCTCAGTTCTGAGTACAATCACTGACCATAAAAAATTCTCAAACAGTTTTTGTTCTCAAATTATTGAAATTCTTAAGTCAGGTTCATAGCTGACTTAAGAATTCAAAATTGTTCTCAAATATACCGGTATCAAGATGGCTGCCGCACATAGACGTATTCGTAGATATCGTAGATACAGACAGAATTTGCCCGTTCCAAGAGTGTTTAGAGATCGATTTGATCCATTGTCTTACTCGGATGAGGAATTATTTGAGTAATACCGTTTTCGTCGTGCCACCATTATTTTCCTTCACGATGAAATACAACCCAATCTGAGGCGTGCAACTGAAAGGAACAAGGCGTTGACACCCATGTTGTCTCTTTTGTTGTGTCTAAGATTCTTGGCAACTGGTGCCACACAGTTATTAATCGGTGACAGTTTGCACATATCGCGGAATGCAGCAGGCAGGGAAATTCGGGCTGTGGCATCCCTTCTTGTTGACGCTTTCTGGAGATATATTAGCTTTCCGGTCGGTGAGACGGCACACAGGGTAATGGAAGGTTTTCGCAGAATTGCAGGTATTTTTTTCATATTTATATAAACGTTAGTGAGTTTAAACTTTTCACACATTCTGTATTCTCGCTACTGTACTTCACTCGCTCTAGATCTGTCATAGCAAAGCAAAACGATAGTAGCGCCACCGGCATACCAGCGCCACCACTCGTTCAGGGGCTATGTGCGGGGAACTGGTAAAATGAGAAATTGCTTTATTTTTCTCTTTTAAACATTATACATGTCTGTGACAGAAAAAAAACCTCTTTATAAAAGAATTAATTTGAAAGTTTGAAAAGAAAATGTAAAAATATTAAGTTTCTTTCTTACCATTACGATATTTTTTTCGAAAAAAAAATGCACCGCACAAAATCAAACATAAATAGATATGGGCTAGTTAAAATTTAAGATTATTTTGAATTTCTTTTTCTTCATCATCTTCATCCTCTTTATCAAGTCAATTTAATATATTATATTTTTCAGGATTTCCTCAAGTACTGGGATGTGTGGACGGCACATTTATAAGAATCCAGACTCCGGCGGAAAATGAATGTGATTATGTAAATAGGAAGGGATTTCATTCACTGAATGTACAGGTACAAAATTATAATATATTCATTATAATTACAATTATATAGATATTTATTATATTATACGTCAGGTAAAATATCCACGCCAGAACATGTTGTCATGCATTCGATTAGCAATCTATTTCTAATTTCATGCGCGGATTCCAGGGAATTCGAAAATTTTACCCCAAAAAAGTATTTTGTTTCTTGGAATTTTGGAGGTTGGACCCCTCTTCTTCCTTGATTGACACTCCTCCCCCTCTCCCCTGCCCCTTTTGAGAAAAAAAATCTGGATCCCCGCCTGTCTTTAGAACACACAACACTTACTGGGTACACAGACAAAATGTCAAAAATACCAATATATATAATTTTGGTTGTTGCTTTCTGATTATATACATGCATATAAATGTCCAGAATAATCCGCTTATTTCAATCAAAGTGAACTCTCTTTGATATTCAGATGGTATGTGATCCCAACTTTAGGGTGACATCTCTGTGTGCCAGATGGCCAGGGTCGACACACGACAGCAGAGTGTGGAGGTCGTCGTCACTCTGTCATCATTTTGAGAATGGTAAGTGTTTACTATTTTATTTTCAATCTATATACAGGATCATGTCAATGTATACAGTCAATTGAAGTCTTTATCACAATGTAGGGTAAAGGGAATATCTTAACGTTTCATGTTGATGAATTCAGGCGCGGAATTATAAATTTTTGTTCCGGGGGGGGGGGGGGCAAGAAAAGAAAAATGTTCTCCCATGTCCAATTCCAAATTTGTCAATATATTAAATTGCATGTCGAACCATTTTGTTTTTCATGAAAATATGTATGCGTTCCAGGGGTGTCAAAATTTTGGTTATTTATATACCATGACCAAACGTTTTGAATTTTAGGTGTCCATAACGGTATATTGTTGGGGGACTCAGGCTATCCTTGCACACATTATCTTATGACACCGTATAATGTACCAAACGGAGCAGCACAGGAGAAGTTCAACAGGGCCTTATGCAGGACAAGAGTTCTCATTGAACAAACTTATGGCATCTTAAAGAAGCGCTTCCAATGTTTACACTACGGCTTGCGATGTAGTCCTGAGCGAGCAGTCACCTACATCACTGCCTGTGTTATCCTACACAATGTTGGTATTGACAGATCAGACATTTTTCTTTCAGACAATTTACTTAATTATGATATTACCCAATGTTTAAATAATCATGTAAATATTCCAGACCATCATAATGGATGTCAGAAGAGAAATGAGATCACTCGTGTTTTTTTCTCGTAATGTTAATCAGATACTAGTACATGTATTTATATGTAACAGGACGAGATCAAATGTTAAATGTCCGAAAACCTCCTAAAATAATATATAAATTCAGTCAAAATCCTCCAAAGAGAAGTAATAATAGAAAACAATAGCAAAACACTCAAAATTCCACAAATTTTCGAGGTATTTTATGGAGATATCAATCATTTGATCTCGCCCTTCCTTTTGTATGTATTATTGTTAATTATTTATCCACATATCGGTCTGTCCGAATGATGGGTTCCAGACAAAACAAGACCTTTTTACAACATTGATAATTGCTTCAACAACATTGATGATATGGCAGGGAAAAAGTGTTCTTCTTCTTCTTTTTCCAATACGAAGTGTACTCAAAACTGAGGGTTATACTACATGTTGCATGCAACACTGACAGTAAGCTTGTTTTATTATGCCCTCGGATTGGAATTCGGTGGCATCTAGTTTTTGCCCTGTCTGTCTGTCTGTGGCACAAACTTTAACCTTCGCTATAACTTTTGAACCGTAAGGCATAAAGACTTCATATTTTGCATGTGTATCTATCTACAGGAGACGCAAACAAATTTTAACCTTGACCTTTGACCTACTTTCAAAGATGCCACCGGGGGCATTCGTGTTTCACAAACACATATTTTGAAAAATATAAGATATATGCAGATACATTAAAAACTTTATTGTTCAGTAAGATTTAAAGAATTAGTGAAAAAAGGAAAATGTGCTTGGATTTCACATTGAAGCTTTGCCTTTTTTAATTGTAAAACATCTCTTTTCATGGTAATCATCTCTTTTTCACTCTTTAATTTTTCTATTTCAAGCCGAAGCCGTTCATTTTCTAATGTCAGATTTTCTTCTTCTAATTCTGTAATATTTCTTCTCTTTCCTACGTATGTTGTAAAGAAATTTTAAACATAAAACTTTTTTCCTATTATATGAGGTGCCGTTTTACTATAATTGATTACCAAAAAGTACGTGATATCACCTTGTTGAATTCATGATATCGTCAATTCATTTGATGATATCACCTAGAAAAAAAAGTGATATCACGTTGAAAATAAAGTGATATCAGTTTTTGGTATTAAAACGGCGTCCCATACTGTTATGACAAATGTTATTGCATGTAAATTACATTTCTGAGAAATTAAAGAACCAAACTGTGATATGACACTACTCATTCTTGTATCTTTTGTTTTAAAATAGTCGGTAAAAATTAATTATGGTTCAGCATAGAAGATTCGGAACCCTAGAATAAATGTACTATGTCTGTATGTTCGTCCATCTGTTTGTTTCTTATTGTTTTAAACGTCCTTTCTTAATGCCATAATCAAATAAGCAGTTTGTAAGGGATTTGTATCACTAACATTAATCTATCTATCGAACTCAATGATATTTCTGATATATAAATGTATATAAGATCATCGTGCTTGCTTACTAAACAAGATGCCAAGGGTTCGAGCCTCACCGGAGTCATGCCAGTGTCTGTCCTTCGGATGAGACATAAAACCGATGCCCAGTGTCGCCGTAGATGTGGCACGTAAAGGAACCTTCACTGCTTCGGGTGGGTCCATTACAAATGTCAAAATTTCTGAAATTGCATCAGTCAGATGCCGTCGCCAGAAACGTGCAATGTCCAGTTAGACACCATTTCCATAAAAATGCAATATTGGTGAGTTTGACGTAAAATAATAATTAAAAAACCCTCCAAACCTTTCTTTGGTCTTTCAATACTCTTTTCAGACATTATGCTACTGCAGGTCTTAGTACATGTGGATGATGTACTTTGTGGAACAGCTGTTAAATTACATGAAAATGTACATTAAATGCTATATTATTTACAATTTGTCTTTAAACGAAGCAAGATAGATAACAATACCATCAACTCAAATTCACAATATTCCAGTCTCTTGACTTTCAACGGGTAAATTTAATTCTGTTGTATATATATAGCTAATGCCTTAGTAACGCCAATAAATGTAATATATCAACTTCGTACATGTATACTGCAATTTTGTGGACATAATCAATGACGGGAGGTCATTTTTAATTTTTCATTATATATCGCTTTGAAAGACACAAAGTTTGTTAATACTTTATAATTGATTTTAAATTTAAACTCAAATTCAAAATATATTGATTACATTCCAACTCTTCCTCCCCATCGACCTCCTTACTGCCCCCAACATCTGCTGCTGCTGCTCCTAAGTTGATGTCATTTATTACTGGAGCTGAAATTAAAATAAATATATATATAGAAACACAGCGTCATTAACCTAAACGTTGTAATTAATATGTAACCAATTTGGTTCATGCTCAATTGTTTAAATTTTAAACGTATATATATTATTCAATAATGCATTGATTGTAGCCATTAGTATATTCACCATCTGTGTCTATGCCACATACTAGACCTTCAATCTGGGGCCTTCCCTCCATGTTCTGGAGGAATAGTTCCTCCGCACTTGTCATGCTTACACATGGCCCACCTCCAGTCTTGGGTCTTTTGACTTGGTCAAGTTTGTCTTTACCTGTAAATACAATAATAAAATACAATATGTATCATTCTGACATGAATTTAAAAAAATCATACATGGCTGCCAATCATTATGATATTTACAACTTTTTATAATTTCTGTTACAAATATTAAGCAAAAATGCAGCAATGTTCGTGTAGCAATAAATATTGAATTATTTTTTATATCAATATATAGATTATGTATTTATGCATTTATGATATAAAATTTTTAAAATAAATTACTATTAGTAGTAAATTATTTATTACTTCGCTGTTTGATGTTGTAAAATTTCTTCTTTATTTCATTAGAATCCCTCTTCTTGATGGTGAATCTTCTGTAATTGAAATACATGTATATGAAAAGTAATTTGTAGTAATTAATCATAATCATATATCATGTAAAGAGCTTAATATAAACGTTAAGAAAATATATATTAGGGAAATATATGATTCCAACCAAGGGTGCCAGAAAAAACTAATACATTTGTACATGTAATTCTCCTTCAATATACAAATGTACTTATTTATCACGATAATTGTATAATAATCATGAAAAGAAAGGGGGGATTTGAATATGACACGGGAATAATAATTTAGTAATTAATTCATTATTCAATCTAATCATTAGGCCAAAAACAAAAATATGTGACTTTAATCTTACCAGACCGACCCTATTTTTTACCCGGACCATACAACTTTTTACTGACCGAAAACTCGAAATGATCGCAGAAAAGCAGCATGTAACTGTTCCATTTTCAAGGAAATATTTTGTACAAAAAGTTAACTTTGAAAAAAAAAGTAAAATAAAAATCCCAATCGACCGACCCTAATTTTTTCAGCATGTGACAGCAAACTCACATTTTTTTGTTTTGGCCTTTTTATCATCATCATCATCATCATCATTATCATCATCATCATTATTAATTATATCATTAATTATCATCAATAATCATCATCCTCATCATATCATCCATGTTGAACTCCAAATACAAGTTTAGATACCCTTATTGGTACCCCTGGAATGATGTAATATGTCAAGGCCATGTCTTAATTTAGCTCAGACACATACACGTATAGGTGTTCAAACTATTCACGCGGCAAGATATGATTATGACGTCAAAGTGAATATCTGTGTAATACCAGTGATGTGTTTCCCTGAAACTATGTGTATATTTTTTGAAAAATAGTTTCAACTCTCAACTTATCAGGGTCAGGAAAATGTACGTTTATGGGTTTGGGGACATTAGTACAGTAGCTGTGGTGTGCACTTCTAAGTCTTCTGGCAGTTGTGCACACATGTATACCATGACTTTCGATGTCCATGGCATGTGACGTGTGATTATTAGTTTGTCGGAAACAGATACAAAATATACAATGGATTTAAGCTGTCTCGTACAATATACGACAAAATCAATTGAAGGTAAGTGCAATTAATACATATTTTGTCGACAGATTGATTGAGAAGGAGAAATTAAAAAGGAGTGCCTGTACTGTAGCTGTATTATCTTTTAGATTCTAGCAAGTGGTCTGGTTTATTTACTTTTTTTTTGCTAAAACAATACGCCTGGATATTATCTGTACTGCAGCATGCAGGTGCATATATACTGCAGAAATATATAGTAATATACACTAAATGTAGACTATGGTTTCATCGACATCGCTATGTATCTAGACTACATGGCTTCATTGACAGTGCCTGCTGCGTACTGTACAGACTACAGTACTGTCGTGCACTGTTAGTCTGTTATACTTGTTAATAACAAGTAGTTATATATACAATTTTATTCTTGTTGCTGTTTAATGTTTATGAATATTTGTAAGCTTAAGAAATGTTATTAGATGTGTACATTGACATTATCATTGACGCAATCACCAATGGCGATCGGAGATTTGGGCGGATCGGGAAATTTGGGTAGGTGAAGCAAAAAGGGGGAGGGGGACTGTTTTGTTCCAACCAAGAAAGAAAGGAATTTTCAGTGCCTTTTGGATACGACAAAAAGAGAGTTTACGGGATATTTAGAATGGCATAGTACTATTGTAATATTAAAATTGAATTTTTAAAACAGCTTACGCATTCAATATATCTGCAATTTCTTGCCACCCATTACTTCTTATTTCCCCAATTTTGATAGCCCCATCCCCAGCAGAGTAACATTCTCAAATTTTGAGTAAAAAAAGTGAGAATATTCTTAGTTTATGGTCACCAAGCCTGGTATAGACACAGGTAACTTAATCTTCAAAATAAAATTCAAATGATGTAAAGATGTTCAAATATTAGTACTTAAGATTTCATCCAAGGTTTGAAATTTTCAAGAAGCATTCTGTTATCATTGTAATTTCATAGATGTAGTTTTGTTCAAACAGCCAAAGGCATGTATCAATTTTGAAAGGGAAGAAGGAAAGGATGCTTAATTCAAACTTCATACATGTATCTTGCACTTGGAAATATAACACCATTGTTGAGGTGCATGCACTAGATTTTTACATAAATATACACAGGACAACTGTCAATATTTTAATAATTAAGTCACAATTATGCACACAGTAAAAGATTTTCAATCAAATAATAAGGAAGAATAACAGATCTGTATCATTGTCATAAATCACCAATTGGTCTAACAATATCCATGCTTAATTAAAAAGCTCAAATAAATATTACATTAGTATTCAATTGTAAGAAAGATAATTACAATTACTAATATTTACAATCTATATAAATTAAAAATTTAGATAAGTTAATTCTATATTGTGAAGAAGATTTCAACCACTTTTTGTTGCTATATTAGAAATATGACAAAATAAGAATGATCAAATAGAAGACAAGTTTATAATGTAAGCACTGAATAATGTACATATCAATTTTAAAGAGTGTTCTAATTACTTCACAAATATTGTTCTTAAGACATTCAATCTGGACAGAATCAATCAATGAGACATAACAATGTTAAAGTTCTTGCATGGCATTTTCAGTATTCTCTTGAACCTTCCATCCACCACCTCCACGTCTGTCTGGGGCATATTTTAGAACGGAACCAATCATTACATCTAACTCATGTTCTGTATTTGATCCAAATGACTTCAATACAGACGCTGAAAAGAGAAATGGGTACTTAATCCTTATATGTATAATTATACATACTTTCTTAAATTTCATATTTTCATGTACAAAACTTGTGTATCAACTTAAGTCAGTTAGATCATTCACATATAACAAACATATGATATCCAGATGTTTTGCAGGGGACACAATAAACTTACTCTACTGGTCCAGTAACGGTTCACGGACGATTTTGGGTGTTAGGCAAAGAACTTTTGCTACAGTAGACCAAAATACATGAAGTTTGATATAGTGCATGGTTTAGCCATTATATAGAGAACAATGTCAAACTTATGACAAAACTCATGCATTAACCAAATATCTTATGCATTTTAACGACTCTCCTTTTCTGCCATTTTTACCGATTTCACTGTAATAGTGCGCGGACAATCTAGTCTTCTGATATTGTAAGGGTATAAAAAGACAAGACATTTAATATCAGAAGTCAAAGTCAATCTCTTATAAAAATACTTGTAATGAAAATATTGCATTATTCAACCTTAAAAACTGATTTTAGGTTCATGATCAAGAGCACCTTTCCCTACGTATGGATATTGAAAGTAGGTCAGAATGTGATAAATGAAATGAGATAGAAGGCATACATCAAAATTATTACTATAAAAGTATTATTCTTCTTTAAATATAATTAATTTTGCATACAGATTTTGGATGATTTCTTGCTTATTAAGCTCAAACCAGCAAAACGTCTGGGAACTCTTATTATCCGTGAACTGTTACAGTACCAGTATATCTATTTGACATAACCATAAGCTTACATCTCACGACTTTACACAGTTCTGTTTTGGCAAATGGAAGCTTTCCTTTGTTGCCTCTCATATTATACTTGGCCATTAGGTCATTAGACATTACCCTAAAAGTATAATACATATACATCATTACATGTATACAAGCGTAGCTTTTTACAAAGCTTAGGTTGCAATCGGAATAGCATTAAATCTTCAAGCTGTTGGTCACAAAGCCAAATGGCTTTATGTAAATAGGAATTGCATGTACTTGTTATTGAAACCATCTTTTTATGCGCAGTTGTTAATTTTCTCGCTAAAATTTATAAAGCCACGCCTCATTGTTTTCCTTATTAGGAAAGTAGCCGCGCCTGTTTTCCTTTTTAGGAAAGTCTCTCGGATGTTATCGTTAATATTCGTAAATGAGTTGGTTTGTGTAGTGAGCAAATCTTTTTCTTTTCTTTAACTGTGAACATTTTATAAGATTTATCTCTAGAAATCTCAATATTTACAGTAGAATTATGTGCTAATATTGTTTCTTAGTACCAGATTATTACCCAACATGCCAGGCTAATGGAGTTTGCACATGCACTCTCAAAGCGAAATTACTATCTTAATATACAATGATAACTGATCACAATTTTGTGTGTATGTCATTTCTTTTCCTTTTGTGGGGGAGAGTTTTAAAATTAGTCAAAACACAATTTAGAGGCTATAACTTATATTAAAGATTGATTCATAGGTACCAGCATCAGTTGTTCATGAAGTATTACGTACTGTGAACCATGTGTATTTATTCCTTGCATTCATAGTTTTGAATTACACTGTGAGTCAAAGGTAGATTTGCAATCATGTCTGCATACACTAGACTATAGCCAGTTTTCTTGTGATTTTGACATTTCAGATACAAATTTTACATTAAAAGGAAATTGATCAAAAAGAGAAAATAACATTCCTCTCCATAACTTTTCTTGTGCAGTCCTTGGCCGAAATCCCACCAATATTGGAAAGTCTTTGAATCTGAAAGTAATTAATATGAAAGTTAAAGTCACATTCTATTTCTTATCTAATGAACACATGTAAAATTTATGTTGTACGTAGGACATGACAATTTATTTTCATTTTAAACAATGGTTTACAAAATGAAATCATTGTTATATATACTCAATCCATGGGAAACGTAATGTTTCACAGGACTCAAAAATCGTCATTATTTACATAAGCTTTAATCAAGATCTGATCATGCCTAGTTTAGATTTCACAAGCATGTAATAGGTAGAAATAATTGCAAATATGATTATGACAGATGGGTATAAAAAGATGGATGTAATTAACTAAAGAACACTGCATGTAAGAAGTTTATGTCAGAGATACTGTAGTTAATGTAAAGTAAATAGTGACATGTATAAAAAATCCTTTTTTACACATATACCCTGAGTAAACTTCACATAATTTTGCTTCTTCTTTTTGAAAAGGGATAAAAGCATTTAAAAAGTGCTTACAAATTTACTCTTCACTTCGGCACTCTTTAGGGAGTCCTCCACTTCATACAGCTCATCTATGCATGTTGCTTTTACAAATTCATGGAACTCTTCATCAGCAATTGAAACAGTTGCTTGATTGTTCAGCGGCTTTAGTTCCTGTCGAATTTCCGTCAAAAGGTGCAAGACCCTTTTCTGGAACTCTATGGAAAGATTAGAAGAAAGTCAAATACAACATGGTAAAACCTACCATGCCTAATGCAATAATGACGGCAAATGAAACAGAGTAATATTGCTCTTGTATCTTTATCTACATTCGACTGAGTGGACAATACAAAACTAAAGAATAAATTGATAAAATAAAGCTTGTCATTCAGGTTGGGTGTGCATCTTTGTTGTTAGGTTACACCATAAGCAGCTTGTGGTTTTTGAGGTGTTAAGCTTATCTCAACACAGGTACCATAGATGACTTTTAACTTCCTTGTCATCTCTGGTACACCCTCATAGAGTTAGTCTAAAATTGATTTTTGATTGACCTAAATATACTCACTTGCTTCAGTCATGGGATAGACATCCTTATCAGGACCCTGAATGGGGATTTGGAGATGGAATGTCGCTGATGGCTTTGATCTCGCTTTTGCTTTTGACATTGACCTTGACTGGATGTAGTAGCATCAGTTCTGCTAGTAATTGACAACAGCCTGTTTAGTAGTGTAACATTGCTTGTTGTCAATAAACTGTTAGATTCATTAGATCTAGATCTTGATCTAATCCTAGACCTTGACCTTGATTTTTGTGACCGTTCTAAAGCTAAGTCCTTGGTCCTTGAATTGTGTGACCTTGATTTTGGCCTCTGGGATCCTGACCTTGACTTCTTAGAATGTGATCTTGATCTTGACCTTGATGTAGAATATGATCTCCTAAATAGTGAAGTTGTTCTCTGTGATCTTGACTTGAACGTGATTTTGATGATCTAGACCTTGACCGGGATCTTGAGAATGATGACATTCGTTGTGAACTTGATCTTGAACTTTGCCTTTCATTATCAGAATGAAGACTCTGATATCTAGACCTTGATTTTGGAGACCTAGACCTAGAGCTTGACTCTTGAAATGAAAACCTTGATCTCATTAAGCTGTTCTTAGACCTTTGAGAGCCTGAATGTGACCTCTGAGAAATTGATTTTGACCTATGAAACCTTGTCTTTGATCTTGACCTCTGATCTGTTTTTAGGATGAGAAGTTTCAATCATGGGAATGGAAGACCTTGAACTTGACCTTGATTTTGAAGTTTGGGACCTAGCTTTAGATTTTGACCTATGAGGACTTATCTCTGACCTTGATTTCGAGACTTTCTTAGGTGGAATGGGCAATTTTCCACTATCTGAAATGGGAAATGACACCTTGATAAATGGCTGCTTACTGCAATAAATCTTTTAAAACATTAAAAATCAATATTCAGTTATTTTCTTTGTATTGGACAAGTTTTAATTGTGTTTCTTTTACTGTGAATTTTTAGTTACTTCTAAAAAGACTTATAACTGCAATTCTTAATGAAAGGCTTTTAACTCATTGCATTTAATACATGTCAATTTATTACAATTTCATACTAAAATACCTTTCTTTCCATGATGAGTAGTCTTTTCCCCTGTAACTTCTCGAATTTCAGAAACACCTGTTACGTAAAAACAAATCAGTTATACATGTAATACACAGTTACATCATGTTGTATCTGCATTTCCTGCCAAGATGTTCAGTACTGTAATTGACACTCGTGTGTACATGCACTCGTTATATGTAACACAGAAAATAAATCACAAAAGGGCACCTAAACTTAAGTAACCAAATATAATTCTTTAATAGAAAAATTTGTATAATACCAAACTCTGGTTTTTGAGGGACGTTATTGGCATACACATACCTTGTTGAGGCTGTGTTACGAAATCCTCGAAGACTTTCCTCTTCTTCAGGCGTTTCTGTGATTCTTGATCTGATTCCTCTTGAGCAGTAGTAAGGTCATATTCCTCACATTCATCCCTGCTTTCTTTAAAAGTGAAATGAACAATATGATTACATGTAGTTGTTAAAATTCATACAATTATCATGCATATAGAACCTGAAACGATTTTCAATATTATATGGTATTCATTTGTATATGACACTTTTTAAATGCAATCAAAATTAGATAATTTAAATAAAAAGGAACCACATGTGCTTTGAGTTTAAATGGGTTTTGATTTTATAATAAAATTATTAAAACTTTGGTTACTGAAATAAAGTCGTAACCAAGTTAATACATTGAACTGGGGTATTTCCATTGTTTTTAATTCTGGGTTTTTATACATAAAATGGACATGACTGCAAATAAAAAAGACTTTTCTCAAGTTTGAATGACAATTTTACTAATGAAAAAAATGTCTCAGCCTAACAAAATGATTTAAGATTTGACATCATAGATATATACATTAAATTAATAGGATTTAACACACTTAAACTGCTGAAATGCAGAGTCTCTATATATTGAAGACACTGTAAAATTTACTTCAAAGTAGAAATGACTTATCTGATTGAAACTTTATCTTTGATACTTGAAACTGTCTCCAAGTGTCCCCTGGCTCCCTCATTTCTTGCATTGCCTTTTCTGCATTGACTCCTGGGGGCCAATACAGTTTCATGTCTTTTATCCACAGTGATGGAACTACTCCTTCTTTTTCTCTGTCTTTCTCAATCCACACTGCTCTGGTCCACATTGTGCTGAAAATAAGATTTAAATTGTTTATAAATATATTTTATCAATCCTTGTAAATACTAAAATTGCTAAAAGTACAAAAATATATGCAAATCTAATCATTTGTTTATATATCTGAACAAAATGTATGTATTAATCAAAAATTGATTTCATGAGAATAGGCGAAAGAATATAAAACACAAATGAATTTTATATAAAGATTATGTATGTTCAGTCTAGATATGAAGAAGGCATAAAGCTTATATGTATATGTTGTTAAAACATGTTCAAATATGACACAACTTGCCTTAATTTCAATGATGTTAATGTACATTAGTTTCCATACCATGTAATAAAGGCAGCAAAACATATCCCCTCTCATATGGCAGGCAAACAAGAGTAACTATTTTGCGTACTGCCCTTGCAAAGGATCTTATGAAGACAATATCTATCAGTTTAGATTCACATGGTTTTTTGAAAAAGTTTTCTGTCCTTGATTGTGGTATTACATCACATAAGTATGAACCATTTTCCTTTTTTTCAATGACAAATCCATATGCCTCATTTAACTGAAAACACCTGTTTCTTCTCTTTGTAGAGATCTTGATTGTCTCCCTTTTAAGAGCCAAAGAAGATAATTGTTTCCCAACCATTTCGATTTCTTTTAGACGTTTTGTAACCTGAGCAATGGGATTCTTAGAATTCCTTACCAATCGTTTTATAGTCTGCAGATGATTTTCATAGGGAAATGCTGATATGTCATTTAAAGAACATTTAAAATGATGCACATCTTCTGGTAAATGTTTCAGGTTATGCACGTTATACACAACAAATAATTCAGAGTAGATATCCGGACTTTTATCCACAAAATAATTGAGCAGCTGCTGTGCATATTCTAGGTATGCAGATCGCTTTTGATCATCACTTTCTAACTAGATAGATATTGCTACTGTTAAGCATAAAAATGTTCATACACACTTTTAGATACCACCTTTCTTAAAACTACTGGCCCGGTGTATAGCAAAAATTGTCGAAACTCAGTTGCTTTCCATCTCTCCATTTCAAATATAGACCTCGGTTGACGTGCAAATTCGCTAGGAAGTTTTCCAGAAAATGATTGAAGTTTCCGGGATATGTCACAGATTTTTTTATTAGAAAGTTTACAAACAGTCGGTCCTTGTTTAAAAAAATATAGTATTCTTTTAATTACACCCAAACAAACTAAGTGCATATAATCCAGACTGAAATTTTTAACACATTGCAATCCATGCGCTATAAGAGGAGACTCTTGTAATTGGTGATCCTTATAGTGCATAATAGCAAATTCCTGGTCAGTTCGTCTTCGACAATCATGATTAACATCATGCAAAATTATGCGATTATTCTTCCAGTATCCCTGGATAACACACCTTTCACATGCAAAATATCCAGTATGACCTTTTATACATTTTACAAAAGCTCGTGCTGGTGCATCACATATAAATACTCGTATTGTCACCCGAAATGTCAAATTTTCCTATTGTAAGTCATCCACTTGCAAATGTGAATATTCAGTGAGAAAATCCTCAAAGAACTCATGAGGAGAGGTTGGTTTTGATTGTCCATAATATAGTGCTACTAGTAAAGGTTTAAATCGACTAAAGCTGCACAATTTTAGTGGAAATTTTGGTCAACATTTTGACATCAAAACAACATTGGAAGGACGTCAGTATTAACTAACCAAATGTCAAAATTTCTAACGTCGGCCTGACGTCTTACAGACGTCAACATTTGCCTGTAAAAGTTTGGTTTGACTCGTGACGTCGCTTTGGTGTCAGTGCGACGTCACCGACGTCGCGACTTAAAATCAACCAATATCTAACGTCATATTGACGTCTTGTGTCTGCTGGGATGTTTGCCTATAGGTAAGATCTTCTCATAATGTGTTCTAGTTTCAATAGAGAAAGTTTTCAAAGTAAGCAGAGCAGAGCAGAATATGACCTCAAAAACAAAAATCTTAAATTTAAATGAAAAAAAAAAATAATAATAAAAAGTTCTCCAAAAGAAAAGGATGAATTAAATAAGTAATGTTCAATGTAAAATACGAAAGTGAGAAACACTCAGTATCGACATGTTTTATCTGATAAATTGAAAGTAAATAATGTTAGGCATGTGAACACAGCGTATTTCTTGTTACTTATTTGAAATAAAAATGAAAAATGATAATGTCATCAATTTATTCACTATTGTATTAGAAATTTCACCATCAAACTTGAAAAAAAATCCAGCTTTCCTGTAATATATGACAATTTCTGTATTGTTTCTCCTATAGAGTTATCGTTCTTTGATTTACCATTTTCCCAAAGAAAGTTTACTTTCGTCGCAGTACTTTTATTTTGCTATTACAGTGATGCCCACACTCTTTCCTTAAAAACACATAAGATACCCTTTTAGATAACTATAAATCTTTTATTCGTGTCACAATATATCCAAAAAAAAAAAAAAAAAAATAGAAAAAATAAGTTACAATGTACTCTTGTAGTTAACAAACTATGAAAATTCACCGGTTTATCTCAAGTACTTTACAAGATATGAGGATTTGAAAGTAGACAATATCGCATTTTCATACCTTTTTTTCAGCAAAACAAAATGCACAACCTTGCAATTTCTTGAGTGTAAACTTAATCAGTTATGCATAAAATTGGTTTTTTTTTTATTAATATTATTATTTTCTACTCTATGTACTACAGGTATCATGAAAAAAACATAAAAACATTGATTATAATAAGAATTATCTCAAATATAAAATCTTGAACTTGACGAAGAATGTTTTGTAAATTCGATGAAAATGTCCAAGGTCATTCATCTAAAAACATATATAAGGATTCATATTTATGCAAAAACTTATTTAAAATGGTTACTTATAAGGATATTTGAAGGAATTTTGATTGTATGACATAATATAAGCTCTGTAAATACAAAAACCGTTTTGACTCAACAAGACAAGAGCAAAGTGATGGCAAATTCATTGCTTAGCATTAAACACTATTAAAGAACACAACAATTGTGAACATTAAAATCATAAACACTTCTGAACATTAATTATCACCATATAAACACAATGATTTGATAAGACTACTAAAATCACATAGTGATAGAGGGCTGAAATTCCCCAACCCCAGAATGATTAATATCTTAATGTATGTAAATGGGATGATGAGATATTAATTTAACCCGTTCGAATAAGAGAAAAATCCCTTTGCATTTCATGGCAAAGACTTTCCAAATAATTGGATAACAGATACCTTCTGCGAGAAATTAGATTCTATGTACATAGTAACATAAACATCACTAAACCAGTAGCCTACTTTTTTAATAATGTCTAAAGGAACACCTAGTCGGCTGAGCCAACTGGTACCGCCGCGTCTGAAAGAGAGGCCACTCAAACGAGCCTTAAATCCTGAATTTAAGACACACTGACCCTGAAAAAACATGAATGATTTGTAAGTCATAGGCTTACCATCATCTACCACAAATAATGGGCTAAGTGGGTCATAATTCAGAGCATTACTTAGTTGCAACAAAGTCAATAAAGCTGAGGCTGGACATAACACGTTATTTACTCTAGGCAAGATGATCTCCAGCACTTTTTCAGGGAATTGGATTGTTTTCGAATATCTCAGCTGCAGGATGTATCTCCAGCTTGTGGGTAAAATGTCAATACGACGCAAGTCCTTTGCAGGCTAGAATGTACCTTACACTGTAAAACACTCAGGACGCAAAAGGCCATAAAAGGCTACTAAGCAGGCACACCAGAATGAATGATCCAACGCCCTTCTGAAGGAAAGTGCAGCTTTGATTTGCAATAAATGTTGCGGTGTAATAGCGTCTTCAGGTGACTGAGTTGTTCGAAGTTCCAACTAGCCCACGCCTTCCCTTTCAGCACACCAACCTCCTTCTGCAACTCGGACATGTTGATTCCACCTAAATGAATGAAATTACATAACATACGATTAGACAGTTCTTTCATGTTAAATTCAGTATATTGCAATGATGGAGCAATAGAATATAGCATGCTTAATTTCCCTTGCTTATGAAGCATGGAACAAGTGTCTGCTATTTGATTTCGAACACCGGGTAAAGAAATGGCCTTCAAAAACAGCGCGCACATCCAAAAGAGAACACGGATAATGATCATTGCCATTTCAGAATGTGTACTCCCTTTATTTATCCAGGAGACTGCCGATCTATTGTCACAATAAACCAATACACGTCTAGTTAAGTCTAGTTTTCAGTGCCTTTGTCTTGACAGGAAATATGTACTTCAAATTTTCAGTCATGAAATTAAGTAAATCACTCTAAAACTAAGGAGTATCTCCCTCATGCATAGCTCTGTCCTTAGATAGATTCTTTGGTTCACTTTTCAGTCATTTTAGGTACAACACTGTTCTTCATATTTCTATATATTTTGAGAATTCCAATCATTCGGCTACGAGTATCACTAAAGAGACATATCTTGTCGAAATGAGCATATGGTGCACAAAATTAAAATGTATATATGTTCTATATTTATTGAAACGAAGATCCCCAGCGACATATAGAAATGGATATAGTCAATAGTTCTTTTATTTTGATGTGTTCCAGTGTAAATTGTGCCATGTCTATGACCCAATTTAGGTAATAGTAGTCACCCCAAAAATACCCACCCCACTCTCCGTGCATGCATCTGTTGGAAGGAGGTAAGGGGGCCTTTGATCTTGAAGTTTGCACGATCCATCAAACACTGCAATGAATGTTTTCCATTAAAGGATGTCCTGGGAAAATTCTGCAGTAAGAAGCACTTTGTGAATCATACGGCACAAGAATGTGTGTCCTCCTTGAATCAAATTTGAGGGCTTTTTGATACCCCGAAGGGTAACTTTGAGTCATACATGTAAGTCCTTTAAAGTCCATTTTAAGCTTATGTACAAATAATTAGAAGGGTTAATATTAACAGATCTGTACGCAGCGCTCGGCTTAATTTTTGCTAAAAAAACAGCAAGGTTTAACATGCTTAATAGCCTCTCTGATATCCATGTAAGTACAACTACAATCACTAAGAACATGGTCATTCAAACATTTTCCAACAGGCATGCTTGTATCATGTATGAGTCTTATCTTTGAATTAGATTTTGGAATAGCACCAATCGCACTAGTTATTACAGGTTTCTCCTGTGTGATAACATAATTTTTGCAATCGATCTCATACAAAATTTGTTTTTCAACTAAGCTAGAAAACTGCTTACAAGACCTATAGTTGTTAATTTCTACTGGCTCGACGCACTCCTTTTCAACAATGTCTACTACTTGAAAATCATAAAATATTCCATCTAATATAAAATATTTATCAATATCAAATTCTGGTAAAAGAACATACCATGCATTATAGTTCAAAGCAGAATTACTTAAAAAAAGGGGAGATAATAGAGCCAAAATCTACCATTTTTGCTGATGTTCTGTGGCATTATGGTTTGTAGAATTAGCAAACTGAACAACAATGAACTAATTTGCAATCGGGGAAGTCACAACTATTGGTGTTAAACTTGCGGCATATTTCTTTCCCCTCAGGACCTTTACGACGTGGTTTTATGGCCTGTGCTTGTCTTTCCTTGCAGGACTTGTGCAGACAGTGAGTTTTGCTTCGGAATTAGTTGGAAGTGAAGTATGTTTGACTTTGGCGTGTCCCACTTGAACTTCTCTTTATGTTGCGATTTTTGGTACTCGTGATCATAAAGCAAGACACTGCATTTAACATATCTGCTGAAATTAAGGTGGTTAACACTTTTACACTCTTTGAATACTCCAAGTAATCAATTATTCCTTGAGAATCGATCTCCTTCTGTTCAATCATCTCTTGAATTTTAGGGAGGCCCAACTCCTTCCCTAAAAACAAATGAAATACACTTTTTAGATACCTATAAATAATTTATTTCTATCACAATATACCAAAGAATAAATAAGTTACAACGTACACTTATAGTTTTATCTCAAGTACTTTACAAGATATGAGGATTTGAAAATGGACAATATCGCATTTTCACACCTTTTTCCAGCAAATGAATATGCACGACCTCGTAATTTCATGAGTGTATAACTTAATCAGTTATACATAAAATATGTGAATCATTTACATTAATCTAGTCTGTGTAACACAGGTATTACAAAAAAGGGATAAAACATTGATTGTAAGTCTTATTATCTCAAATATATACGCTTAAACTAGACGAAGAATGTTTTTTTACTTTGAAGAAAATGACGTAGTCCAAATGTCCAGGGTCATTTTTCTAAAAACATAATCAACGATTCATATTTATGTAAAACCTTATCTAAAATGGTTACTTATAAGGATATTTTAAGGAATTTTGATTGAATGATATAAAATAAGCTGTGTAAATACAGAAACCTTTTAACCTAAATCAGGGGCGGATAACTCTTAAAAAATGTGAAAAATATCACATATCTTGTAATTTATCATCGCATAGCTTAATTTGTTTTGTATATTAATATATTATATGTATTATATTCATTATTTAAAAAACATCAAAAACTTTTATTACAAGTGTTATAATCTCAAATATGAACTCTTCATAAATACAAAATGTCGTAAAGTTTGGTTGATTTCAATTTCTGTTCTTTATGTCTCCTTCATGATAATCCTTCACGAAGTCTTATAAACAAGAAACCTGATCATTATCCTTGTCCTTCATTGCCATAAATACCCAGTTTATTAAGATCGCTAATTAATATCTTGAAAGATGACAAAAGGTACGAAATGAAGAGTGATATTTGTCGGGTCAGACAGCCGATTGTGGTGATATTACGTAATAATAGAGCTGCACATGTGACAGGTGATCGCCCTAGACGACGTTACCCCGATCTACCCTCGATATATTGAAAATGTTGGAACTTGATTAGGAAGTCAACTATTAAATATATTATAGAATTCGTCTTGGGACTGACCATCTGATTCCACATGACGAAGAGCCATCGCTTTCGCTGGTGGTTTCATGCGAGCTTTACTGAAAAACACATGTTTTCGAGTACCAGTTACAGGTATATAGGGGGAATATTAAAATTAAAATTATTTTTTATAAAGTCTGCAATACATAGTTATTTAAATGAAGTAAAAAAATACACGTATTTAAAACCTTTCAAAAACCCTTTAAAACCTTTTCGTGAATCTTGGGTCACGCGATTGGCGATCGTATTACCTTAACATAACTTATCATCTCTTTGTTATTTACAGTGAAGGATTTATAGCCCCCCTCCCCCCCCCCCCCCTTTGTGCCAGAAGTGTGAGTAAATCTTCAGATCTGGCACCTAAAATGGCGGAGTATTTTGGCTAATATTTGACTTTCACACATGCTTTCCCCCACCCCCTTTCGGCAATTCTGGATTCGCCAATGATATAAATGCTAAAATTAATTAGATAGGATCAAAACAAATCATTTAAATTAAAATTGGCTCTTTGCTTATACCAAAAAAAGATCTTCCTTAAATATAAATATCTTATCAACCTCAAACCCCCCAGCCTTCCTTTCGCAACTCTAGATCTATCTGCAATTAAAATGTAAGTCTGAAGTTGGAAACAGGGGCCAGTTGCAATGTAAACCAAATGATCTCTTATTTTTTCGCTCAATATATAAATCTTGGTATCTATTACACTTAAATGCGTATTTCTGTATATAATTATATACATGTACGCGGAAGTCGCCGAGTCAGAGGAAACTTGTGTAAAATCGTACAGTGTTAATAAAGGGCTACAAAACTACAATTCATGAAATCGTTAAATGTTTAATTTATATAAATACCAATAATTATCACTTCAAATGTAATAATCGTTCATGGTTAAGCCACGCGGCCACGTCGTGCTAAAATTTTATATAGACCTATTATGAATGATGAAATGAAACTTTTGATAAATAAAACTTTTGTAAATAAAAGCTACAGGGTAATTTTTTACAAATAAGATAATCATAATTACTTCTATAGGCATTGTTTTGGTTATGAGTTTTTTATTTGAGAACTTTATAATGCAAGATTGTTTACTATGTTTATCGATATATGACTTCTTAAAACAACATTACACGGTGGACCGTTTCTCTTGGCAGAGAGGGTGACGCTATCTTTTTATTTTTGAATGGACTGTAGTCATTTCTAGGTATATTTTTATATATATAAAAATGGTTTCAACTGAATTGGGGGAAACATACTTATCGCATATTATGAAATAGAAATAAATTAAAAACTGAAAATTGTAGATTTAAAAAACTTATGTGTGCCCGTGTCGTCCATCGTTTTCGCTTCGGCGATCAGCTGTTTACAGTTAATGGACGTATTTACCCGAAAAACCTCACTTCAATGGATTAAATACAACCATGACCCCGCACAACGCCAGTCAACATATCGCTTTTATGCTCATTGATTCTAAGCGCGCCGTCAATTACAAAGCAAATTAAACATCTCGCAGTACCGCCGCACTATCATTAAATATTTTAATGATTTCAGCTATTTTGAAATTGCCGTAATTTCTTTATTTCTACTTCAAATGAGATAAAATTTAAGAATCGAGAAGAACACAAAATAAATATTCTAATTATATGGTTTTGATTTATATGTTTAATCTATTTCTCGATAAATTATTGATGTGAAAATTGCAAACAACGCATTTTGACCAATTTGCGATGGGTCTCAATAGCTATCAATATGGAATAACAGTGATATCTGTTAATCCAATTTAATGCAAGTAAAAGAATGAAAGTTACCTCCCGTTGTCAATTTCAGTAACATAAATGCCGTGGTATATACACTGTTGTTTGATTGGTGTTTGTAAAACCATGATATGTGATGTCAGAGTGTCTACTGCTTCATTCCTGACAATAATTTTGAGCGAGCGCCAACCTGTTGCCAATTTCGACATTTTCTGTCACAGGAACAATATACTTAAAAAATTCGACAGTGTTTGCCATGGAAAAACCCCGCCAAGGAACTAGTATTCGTGCTATTGATTCCCGGTTCCAGGAATTGACGCCATCTGGCCAAATTTTCAGAAACAGCCGAGGAATAAAAAAGTCACCTTAGGTCTCTGAAATCTAGCACTTCGGGACCGACAGAAAGGCCCTTCAGCCACAACGCCATCTGTCTCGAATCCCCCTCCCTTGGGTGACCCCTGTCTACATTGTACACTATGGCCGCCTCCAACCACACCCTTGGAACGCTAAATGTGTGTAATCCTTCTTCAAACTCCTAGATGCCATCATCCGGACAACCTCTACCGATTGATTATGCAACCATTCCGGTGGCACCGCCAGTTCATGAAAGTAATAATTCTTTTTTCGAAGTCGGTAAAATAACCGCAGCACAATCGAATATTTCAATATCTTTTTTCTGTCGTGTATATTCTACTTTTATCATGTTTTGTGTGCATTTCCTTGGTGACTAGTGGATACTGAGCTCTGGCTGTGTTGCATGACTAGCTTTCGAGGCGGTCTTGAAGCAAACCCTCATCAATTTCAAGGGACGACTTCATGCAAAAGGGTTCGATTCTAACACCAAAACTTGCTGGGGTTTCAATCGCGGAAAATTCACATTTCCTAGGTGCACCTTCCCACACAAATGTAATAAATGCGGATCATATCACCCAAATGCAATAATACCAAACCCTAATGCAATACATCTGGACAACGCCTTTAAAATCGGCTTTCCCCTATAATAACCAAGAAGTTATCGGCATTACTTTCTGATTACACTGACACTCACACTGCTGATTTACTCTTGAACGGATTCAAATTCGGGTTTTCCTTACAGTATTGCGGCCCCGCATTCGATTTTTCTCAAAAAAATCTAAAGACTATCTACAAGTCATTAGAAAATACGCGCGAAAAAAATCTAGAAAGAAGTAAGGGCAGGTAGAATAGCCGGTCCATTTAACGAATTACCTATACCTACACTCCGAATATCCCGCTTGGTCCCAGTACCCAAAAGGGAGGGGATTTCATGCTTATCCATCACCTGTCGTACCCTGAAAACTCGTTGGTGAACCACTTTATACCTGAAAAATATTTCACAGTACATAACGCTAGCATCAAGGAAACAATTGCAATGATTCAAACCCTAGGCCCTGGGGAGGGCGCTACTGGGGAAAGCAGATTTTAAATCTCCATTCCGATTATTGCCTTAAAACCGAAGGATGTCGAACTGTTCGGATTTTCGTTCGAAGGGCGTTATTATTTTGAAAACGTTTTACCATTCGGTGTTTTAATTAGCTGCTCTCTTTTTTCATGAGAAACCCATCTCACTCGGCAACTATCATTCACTATCTCGATGATTACCTATTCGGAGGACATCCCAATTCGGTCCAATGTAAAGATAATGGATAAATCCAAACCAAACGAAGTCCGCAAATCATGTAACCAAAGGACATACAAAATCAGTGAAAATGAAAACCAAGTAGAAAATAACGAAAAATGTCAACGAGAAGAGCATATGTGAACCCCTATGATAGAATGAGATCAGGTGCCCGGGGAGAGTGAGCATCTCCTGCTTGCTAGCAACACCCGTCGCATATACCCAGTAGAAAGAGTCAAATAGTGTAAACTCCATATATATTTATATATGGAGAAGTCAAAGGAGGTAGCCTTCTAGTAAAGAAGGTGTCAAATCTGTGCACAAAGATCGGAATCGGTCTTAGTCCAGAATATCATTTGAAAGTCCGGATGACGAGATATCATATTGAGTAATAAGAGTGTCGTAACGACCATACAACTTCCTCAGTGACGTTGTTAGTCTAGCACATATATAACCCTGGTTGAGTAGCTATCTGAAAGTCACCTAGCCCTCAGAACAAAGTCATTGTAATTTTAACATGCTCTGGAATAACGTATTAACTGAGATGCAAATACACCGTATGCGGGCGATGATGGAATGTTTCTACTTATGAAAGGAATGTTTGTGATATCAAAAATGAAATTGTCACGTTTGTCATAGAGTGGGGTGTTCCATTGACCATTAATGTCAAAAGATATCGTAACATCTAAATACGAAGTAGAAGTACTACTTTCTGTGGATTCTTTTACCTCCAGTTCACTTGGATAGATAATCTAACGGGAATCCTCGCATGAAGGATTATTAATTGAAAGCAAGTCATCTTTATATCTGTACGTGAAATTGAAGCCAAGAGCTAATTGTTTCTTTCCTAGCATGAATTCAGCTTCGTATGAGTGACAGAATATGTCAGCAAGAAGCGGGGCGCAGTTAGTACCCATTATTGAAAAACCGTTTCTCCAAAACACCCTAACAAAGTAAATTTTATAATGGCCTATAACTATATATTTGAATATGCGGCTTCCGTTTTTACTAGTAAATGCATTTTGGATAATTTCCGCTGATCTGTCTTTTAATTTCTGAAGCGGGATCGCTGTGTGAAGAGCCGAAAACTTAAAAGATTTGATGGAATGAATTTTAAGAAAACTTTTTTATTTCAGATGTTCTAAAAACTCTATTTAATTTTTAGGATCCACATTTGATTAATTCCACTTCTGGAATATACTGTTTCGCAATACCTATGAAGGCCAGATTTAATTTCTGGTAATATTTTTGTGACATCGATACAGATTTTGTGGAACACTTCGTCGAATCAGCGTTAAACGTTCTTTGTAAGGATTTTTGGAATGCAGTACCAATTTGGAAGTTTTAAATTCAATTTATTTGTGTCAATACCAAACCTATTGATGACAGATTTATTATTTTCAAGTAATTCCGAAACCGAAAAGTTCGTGATAGTATAAGTGGGAATGTCAGACATTAATGCAAACATTTGAGCAAGTTTGTCAATTGTTACGAGTGCCGATCGCTTATGAAAAAACCGAAGGTCCAACGACAAAACTTACATTCCTTGGAGTTGAATTTAACATAAGTGATATGACAATAGACCTACCGCCAGAAAAACTATCAGATTTGAAAGAAAAGTTTTCATTGGCTTTATTCTAGGTTAAGTTTAAATAAGATAATTACAATCCTTGCTTGGCTTTCTCGATTTTGTATGCCAAGTAGTAGCCCCTGGAAGGGACTTCATGCGAAGGTTAATCGATGCTTCTACCAATGAGAACAAACCAAATCATAGAATACGGGTCTCGGCGTCAATGAAGGAGGATCTTGAAGCGTGGCTTTAGTTTCTCGCACACTTTCACGGGGTAACAGTAATGCCGAACCGTTTCTGGTTAAGCTGCTTTTATTTTGCTATTGATAAGGAATAACAGTGATATTTGTTAATCCAATTTAATGCGAGTGAAATAGTGAGAGTTATCTCCCGTGTCCATTAAGTAACATAAATGCCGTGGTATATATACTATCGTTTGATTGGTGTTTGTGAAACAATCAATGATATGTGACGTTATAGCATCTTCTGCTTCATTCCTGACAATAATTTTGAGCGAGCGCCAAATCCCCCCACCCATCCCCTATTTAAAGCCTGATTCTGCTTTGAGATTTTGTCTTTTTGCAGCTACACATTTTGGACGAGGGATATATATTGCTCACGAGATGAGATCAGAGATGGGATCCATATTCTTCATGAACGTATATGAGGTCATTTAGATGGAGTCTGCATTCCAAACGAACAATACATGCGTTAGACTCATATTTGTGTATTGAATTCATCATATACAGTGGACTTATCAAAGGACATTATAAATATGTTATCGTATCTGTAAAATATTGAATCCCTCATAAATGTTTTAACATATATATACCGGTCTTTAAAGTAATCATGTATCAAATTCAAATTTAACTTGACAACTCTTAGTAACTACACCTTTATTTAATTTTTCATTACTTTTTTACAATATAGCATTGCTAATGGGGCTACCTCATTCTTTGTCACAGCATCTGGCTTGATTCTAGGAGACCGACATAGATCTATAGGCCCATCCAGCCCAGCTTATGATTAGTGACCTACCTACCGTGTCGTAGGAGTCCAGGACAGTGCCAATAAATGGCTGGATATCATATATTGTTGCCATATCGTCCTCTGTGTGCCAGAGGGGACAAACTCCTCATGTCTGTGCAGATTGGGAGTAACTGGCCTCATTCATCTGTTACAGACGGGGAGGGTGTAGATATCGGGCACTTAAGGGTGAGTCTTGTGATCTCACCTTTTCATTTTGCGTGATCGTTGTTCTGTCTCCTTTGTGTACCGGAGGGATACCTGGCCTGCCCATAAGTTGTATATGTGGCGGTCAGTTTTCCATTCCCCCAGTATCATTATCTGTTACCTTTAACTTCTAAACTATGTGATGTAGTGTCTTAATTCAAAATACTGTGTAATAAATATATTCAAACTTAACTATATTGTGTAATTTTATCTTGCATTAATAAGGATTAACAGTGATATCTGTTAATCCAATCTAATGCGAGTAAAATAGTGAGAGTTACCTCCCGTTGTCCATTTAAGTAACATAAATGTCCTGGTATATATATTGTTAGTTGATTGGTGTTTGTAAAACAATGATATGTGACGTCATAGCATTTACTGCTTTATTCCCACCCACCCATTCGTTTTAGAGGCTGATTCTGCTTTGAAGTTTTGTCTATTGCAGCCACCCATTGGACGAGGGATATATATTTATCACGAGATGAGAGCAGAGATGGGATCCATATTACTGTTGGACTTTTCATGAACGTATCTGAGATCATTTAAATCGTGTGTACATTCCATACGAACAATACATGCGTTAGACTCATATTTGTGTGTCGGTTTCATCGTACAGTGGACTTATCAAAGGACACTATAACTATGTTATCGTATTTATATAATATTGAATCCCTCATTAATGTTTTAACATATGTACCGGTCTTTAAATTAATCATGTATCAAATTCAAATTTAACTTGACAACTCTTAGTAACTATACCTTTATTTTGTCTTTCATTACTTCTTTTCTTATGATATAACATTACTTATGAATGATATTTCATTCTTTGTCTCAGCATCTGCCGTGATTTTAGGAGAACGACATAGATCTATAGGCCCATTCAGCCCAATTTATTATTAGGGGCCTACCTGTCGTGCAGTATGAGGTCCAGGACGGTGTCATTAAAAGGCTGGATATAATATATTTTTGCCATGTCGTCCTCTGTATGCCAGATGGGACAAACTCCTCATGTTCATGCAGATTGGCAGTTGCTGGCCTCATCCGAGTGTTACAGACGGAGAGGGTGTAGATATCAGGCACTTAAGGGTGGGCCTTGTGATCTCACCTTTTCATTCTGCATGATCGGCGTTTTGTCTCGTTTGTGTGCCGGAGGGATACCTGGCCTGTCGATAAGTTGTATATTTGGTGGTCAATTCTCCTGTTTCCCAGTATCATTATTTGTGGCCGCTAACTTCCAAACTATGTGATGTACATGTGTAAAGTCTTAACTCGTCAAAATATTATGTAATTGTGTAATAAATATATAGAAACTTAACTACATTGTGTTTTTTAAGCTGTGGTCTTCACCTTTGATACATGTATATCGTTTTTATATACAGGACGCTTCCTCTTCTTATGGTGATATTCGAAGGCAAGATTTAAAATCTAAATGATTTAGAAAGGAGATTTTCACCTTAAATTATATTAAATTATATTGGTGCAAGGAATCATATCTCTTACTATCTAGAACAAGGTCAACAGTTTGAATTGCTTTTCTCTTTAATGTCCTTAATGTTGATGGTTGCAGGTCATCTAAATCACATGTTACTCTAATTTTTATAAGACTCATATGGCCATGACTAAGAACATCTACAGCCATGTTTAAATCTTCCAGACTGTTTTCTTGATTTTCTTCACTCCAAGAAGAGATTTTGGATAGTGGTTGAGATGTGGGAAACTACAAAATACAAGTTGCTGTCGTTGAATTTTTATAAACAAATTGAATATTATGTGCTTAAATACTTTACTCATCTGAAATGACCTATACCTTTACTTTACAAAATGACTCAATTACTATCCAAGTCAGGAAATTAAGCAAATTCTGTGAAAGGTCACATGTACTAGGTCAAGAACATGACACGTCTTATTAAGGTGAAATGCCAATTAATTTTAAACCTTGCAAGTGCACCTGGTTTCACCTCATTAACATCACACTTATTCCCTTTGCAGTGTGGAGTTCGTAAAACTCAGTTTCAGTTGGTAAGTTCCGCATGTTATGTTCCGTAACTGCTCATCGTCTATGTTCGGAAAATCCAGTAAATCGTCGTCGTTAATTGGTTTCCATGGTGTTGATTTACGGATCATCTGATGTTCTTCTAGGTACTCTTTTAACTCGTTTACGGAATGAGACAAATACCGCATTTTGGCTGCTTCCGACTCATCGGCATCCGGGTCAGTCGTAGAATTAAGAGGTGGAAAAAATTTGTTACACACGGCGCAAACTATGCGGACATAATCTCCTATGAAGGGAACTTGATTTGTGGGCAATGTACGACTTAAGAACTTCCAACGTTTTATCCGGGCATTTGCAGACTCTACCACCCAGCGGACCTGTAAATATACATATTACAAATTCTAAGTAAATAACTTTATTTAGGCATAACGAAAGACTCGTGCTGGGTGACAGTAATTTACAAATTTGTAAAGTACAAACCCATACACGTATTGACATCCACGTAGCGAGTTTAGCAAAATCAAAAGTATAACCATTCTTTTCATATTTATCATCTGGGATCAAATGGTTTATCAAAGCTTCAAGATCGCATTTGATGCCTTGGAAGATTTCTTTTTATTTAAAATTAATCTGATTATTATTCAAGGGGATTTAATTGTAAAAACGCATCAGGAAGTTTTATATCTATGACTTTTTAAAAACATAACAAAAATTAGAAACATAGGTCAAAGATCACAGTCAAGGTCAAATTGAAAAGTTATGCGTAACGTTAAAGTTTTTGTCACAGACAAGCTGACAGAAAGACAGATAGACAAGACAAAAAACTAGATGTCCCGAAATTTTGATTCTGTGGCCATATAAATAGGTGAAATCAAATCAACTCACTTTTGTCACCAGTCGACTCATGTTTGCATCATCTGTCGACATTTGTTTTTGTCCTTTAAATAGAAATCTGGGCATTTCTGCTTTAATTCCTAAGTCATCTAGAAGTGAGAGGGAATCTCTGAAGCCTCTGTCGACAACAAAAATGTCATCTTCATGGATCCATGACTTTATATCCTCAACGTTGTTTCTAAGAATGTGATTTAAAATAGATGCGTCATTATTCTTACTATCTGCAAAGTATGGTCCTAATATAGACACAAAATATCCTGTGGTGGATGTAATAACCATAGGTTTCACTAGGGGTCTTCCTTTGTGAACGCTGAATGAACGACGCTGGAAATAGAAGTTGTTGCTTTTTTCGATGTAGATATAAGTGCCGTCCAACACCAGAATTGCTTTCTGTTCACCGAAATCGCCGAGGAGTGATTGTGCTAAAGGTCGAGTATGATCAGAAATTAAACTTTCTCTGGTTAAGTGATTGAATCCAAGATGGTCTGGAACAAGTGTACTGATAAGTGCTTTCCGGACTATGGCTATCGCTCTCCGTATGCTTGATTTCGAAATGTTGAATAAAGTCGATAAAAACTTGTTTGATAAACCCGACTTCATTTTGCAAAAGAATATTGCACAGGAACATCTATGACTTCGAACTGTAGTATTTTTCACAAAATCCTTGATATCGTTACAAACATCATCAAAATTGAGTTTGCTTAGTCCTGTAAGTTCAATATAATCATCATCTGTCAGCGCATGTCTGGAATCAAAGTCAAGTCGGCTCTTTTCGAGTTTTTTGCAAATGTCTTGCATGCGTCGTAACATTTCCACTATTGTTGTCCTGTTTAAGAGGGATTCGTCATAAATGGTTTTCATTTTTATAATTGAATCAGTGGTCAATGCATTATCTTCCAAATGAATAGGGCAACATCTAGCACCAGCTGGTATCAATATATTTTGATGTACAAACACTCTTGTTTTGCACTCGGATGGTAAGACAACTAACTTTGGACCAGGCCGTTTACATATGAAGCAATATGCGTGACTTGTGCTTGTTGATGGAATTGGTAAGGACACTGAAGGTGGACTGTTCAATATATTTTTCTTCTTTGTTGGCGGTGGTGAAATATCTTCGTCCGAACTTTCATTACTCGAGATAGTAACATTTTCGATTTCATTTTCCTTTTTTCGCTTTTCGCTATTGTAGTATTTGTGCCTGCACTTGTTGCAAATAACATCGTCACATGTGCTTTCTGTCAGAAAAGTCTTCCTGAGAAATCTTCTAATTGAGGCATTTACTTTTCTTCTTTCATTTGCCTTTGTTTCTTTAGAGCACAAGACGCATCTATAGTAATTTGTTTTAACACTTGGCATCCTAAAATGAGAAAAAAATGTAGTTCTACTAAGAAATCAAAATACTTTTTGACATTATACAAAAATATGTAAAAAAAAAAAATAGGATTGTAGGATTCGAACTCATCACTTCAGTATTGCTAAGCGAATACACATACCACTACACCAACGCATCTCTGCATCACAGTAATAATTACGTAATACTTAAAGTTACCTCTTGTAAGGAATGTAGATTACATTCTATTTATAGATACAAAAGGCGTTTTTAAAAACCTGAATAATATAGATTTTCTTGTAACTTATAAAAATTACCATTCATAAGATTGAAGTTATCTCTTATTTTGTCTTCTTTTTTACATAAGGAGTACAATGAGCTGTATTTATTCTAATTCTATATTACGCAGATTTATATAGATCTATTCAGTCCTAGATAGACATGATAGTTCTGTAGTTAAATCTTAGAAAAACACCAAATATGAAACAGATCTAGATTTAGATCTCCGGGCGGGGAGGTGTTGGTGTCAACTTGCAATGATTTTGGATACGGACCTGCAGCTGAGTCACTGACACCACACCTATTCATATAAAGTGCAAAGTGTAAAAACATGCCCATTCATTTACCGACCACAGTACAGTAACGTTAATGCAAAATATACAGAATATTAGGCCTACTGTAGTACTGTCAGTGCCCATTCAGTTTACTTAACTGACACAAATCATGGATATTTCCTATGACCAGTCTTACAATCGCTTTCTATATTCTAGATTCTAGTTCAAAAATATCTTTTCCTGTAATCTCCACATAGCCTACAGTACGTTTTACCAAGTTTTAGCGATTCATACATTTTGTGATTAGGAAGATACTGTACCCATTGATATATTTGAAGGGATTTTTTTCAATTTCAGTACAGTGGAGCGCTAAAATATTTCTACTTACTTACCTACCCAACGCCTAATTGGGTTGGTGAGGTTCGAGCGAACAAAGATGCAATGCAGTGTAAAACTTTACTGTATCCGAGGTGTGCAGACGACAAGTTGCTTAACGTCCCAAGTTCAAGTCTGACAGCGGCACCGAGAAAAATCGCGTAAATAATACTCGCTACTTAATCTACTAGATCTATCTATGAGATTTCTATTGTATCTGCATAACTAATAAATGGTTACAGAGTTGTCCAAGCATAATTTACAGTGGAATCTATCTAAAGTTTGGCCTTAAGAGTATTTATACCTTTAAATTAAACTGGTTTTCACACTGTTTTAAGAAAAAAAACTGTGACAATTCTTTGTAAATTCTACATTTAATATTAGAAGTAAACTACCGATACGTCTTTGGCCAAGACCGACTGTGATACGCTTTTATTAATCTATTATACCGTGTTACTGCACCGCATCGTACACGAATAGTCGCGTAGTTACGATGTACTGATCAATCCGGAACTCAAGAAAACTGAATTTTCATGTGGGCGCGTGTTGTCGACCAAGGAGATATCTCGTTCTGAGTTACATTTCATTACAACAATCAATTTACATATACTTTCGTTTTGGTCGAAGACTCGCGCCTATATATAATTTCTAGAAAATCATCGTTTTACGCGTAATTTTAAAGGAAATTTCCAATCCGTCATTGGTTCTCGGTAATACAATGTCATAACGCGCTAATATACAATGCAAACTATAATGGTATATGGACATCCGTGGGATGAACTACATATTAAAATATGTTACAGTGTTATAAGGGAAATTTGAAAATTCAGGTATACACAGGGCTCATAAATGTGGTTGCTGAACCTTCTCCTTTTACAGTAACTTATACATACAGATGATCCACTGTCACTCAATAAGTGTGACACAGGATTGTTGTATGCATAATGGTTTCTTGTCTGCTAAAAAAATTATAATAAAATATAGTTTATTACGACATATCAGAAAAAAGAGCAGATCAGATTGTTAATAAACGGCCATGTAATCATAATTTTGATAGCGAAAATGTCCTAATAATTCCTCTTTAGAATGGAAAATTTCAGTGAATTAATTTTACAATTGTATCATAGTTTAAAATATAGCTAATTTAAGGTAACAAGCATATTTTATTTAGAAAACGCGACTTCATTGCTGTACTATTCTTTCCTTGTACACGATCTTATAACTGCAGATTCGAGGTCATCTCAGGATGACCTTTCATCACAGCTAATGAGACTGAGTGCTAGAGATCTTTTTGTGTTATTTTGCATACCAATGACTTAAGGGGGCATTAAACCGCCCAGATCACATTCGAATGATAATATAAAAAGAATCTAATTAAAGATGGCGGTGCCTTTTACATCATGAGCGCGGACGCCAAAAAGGATTTTTAGCCTTTTGAATTCATGTGGTTTGTGTTCTTTTTCGAAAAACTGTGTTTGAAACGGACTATTCCATTGGTCTGAAGATGGTTTCGAATCGGCAGTAGTAAAATCTGGTACTTGGAGAATATCGTAAACGAAGGCAGTCGCGTTTTAATAAGATTGAGAAGGAAACGACAATACATATATAACCATAATATACCTAACTCCACTCTATCCTGGACCACCGGTATTACTACCCCAACAATGACCTTTTTAAACTTTCGATAAAACATCTTACACTGTAACACAAATCATGTGTAACCCACTCTTAGAATAATTCTAAGATAATTCCTAGCTATCATAAAATTTCCATACGTATCTATAGAATAATTTTCTAATTGTCTTATATTATTATTTTAACAATCTATGTAAGTTGTTAACTTGTTTCTTAATCGTTGTAAAATAAAGTTTTTATTGTTTTATTTGGATTTGGTAAACTAATATACCAAAGGGTTAAATTGGGTTATAGATTTACTACTGTTATTTTACCCGTTGTACTTATACATGTATATTGTTTGAACAAAGATTTTATGATGTTTGCATTTTTATACTCTCGGAGTATTTTTTTAAATTTTCTATCCATAAATGAAAGAGTATACATAATAGATTTTTTGAATGATCCAGTTTTATAGCTTAATTTTCTCTATTTTCATACCATGCTCTCCTTTATCACCTACTCTATCACCCCCACTTCCCTTTCTAGTGGAATGTTTCCTGTACCAAACTCCTCTGTAAATGGGATTCTTCACAAAGAATTAAAAGGAGTCCTGTTGGTCAAATTTATCTTCAAATGGTGAAAGGGGCCATAACAGGGGTCCCCTCTCCTTCTGCCAATGCCAATGCAGCTCTGGTTTCACATTCTTTTCATTTACGAAAACTAAAATGTAGATCTATCTTGATCAGACTCAGAATTAGCGTAACTTAATTGGTAAGGTTACGTTTTTGGCTCCTGGCCAACATGTAGTCATTGTTCTTTCGAATAGGACAGTAACACAGATGCCCCTTCGCTAGGTAGACGTGGTACGTGAAAATCCCTTCAATATTTAGGTGTATCTAAGTACATACATCTGAATTTCTGTCCGATGAATCAGGCATTTACAGATATAGATAATGTCATTGTTGATCTGAAATACAAATTTTATTTATCATACACATATCCTGCTTTTAAATGCAGTGGCACAGCAAGGAATGTTTTGTCAAATTGTCATCTGATAATATTAAGTATATTATGCATTAGTTTGATTAATTCAGACTTAGATTAAATTACATATCTGTTGAAATATTTTATTATGTAAGGCTGTATAGTGCAGAAATGCATGTAAATGAACATACAGAGTACAGAATATGAAGCATTAATTGTATCTACATCTAGCATAACCCCTCCACAAAGTGTTCACGAATATCTCTCTTTTAGAAAAAAATTCTCACTTAAGGAGTACATAAGTATCCATGTCACAAATAGAAATCGAAATAATAGCTGAACTAGATCAATATTCTGGACGTCTCCAGCATTAGAGGGGTGAGAAATGTGTAATTCCTTATCTGTGTATTATTTGTGGTGCGGCATGTGGATTGTAATGAAACCAATGGACGGCAAAAATCCAAGAGTAAATTGATGAATAATAAACGGAAGTCAATGGTGGTAAATTTTCTGAAGATATGTTGAGTGACGTAATGAGTGGAATAAGAGACTGAGTGGAAGAGGACTGAGAACCATTCATTACTTTCTAATGTTAAATTATAATGAATAATTTTATCAATAATCATTTTCTTTAGAATTATTGAGGAAAAGCATAATCCTCCACATCCCACTTTTTATTATTATTATTTCTTCTTTTTTTTTTTTTTAATTGCTCTTTCTTAACCTTTGAAATATCAATAATAAAAAAGAAGAACAGGAATAACAATAACAACAACTACATTAATGATATAATGATGATGATGATGATGATGATGATGATTTAATAAAAGTAGGTGTTTGTACTTGTCTAAAAACCATTGAGTCACTTTTTATTATAAGTAGAAATTCAAAATTGTTCAAAATTAAGAATAAGATAAAAGTAAGTAAATGTCATCTAAGTAATAGCGAAATTGTCACTTTATGTTTCTGTGCCTTGCACTTACCCCTTCACAAGAGGAGCTATTAAAAAGCTTGAAATCAACACCTGTGTCCCTTCCAAAACTCTACTATTCCTCTGGATACCTCTTTCTCCCACGCAATCCATCGAAAGAATTTCGTCATTTTTGGATACCCTCCTGGATACAATTTGCTATCTGTGTTAGCCATCTTTAAATGTAAAGATGATGGATAAATCCAAACCATAAGTCTAAAAATCATGAAACCAGAGGACATACAAAATCAGTGAAAATGAAAAACAAGTGGAAAATAACAAAAATGTCTACTTGAAGAGCATATGTGAACCCCTGTGATGGAGTGAGATCAGGTGCCCGGAGAGAGTAAGCATCTCCTGCTTGCTAGCAACACCCGTCACATATACCCAGTAGAAAGAGTCAAATCGTGTAAATTCCATATGTATTTATATATGGAGAAGTCAAAGTAGGTAACCTTCTAGTAAAGAAGGTGTCAAATCTGTGTAAAATGGTCGGAATCGGTCTCAGTCCAGAATATCATTTAAAATCTGGATAACTAGATATCATATGGAGTAATAAGAGTCTCGTAACGACCATAGAACTTCTTCAGTGAGGTTGCTAGTCTAGCACATATATAACCCTGGTTGAGCAGCTTAACTGAAAGTCGCCTAGCCCTCAGAACAAAGTCATTGTAATTTTAGCATGCTCTGGAATAACGTATTAACTGAGATATGAATACGCCGTATGCGGGCGATGATGGAATGTTGCTACTTATGAAAGGAAAGTTTGTGATAGCGAAATTGAAATCGTCACGTTTGTCATAGAGTGAGGTGTTCAATTGACCATTAATGTCGAAAGACAACATAATATCTAAATACGAAGTAGAATTACTACTTTCTGTGGTTTCTTTGACCTCCAGTTCACTTGGATAGATGATGCTAAGGTAATCGGCGAACGAAGGATTATTAATTGAAAGCAAGTCATCTATACATCTGAAAGTAAAATTGAAGCCGAGAGCCAATTGTTTTTTTTTTCCTTGCGAAAGCAAAGACTGAATGAATTCAGCTTCGTATGAGTAAAGGAATATGTCAGCCAGAAGCGGAGCACAGTTAGTGCCCATTGGAATGCCGACAATTTGTTGAAAAACCTTTCCTCCAAACACCACAAAAATGTTATCGATAAGAAAGTTCAACATCTGGATGACAGCTGTTTCAGTGTATTTATTTTTGGAATCAGAATTTTCCCTAACAAAGTAAGTTTTATCATGGCCTATAACTATATATTTGAATTTGGGGCTTCCGTTTTTACTAGTAAATGCATTTTGAACAATTTCCGCTAATCTGTCTTTTAATTTCTGATGTAGGATCGTTGTGTAAAAAGTCGAAAAGTCAAAAGACTTGATGGAGTGAATTTTAAAACTTTTTGATTTTAGATCTCTTTTGAATTTTTAAGGATCCACATTTTATTAATTATAAATTATTAATCTTAGAACTCGATTTTCTCTTTCATTTTTAAAGCAACTATAGTCAAACTTTAAGGGATTATAAACTTATGATACCTGACGAACTTACGTGAAAAATGGCGCTATATCACCCAATATGAAAACAAGAGTGGCCCTCTTGAAATTTCAGGAATAATATCCTAATGATGTGTAATTAATTATTAACATTAAAACATATAAAGACATATATTTGAAGTATATATTTTGGGTCAGTACAGATGTACTGACAACTAAACACTGACACCATGTATGTGAACAAAATATTGCTATGTGATCCAAAATTGCCACCATATCAGCCATTTAGAAATAGTAAGAACTAGATTTTCTACTAGCGTTGAAGAGCAGTCTTCTTATAAATAATGATAAAAGATTATCTATTCCCAGTCATCTTCGCTGACTAACCCAGAAAACCTCAAGATTCGACCAAGTTTCTGATTATTTCTTCATTCAAATGATTCTATGGAGCTCAAATGCATTTAAGTTTGACAACGGAAAATCCCTCTTGAACACTTTTAATTTGTAATAGTCGGTGTTAATGCTTTTCTTGACTCCCTTTGTGTGATGATGAAAAAAATCGGTTCTCAAACACTGTCGAATTGCTTTTATCTATGAATAGCAAACAGGAAATTGTACATTTGTTCCTTAAAATCACTGTATTAAAGATGAATATGTTAGCTAATTTTTAGTTAACTTTCTTACTGGCAGAGCACGCTTTATCATGTTGATGTCGCATATATTTTTATACCATTATGTTTTTTACAATACCTTACGTGTTTATATTTTTATGACCTCTCAATATGAGATACCTGTTGACCCTTGTTCTTTACATGGAGGATTATTTATAAATTTTTAAATGTACGTCTTTTGAATGTTCTGCTGTTACGGTGAGTGGGAAGGTTGGCCCGTAAACCGGTTAACCACACCATTTGTTTGGCTTTTGTCAAATTAAATGACCGTCCTAAGTCGGTATCGTAATTGCACTACAATCAAATATTTTTGTAATGTGTTAAATGTTCTATTATATTATTTATATTCATGTATTGTATAGCTCCATGGTGACTTCTGCCACATAACTGAGCCGGTAACTCCTCTTTTTTCTAATATAATTCAAAATGTTATGTGTTGCTGTTGAAAGCCGCTGATGCCATTCTGTTCATTTACAGAAAAGTTATTCCAATAGTTCAAAGATCAGCTTTACAGGAATGGCATTCATTGAACAAAGTGGTGACCTCAGAAGAATCTGCTTCATGAAAAAGGAGATATTGAAAAGCTACAAATCTGTTCTTCGACTGTCTCACATTCCCTTTTTTAAGCTATGGGTGAAAATTTGGATGGACCTTCTCATTTAGAGTGAATCTTAGATTAAGTCAATCTAATTACAACGTGAAATATTTTGGCTCATCTTATTTTTCAACCGAACCTTTGCCTAAAGTTTTCAAACGTAGAAATAATACAGTGTATATCATTTAATGTATAAATTCTGCGATTCATTTTTATCTCCAAACTCTACGCAATATCCTTTTGAAACCGTGAAACCTTTACAACTTCCACATCAATGTAGGGGGATATATATTACCAACTTTTTAAATCAAATTGAAAGAAAACGTATGAGAGGTAAGGTATATACTTCTAAAGTTGTTTATCAATGAGTTTATAATTACTATTATTCAAACACTTTGAGTAAAATTCTATGTCTATAGGAGATCATAAGACTTCAGAACATACTTCGTAAATCTTCAAGTAATACTTTATATTTGAGATAACAGACAATTTGTAATTTTAATGTGTACTTTGAGTTACTCTCTTCTATAAACAACAATAAATACAGCGTCCCTTTTAACTGCCGTGATCAAGAATTTCACTACATGTACTTTTGCCTGTCATTTCAGTGATGTACATATAGTCACTAAGATAAAGAAGTTAAGTCTAGTATAACATGTACTTTGTGTTTTCTGTTCTATATTTTTCATTTAGATATCGACATCTTTTAAACTGTCTGGGTTCACCAGATTTAAGACTGTGTGGTTTCTTTACTATAGTATTAAAACATAAAGAGATGTATACATGTATTAATTTGGTGTACCATTTGAACATTTCTACCCCTTATGTCTCTTCAATTATTGTTAAGACCGAAACTGTGAAAATTCAAAGTGTGAATATTTGAGCAGACGACACTGAACTAAAAGTAATCGCCAAAGAAATAATCTAAGGCGTTATGCATAAAGGGGGAACTCCTCAGTTTTTTTTTTTTTTTTTTTTTTTTTTTTTTTTTTTTTTTTTTTTTTTGTTTTTGTTTTTTTTTTTTTTTTGGTTTTTTAAAATTTTTTTTAAAATTTCATTTTATGTTACAAAAAAAATTTCAATAACTCATAGTAAATTATATAAATAGTCTTTTACATTATAACTCTTTTGCATGTAAATTGCGATTGATATTCGATTGATATTGATGTTTCGTTAAGATTTAGTTACTTGTTGTACTAAGTAATATATGCAAGGATATTATTTTTGCCTTTTCCATTTAATTGTGGGTTTACTATTAAAACATACTATTCACTGTACTGTTGCAAAGCTATCAGCAGAAACATGCACAATTTCCAAAATATCAATATCACATGTATGAGAATTCTATAAACTGAATTCAAATAAAGAATTAGAGATATTTCATTATTTAATGCAGGTAGATATATTAGCCTTTAGTTATATGGAAAATTGTTAATATGATGTAAGCTATTCTTTCATATTACAATCGATCATTTATTTGCATATATTCATATGTACGTTTGTAAACTGCAATTCCGTTTCATTCGACCACTTAGTAAGAAGGTAAGTGTTACAGACTAATAAAGTTGTTCATACAAATCTGCATTCTTTTAAATAATATTAGTAGCAATTCTCTGTAACCATTTAAACAATTATATAGGGGGCATGGCACTCATGGTCACGAATTTTAATGAAACTTGTATGATAGCCATACATCATTGAAAAAAGTTATTTATACCGAAAAAAAATGTTTTCATGATAACTGGTTACCATGGCAACGGTCGGCCAATTTTATTCGTCCTAAAATCCAATGTTTAAGGGCCAAAATTGCCCAATTTATGATAATCATAGCTTTTGACACATCGAAAGAAGCATACAATATTAATATTTTATAAAATAACAACATTTAAGCTAATCACAGATACTAAATTTCATAAGGCACGTATTATATAAAAACTTAATTTAAACACTTTTATCAAGGGAATTGTTGGGTAGTAATTTAAGCTAATTTTTCATAGTTTTTAACAAGTTATAAAAGAAAAATTGCATAATGCCAAAGGATTATTTTTATTTTCATGAGAAAGTATAACCCTTTAACTTTAATATGGTGGAAAAAAGTAATGGGGGACAGTGCTTAGTTTTTTTGTTACCATGGTTACAAAAGTCCTTATTTTCAATATTGTCTATATTCTTTTCCTTTATATAGTAGACATCATATATTTGGTATTATTGTGCATTATTATCAAATTGATGATAATTCTTTATAATTACTTATATTGTGTAAAAATGTATTGTTTTAGATAATGAATGACTTTGACCTTTAACTTTTTGAGTCATTTTCAAGGTCATATCTCAATTTTCATGAGTTTTTCGGTGGAAAAAATAGAGTAAACAAATATAAAGATACACATATTATTGTTTAAATTTTAATTCTTATTTATATTAAGCTAATACAAAAAATGTCAATAAAATATACTCCCTGACTTGGTAGTCCTTGCTGCAGACTCACCACATAGCGCTGGACATGTTGCGCCATGCGATTGGCATGTGTGAACATGCCAATTCACATACAGATTACTCCCTATATCTTTCTTACGATAAGATGTAGAAGGCTTATATTTCACAGGTAAATACATCATGACATCAGCATTTGTTTGATATCCTTATATTTTTATCTTGTGACCTTGACCTTAGCAATGACCTTTACTTTTAATAGTTGCTTGTCTTACCACAACCCAATAGAAAACACAACAATAATATATTGTAGACGAGCCCATGGAATGTATAGGGAGTCACAATTTATTCACATAAATGTATTATATTGGTATAAGCTTGAATTATCTGAATTACATGCATTTGTATGGAAAACATAGATATACATGTTCATTGTAATTGAACAGCATTTATACAATCATACCAACACCAAATTTCCAACATAGTGTAATCAAGGATAAGATTACAAAGATTACCTCATGGGTCTTTGACCATGATAAGGTTATTGACACACAAAGATGCATTATTATTGGGAATAAAACTTCTTAATATCAATATCAAAATCAAACTGTCATATGAACTCAAGTGGAAAATCTAGGTCAGATGCATCATCCAAAAGCAAGCACTCAAACCGGCATCCCAAGATGAACCACTGATATAAGTTTAGTACTTGTACCACTTATAGTTTATCCAGAACTGAGTTACCCCAGAAAGGTTAACCAAATCACTCAAGCTGAAAATCTAGGTCAGATGCAGCATCCGAAGCATGCATACAATGAACCACTGGTACAAGTTTGGTAGCTGTAGCACTTATAGTATGTTCACAATTGAGATACCCCCCAAAAAAGTTAGTCATACATGGAAAAAATAAAGGGGGTCAAAGGTCAAGGTAATGTAGGCAAGTTAAAAATGTATCAGAATGTAACAAGAAACAATCTCTTAATTGGTATTCATGACCAGCCAGGAAAAACCCATAGATAAAAATACCAAGTTTGAATGAAAAGAAAAATTCACTATGGAAACCTGTATGTGTAGCTGTGCACTAATCACACATAATGTCATGTAAAATAGTTAAGAGACTTTGCTTTCATTTTACTATCTTACCTATTTTGCAGTCAACAAATTCATGATAAAACACTTACTATACTACTAGATGTACTTCTACTACCACCAGCTATTGTACTGACGTAGCTTCTACTGTACTGTCATAACCAACGGACAGATGGATAGATAGACAGACTAACATCGCCAGAGTTGTTTCCAATCCAGCCAAAAAAAAAAAATTATTGCAAGCCATATATCCTTTAATCTAGACATTTATTCACATTGCACATAGTGAACTTGATTCCTTGAATTACCCATTGACTAGAAAAGTTTCTTTATGGATAAAATTGAAAAATATCGATGCAAGAAACACATAAATAATATCACACAGAACTAAATGTGTTTATGAAACTTTCACTACTTGAGGAGATTGTTATTGTTTATTACGGTGAAATCTTTCCATTCCGAATTGCAGTGGGACCAACAAAAGCATTCGGATTAGACAAAGTTTGGATTGTAGAATATTTTAATTGAACATAATAATGAATGATTTATGCAAATAAGGGACTCTGATTTTTGTTCTGAATTCGGAGTAGACAAAATTCAGAATACGCAAAATATTTTTGTATATTTATAATAGAAAAAAAATTTTGGGGCCAAAACAATATCGCCGGAAAAAAGAGAATATCAGAATACTAAAGGTTCAAAATAAACAGATAATACTGTATTCATAATTTTGTTATGATAATTCAAGTTCTTTTATATAACATTTTGAATTTCTGTTTTCAATTTGTCAATTCTCTCTTCCCTCGTAGCAGCAACATAATCAGCCTCATTTGTTTTTTTTTTTTTTTTTTTTTTTTTTTGTCTTGTTGGAATAGGCGTGGGAAATATGAAGAAATCTGTTGACCAGACAGGTACTCGCTCCTAGCTAGGAAAGTCTCCACACATTCTCATCTCCTCTGCTGCCGCATATGGGTCCACCTTATTTCCTGGAACTTTTCCGATGTTAAACTATTCGACCATAATTTTTTTTTGATTCTTTGTAAACAGCATTCTTGATTTGCTTTCTTTCATTGCCCAGCCAAGTTTAAGATGGTGTTTTTTCATGTGGCCATTGTTGTTGCAGTCTGGCAAAACTTAATTCTGATCACTTTCTGTTGGATACATTGCCATGATCTTACTCGCATAAATAAATTTGGCTCTTTCAGTGACATTAAGGTGTCCTCTGAATTCGAAGTTACAGTCTCCTTTTAATATATGGTCATCAACAGCTTTTTGTGATGAAAATTGCTTGCAGCAATTTTCAACTGGGCAATCAAAAATGCTGCAAGATGTGACTGAAGATTCATTTGCTAAAATATAAATATATATTATATCAGTTTCAGGTGTCCTGATAGAACAATTATTGCTATAACAGATCAAATTTTGCCAAGCATAAATTTATTTATTGATAAATTTATGTTTTTATTCAACTATGAAGCAATTACAGTTGTATTTGAAATAAAGATACATAAGTAGATAAAAAAAAATGTCTGTACCTGATTGTGTTTCCTCAAATTGAATTCCTTGAATAACAGATGCATTTGCCCAATCTGATAAGGTTTTCAACTGAATGTTAATTGAAGGATTGCCAATTTCTTCATAGGACATAAGTTTTCCTATAACATATAAATTTTAAATGTTTGTAATTTTAAAATTTCAAAGACACTTATAAACAACATGAGTTTGTGAAACACTGATCCCCCACCGGCAGCAATTTTTGAACTGTCAATTTTTTATCATGGGGCATATAAACAAAAGGATCATGATATATCACATTAGTAAGGTCAAATTAACACCAAGTTTCATATCATAATATGACTTTCAATTCTGTTTTCACTGTTTAGTTTAATGAATTTCATCATTATATCCAACACATTCTAAGAATTGCGATCCCATGCTCAGCAACTAAATTAACTGTGACGTAGTCATACTATCAAAATGTTGGTACCAACATAAAGGTCTCGTCACAAAGCATGCAATAATCGTGGTGTGATGTAAAGCAATGAAAAACAAACAAGCAAACTTGTCATAAGGAACACACATACTGAGTATGAGACTTTGTTTTTTACAGTTCTGACCAAGGTTAAACCTTTTTGTGACAGACGGACAGGCAGACAAATGAGTTTTAATTACCGCTCACTTTTTCAATAGCAGATCACAAAAACACAAGTGTTTGATCGCCAAGCGATACAAGTCCCCTACCGACAGCAAATTTGATCGCACATAACCCATATTCGAACTTGACCTGTGCAGCATCACAATTTAGATGTATACCAAAAATAACTAAGATCCATTTATGCATTCTCAAGAAAATGAGCGGAAACCTAATTGATGACGGACGGACAGACAGATTGACTGACGGACAGACGGACGGACGGACAGCATGTAAACTAATAGTCCCCTTGGTCTTTGACCGGTAGGGGACTAAAAATCTGTAAAACAATATGCTTACCTTCTCTTATAGCAAATGCTTTCCATATTCTTAAACCATTGGGCATATATTGAAAATTGAATAGTTTGGAAATTCCTGGAATGGTGCACTTGGTTGATGTAGGATCAATGATATTTACTGTAATTATTACTTTTACTTTTAGGTCTTTCTTATTCTTCAAGTCCACTGCCTAAAATAAATAATAACAATGTAAAAAAATGCATTTCTTTATTTATATTTTTATAAATGATTTTTAAGAAAAAATTATATTTTCTTTTAGAGATTATCAGTATTGTTACTCTAGTTTTTAAGGATGTCCGCTACTGCGTTTTTCAAAAATCAGGGTATTTTGCAGTTTCAGAGTAAGGTTCCATGTTTAAAATTGAATAACAGGGGATATTATGAACCAAAATATCTCCTTTATATGCTCATTGACAATATATTTTAAAATGATAATTTCTCAAAACAATATTTATGCTAAACAAAAATCACAGTTTAAGAAAAATTGTAATACCTCAGATATCAGTAGCGGACATCCTTAATTGAAAGAAGATAGCCACAAATACCATTCATATCATTTGACTGAATACTTTTTATATTTACATATTTTGTACCTTTTTCATTTGGATTGCTGATGTAACATCATTTCCTTCATTCACATACTTTTTAATAATTGACTTGATGTGAGATGCTCTGCGATCACAAGGACCTTAAAAATATATAACTGGAATAAGACATATTTACATAATAATTTATGAAAATACCTTTTATTCTTGTACAAATCCAATGACAACTTTCTAAACTTTGCCCTAATTCACCAGCCAGGCTGGTGACAGCCACACCATCTCACGTACAACACTGAAAATCAAACCTAGGTTCCATTGGTGAGAAGTGAGCGCACTACTAACTGCGCTCCCTGACTCCGACACGAACGACACCCTCACGTCAACATAGCTCGCCTGCACAGATTTCAGACTGGCAGAGCACGGTTTATCATGTTGATGTCGCATATATTTTTATACCATTATGTTTTTTACAATACCTTACGTGTTTATATTTTCATGATCTCTCAATATGCGATACCTGTTGACCCTTGTTCTTTACATGGAGGATTATCTATAAATTTTTAAATGTACGTCCTTTGATTGTTCTGCTGTTACGGTGAGTGGGAAGGTGGGCCCGTAAACCGGTTAACCACACCATTTGCTTGGATTTTGTCAAATTAAATGACCGTCCTAAGTCGGTATCGTAATTGCACTACAATCAAATATTTTTGTAATGTGATATATGTTCTATTATATTATTTATATTCATGTATTGTATAGCTCTATGGTGACTTCTACCACATAACTGAGCCAGTGACTCCTCTTTTTTCTTTGATGGTAAAATGGTAAAAACGTCAAAATAACAAGGTCAAAGGTCAAAGTCTCAAATGACAGGTCTTGGAAGTTGTCATAAGGTATCCACATGTAAAATATTTAACCTCTCTCTCAAATAGTTAAAAAGATATAACCCAAGTTAAAGTTTTGTCTATAAACGCGACACAGACAACGACACAGACAACAGACTTTACCCCGCGAGCTACAGATCATAGCATTTTTTAAAGTCACATAGAATATATGCATAAAGAAAGAAATAATTTGATTTAAAATTGATTTATCTTCATTTACATTTAATAACTGACAAAAGTTTAATAAATTTATTGATGTTTTTAGATTAAAGGGTTGAATTTGACATATATCTTAATATACCTTCCTCTTCCCTACTTCCAGCACATTGTCTTTCAATAAATGTTTTCTACATAGGTTGCAGATACCTATATAAAATAAAGGAAATGTAATCATGAGATATAAATTATAAAAACCCCAAAGATTGTGTTTGTTTATTGCTTTACATCACACCAAGAATATTACATGTCATTGTATATGGTAACGGCATCAGAGTGACTGCATGATGCAGGTTACACGAATTTTTACCTTTGCAACGGACCCCTCCATAGCAGTGAGGGATCTAGTTTAACTTGTCATGCCTAACAAAACTCGAGCATAGGTTTTGATTGTCTCATCCAAAGGACAGACATCGACATGACTACAGCAAGGCTCAAACCTGCGATCTCTCAGTACTTCAAAATGGTACACCATGTTCCTTACTAGCATATTCCAGAGGGATGCATCCCTTTAACACAGTGGTAAAATGAGCTATAATTGCTGACTCAACAAACAGGGTTGGTTGGATATACATTGTAAGTGTGAAACCCTCCTAGCTCCTATTTAAGTGTTTACAGTAGTTTTTGAATTTGAGAATGAGTTGTTAGGGGTCCCTAATCTCCATGCTTCACTTACACACACACAGCTATTTTTTTATCATAGATATCTGACAGAATATGTTATCATATATTTTCGTCCAGTAGTAATATATAATGTAAATATAATTCAATTTAAAATTAGCATACCATACCTGTTCCGATTGGCAGAAACACTCCAGTATTTCTCAATATGAATCTTGTTTGTTGTTCATTAATTCTTCTATCATGTCTTCTTGCTTTATCATGAAGACGAATGTGAACTGGTACCATACATTTCTCGGTTCTACTTCTATTGTAGATTCGCTTTTCTAAATCGCTGAGATGATTTTTACAAATACGTAATTTAGAAATGTCATGCCTAGTTTGAAATTCCTCCAAAAAATACCTAAATCAGATAAATGAATGCAAAGTCTACTTGGGTCGATTCTATTTAGTTGAATAGAGGTAAAACTACATGTTGATTTATATTTTTTTGAGCAAAATTCTTGAAAAAATATTGGAAGGAAACATTTTTGATCTGCTGTCATATTTCTTGTTTACATCATACCAATTTTGTCTTCTTGGTGAAGAGTTCAAAGGGAGGTAACTCGTTCTATGTTTATAAGAATAATAGTAAATAATAGTAAAATTCATCCTGATTTCCTGCATTATCTAAAATATGTCCCCCATAGTGTTTTTGGTTTTTCATAATGTACACATTATTAGCTTTAAATAAATATCAAATTTACTTTCTACAGTTGCCGCATTTTTTTAAAAAGAGAAGCTGAAAATGCAAAAAAAATTAAAATTTAAAATTTCAAGGCATATTTAAAGCTTGTTTATTCAAAAGCCAATGAAAAATAAATTTTATCTTTATGATATAAGTGGTTTATTAGTCTTCTTTGATACACAAAAATATTTTGATTGGCACTGACTATTATATAAATATTAGTAAAATAGAGCTGAATACATCCAACTTTATATATTTTTTTCGAAAATGGCATAATTTATGCCCATGTAGAGAACAAACCCTTCAAAAATTAAAAACTTTCATTGGTTATAATAAAAATATAGACCATTACTCATCTATCAATATTACAAAACAGAGTCAGGTCTACCTATCATAGGAAATATACAAACTTAAACCATGTTACGAATTAGTGATTTTTCCCGATTTAGATCATGTTACCATAGCAACGGTTGCCATAGAGAACAAAATTCCTATATATTTTTGCTTATTTGATTATGTTCTACATATATGCTAAATTTAATCAAAATCCGTCACTATGAGAGCCAAAAAAGTTTAAATGGTTACAGAGAATTGCTATTAATAGTTTAGATTACCAAGTAGGGCAGTCTTACTAAAAACTATTCATTCAACATTGTTATATTTAATATGTTTTAATATTAGTTCTATCACACGAGACATTACTAAAAACACTTCACGTGCTAGTGTATATTTCTCCATATAGAAATATTATAAATAATGAATGTACTCGTAAATGACATTTGGGCTTGAAAACTTGATTGAAATAGAATACAGTACTTTTTGATCATAACATGATATTAAAAGCACAAGAAAGGATTTTTGATCAATATGTCGGGGAATATGTCGGGGAAACTTCTCAAACTTTGAAACAACGTTTTCGAAATCATTCCTATAAAATTCGTAATAATTCATGACGTAGATACCAGAATTTTCTTTATAACCACTTTAATAAATACCAACATAATATTAACAATGTGAAAATAACTCCAGTAGAAAATATCTCTAAATTACCAGGTGATACGAAATCAGATATTAAAAAACGACTTTTGGAAACCGAGCTCTACTGGATTAAACAACTACAAACCCCATACCCTCTTGGTCTCAACGACCAAATATATCGACAAGGTAATATTTCTTCTCGTCAGAATAAGATCAATATTTTTACATTAAGACATAAAACTATTAGAAAACGTAGGTCACATGGTCGTCGTCGTAATCGTAACATCAGAAAACGTAATCGTTTAAATAGGTCATTAAACGATCTTCTATTTATCGCAAAAAATAATGGCCGTCATGAACTTTTGCATGCACTATATTCTATTCCGGTAAATAAATTGAAACCTATCCTGGACGAAGCTGATCTTCGAAGTTTACGCAATTCTGATTGATATAAACTCAATTTGATTATTTTATTTTCATATAATAAACTCTTTCCTCGTATTCCGTCTCTTCAACCCAAGCAGCAATTTCTCAAAATTAAATTTATTAATAAAGGCTTCGATCTACTTAACATTTCTAATATTTTCCGTGATCATAGAGTCACATCTAAAATCCCCCAATATTTTGAGAATTTAGAACCTCCACTTATTTGTTACCAGTACAAAAAGCCTATAAGAAATCTTATTTTAAATTATAATAAAGTCACATCTAACCCTGATGTCGTGTTCTTGTGAAAATTCTAAATATGTTTATAAACCGGCAGGTCATGTTATTACTGGTGACCTAAACTGTATTTCGGACAAGAAATTGCGCACCCTTTTTGGAAAAGGACCTAAATATAGGTTACCGTCCAGGATAGATGTCATTGAACGCCGTGACGTTATAGAAGATGCTTTAACTACATATTGTAAACGTTGGTGTAAAAAAGAACAGGTAAATGTTCATGCTCTTAATGATTGGAAATTCGAGATTTTAAGAATTGTCGATATCCGTATTAAGAACTTTACGGAAAATCCGCATTTATTTCAACAGCCTAATACATTGACGACAAATTCTATTAAAAATAAGATAGCTGACTTACATGCTAAATATGTCTTTGTTCCCGCTGATAAAGCAGGTAATAACATAATAGTTGTTTGAAAACTATATTATATTGAAGTACTTAAAAACGAATTAAACTCCACTCATACATATGTTGAAAGCCCTACCCCAAAAGAGAGCACCTTGCACGATCACCTCATGACCATGTCCGACTTCAAAAATAAAACTGATAAATCTGATCTACCAACCATGTATTGGCTCCCAAAACTACATAAAAGTCCATATAAATCACGTTTCATATCTAATTCTAGCCACTGCTCTACTACGATACTATCGAAACATATTACGTCTGCTCTAACTACTATAAAAGATCATATTATCAAATATTGTGATGTCGCATTTCATAATAGTAACATCAATTACTTTTGGTCTATTAAAAATTCTCATGAAGTTATAGACAAACTTCTTTCGCTAAATTTCAAAGCGACTCAAATTTCTACATTTGATTTTTCTACACTTTATACATCTCTGCCTCATGATTTGATTACAAGCAAGTTGCTGTCTCTTATACAATGGTGTTTTCACAGAGAATCTAAAACGTACATATGTACTTCCAATAACTCTGGATTCTTTTCCAACAAACAATATACTTCATATAAATACTGGACTTGCAAGGAATTATGTAAAGCACTAGATTTTCTCATGAATAATATTTTTGTGCAATTTGATGGCAAGATATATCAACAAATAGTTGGGATTCCTATGGGTACTAACTGATAGCAGATTTATTTCTTTATTGTTATGAGAGGGATTTTATGGTTTCTATTCAAAAATCAAAACGTTTTGACCTCATTGACAAATTTAATAATACTTGCAGATATCTGGATGACATTTTGGTTATCGATAACCCTGAATTCGAACAATTTATATCAGAAATATATCCACCAGAGCTCACATTGAATAAATCTACACCTTTCTTAGATTTAAACATCAAACTTATCTACAACCTAATATATACTAATATTTATGATAAACGTGAGGATTTTGGATTTCCTATTGTAAATTTCCCTTACTTGGATGGCGATGTCCCTCGACTCCCATCATATGGTATCTATATATCTCAATTAGTTCGATTTGTCAGAGGCTGCACCGATGTTTTAGACTTTCATAAACGAAATTTACAAATTACTACTAAACTTTTAACTCAGGGTTACAGATATCACAAGCTAAGAAAAACATTCGGCAAATTCTTCAGATCTTATTCAGAACTTCTATATAAATTTGGAAATATTTCTTTTCAACAGTATGTATCCAATGGAATTTCCCATCCTAATTTTTACGGTGATCTCGTATATAAACTCAGGAAAGTAAAAGGCTCCGATAACGTTATTTTATCATGTAATAAAATAGTTAAACGTCTCCTAAATAGACAATATGATATTGAGATCATCAAAAAGACTATAGGCCTTGTATTTGGCCCCTCTACAGCCTTATGCAGACTTTTACTTGAACGTTGCACGCTGACTAACAGGGCGATGGGGACTATATGACGGGCCTTGTCCAAACCTCTTTCAGAGGAGACATGGTCCTGAACCTCGTCCCCTCTGACTGTTAGTCGGGACTCCTACAGATCTAGGGTCTTAGCTCGCTTTCAGACTGGCAGAGCACGGTTTATCATGTTGATGTCGCATATATTTTTATACCATTATGTGTTTTACAATACCTTACGTGTTTATATTTTTATGACCTCTCAATATGCGATACCTGTTGACCCTTGTTCTTTACATGGAGGATTATTTATAAATTTTTTAATGTACGTCTTTTGATTGTTCTGCTGTTACGGTGAGTGGGAAGGTGGGCCCGTAAACCGGTTAACCACACCATTTGTTTGGCTTTTGTCAAATTAAATGACCGTCCTAAGTCGGTATCGTAATTGCACTACAATCAAATATTTTTGTAATGTGTTAAATGTTCTATTATATTATTTATATTCATGTATTGTATAGCTCCATGGTGACTTCTGCCACATAACTGAGCCGGTAACTCCTCTTTTTTCTTTGATATAAATTTTATCTTTGTTTATATTGTCAAGTAGTCCCTTGTCATGTCAATTAGCCATAAAATGATTTTTTTTTCTTTGTCTTTATAGTGTACCTTTACATATTTTACAGTTTATCGTGGGATATAAATTTGGACCTTCATCATGGGAATAATTGGAAAACATACTTGGCCCATCATTTCTCATCCATCCTTTACTATTTTTACAAAACCAATAATGCGTCTATTAAAGTAGATAACTACCATTTATTGAAAGGATATGTCGTCAGTATCTAGATGGAAATATAGTTTACTTTTAAAGCGTTACCTCTTTTTGTAATGTGATATATGTTCTAGTATATTATTTATATTCATGTATTGTATAGCTCTATGGTGACTTCTGCCACATAACTGAGCCAGTAACTCCTCTTTTTTCTCTTAAACCAACATTAAGCATAGCGTTAAAACTCGGAAATTTCACTTGAAACCCATTATAATATAACCGTAGAAAATTGCTTAATATTATCAGTTTTTTCAGTGCGTATAATCGCCAGATATCAAGAATATTGACAAATGTTTCATATACGATGTTATAGGTAACTGCATCAGTTGGTCGTTGGTTGTCCGATGTCAGTAGCCTAATGTTCAAATCTAAAAAACTTTGGCTAAGCTAACTAATGATTAAACTTAATTCTACTGTTTACCTAAAATGGAACGAATTTTAATTTTATATTTCAATATATAAGCAATTAAACGTGCTTAACTTAGTCAGTGTGGTTAATGATTGAATGACTAAAGCAGTTGTTATCACATTACAAAGAATATTTAAATATACACGTGTAAATGATCATGTCATCTCGTAATAAGCAGGTATGTACACTTTTAATCTTAGTAAACTTTTGTGCTTCGTTTCAGAAACATCTTTTAAAGGTACATAGCTTTATCCAATAATTAATTTCAAATTATAACTACAATCTATACTGATTTTGAATCACATGTTTACATTTTTAATTCTGGTTTTGTATTATTCATTTCTTAAAAATTTATTTATTACCTATTTAATTATTTATGTTCAGTTGCCTTATTACAATAAATTACCCCATCGTTTCATTAAAGGAGTTTGCTGTTTCTTATCCCTAACTCTCTTTCAAATTGTTTTTAATAATCATCAACCGTTTACAATTGAAAGGATTGCACATTTAAATGGATATTTCTAGTTTAAACTACTATACATTCAAAACATTATTTTTCTATGTTACTTTTCTGTCAAAGGGAAAGGGAAAGACATCTGACTTAGCTGTAAGACAGCGGTCACCAAGGAGATATACAATCAAAGTTGATAACAAGTAATGAAATACATACAATGACATTACAAAAATATTGATTGTACGACATATGCGATATCGACTTAGGACGGTCAGTTGAGTAACATATGATACTCAATTGGTGTGGTTAACCGGTTTACGGGCCTACCAATTTTAATTTAGAATTAATCTTTTTAGCATTATTTTTTTAGTTTGCTAACAGCAATGAAATTAGCAGATGAAGTAGAAAAAGTAAATATAGTTCAAATTGAACATGACGGAGTACTAAAACCTATATCAGTAAATAAACTAATCTTGGCAATAGGTATTGTATAGGACTTGTCAGACAATGCAAGATAATGTTATGTATATCTTACTTATCATTTGTGCGTTATGTATTCTGTTTCTCTAAATTAGGTTATCGGGCATTATCAGTTTTAATGGTAATGTATTGTACAATTGTCATAATAAACGAAGCAAGTATGATATACTAGCAAATCAGATCGATACCAGTACCGAAAAATGGAATAGTATGCTACACACCAGCTCAGCCTTGTGACCATTATATTGACGTGATAGTTCTCCCAATCATATTTCTTATTGGGTAAGCATTGCTCAGTTGGTAGCTTTCGATAAGCTCTCTGACGTACTTTCTTTTTTAATGGAAAAGGAATACCTGAAAATGCGTACGTGGTGAAAGTGGCTGTGCTGAGTTCGTTACATAAATCGAAATTCTGTACAATGTATCAGATCGAAGATGTGGCTGTATACATATCACTGAAATAATAATAACAAAATATAAATCCGAAACATTGAACTCTATACTTTGGTTCATATTACAGGGGAAAATCAAGAAGATGAAGGCATTGGTGGTCTGTTACATTCTTATTCTGCTGTGTGTAACCATGCTAACCGTGTCTGGGAATCATTGCCGAAACGTCTGTGATGATACTAAAAACAGTTGTATTAATAATTGCTTCAGCATAGTAATTGCCTGTTTTATCAACTGTGGTATTCGATATCGCTTTTGTTTGAGTGGGTGTTAGATGAAAACATGACAATTAATGTAATGTTCAGTGTATGACAATAAACAATAGAATGAATACTCGAGTTTTAATATAACAATATTATTATTATCTACAGACATAATCATTTACATCATACAAGATAAGTGGAAAAATACCGAATGATATCTATAAATAATATCCGTTGTACTATAAAAATAGAGGTATAGGCTATTACGGATTCATTGAAAGAAAAAAGAGGAGTTACCGGCTCAGTTATGTGGCAGAAGTCACCATGGAGCTATACAATACATGAATATAAATAATATAATAGAACATATAACACATTACAAAAATATTTGATTGTAGTGCAACTACGATATCGACTTAGGACGGTCATTTAATTTGACAAAAGCCAAACAAATGGTGTGGTTAACCGGTTTACGGACTCACCTTCCCACTCACCGTAACAGCAGAACAATCAAAGGACGTACATTTAAAAATTTATAAATAATCCTCCATGTAAAGAACAAGGGTCAACAGGTATCGCATATTGAGAGGTCATAAAAATATAAACACGTAAGGTATTGTAAAACACATAATGGTATAAAAATATATGCGACATCAACATGATAAACCGTGCTCTGCCAGTCCGAAAGCGAGCTAAGACCCTAGATCTGTAGGAGTCCCGACTAACAGTCAGAGGGGACGAGGTTCAGGACCATGTCTCCTCTGAAAGAAGTTTGGACAAGGCCCGTCATATAGTCCCCACCGCCCTATTAGTCAGCGTGCAACGTTCAAGTAAGTCTGCATAAGGCTGTAGAGGGGCCAAATACAAGACCTATAGTCTTTTTGATGATCTCAATATCATAGTGTCTATTTAGAAGACGTTTGACTATTTTATTACATGATGAAATAACGTTATCGAAGCCTTTTACTTTCCTTAGTTTATATACGAGATCACCGTAAAAATTAGGATGGGAAATTCCATTGGATACATACTGTTGAAGAGAAATATTTCCAAATTTAGATAGAAGTTCTGAATAAGATCTGAAGAATTTGCCGAATGTTTTTCTTAGCTTGTGATATCTGTAACCCTGAGTTAAAAGTTTAGTAGTAATTTGTAAATTTCGTTTATGAAAGTCCAAAACATCGGTGCAGCCTCTGACAAAACGAACTAATTGAGATATATAGATACCATATGATGGGAGTCGAGGGACATCGCCATCCAAGTAAGGGAAATTTACAATAGGAAATCCAAAATCCTCACGTTTATCATAAATATTAGTATATATTAGGTGGTTGATAATTTTGATGTTTAAATCTAAGAAAGGTGTAGATTTATCTCAAGTATTAGCTTTATTCAATGTAAGCTCTGGTGGATATATTTCTGATATAAATTGTTCGAATTCAGGGTTGTCGATGACCAAAATATCATCCAGATATCTGCAAGTATTATTAAAGTTGTCAATGAGGTCAAAACGTTTTGATTTTTGAATAGAAACCATAAAATCCAAGCAACAATGTCTAACATTAATTTAACGTTAAATTACAACAACTTAACGTGAAAAAGCAAAATTAATTTATGCTATTCAAGCTCAAAGTAGCTGGGTACATGACGTCAGGTTATTTTCAGGGTGTATAGAAAAAGATTTTAAAGAAGACCCCCTGCGCCACCCCCACCCCCGCCAAAGCACATTTTATAGAATTTCTCAAATAAAAGAATATATAGAAAACAGAATTGAATTCGAATAACAAAATACGTGATCGCGCAAATTTGGTTGGGAAATGCATGAAAATTTCGATTAAAGTCAACTTTCAGCAGTGTATTGCAAACATCGTTTTAATATATAAAATATACTTGAGAGAATATATACAAAATACATACAGCATGTGAAAAATATGTGTTGTTCTGTGAAAATCGTTGAGGAATGACCAAGATCAATGTAAACAAACATGATGATACGTATTAATTTCGCTTTTTGAATTATTTGCGTAACACTCTGAAACTGTTAACAAGCGGGGTTTTCTTTTCAATATTTTTCAAAACATGGACGAAAGCTTTGTTTCAAATAGAAGATTTGTGACTTTTAATGATAAAATGACAAAAAAAGATGACTGAGTTTTTTTCGCTAACTCGAAAAATCGAGATAATTCGAATACTCTTATAGACATGTTTATGGAAACTTGTCTAGATAATCGGAACAACTTGGTCGTAATTAAAATAACGTCACGAGTCAGCAATATTATACCAATATTGTATATTAATTCCACCACCAAAAAAGTTAATTTGACTCCCGCACTCAGATGCGGGAGCCCTTTAAAATCACGTTGTCTGTCTAGATGCATAGATGTAGGATGATGAAAGGAAGATACCTATACATTGTGGGGTCAAAATGTCACAGTTCAAGGTCACAGTCACAATTTTCAACACTTTGGTTCTACCACAATATCCTCCGTATTTCTTAATATACAGTTCTCATATTTTATACATAGATGCAGGATGGTGAGAGGAGGATACCTGTATATTCTGGGGTTAAAAGGTCAAAGGTCAAGGTCACAGTCATATTTTTCAGTACTTTGGTTCTTACACGATAACTTCAGTACTTCTTCACATAAATCTTTCATATTTTATATATAGATTCAAGATGATGCGAGGAAGATACTTATACATTCTAATGTAAAAAGGCCAAAGGTCAAGGACGCAGTCATGTTTTTCGAAACTTTGGTTCTAATGCAATGACTTCAATTGTTCCATACATACAGGAAGCCGGTGTGGCCTAGTTGATAAGGTGCTCGGCTCGTGATCGAGAGGTCGCGGGTTCGACTCCCGCCCGGGGCACACCGGGGTTCTGTCTTTCGGATGAGACAGTACAAACCGAGGTCCCGTGTCACGGTAGGCGTGGCACGTAAAAGATCCCTCACTGCTTCGGGTGGGTCCGTTGCAAAGGTCTAAATTTGTATGCAATGCATCAGGCAGATGCCGTCACCATATACGTGAAATAATCGTGGAGTGACGTAAAACAATAATCAACCAACCAACCAACCAACCATACACACAGCTTTCATAGTTTATACATAGATGCAGGATGATGAAGGGAAGATACATATACATTATGAGATCCAAAGGTCAAAGTCACAATCATTATTTTCAACACTTTGTTTCTTTATGCTAAAAATAAATAGCTTTTTCGACTTGGTTTCCACATCTTATTCTGTTGTCAGAAATATGCATGTTCTATAAAATATTGCCTATGCTGCCTGCTGAATATGTGCATCACATAATGTGTTGGTGCCAAGTATATTTTGAGAGGCAGATTTCTTCTCAGTTTGAGAAACCATTGGCCTCTTAAGTTATACTTTAAATAAGTAATATTTCTCTACTATTCGAGATCTTATAAGGTCTTCTCAAACTAGAGAGAGGATTGCATCAGATATCTTCCAACTCCACACATCAGTCTGGATCACATCTGGATCATATCTGAACCAATGTTCCTGTCAATTGCTTCAAACCTTTCAACTTTGGGCATACTACAATGACCACAAACAGATTTTCCTTGATTTTATTGAATAAATATTTACAACTTGAAACATAAACAGGTATATGTGTGTGTGTTATTGATGCTAATGCATTTACAATTACATCGTTCAAATAAAAACATGCAGTTATTGATTTACACATGGATCAGAACAGTGAAATGGTATATTTCTTTGGTAGACTTTTGCCTATTTAAGTAGGATCTTCTTCTCATCAAAAAATGATCTATGGCGGGGCCCTTTATGACTTTGTCAGTGTTCAAGTTTCAATAGAGAAAGTTTCCAAAGTAAAACTGAGCAGAGCAGAATATGACAAAACCTAAAGCTCAAATTAAAAGTTCTCTGAAGGAAAGGATGAATTGAATAAGTAATGTTCAATGTAAAATACGAAAGTGATAAACACTCAGTATCCACATGTTTTATCTGATGAACTGAAATAAAATAATGTTAGGCATGTGAACACAGAGTATTTCATGTTACTTATTTGAAATGAAAAGTTTTGTCATTTTATTCACTATTGTATTAGAAATTTCACCATCAAACGTGAAAGAAATCCAGCTTTCCTGAAATATACAATTTGTGTATTGTTTCTCCTACAGAGTTATCGTTCTTTGGTTTACCATTTTCCCCCAAAAAAAGGTTTACTTTCGTCGCAGTACTTTTATTTTGCTATTACATTGAGGCTCACACTCTTTCCTTAAAAACACTTGAAATACAATTTTTAGATAACTATAAATATTATATTTATGTCACAATATATCAGGGATAAATAAGTTACAAGGCACACTTATAGTTAACAAACTCTGAAAATTTCAGCGGTTTATCTCAAGTACTTTACAAGATATGAGGATTTGAAAATAGACAGTATTGCATTTTCATACCTTTTTCACCAAATCAAAATTGCAACCTTGCAATATCATGAGTGTATATCTTAATCACTTATGCATAAAATTTGGGGGGGGGGGTTGTTTTCTACTGTAGTACTGTATGTACTACAGGTAATATGAAAAAAGAAAAACATTGATTATAAGTGTTATTATCTCAAAAATAAACTCTTAAGCTTGACGAAGAATGTTTTTTAACTTTCTGAAAATGTCCAGGGTCATTTTTCTAAAAGCATATACATGTACAAGGATTCATATTTATGTAAATACTTATCTAAAATGGTTACTTATAGGGATATTTGAAGGAATCTTGATTGTATGACAAATTTGATTGTATGACATTTTGATTGTATGAAGGGATTTTGATTGTATGACATTTTGATTGTATGAAGGGATTTTGATTGTATGACATTTTGATTGTATGAAGGGATTTTGATTGTATGGCATATCTATGGGTACTAATAGCGCGACTCTTCTAGCCGACATATTTTTAGAGAGTCTCTGCTCTCTAAAGGCAATAAACAATTAGCATCTCGGTTCAACTTTACATACAGATACATCGATGATGTTTTGTCGATTAACAACCCTGTATTTGAAGATCACGTCAACACCATTTATCCAAAGGAACTCGTGATAAAAGATACTACAGAGAGCGCATCTTCTGCTTCATACTTCGATATACTGCTATCAATTAGTGACGATGGTTTATTAGTAACCTTTCTCTACGACAAACGTGACCATTTCAATTTCATTATCACCAACTTGCCTTTTCTGAGTAGCAACATGCTTTCCTCATATGGCGTCTTCATTTCACAACTTATACGCTATGCCAGGGCATGCCTTAAATACAAAAATTTTGTACTGAGAGCGAGCCTTCTTGCCACGAAATTACTCTCACAAGGATATATTGAGGAACGTTTGAAATTGTCACTGAGGAAGTTCTATGGTCGTTATAAGGATCTATTGCAATTTCAGATTCCTCTTTCAAGAATGTTAAGCGATGTTTTGGGACCTGACCATACTAAATAACCATCTTAACTTTCTGGCTATACTTGATTTGACATAATACGTGAATACATGTATATACAGATATTTGTTCACCTGCGTTTCCGACACCGGAATTTCAGGCAGACAGCATTTCTTGCCTTGAATGGGAAATTTGACTTCGTGTTCCTGTCTCCTTCGTATGTTCATGCGTGTATATTTATGTATTTACCTCCTTGATTTGAAAGGTTATCGCAGGATTTTTGTGACGGGTGTTGCATGGAACCAGGGGACGCTTACTCCTCCCGGGCATCTGGTCTCGCTTCGATTTTATTGGGGTTCGCATTTGTCTGAATATGACACTAAACACGATATTGTCCCCTTTATTCCATGGACTATGAGATATGGTTTAGCCTTCGGTACTTCTTCGTTTTTTACTATAAAACAAGCTCTGTAAATACAAAAACCGTTTTGACTCAACAAAACAAGAGCAAAATGGTGGCAAATTTATTGCTTAGCAATAAACACAATTAAAGAACACAACAATTATGAACATTAAAATCATAAACACTTCTGAACATTAATTATCACCATATAAACACAATGATTTGATAAGACTACTAAAATCACATAGTGATAGAGGGCTGAAATTCCCCAACCCCAGAATGATTAATATCTTAATGTATGTAAATGGGATGATGAGATATTAATTTAACCCGTTCGAATAAGAGAAAAATTCCTTTGCATTTCATGGCAAAGACTTTCCAAATAACTGGATACCTTCTGCGAGAAATTAGATTCTATGTACATAGTAACATAAACATCACTAAACCAGTAGCCTACTTGTTTAATAATGTCTAAAGGAACATCTAGTCGGCTGAGCCAACTGGCACCGCCACGTCTGAAGGAGAGGCCACTCAAACGAGCCTTAAATCCTGAATTTAAGACACACTGACCCTGAAAAAACATGAATGATTTGTAAGTCATAGGCTTACCATCATCTACCACAAATAATGGGCTAAGTGGGTCAGGATTCAGAGCTTTACTTAGTTGCAACAAAGTCAATAAAGCTGAGGCTGGACATAACACGTTATTTACTCTAGGCAGGATGATCTCCAGCACTTTTTTCAGGGAATTGGATTGTTTTCGAGTATCTCAGCTGCAGGATGTATCTCCAGCTTGTGGGTAAAATGTCAATACGACGCAAGTCCTTTGCAGGCTAGAATGCACCTTCCACTGTAAAACACTCAGGACGCAAAAGGCCATAAAAGGCGACTAAGCAGGCACACCAGAATGAATGATCCAACACCCTTCTGAAGGAAAGTGCAGCTTTGATTTGCAATAAATGTTGCGGTGTAATAGCGTCTTCAGGTGACTGAGTTGTTCGAAGTTCCAACTAGCCCACGCCTTCCCTTTCAGCACACCAACCTCCTTCTGCAACTCGGACATGTTGATTCCACCTAAATGAATGAAATTACATAACATACGATTAGACAGTTCTTTCATGTTAAATTCAGTATATTGCAATGATGGAGCAATAGAATATAGCTTGCTTAATTTTCCTTGCTTATGAAGCATGGAACAAGTGTCTGCTATTTGATTTTGAACACCGGGTAAAGAAATGGCCTTCAAAAACAGCGCGCACATCCAAAAGAGCACACGGATAATGATCATTGCCATTTCAGAATGTGTACTCCCTTTATTTATCCAGGAGACTGCTGATCTATTGTCACAATGAACCAATACACGTCTAGTTAAGTCTAGTTTTCAGTGCCTTTGTCCTGACAGGAAATATATTCTTCAAATTTCCAGTCATGAAATTGAGTAAATCAGTCTAAAACTAAGAAGTATTTCCCTCATGTATAGCTCTGTCCTAAGATAGATTCTTTGGTTCACTTTTCGGTCAATTTATCTTCAACACTGCTCTTCATATTCCTATATATTTTGATAATTCCAATTATTCGGCGACGAGCATCACTGAAGAAATATAACTTGTCGAAATGCGCATATGATGCACAAAATTGAATTGTATATACATGTATGTTCTATATTTATTATAACCACTAGGCCGGTGTCACTGCTGGTGGATTGATAGTTCCGAGAGCATCATTAGTCTAGTTTTCAGTGCTTTTGTACTGACTTGAAATATATACATGTACTTCAAATTTTCAGTCATGAAATTAAGTAAATCACACTAAAACTAAGGAGTATCTCCCTCATGCATAGCTCTGTCCTTAGATAGATTCTTTGGTTCACTTTTCGGTCATTTTAGGTACAACACTGTTCTTCATATTTCTATATATTTTGAGAATTCCAATCATTCGGCTACGAGTATCACCAAAGAGACATATCTTGTCGAAATGAGCATATGGTGCACAAAATTAAAATGTATGTATGTTCTATATTTATTGAAACGAAGATCCCCAGCGACATAAAGAAATGGATATAGTCAATAGTTCTTTTATTTTGATGTGTTCCAGTGCAAATTGTGCCATGTCTATGACCCAATTTAGGTAATAGTAGTCACCCAAAAAATACCCACCCCACTCTCCGTGCATGCATCTGTTGGAAGGAGGTAAGGGGGCCTTTGATCTTGAATTTTGCACGATCCATCAAACACTGCAATGCATGTTTTCCACCAAAGGATGTCCTGGGAAAATTCTGCATTAAGAAGCACTTTGTGAATCATACGGCACAAGAATGTGTGTCCTCCTTGAATCACTTTGAAAAATTTGAGGGCTTTTTGATACCCCGAAGGGTAACTTTGAGTCATACATGTAAGTCCTTTAAAGTCCATTTTAAGCTTATGTACAAATAATTAGAAGGGTTAATATTAACAGATCTGTATGCAGCGCTCAGCTTAATTTTTGCTAAAAAACAGCAAGGTTTAACATGCTTAATAGCCTCTCTGATATCCATATAAGTACAACTACAATCACTAAGAACATGGTCATTCAAACATTTTCCAACAGGCATGCTTGTATCATGTATGAGTCTTATCTTTGAATTAGATTTTGGAATAGCACCAATCGCATTACTTATTACAGGTTTCTCCTGTGTGATAAAATAATTTTTGCAATCGATCTCATACAAAATTTCTTTTTCAACTAAGCTAGGAAACTGCTTACTAGTTGTTAATTTCTACTGGCTCGACGCACTTCTTTTCAACAAAGTCTACTACTTGAAAATCATAAAATATTCCATCTAATATAAAATATTTATCAATATCAAATTCTGGTAAAAGAACATACCATGCATTATAGTTCAAAGCAGAATAACTTAAAAAAAGGGGAGATAATAGAGCCAAAATCTACCATTTTTGCTGATGTTCTGTGGCATTATGGTTTGTAGAATTAGCAAACTGAACAACAATGAACTAATTTGCAATCGGGGAAGTCACAACTATTGGTGTTAAACTTGCGGCATATTTCTTTCCCCTTAGGACCTTTACGACGTGGAGGCCGACTTGGGTCGGCTTTATGGCCTGTGCTTGTCTTTCCTTGCAGGACTTGTGCAGACAGTGAGTTTTGCTTCGGAATTAGTTGGAAGTGAAGTATGTTTGACTTTGGCGTGCCCCACTTGAACTTCTCTTTATGTTGCGAGTTTTGGTACTCGTGATCATAAAGCAAGACACTGCATTTAACATATCTGCTGAAATTAAGGTGGTTAACACTCTTTGAATACTCCAAGTAATCAATTATTCCTTGAGAATCGATCTCCTTCTGTTCAATCATCTCTTGAATTTTAGGGAGGCCCAACTCTTTCCCTATAAACAAATGAAATACACTTTGTAGATACCTATAAATAATTTATTTCTATCACAATATACCAAAGAATAAATAAGTTACAACGTACACTTATAGTTTTATCTCAAGTACTTTACAAGATATGAGGATTTGAAAATGGACAATATCGCATTTTCACACCTTTTTCCAGCAAATGAATATGCACGATCTCATGAACTTAATCAGTTATACATAAAATATGTGATTCATTTACATTAATCTAGTCTGTGTACTACAGGTATTACGAAAAGGGATAAAAACATTGATTGTAAGTCTTATTATCTCAAATATATACTCTTAAACTAGACGAAGAATGTTTTTTACTTTGAAGAAAATGACGTAGTCCAAATGTCCAAGGTCATTTTTCTAAAAACATAATCAACGATTCATATTTATGTAAAAATTATTTAAAATGGTTACTTATAAGGATATTTTAAGGAATTTTGAATGTATGATATAAAATAAGCTGTGTAAATACAGAAACCGTTTAACCTAAATCAGGGGCGGATAACTCTTAAAAAATGTGAAAAATATCACATATCTTTTAATTTATCATCGCATAGCTTAATTTGTTTTGTATATTAATATACTATATGTATTATATTCATTATTTAAAAAACATCAAAAACTTTTATTACAAGTGTTATAATCTCAAATATGAACTCTTCATAAATACAAAATGTCGTAAAGTTTGGTTGATTTCAATTTCTGTTCTTTATGATAATCCTTCACAAAGACTTATAAACAGGAAACCTGATCATTAGTCCGTGTCCTTCATTACCATAAATGCCCAGTTTATTAAGATCGCTAATTAATATCTTGAAAGATGACAAAAGGTACGAAATGAAGAGTGATATCTGCCGGATCAGACAGCCGATTGAGGTGATATTACGTAATAATAGAGCTGCACATGTGACAGGTGATCGCCCTAGACGACGTTACCCCGATCTACATTCGATATATTGAAAATGTTGCAACTTGATTAGGAAGTCAACTATTAAAGATATTATAGAATTCGTCTTGGGACTGACCATCTGATTCCACATGACGAAGAGCCATCGTTTTCGCTGGTGGTTTCACGCGAGCTTTACTGAAAAACACATGTTTTCGAGTAGCAGTTACAGGTATATAGGGGGAATATTAAAATTAAAATTATTTTTTATAAAGTCTGCAATACATAGTTATTTAAATGAAGTAAAAAAAATATACATATTTAAAACCTTTCAAAAAAAAAAACCCTTTAAAACCTTTTCGTGAATCTTGGGTCACGCGATTGGCGTTCGTAGTACCTTAACATAACTTATTATCTCTTTATTACTTATACAGTGAAGGATTTTATAGCCCCCCCCCCCCCCCCATTTGTAACAGAAGTGTGAGTAAATCTTCAGATTTGGCACCTAAAATGGCGGAGTATTTGACTTTCACACATGATTCCCCCCACCCCCTTTCGGCAATTCTGGATTCGCCTTTTAGATCTATCTGCAATTAAAATGTAAGTCTAAAGTTGGAAACAGGGGACAATTGCAATGTAAACCAAATGATCTCTTATTTTTTCGCTCAATATATAAATCTTGGTATCTATTACACTGAAATGCGTATTTCTGTATATAATTATATACATGTACGCGGAAGTCGCCGAGTCAGAGGAAACTTGTGTAAAATCGTACAGTGTTAATAAAAGGGCTAAAAACTACAATAAATTAATGAAATCGTTAAATGTTTAATTAATATAAATACCAATAATTATCCATTCAAATGTAATAATCTTTCATGGTTAGTGTTAACCCACGCGGCCACGTCGTGCTTAAATTTTATGTAGACCTATTATGAATGATGAAATGAAACTTTTGATAAATAAAACTTTGTAAATAAAAGCTACGGGATAATTTTTTACAAATAAGGTAATCATAATTACTTCTATAGACATTGTTTTGGTTATGAGTTTTTTGATTTGAGAACTTTATAATGCACGATTGTTTACTATCTTTATCGATATATGACTCGTTAAAACAACATTACATGGTGGACCGTTTCTCTTGGCAGAGAGGATGACGCTATCTTTTTATTTTCGAATGGACTGAAGTCATTTCTAGGTATATATATATATATATATATATATATATATATATATATATATATATATATATATATATATATATATATATATATATATATATATATATATATATATATATATATATATATATATAAATGGTTTCAACTGAATCGGAGGAAACATATTTATCGCATATTATGAAATAGAAATAAATTAAAAACTGAAAATTGTAGATTTAAAGAACTTATGTGTGCCCGTGTCGTCCATCGTTTTCGCTTCGGCGATCAGCTGTTTACAGTTAATGGACGTATTTACCTGAAAAACCTCACTTCAATGGATTAAATACAACCATGACCCCGTACAACGCCAGTCAACATATCGCTTTTATGCTTATTGATTCTAAGCGCGCCGTCAATTACAAGGCAAAATAAACATCTCGCAGTACCGCCGGACTGTCGTTAAATATTTTAATGATTTCAGCTATTTTGAAATTGCCGTAATTTCTTTATTTCTACTCCAAATGAGATAAAATTTAAGAAGAAAACAAAATGACTATTCTAATTACATGGTTTTGATTTATATGTTTAAACTATTTCTCGATAAATTATTGATGTGAAAATTGCAAACAACGCATTTTGACCAATTTGCGATGGGTCTCATTAGCTATTAATAAGGAATAACAGTGATATCTGTTAATCCAATTTAATTCGAGTAAAAGAATGAAAGTTACCTCCCGTTGTCAATTTCAGTAACATAAATGCCGTGGTATATACACTGTTGTTTGATTGGTGTTTGTAAAACCATGATATGTGACGTCAGAGTGTCTACTGCTTCATTCCTGACAATAATTTTGAGCGAGCGCCAACCTGTTGCCAATTAATTCCGTGTTTTAATTTCGACATTTTCTGTCACAGGAACAATATATTTTTTAAAAATCGACAGTGTTTGCCTTGGAAAAACCCCGCCAAGGAACTAGTATTCGTGCTATTGATTCCAGGTTCCAGGAATTGACGCCACCCGGCCAAATTTTCAGAAAGAGCCGAGGAATAAAAAAGTCACCTTAGGTCTCTGAAATCTAGCACTTCGGGACCGACAGAACCAACTTTCAGCCACAACGCCATCTGTCTCGAATCCCCCTCCCTTGGGTAACCCCCTGCCTACATTGTACACTATGGCCGCCTCCAACCACACCCTTGGAACGCTAAATGTGTGTAATCCTTCTTCAAACTCCTAGATGCCATCATCCGGACAACCTCTACCAATTGATTATGCAACAATTCCGGTGGCACCGCCAGTTCATGAAGGTAATAATTCTTTTTTCGAAGTCGGTAAAGTAACCGCAGCACAATCGAATATTTTTAATATCTTTTTTCTGTCGTGTATATTCTACTTTTATCATGTTTTGTGTGCATGTCCTTGGTGAGGCGGTCCTGAAGCAAACCCTCCTCAACATCAAGGGAAGAATTCATGCAAAAGGGTTCGATTCTAACACCAAAACTTGCTTGGGTTTCAATCGCGGAAAATGCACATTTCCTAGGTGCACCTTCGCACACAAATGTAACAAATGCGGATCAAATCATCCAAATGCAATAATACCAAACCGTAATGCAATACATCTGGACAACGCCTTTAAAATCGGTTCTCCCCTATAATAATCAAAAACTTATCGGCATTACTTTCTGATTACACTGATACTCACACTGCTGATTTACTCTTGAACGGATTCTAATTCGGGTTTTCCTTACAGTTTTGCGGCCCACGCATTCGATTTTTCTCAAACAATTCTAAAGAGTATCTATAAGTCACTAGAAATTACGTGCGAAAAAAATCCAGAAAGAAGTAAGGGCAGGTAGAATAGCCGGTCCATTTAACGAATTACCAATATCTACACTCCGAATATCCCCCTTGGTCCCAGTACCTAAAAAGGGAGGGGATTTCATGCTTATCCATCACCTGTCCTACCCTGAAAACTCGTCGGTGAACCACTTTATACCTGAAAAATATTTCACAGTACATTACGCTAGCATCGAGGAAGCAATTGCTATGATTCAGACCCTGGGCCCGGGGGCGCTACTGGGGAAAGCAGATTTTAAATCTCCATTCCGATTATTGCCTTGAAACCGAAGGATGTCGAACTGTTCGGATTTTCGTTCGAAGGGCGTTAATATTTTGAAAAAGTTTTACCATTCGGTGCTTTAATTAGCTGCTCTCTTTTTTCATGAGAAACCCATCTCCCTCGGCAACTATCATTCACTATCTCGATGATTACCTATTCGGAGGACATCCCAATTCGGTCCAATGTAAAGATAATGGATAAATCCAAACCAAACCAAGTCCGAAAATCATGTAACCAAAGGACTTATCGGCATTACTTTCTGATTACACTGATACTCACACTGCTGATTTACTCTTGAACGGATTCTAATTCGGGTTTTCCTTACAGTTTTGCGGCCCACGCATTCGATTTTTCTCAAACAATTCTAAAGAGTATCTATAAGTCACTAGAAATTACGTGCGAAAAAAATCCAGAAAGAAGTAAGGGCAGGTAGAATAGCCGGTCCATTTAACGAATTACCAATATCTACACTCCGAATATCCCCCTTGGTCCCAGTACCTAAAAAGGGAGGGGATTTCATGCTCATCCATCACCTGTCCTACCCTGAAAACTCGTCGGTGAACCACTTTATACCTGAAAAATATTTCACAGTACATTACGCTAGCATCGAGGAAGCAATTGCTATGATTCAGACCCTGGGCCCGGGGGCGCTACTGGGGAAAGCAGATTTTAAATCTCCATTCCGATTATTGCCTTGAAACCGAAGGATGTCGAACTGTTCGGATTTTCGTTCGAAGGGCATTAATATTTTGAAAAAGTTTTACCATTCGGTGCTTTAATTAGCTGCTCTCTTTTTTCATGAGAAACCCATCTCCCTCGGCAACTATCATTCACTATCTCGATGATTACCTATTCGGAGGACATCCCAATTCGGTCCAATGTAAAGATAATGGATAAATCCAAACCAAACCAAGTCCGAAAATCATGTAACCAAAGGACATACAAAATCAGTGAAAATGAAAACCAAGTAGAAAATAACGAAAAATGTCAACGAGAAGAGCATATGTGAACCCTTTTCATAGAATGAGATCAGGTGCCCGGGGAGAGTGAACATCTCCTGCTTGCCAGCAACATCCGTCGCATATACCCAGTGGAAAGAGTCAAATAGTGTAAATTCCATATATATTTATATATGGCGAAGTCAAAGGAGGTAGCCTTCTAGTAAAGAAGGTGTCAAATCTGCGCACAATGATCGGAATCGGTCTTAGTCCAGAATATCATTTGAAAGTCCGAATGACGAGATATCATATTGAGTAATAAGACCATACAACTTCCTCAGTGACGTTGTTAGTCTAGCACATATACAACCCTGGTTGAGTAGCTATCTGAAAGTCACCTAGCCCTCAGAACAAAGTCATTGTAATTTTAACATGCTTGGAATAACGTATTAACTGAGATGCAAATACACCGTATGCGGGCGATGATGGAATGTTTCTACTTATGAAAGGAATGTTTGTGATAGCAAAAATGAAATTGTCACGTTTGTCATAGAGTGAGGTGTTCCATTGACCATTAATGTCAAAAGATATCGTAACATCTAAATACGAAGTAGAAGTACTACTTTCTGTGGATTCTTTTACCTCCAGTTCACTTGGATAGATAATCTAACGGGAATCCTCGCATGAAGGATTATTAATTGAAAGCAAGTCATCTTTATATCTGTACGTGAAATTGAAGCCAAGAGCTAATTGTTTCTTTCCTAGCATGAATTCAGCTTCGTATGAGTGACAGAATATGTCAGCAAGAAGCGGGGCGCAGTTAGTACCCATTATTGAAAAACCGTTTCTCCAAAACACCCTAACAAAGTAAATTTTATAATGGCCTATAACTATATATTTGAATATGCGGCTTCCGTTTTTACTAGTAAATGCATTTTGGATAATTTCCGCTGATCTGTCTTTTAATTTCTGAAGCGGGATCGCTGTGTGAAGAGCCGAAAACTTAAAAGATTTGATGGAATGAATTTTAAGAAAACTTTTTGATTTCAGATGTTCTAAAAACTCTATTTAATTTTTAGGATCCACATTTGATTAATTCCACTTCTGGAATATACTGTTTCGCAATACCTATGAAGGCCAGATTTAATTTCTGGTAATATTTTTGTGACATCGATACAGATTTTGTGGAACACTTCGTCGAATCAGCGTTAAACGTTCTTTGTAAGGATTTTTGTGCATTTTTGGAATGCAGTACCAATTTGGAAGTTTTAAATTCAATATATTTGTGTCAATACCAAACCTATTGATGACAGATTTATTATTTTCAAGTACTTCCGAAACCGAAAATTTCGTGAGAGTATAAGTGGGAATGTCAGACATTAATGCAAACATTTGAGCAAATTTGTCAATTGTTACGAGTGCCGATCCCTAAAGAAAAAACCGAAGGTCCAACGACAAAACTTACATTCCTTGGAGTTGAATTTAACATAAGTGATATGACAATAGACCTACCGCCAGAAAAACTATCAGATTTGAAAGAAAAGTTTTCATTGGCTAGGTTAAGTTTAAATAAGATAATTACAATCCTTGCTTTGCTTTCTCGATTTTGTATACCAAGTAGTAGCCCCTGGAAGGGACTTCATGCGAAGGTTAATCGATGCTTCTACCAATGAGAACAAACCAAATCATAGAATACGGGTCTCGGCGTCAATGAAGGAGAATCTTGAAGCGTGGCTTTAGTTTCTCTCACACTTTCACGGGGTAACAGTAATGCCGAACCGTTTCTGGTTAAGCTGCTTTTATTTTGCTATTGATAAGGAATAACAGTGATATTTGTTAATTCAATTTAATGCGAGTGAAATAGTGAGAGTTATCTCCCGTTGTCCATTAAGTAACATAAATGCCGTGGTATATATACTATCGTTTGATTGGTGTTTGTGAAACAATCAATGACATGTGACGTTATAGCATCCTCTGCTTCATTCCTGACAATAATTTTGAGCGAGCGCCAAATCCCACCCACCCATCCCCTATTTAGAGCCTGATTCTGCTTTGAGATTTTGTCTTTTTGCAGCTACACATTTTGGACGAGGGATATATATTGCTCACGAGATGAGATCGGAGATGGGATCCATATTCTTCATGAACGTATATGAGGTCATTTAGATGGAGTCTGCATTCCAAACGAACAATACATGCGTTAGACTCATATTTGTGTATTGAATTCATCATATACAATGGACTTATCAAAGGACATTATAAATATGTTATCGTATCTGTAAAATATTGAATCCCTCATAAATGTTTTAACATATATATACCGGCCTTTAAAGTAATCATGTATCAAATTCAAATTTAACTTGACAACTCTTAGTAACTACACCTTTATTTAATTTTTCATTACTTTTTTACAATATAGCATTGCTAATGGGGCTACTTCATTCTTTGTCACAGCATCTGGCTTGATTCTAGGAGGCCGACATAGATCTATAGGCCCATCCAGCCCAGTTTATGATTAGTGACCTACCTACCGTGCCGTAGGAGTCCAGGACAGCGCCAATAAATGGCTGGATATCATATATTGTTGCCATATCGTCCTCTGTGTGCCAGAGGGGACAAACTCCTCATGTCCGTGCAGATTGGGAGTAACTGGCCTCATTCATCTGTTACAGATGGGGAGGGTGTAGATATCGGGCACTTAAGGGTGAGTCTTGTGATCTCACCTTTTCATTTTGCGTGATCGTTGTTCTTTCTCCTTTGTGTGCCGGAGGGATACCTGGCCTGCCCATAAGTTGTATATTTGGCGGTCAGTTTTCCATTCCCCCAGTATCATTATCTGTTACCTTTAACTTCTAAACTATGTGATGTAAAGTCTTAATTCAAAATATTGTGTAATAAATATATTCAAACTTAACTATATTGTGTAATTTTATCTTGCATTAATAAGGATTAACAGTGATATCTGTTAATCCAATCTAATGCGAGTAAAATAGTGAGAGTTACCTCCCGTTGTCCATTTAAGTAACATAAATGTCCTGGTATATATATTGTTAGTTGATTGGTGTTTGTAAAACAATGATATGTGACGTCATAGCATTTACTGCTTTATTCCTACCCACCCATTCGTTTTTAGAGGCTGATTCTGCTTTGAAGTTTTGTCTATTGCAGCCACCCATTGGACGAGGGATATATATTCATCACGAGATGAGAGCAGAGATGGGATCCATATTACTGTTGGACTTTTCATGAACGTATCTGAGATCATTTAAATCGTGTGGGCATTCCATACGAACAATACATGCGTTAGACTCATATTTGTGTGTCGGTTTCATCGTACAGTGGACTTATCAAAGGTCATTGTAACTATGTTATCGTATTTATATAATATTGAATCCCTCATTAATGTTTTAACATATGTACCGGTCTTTAAATTAATCATGTATCAAATTCAAATTTAACTTGACAACTCTTAGTAACTATACCTTTATTTTGTCTTTCATTACTTCTTTTCTTATGATATAACATTACTTATGAATGATATTTCATTCTTTGTCTCAGCATCTGGCGTGATTCTAGGAGAACGACATAGATCTATAGGCCCATTCAGCCCAATTTATTATTAGGGGCCTACTTGTCGTGCAGTATGAGGTCCAGGACGGTGTCATTAAAAGGCTGGATATAATATATTTTTGCCATGTCGTCCTCTGTATGCCAGATGGGACAAACTCCTCATGTTCATGCAGATTGGCAGTTGCTGGCCTCATCCGAGTGTTACAGACGGTGAGGGTGTAGATATCGGGCACTTAAGGGTGGGCCTTGTGATCTCACCTTTTCATTCTGCATGATCGGTGTTTTGTCTCGTTTGTGTGCTGGAGGGATACCTGGCCTGTCGATAAGTTGTATATTTGGTGGTCAATTCTCCTGTTTCCCAGTATCATTATCTGTGGCCGCTAACTTCCAAACTATGTGATGTACATGTGTAAAGTCTTAACTCGTCAAAATATTATGTAATTGTGTAATAAATATATAGAAACTTAACTACATTGTGTTTTTTTAAGCTGTGGTCTTCACCTTTGATACTTCCGCTTCCTCTTCTTATGGTGATATTCGAAGGCAAGATTTAAAATCTAAATGATTTAGAAAGGAGATTTTCACCTTAAATTATATTAAATTATATTGGTGCAAGGAATCATATCACTTACTATCTAGAACAAGGTCAACAGTTTGAATTGCTTTTCTCTTTAATGTCCTTAATGTTGATGGCTGCAGATCATCTAAATCACATGTTACTCTAATTTTTATAAGACTCATATGGCCATGACTAAGAACATCTACAGCCATGTTTAAATCTTCCAGACTGTTTTCTTGATTTTCTTCACTCCAAGAAGAGATTTTGGATAGTGGTTGAGATGTGGGAAACTACAAAATACAAGTTGCTGTCGTTGAATTTTTATAAACAAATTGAATATTATGTGCTTAAATACTTTCCTCATTTGAAATGACCTATACCTTTACTTTACAAAATGACTCAATTACTATCCAAGTCAGGAAATTAAGCAAATTCTGTGAAAGGTCACATGTACTAGGTCAAGAACATGACACGTCTTATTAAGGTGAAATGCCAATTAATTTTAAACCTTGCAAGTGCACCTGGTTTCACCTCATTCACATCACACTTATTCCCTTTGCAGTGTGGAGTTCGTAAAAAGTTCCCCGCGGAGGATTTGACTTAAGTGTTATCATACCCTTTTTCCTGATGTTATGTGGCAGTGATATTTTTACACAGTGTTTGTTCACATTTATGTATATATACATTGCTTAATAATATTTGTTTCGTCTGTATTTAAGGGCATTCACGGCGGGTGTGGCTAGCCAAACAGGAGACGCTCACTCCTCTCGGGCACCTGGTTTCACCTCTGAATTTCAGGGGTCCGTGAATGTCCACTGTGGTACATTGTTGTTAGTGTCATTGTCATGTGGCATCAGTTACTTTCCTATTTTACATTACTTAAGTATTACGGTGTGGTAATACATAAGATTTACATCTTCTTGATACACTTCGAAGTCAAAGCTATCAGAAATATAATAAGCGTTGTTTTTCGAAATTTTCACACTATCAAAATGTGGACAAAATCAAAATTTAGCTGAATATCCTCTATGGTAACTTTATGCTTACAGTAATATCTAGTTGTCTCTAAAAAAAACTTCCTGTGTCATAATTTGTGAAGCATTCATTAACTTTTCAAAATGGGAGACACAAAATGAGTTGTAATACTGGATTAAAGCAATTCATACAAGAAATTGTTTAAATTTTACAGTAACTTATACATACAGATGATCCACTGTCACTCAATAAGTGTGACACAGGATTGTTGTATGCATAATGGTTTCTTGTCTGCTAAAAAAATTATAATAAAATATAGTTTATTACGACATATCAGAAAAAAGAGCAGATCAGATTGTTAATAAACGGCCATGTAATCATAATTTTGATGGCGAAAATGTCCTAATAATTCCTCTTTAGAATGGAAAATTTCAGTGAATTAATTTTACAATTGTATCATAGTTTAAAATATAGCTAATTTAAGGTAACAAGCATATTTTATTTAGAAAACGCGACTTCATTGCTGTACTATTCTTTCCTTGTACACGATCTTATAACTGCAGATTCGAGGTCATCTCAGGATGACCTTTCATCACAGCTAATGAGACTGAGTGCTAGAGATCTTTTTGTGTTATTTTGCATACCAATGACTTAAGGGGCATTAAACCGCCCAGATCACATTCGAATGATAATATAAAAAGAATCTAATTAAAGATGGCGGTGCCTTTTACATTATGAGCGCAGACGCCAAAAAGGATTTTTATCCTTTTGAATTCATGTGGTTTGTGTTCTTTTTCGAAAAACTGTGTTTGAAACGGACTATTTCATTGGTCTGAAGATGGTTTCGAATCGGCAGTAGTAAAATCTGGTACCAGGAGAATATCGTAAAGGAAGGCAGTCGCGTTTTAATAAAATTGAGAAGGAAACGACAATACATATATAACCATAATATACCTAACTCCACTCTATCCTGGACCACCGGTATTACTACCCCAACAATGACCTTTTTAAACTTTCAATAAAACATCTTACACTGTAACACAAATCATGTGTAACCCACTCTTAGAATAATTCTAAGATAATTCCTAGCTATCATAAAATTTCCATACGTATCTAAAGAATAATTTTCTAATTGTCTTATATTATTATTTTAACAATCTATGTCAGTTGTTAACTTGTTTCTTAATCGTTGTAAAATAAAGTTTTTATTGTTTTATTTGGATTTGGTAAACTAATATACCAAGGGGTTAAATTGGGTTATAGATTTACCACTGTTATTTTACCCGTTGTACTTATACATGTATATTGTTTGAACAAAGATTTTATGATGTTTGCATTTTTATACTCTCGGAGTATTTTTTAAAATTTTCTATCCATAAATGAAAGAGTATACATAATAGATTTTTTGAATGATGCAGTTTTATAGCTTGATTTTCTCTATTTTATACCATGCTATCCTTTTATCACCTACTCTATCACCCCCACTTCCCTTTCTAGTGGAATGTTTCCTGTACCAACTCCTCTGTAATTGGGATTCTTCACAAAGAATTAAAAGGAGTCCTGTTGGTCAAATTTATCTTCAAATGGTGAAAGGGGCCATAACAGGGGTCCCCTCTCCTTCTGCCAATGCCAATGCAGCTCTGGTTTCACATTCTTTTCATTTACGAAAATTAAAATGTAGATCTATCTTGATCAGACTCAGAATTAGCGTAACTTAATTGGTAGGGTTACGTTTTTGGCTCCTGGCCAACATGTAGTCATTGTTCTTTCGAATAGGACAGTAACACAGATGCCCCTTCGCTAGGTAGACGTGGTACGTGAAAATCCCTTCAATATTTAGGTGTATCTAAGTACATACATCTGAATTTCTGTCCGATGAATCAGGCATTTACAGATATAGATAATGTCATTGTTGATCTGAAATACAAATTTTATTTATCATACACATATCCTGCTTTTAAATGCAGTGGCACAGCAAGGAAATGTTTTGTCAAATTGTCATCTGATAATATTAAGTATATTATGCATTAGTTTGATTAATTCAGACTTAGATTAAATTACATATCTGTTGAAATATTTTATTATGTAAGGCTGTATAGTGCAGAAATGCATGTAAATGAACATACAGAGTACAGAATATGAAGCATGAATTGTATCTACATCTAACATAACCCCTCCACAAAGTGTTCACGAATATCTCTCTCTTTTAGAAAAAAATTCTCACTTAAGGAGTTCATAAGTACCCATGTCACAAATAGAAATCGAAATAATAGCTGAACTATATCAATATTCTGGATGTCTCCAGCATTAGAGGGGTGAGAAATGTGTAATTCCTTATCTGTGTATTATTTGTGGTGCGGCATGTGGATTGTAATGAAACCAATGGACGGCAAAAATCCAAGAGTAAATTGATGAATAATAAACGGAAGTCAATGGTGGTAAATTTTCTGAAGATATGTTGAGTGACGTAATGAGTGGAATAAGAGACTGAGTGGAAGAGGACTGAGAACCATTCATTAGTTTCTAATGTTAAATTATAATGAATAATTTTATCAATAATCATTTTCTTTAGAATTATTGAGGAAAAGCATAATCCTCCACATCCCACTTTTTATTATTATTATTTCTTCTTTTTTTTTAATTGCTCTTTCTTAACCTTTGAAATATCAATAATAAAAAAGAAGAACAGGAATAACAATAACAACAACTACATTAATGATGATGATGATGATGATGATGATGATGATGATGATGATGATGATGATGATGATTTAATAAAGGTAGGTGTTTGTACTTGTCTAAAAACCATTCAGTCACTTTTTATTATAAGTAGAAATTCATAATTGTTCAAAATTAAGAATAAGATAAAAGTAAGTAAATGTCATTTAAGTAATAGCGAAATTGTCACTTTATGTTTCTGTGCCTTGCACGTACCCCTTCACAAGAGGAGCTATTAAAAAGCTTGAAATCAACACCTGTGTCCCTTCCAAAACTCTACTATTCCTCTGGATACCCCTTTCTCCCACACAATCGTTCGAAAGAAGTTCGTCATTTTTGGATACTCTCCTGGATACAATTTGCTATCTGTGTTAGCCATCTTTAAATGTAAAGATGATGGATAAATCCAAACCATAAGTCTAAAAATCATGAAACCAGAGGACATACAAAATCAGTGAAAATGAAAAACAAGTGGAAAATAACAAAAAAATGTCTACTTGAAGAGCATATGTGAACCCCTGTGATGAAGTGAGATCAGGTGCCCGGAGAGAGTAAGCATCTCCTGCTTGCTAGCAACACCCGTCACATATACCCAGTAGAAAGAGTCAAATCGTGTAAATTCCATATGTATTTATATATGGAGAAGTCAAAGTAGGTAACCTTCTAGTATAGAAGGTGTCAAATCTGTGTAAAATGGTCGGAATCGGTCTCAGTCCAGAATATCATTTAAAAGTCTGGATAACTAGATATCATATGGAGTAATAAGAGTCTCGTAACGACCGTAGAACTTCTTCAGTGACGTTGCTAGTCTAGCACATATATAACCCTGGTTGAGCAGCTTAACTGAAAGTCGCCTAGCCCTCAGAACAAAGTCATTGTAATTTTAACATGCTCTGGAATAACGTATTAACTGAGATATGAATACGCCGTTTGCGGGCGATGATGGAATTTTGCTACTTATGAAAGGAAAGTTTGTGATAGCGAAATTGAAATCGTCACGTTTGTCATAGAGTGAGGTGTTCAATTGACCATTAATGTCGAAAGACAACATAATATCTAAATACAAAGTAGAATTACTACTTTCTGTGGTTTCTTTGACCTCCAGTTCACTTGGATAGATTATGCTAAGGTAATTCGCGAACGAAGGATTATTAATTGAAAGCAAGTCATCTATATATCTGTAAGTAAAATCGAAGCCGAGAGCCAATTGTTTTTTATTTTCCTTGCGAAAGCAAAGACTGAATGAATTCAGCTTCGTATGAGTAAAGGAATATGTCAGCCAGAAGCGGAGCACAGTTAGTGCCAATTGGAATGCCGACAATTTGTTAAAAAACCTTTCCTCCAAACACCACAAAAATGTTATCGATAAGAAAGTTCAACATCTGGATGACAGCTGTTTCAATGTATTTATTTTTGGAATCAGAATTTTCCCTAACAAAGTAAGTTTTATCATGGCCTATAACTATATATTTGAATTTGGGGCTTCCGTTTTTACTAGTAAATGCATTTTGAACAATTTCCGCTAATCTGTCTTTTAATTTCTGATGTAGGATCGTTGTGTAAAAAGTCGAAAAGTCAAAAGACTTGATGGAGTGAATTTTAGTAAAACTTTTTGATTTTAGATGTTCTAATAACTCTTTTGAATTTTTAAGGATCCACATTTTATTAATTATAAATTATTAATCTTAGAACTCGATTTTCTCTTTCATTTTCAAAGCAACTGCAGTCAAACTTTAAGGGATTATAAACTTATGATACCTGACGAACTTACGTGAAAAATGGCGCTATATCACCCAATATGAAAACAAGAGTGGCCCTCTTGAAATTTTATTATCGGGATTTCCCCTTTTGTGTCCAGGAATAATATCCTAATGATGTGTAATTAATTATTAACATTAAAACATATAAAGACATATATTTGAAGTATATATTTTGGGTCAGTACAGATGTACTGACAACTAAACACTGACAGCATGTATGTGAATAAAATATTGCTATGTGATCTAAAATTGCCACTATATCAGCCATTTAGAAATAGTAAGAACTAGATTTTCTACTAGCGCTGAAGAGCAGTCTTCTTATAAATAATGATAAAAGATTATCTATTCCCAGTCATCTTCGCTGACTAACCCAGAAAACCTCAAGATTCGTCCAAGTTTCTGATTATTTCTTCATTCAAATGATTCTATGGAGCTCAAATGTATTTAAGTTTGACAACGGAAAATCCCTCTTGAACACTTTTAATTTGTAATAGTCGGTGTTAATGCTTTTCTTGACTCCCTTTGTGCGATGATGAAAAAAAAATCGGTTCTCAAACACTGTCGAATTGCTTTTATCTATGAATAGCAAACATAGGAAATTGTACATTTGTTCCTTACAAACATTGTATTTCTTGCGGTATAAAAGATGAATATGTTAGCTTATATAATTCAATATGTTATGTGTTGCTGTTGAAAGCCGCCGATGCCATTCTGTTCATTTACAGAAAAGTTATTCCAATAGTTCAAAGATCAGCTTTACAGGAATGGCATTCACTGAACAAAGTGGTGACCTCAGAAGAATCTGCTTCAGGAAAAAGGAGATATTGAAAAGCTACAAATCTGTTCTTCGACTGTCTCACATTGCCTTTTTTAAGCTATAGGTGAAAATTTGGATGGACCTTCTCATTTAGAGGGAATCTTAGATTAAGTCAATCTAATTACAACGTGAAATATTTTGGTTCATCCTATTGTTCAACCGAACCTCTGCCTAAAGTTTTCAAACGTAGAAATAATACAGTGTATATCATATAATGTATAAATTCTGCGATTCATTTTTATCTCCAAACTCTACGCAATATCCTTTTGAAACCGTGAAACCTATACAACTTCCACATCAATGTAGGGGGATATATATCACCAACTTTTTAAATCGAATTGAAAGAAAACGTATGAGAGGTAAGGTACATACTCCTAAAGTTGTTTATCAATGAGTTTATAATTACTATTATTCAAACACTTTGAGTAAAATTCTATGTCTATAGGAGATCATAAGACTTCAGAACATAATTCGCAAATCTTCAAGTAATACTTTATATTTGAGATAACAGACAATTTGTAATTTTAATGTGTATTTTGAGTTACTCTCTTGTATAAGCAACGACAAATACAGCGTCCCTTTTAACTGCCATGATCAAGAATTTCACTACATGTACTTTTGCTTGTCATTTCAGTGATGTCCGTAATGTCACCAAAATAAGGACGTTAAATCTAGTATAACATGTAGTTTTTGTTTTCTGTTCGATATTTTTTCATTTGGATATCGACATCGTTTAAACTGTCTGGGTTCACCAGATTTAAGACTGCCTGGTTTCTTTACTATAGTATTAAAATATAAAGAGATGTATACATGTATTAGTTTGGTGTAGCATATGAACATTTTTACGCCTAATGTCTCTTCAATTATTGTTAAGACCAATACTGTGATAATTCAAAGTGTTAATATTTGAGCAGACGAAACTGAACTAAAAGTATTCGCCAAAGAAATAATCTAAGGCGTTATGCATAAAGGGGGCACTCCTCAGTTTTTGTCACATTTAAAGTATAATTTTGAGTCAGTACAGAAGCACTGAAAACTTGGCTTCTGAATGTTTATTCTTTTGGCGCGACTTCACTTTGGATAAATTTGCGAGGCACAATTTCGCGGGAAACCAAATAAAAATTTCATTTTATGTTACACAAAAATTTTCAATAACACATAGTAAATTAAATAAATAGTCTTTAACTTTATAATTCTTTTCCGAGTAAATTTCGATTTGATATTCTGTTTCGATAAGATTTGGTTACTTGTTGTACTAAGTAACATATGCAAGGATATTATTTTTGTCTTTTCCATTTAATTGTGAGTTTAATATTAATACATACTATTCACTATACTGTTGCAAAGCTATCAGAGGAAACACGCGCAATTTCTAAAATATCAATATCACATGTATGAGAATTCTATAAACTGAATTCAAATGCAGAATTAGAGATATTTCATTATTCAATGCAGGTAGATATATTAACCTATAGTTACATGGAAAATTGTTAATATGATGTAAGCTATTTTTTCATATTACAATCGATCGTTTATTTGTATAAATTCACATGTACGTTTGTAAATTGCAATTCCGTTTCATTCGACAACTTAGTAAGAAGGTAAGTGTTTCAGACTAATAAAGTTGTTCTCATACAAATCTGCATACGTTTAGCTAGTATTAATAGTTTAGATTACCAAGTAGGGCAGTCTTACTGAAAACTATTCATTCGACATTGTTATATGTCATATGTTTTAATATTAGTTCTATCACACGAAACGTAACTAAAAACACTTCACGTGCTAGTGTATATTTCTCCATTTAGAAATAGTATAAATAATGAATATACTCGTAAATGGCATTTGGGCTTGAAAACTTGATTGAAATAGAATACAATACTTTTTGATCATAACATGATATCAAAAGCACAAGAAAGGATTTTTGATATAAATTTAATCATTGTTTTATTGTCAAGTAGTCCCTTTTCACGTCAATTAGCCAACGATTTTTTTTCTTTGTCTTTATAGTGTACCTTTATATATTTTAATGTTTGTCGTGGGATATAAATTTGAACCTTCATCATGGGAATAATTGGAATACATACTTGGCCCACCATTTCTCATCCATCCTTTACTATTTTTACAAAACCAATATTTCCAGTTTAAACTATTATACTTTCAACACATTATTTTTCTATGTTACTTTTCTGTCAAAGGGAAAGGGAGAGACATATGACTTAGTTGTAAGACAGCGGTCACCAAGGAGATATACAATCAAAGTTGATAACAAGTAATGAAATACATACAATGACATTACAAAAATATTGATTGTACGACTGATGCGATATCGAATTAGGACGGTCAGTTAAGTAGCATATGCTACTTAATTGCTGTGGTTAACCGGTTTACGGGCCCACCAATTTTAATTTAGAATTAATCTTTTTAGCATTATTTTTTTAGTTTCGTAACAGTAATGAAATTAGAAGATGAGATGGAAAAAGTAAATATAGTTCAAATTGAAGATGACGGAGTACTAAAACCTATATCAGTAAATAAATTAATCTTGACAATAGGTTTTGTATAAGACTTTCACAGTCAGACAATGCAAGATAATGTTATGCATATCTTACTTATTATTTGTGCGTTATGTATTCTGTTTTTCTAAATTAGGTTTTCGGGCATTATCAGTTTTAATGGTAATGTATTGTACAATTGTCATAATAAACGAAGCAAGTATGATATACTAGCAAATCAAATCGATATCAGTACCGGATAATAGAATAGTATGGTACACACCAGCTCAGCCCTCTGACCATTATTTTGACGTAATAGTTCTCCCAATCACATTACTTATTGGGTAAGCATTGCTCAGTTGGTAGCTTTCGATAAGTTTATGTGACTCTCTGACGTACTTTCTTTGTTTAATGGAAAAGGAATACCTGAAAATGCGTACTTGGTGAAAGTGGATGTGATGAGTTCTTTGCATAAACCGAAATTCTGTAAAATTTATTAGATCGAAGATGCGGCTGTATACATAGCAATCAAATTATAACCGAAAACATCCGAAACATTGAACTCTATACTTTGATTCATATTACAGGGGAAAATCAAGAAGATGAAGGCGTTGGTGGTCTGTTACATTCTGATTCTGCTGTGTGTAACCATGCCAACCGTTTCTTGGAATGATTGCCGATACGTCTGTGATGATAATAAAAACAGTTGTATTAATAATTGCTCGATCTTCTCAATACTGTTTGGCTGTACTCTCAAATGTGAACGTGGATATCACGCATGTTTAAGTGGGTGTTAGATGAAAACATGTGAATGTAATGTTCAGTGTATGACAATAAACAGTAGAATGAATACTCGAGTTGTTGTAACATAAGAATATAGTAATTCTCTACAACAGAGACGTAGGCTACTTTCAGAAAGTCACAATCGGTAAAAATGTCATGATGAGGACAATATGTTATATTGTATTACCAGAGTACAAACGGTTGAACAAGGACTACAATCAAGTAAGGAAGTCAACATGTCCTACAGTGATTTCTGATAAGCGCAAAGATCTTTATAATTATCATTAAATTTACAGAATATAGACTTCAAAGATTGGGGGAGTTTTCATATCCTTGTTATATAAACTTTTCACTCAGTAGCTTGCCTCGCTACATGAAAGAGGTCTGAAGAAGCTCTAGCATATCGAATCACTTGAGTCATATATATATATATATATATATATATATATATATATATATATATATATATATATATATATATATATATATATATATATATAAAGCACAAATAGAATCAGTGAAACACCTGGGAGTACTATGGACCTTGGATCTCCGAAGAAATACCTGTAGAAAATAAAGACAAATTAGACAAACATATAAAGCACAAAGACACTACAGTTAACAAGGCACCCTATATTTCACTTATATTCGTTCCCCGTCTGGGACTCGAACCCACGACCTATGGTACCGAATCACCTAGCTGTCATGCATGGTAGCTCAGTCGGTTAGAGGGTCGGATGCATGACAGCTAGGTGATTCGGTTCCATAGGTCGTGGGTTCGAGTCCCAGACGGGGAACGAATATATGTGATATATAGGGTGCCTTGTTAACTGTTGTGTCTTTGTGCTTTATATATATATATATATATATATATATATATATATATATATATATATATATATATATATATATATATATATATATATATATATAGGTGAAGGAATATAAACACGTATCTTAATGCAGAATAAGACCAAAATATAAAAAATATATATATAAATTAACATCAATATGAGTGAGTCATCATCTGCCGGACAGGAAGCGAGTTCACACCTTTGATCAGTAAGAGTACCGACTTACAGTCATTGTAGACGAGGTTCAGGACAATGCCTTCTCTGAAAAAGGTTTCAATAAAGCCTGTCATAAAGTCCCCACCGCTCTATTAGTCAGCGTGCAACGTTCAAGTAAAAGTCTGTATAATGCTGTAGAAGGGCCCTATAGAAGACGTATTGTCTTTTTGACATCTGGCTAAGTTGTATGACACAAATCACAAAGGACATGCACAGGACACGTATGAACAATTTGGTTAGTAAAGCTGCACAATAGGTGTCAGTAGGCATACTGATTGTTTGTTGGAATACTTGGGTTACTGAACACATATTTTTGTCGATGAAAAGCCCGATAAGAATACATATATAATCTTCCTAATAACATTATGTACATCTATTTTTATTTAATATCTGCAAAGAGAAAATATCTATCTCATAGATTTCACTTATACTTAGTCATTAATTACTGGGTAGGCGCATAAATATGAATGATCAATGTGTAGGTCATATCACGTGATAGCTATATTACATACCAGTTTTCCTATAATCGACTAGAGTCATTTTTGCCCGTTCGTCCCTCAAGAAACTGTACCATCAATATCAATATTACAAACCTTCCTGGTACTCAGAGAAGATGAATATTATACGATTAAGATTGATTTATTAATTGTTCGATTATTGTTTTACGTCAGTCTACGATTATATCACGTATATGGTGACGACATATAACTGATACATCACACAGAAATTTTTACCTTTGCATCGGAAACATCGGTTTTTACTGTCTCACCCGAAAGAAAGAACACCGGTGTACCCACGGCGGGAATCGAACGCCGAACCTCTCGGTCACCAGTCGAGCACCTTATTCACTGAGCCAAACCGGTTTAGAATCAATGACACATAAAAAAAAAACATCACTGCTTAGGGTGGGTCCGGTGCAAAGGTAAGGTAAAATTTCTATGCAATGCATCAGGCTAATGCTGTCCTCAGTATCAAGGTCATGGTCAGGAAGTGCGAAAAAAATAAGGTTTCAAAAGTCCTAGTCAGATAGAATGTGTGTATAGCCATATCATCTCTTACTATTCAAAACATATGTAAAACTTTTTCTTTTTTAAATAAACTCTAGATTAAAATCAAGGTCACAGAAAAAATAACTATTTCAGCTGTAAAAACAATCATATGAGAAATGTATATATCAAATATTTAAAACACCCTTTTATATGTAGTATCCAAGCAACAATGTCTAACATTATAATTTAACGTTAAATTACAACAACTTAAGGTGAAAAAGCAAAATTAATATATGCTATTCAAGCTCAATGTAGATTTTAAAGAGGACCCCTGCGCCCACCCCCCTCCCGCCAAAGCACATTTTACAGAATTTCTCAAATAAATGAATATATAGAAAACAGAATATATAGAAAACAGAATTGAATTCGAATAACAAAAACGTGATCGTGCAAATTTGGTTGGAAAATGCATGAAAAGTTCGATTAATTTCAACTTTCAGCAGCGTATTGTAAACATCGTTTTAATAAATAAAATATACTCGAGAGAATATATACAAACTACATACAGAATGTGAAAAATATGCATGTGCTGTTCTGTGAAAATCGTTGAGGAATGACCAAGATCAATGTAAACAATCATGATGAAACCCAGTAATTTCGCTTTTTGAATTAGTTGTGTAACACTCTGAAACTGTTAACAAGCGGGGTTCCTTTTCAATATTTTTTTAAAACATGGACGAAAACTTTGTTTCAAATAGAAGATTCGTGACTTTTAATGATAAAATGACAAAAAAAGATGACTGAAGTTTTTTCGCTAACTCGAAAATCGAGATAATTTGAATACTCTTATAGACATGTTTATGGAAACTTGTCTAGATAATCGCAACAACTTAGTCGTAATTAAAATAACATATTAACGTCACAAGTCAGCAATATTATACCAATATTGTATATTAATTCCACCACCAAAAAAAGTTAATTTGAGTCCCGCACTCAGATGTGGGGGCCCTTTAAATATCACGTTGTCTGTCTGTCTGTACGTCAACACTTTTGGTTCCTACCCGATAACTTCAGTAGTTCTTTACATCGTCTTTCATGTTTTATGCATAGATGTAGGATGATAAGAAGAAGATACCTATACATTATGGGGTCAAAATGTCACAGTTCAAGTTCACAGTCATAATTTTCAACACTTTGGTTCTACCACAATACAGGTTTCATATTTTATACATAGATGCAGGGTGATGAGTGGAGGATACCTGTATATTCTGGAGTTAAAAGGTCAAAGGTCAAGGTCACAGTCATATTTTTCAGTACTTTGGTTCTTACACGATAACTTCAGTAGTTCTTCACATACATCTTTCATATTTTATACATAGATTCAAGATGATGCGAGGAAGATACTTATACATTCTAATGTCAAAAGGCCAAAGGTCAAGGACATAGTCATGTTTTTCGACACTTTTGGATGACTTCAATTGTTCCATACATACAGCTATCATATTTTATACATAGATGCAGGATGATGAGGATACTTTTACATTATGGGATCCAAAGGTCAAGGTCACAATCATAATTTTCAACACTTTGTTTCTTTATGCTAAAAATAAATAGCTTTTTCGACTTGGTTTCCACATCTTATTCTGTTGTCAGAAATATGCATGTTCTATAAAATATTGCCTATGCTGCCTGCTGAATATGTGCATCACATAATGTGTTGGTGCCAAGTATATTTTGAGAGGCAGATTTCTTGGCAATTTGAGAAACCATTGGTCTCTTAAGTTATACTTTAAATAAGTGATATTTTTCTACAATTCGAGATCTTATAAGGTCTTCTCAAACTAGAGAGAGGATTGCATCAGATATCTTTCAAATCGACACATCAGTCTGGGTCATATCTGGATCATAACTGGATCATATCTGGACCAATGTTCCTGTCAATTGCTTCAAACTTTTCAACTTTGGGCATACTACAATGACCACAAACAGATTTTCCTTGATTTTGTTGATAAAATATTTACAATTTGAAATATAAACAGGTATATATGTGTGTGTTATTGATGCTATTGCATTTACAATTACATGGTTCAAGTAAAAACATGCAGTTATTGATTTACACATGTATCAGAACAGTGAAATGGTAAATTTCTTTGGCAGACTTTTGCCTATTAAGTAGGATCTTCTTCTCATCAACAAATGATCTATGGCGGGCCCTTTATGACTTTGTCAGTGTTCAAGTTTCAATAGAGAAAGTTTCCAAAGTAAAACTAAGCAGAGCAGAATATGACAAAAACTAAATCTCAAATTAAAAGTTCTCCGAAGGAAAGGATGAATTAAATAAGTAATGTTCAATGTAAAATACGAAAGTAAGAAACACTCAGTATCCACATGTTTTATCTGATGAATTGAGATAAAATAATATTAAACATGTGGACACTGAGTATTTCTTTTTACTTACTTAAAATGAAAAGTTTTGTCATCAATTTATTGACTACTGTGATAGAAATTTCACCACCAAACCTGAAAGAGATCCTCAGGCATTCCTTAAATATATGACAATGTGTGTATTATTCCTCCTATAGAGTTACCGTTCTTGGGTTTACCATTTTCCCATTCGTTTCAGTACTTTTATTTTGCTATAAATTCTGTTACAAACCAGTGTCTTCATTTGTCACAGAACATTTAAATTACTATTACTTCTGTAAAAATTCTTATCATCACTTAAGAAAAAATGAGTTAGACAGACATGTATAGAATCCGGGTGACCAGGCCCCGCCGTCACCAAAATTTTAGAAATCTCAACCTCAATACTCAACTCAAATCGCTGAGGTGAACTCAACTGAGTATACTCCTCAAATCGCCGTCACGAAATAGTTGAGGCCTTCCTCAGTTGAGGTCGATTTAACCATACTCATTTCAGTTGAGGTGTTACATTTTAATGAGTGAATTTTCGCGGATTTTCTTTTTTGCATCATTTTTACGTAATAAAGTACGTAATTTCACCTTATCGTCTTTTTGTTTGTTAAAAGAAATTAAGAAAATGCTTGTATTCATGTAAATCTGTCATTAATGTTAAAGTTTACGGTTGTAAATACGAAATTATAAGCACAATACTCATTATGAATCTGTTACCTACAAAGAAAGTACTGTCGCCTACAGTAGGTTTGTAGCACTGATCAATGTCACAATCTTCAGCAAATTCAGGACCCCGTTTCCTCAGAGGGCCTTAGTCTCGCCATACATAAGCTTATGAAGCAGCCTTATTCATAACTTTTTAGACTAAGAATAAATATGAAATTAAAAGAAGGCAAATAAGACGCGAAAATGTCCCTCGGCTCGGAATCGTAAAATGTGTCCTACCTGTATGTAAGTGCGCTAAGAACTCCTTTCTCTAAAAATTTTAATAAATTTTGTAGAAGTAAAAACACATGTACATGTACAGTGAACTAGTGTAAAATATGCATCATACGTCATGCACACGTCACGAATCAGTCAAGTTTAAGGCTACAAACTTGACACAGATATGACGTCATATTTTTTCCTGAACTATAATATGACGAGTGGAAAAGAGTTTCAAGGCTGCCTGAAAATAGCTTTTCCTCCCGATTTTCTTCATCAAATAACAATAAATAAATAAATAAATAAATAAATAAATAAATAAATAAATAAAAACTAAAATAAAATAATAAATAAATAAATAGATCTAAATAAATTTGAAAATCTCCATCTGCGTACCATGCATTTTGTGATTTGAAAGATACCGGAAAATGATGCCCATTAATATATTGGGTGACCTTAAAAGTGTACCTCATTTCAGCCGAATGTCTGTATATACCTTTACTTTAGATATGAAGTTAACCCCCCTTCCCCTTGATTATTTCCAATGAGAAACAATGTGTCAAAGGTAGAAAAAAATGTAAACTTAAAATTTGGGATAAATAAAATCCTAAGTTTTATAACAGTTCTCTTGAAATATTTATAAAAATGCTCATGAAAATTTCGGAATATAATTCTGTTGTCCACGGCTATTTAGCCCTCAAAATTGGGCTTAATATTTGTAAATATTTTAATTTAAAAGAAGAAAAAAATCAGTTCAACTGTGTCCCTATGTTAAGATATGGTAAAAATGAAAATTTGACGATAAAATTGCACCGGCATAGATCAAATAAATAAACATCTAGCCGGCGTGGTACTGTGGTTAGGGAGTCGGCTATAGTTCGGTAGGTCTTGGATTCGATCCCCGTCGATGTATTGTCTTTCAGATTAGACAGTAAATATCAAGATCTCGTGTCGCGGTAGGCGTGGTACGTTAGAGATCCCTCACTGCTTCGAAAGGGTCCGTTGCAAAGGCCAAAATTGATATTTTTTTCATCAAGCAGATGCTGTTGAAACATTAAAAAGTGAACCCCGTCGAAAACTGACCCGTCGACTAAAACGTTACAAATCGATTTGGTCCGTTCAGCTATCTGATGATCCCACCGCGCTTGAAAAGGTGACCTAGAGTGAAAATGTGACCCTCATTGAAAATTAAACCGCAGTAGTGGGTCATATTTTATCTATCTTTAATGTATATATCATATTTACATATACATATACATATATTGTAAAGATTACAAGGCTGACGTTGGTGTCATTTGAAAGTAGTTGAGTATACATACCAAATATAAAGTCTTTCTCATGAGATTCAAAAGCTAAGGTTAATGTTTTTGCGGACACACAAACTCACAGACACACAGAGGAACAGACGAAAACCTATGATGCTCTCCGAATTTTCGATTACAGGGGCATTTATAGCATTTATATGTCTCTGATTTAGAGGGGTTATTGTATTTTACTTCTATTTTTTTGCGATGAATGATATACCGTCTAGTTCAGCGCAGTATAGACACCGAAAAAGTGAAAATCATTCCTTGTATTTACACCTTTTTCAATCTAACCCGTCATGCGGTCATGTTTTAATTTTTTACTCTACATTTCGACTTTATATTTCTTCGATACAAAAAAATAAATCGATAAATAAATCTAAGAAATAAAAATCCAAAATAATCTAAATTTTACGGTAGTAGTGTAACGATCCCCGATAATGCAAAAAAAAATGAGTTGACCTAAACGTACTATAGTAGGTTAAAGATAGGAGTACTGAGTTGACCTAAACGTACTGTAGTAGGTTAAAGATAGGAGTACTGAGTTGACCTAAACATACTGAAGTACGTTAAAGGTGAACTCAAAAAGTGTCCTTGACCTTGGAATGAATGTCGTTATTGCACTTGATAACCTTGAGTTTACTTTTCTAAAGATATGGTTGGCCCTTAAAAGGGCCGTTTTTTTTTCAGTGCTGCCCCTTACAAGCATAAGGGGCAGTGGCGATGTGCCTTTCTCCTCTCACTTCTGCGCGGTTGATTATTGAGTAGTCTATCGACCAAGTGACCCACCCGGCAGGGTGGTGTTGTTCTCCTACCGGGTGGATCTTGGGTCTCTTCTCTTTTGATGACCGTGGCGTTCATTGGATGTTCTGGCTCTATCTTCACTTCATCGCCCGATTCTCTATCTCTTAATATGACACGTCCGATGGCCGGCTCGTGGATAGTATATATCAATCTCCTCTCCCAATCAATCGTTATCTTAATACTAGCTTCCATGATTGTTGTCGAAAAAATAATTTTTTTCAGGTAAAGTACTAAACATATTCTGAAGTATATATACTAATGTAAACGCGGACCTTTAGGGAAGCACTTTTTAAAAACATAAACAATCAATATAAAACGCGGACCTCTAAGGAAACACCTTTTGGTGACCTAAGTGTACTAAGACAAACTGTTGAAAATATTCTACTGTAATTGCGGACGTGTAAGGAAACACCTTTTTGGTAACATAAACAAAGTCTTGAAATATTCTCATTTCGCGGACGTCTAAAGAAGCACCCTTTTTTAGTATAAATAATAAGATTTTTCTAGAGAAGCGCCAGTTTTGAATCGAGATTTTCTAAATCAAGATTTACGTATTAAAAAATGAGTTCTTCAAACAATATAGACTTTGAGACCATCTTAGAGATGTTATTAAAGGACGATAGTTTGCAGGAAAAGGCAGGAGGGGGCAATCAACATCTAGCCCCCCCCCCCCCTACAGTAAATCAACAACAACAGGCGCAAGTTCTGCAGCCGCAGCCCCAGCCGCAACAACAACAACAGGCACAGGCGCTGCAACAACAACATCAACCCCAGGCGCTGCAACTACAACATCAGACCCAGGCGCTGCAACAACAACATCAGCCCCAGGCGCTGCAACAACAACATCAGCAGCAAAAGCAGCAACAACCGCAGCAGCAGCATAACAACAACAACAACAACAACATTGCGCTGCCGGCGCTGCCGAAGATAAGTTCTACACAGCAGAACAGATTATCAACAACAAGGGCGCTGCAGCGCCGGATTCACGTGCTGGAAAGCAATCAAAGAGTACTAATAGAAGAGCTGGGGAAAACCAGGCAGTGCCTAAAGGAACTAGCCAAGATCGTGATGGAGAATAAAGAGAATGAAGAAATATAAATAAAACAAAACATCAAAATAAAAAAGGTCCTTTTAAGGACCACCCAAAGTTTTACGAAAAGTAGTCATTTACTGAATGCAACAATTATTTAATATGACTTTTAAGGAAATAAAGAAGACGAGGAAAAAAAATGTAAACAAACAAATGTAAGTTTAAATTTTTTTTCTGTATAATGTATAACGGGTAAAATTTTTTAGAAATAATGATACGAACTCGTTTAATGTTTTCAACCTTATGGTTACTTTTCTAAAGATATGGTTGGCCCTTAAAAGGGCCGTTTTATGACTTTATAAATCTAGTAAGGGTGGTATCTTCTTCTCATTCCTCTCTCTCTCTGGGTGGTAACTTGGTTGGTGGTCATCATTCAACAGTCTTTCTATCTCTCTATCTTGTTGCCTGCTATACTCCATCACCCAGTCTTCTTCTTCCTGGTCTATTTCCTCATTAGTCATTTCCTGGTCGTTGCTGTGATGGAGGATATTAGATAGTAATTGTCTGAATATCCTCCACCACAGCAAACTCCTGGGGTTCCGTCCCGGATGGCCAATATTCACTCGAATCTCCCCGTCTCCCACTCTAAACGTAATAACACCACTTATTTGAACTTCCATGTTGAAATGAAGTCTTAATACACAGTAAATGACTATATACTGTCAAATTGCGGACGTCAAAGGCATCACCTTTTTTTTATTTATTCAGAAGTGAAGGTCGAGCTATTTTCGTCACACAGTCACGAAAAGAACTCGGGTTTTTTACTTAACTAAGAAAATACGACAAACGATAGAGATAAAGTAAGACATGTTTTATTCACATAATTACATAATCAATAAAATATCTGTCTCACTACTTTGTTGTTTACACATAATGTCATTACATGATCAATAAAATATCTGTCTCACTACTTTGTTTAAACTCTGCCATACGGCTCGGAGCGATGTCTCCATCGTCCAAGTTTGGTCATTTCGGATACTCGACAGATGTTTCCTGTTGTTTACACATAATGTCATTACATGATCAAAGCGATGTTTTTCTTGATCATCTTTTTCTTGGGTAACGTCTCCTTTTTTTGCAATCTTCACTTTCTTGGGAGCTTTCATGTTAGGGGTTTTCGGAGGAGGCATACTCGGAGTGGTTTTCGGACTCGGTGGTTCCGTGATTACAGGACTGGATGGTTGTCGAGTCTGTGGACACTCGTTAGCCCAATGTCCTTCTTCGTTACATCGAAAACAATTTCCCTTGATCGCTTGTTGTCTCTGAGGGCACTGTCTAGCCCAATGTCCAGGTTGTTGACAATGGAAACACACATTATTAGGAGTGTTAGTTTCCACTGTGTTGTATTTAAATTTCTTACGGCTAGGTTCGCCTGTATCATCGTTATCATCATCATCGTGGTACCTCTTGCTAGCCATTCGTTTCTTGATCTCACGTAGCATATTTTGGGCATCAGCAACGTGTAAGTTCATTTCACCCATGCCTACATTGGTTTGCACGGTTTCTAGCTTGGTTTCTTCCACGGTCTTTTGCAGTGTAGCTAGCGAACTCGTCAAGGTATCTTAGTTATCTTTTAGGGTCTGCATCTCGACCTGATGTTTCTGTTCGACGAGGCTCTTCAATTGAGTCAGTAGAGCCTCTTCGTTCGAAGGTAACATGAGAGTATCATCGTCCTGCATCCCTTCGTCACGCATCAAATCTTTAATGAAGGTGGTAGGAATCTCTGGTTGATGCATGCTCGTTTCGTCTATGAAGGCAGCAGCAGAACCAGCAGTAACAGTAGCAGTAGGAAACCTCGGTTGAGCCATCGTTGTTTTCTCTTGCGTGATGAATGCGAGAATGAAGTCTATCGTTTACCCTCGTCTTTTTTAAACGAAATGAGTGACCTTCACCCTTTAAATCTGACCTTGACATTGAACCGAATGATCTTGTATTAGATCACATCAACCTTGACATTGAAATGAATGTTCTAGACTTTTTTTCTAAAGTTGACCTTGACATTGCAACGAATGACCTTGTATAAAATCACGACCTTGACATTTCAAGGTCATAGGAAACGTATAAAAAAGCCAGTGAAAATGCGATCGAGATTAAACGCGAATTATCAGTCACGATGCCTGTCACGAGAGAATTATTGAGATCGAGAAAGTTTCGCACGCTTCTGCGACGATGAATACAAAGACCTGGTGGAATAGAAGGAGCTAGACGTCGCCTGCGGGAAATGAACAAGTCACCGCAAGATTTCTATACCATCAAGTTGAATCGATCACACAAGTCCAGAAAATTCAAGACCAGTGGTATACGATACAACGTACAGTTTAAAGCATTGACTCGAAAGATATCTCCAGGTCAGCTGCCGAGATTTCTACCTAGGATCATGAATTCGTTAGTAAACGATTTGAAAAGTAAGTGCCATGCCAAAGACAAAGACTACATCAGACTGAAGTCCGAAGTATGGGTACCTTTCACCATGAGTCAACACTTGTCTAGTGAAATGGTCTTGGCCGAAATACAGAAAGTACAACAGAGTAATGAAGACTTTAAGTTGGAAGACGGGCAAACAACGATAGACGTCATCCACATCGAGATGCCTTATGGAACGGGAGGTTACAAGGCGAAACATCTGCATGCCGAAAAAGAGGGTTTTAGGAAAGACAAGAGATCCATCGTTCGAATCGTAAACGATTCCGACAACATGTGCCTAGCTAGAGCCATCGTGGTCACCCGTCTACAAGCCCAGAAACCCACGGACCCCCAAGAGATGCAAGAATGGAAAAAGGCATGGTTTCGTATGAAAGTTTCCGATAGATTCAGTGATCAAGAAAGAGCAGCTAAATCACTATGTCAGGAAGCGGGCGTGTCCATAGAGCATGGGTGTGGACCTGTAGCATGGAGCAAATTCCAGACGGTCCTGAGTCCACAGTACAGGTTGAAAATCCACCAACAGTTGTCAGAAGCTAAGAAGATAAAACTACAGTTACTGTACAAGGGGGACGTGAGAAACAACATGAGACCCACCATGCTGAATATCCTGTATTCGAACCAACACTACGATACCATCACGTCTATGACTGGTTTGATCGAACGTCAACATTACTGCGACTTTTGCGATGTCGGGTATACTCACAAGGAAGATCATCGTACGAAATGTCCGGTGAGGTGTAACTACTGTTTGAATTCACCGCCGTGCCCTCAGGACGATTCTAAGGTCACGTGTCAGAGCTGCAAAGGACATTTTCCCAACATGCAGTGTTATTGGAACCATCTGAAACCCAACAAAGTGGGAAAAAGCATATGTGACCTCATGACGAGATGCCGGGATTGTGGAAGTGGGATGAGTAAACCAATGATGAAAATACACCGCTGAGGCGATAAAGATCACGTCTGTCCCATCTGTAAGGTCGTGGTGGAACAGGATCATCTCTGTTACGTACAACGTAAACCTAAACCTAAGAAGAAGAAAGGAGAAAAGAACTCGTACATCTTCTACGACTGCGAATGTTATTTCAATACAAGTTCAAGGTCATTTGATTAAAAACAACTTCAAGGTCGTATGGAAAAGTCCAGAACCTTCAGTACAAGTTCAAGGTCATTTGAATAAAATGTTATTTTAAAAACAAGATCAAGGTCAGGGTCATCAAGTACAAGTTCAAGGTCGAAATCAGATATATAAAATAGGGAAAGAAAGCAAGACTCATCATTATCATCATTCATCATGAATACTTCGTGCCAGTGATCTCGTTCAAAGGATGTTGTGGAATCTGCTCATACGCTTCGAACCGGAAAAGCGTAACGTGAACTTGAAAGCACTGCTACACTGTACAATGTCCCAATACCAAAAACACTCGCAAGGCATTCGATCTGGTATACGATGCTTGGGAAGAAATGATCGCGACTTTGAAAGATTTGACGATCATATCCATGCACAGAGTCTATCGATACGAAGAAGAAGAAAAAGATGACACTACGAGCAAACCGCAAAATCAAGAACTATCCGATTCGGAAGACGACGATGACGATACGCCGTACCGAGCGGAATACATTCACATTGTCAGGATGAGATTCGCACACATGTTACATTCCTTTAATCAGGAATTGAAAGTACAGGGACTCCGAGACCTAAAGATCAAATTACAGTTCGTCTATGGATGTAAGCCACGTTCACTAAACACAGAGAGTGCCAGTTATCTCGTTGATTGGACGTTGGTACACGACATCATACAGTTCGAACCGGAAAAGCGTTACGTGGACTTTAAAGCCCTGTTAGAATGTCTCAATACCAAAAACACTCGCAAGGCATTCGATGTGGTATTCGACGTTTGGAAAGAAATGATCGTGACCTTGAAAGATTTGACGACCATATCCATGCACAGACTCTATCGAAACAAAGAAGAAGAAAACGATGTCACTATGAGCAAACCGCAAAATCAAAAACTATCCGATTCGGAAGGCGTCGACGATACGCCGTCCCGAGTGGAATACGACCATACACCGTCCCGAGTGGATTACGTTGCCTTCATCCCGATTGCATCGGGGAAGAAGATCACCAAAATCAACTCTTGTTAGAAATCTGTCCGAAGTGTCGGAAATATAACGAAGCCTTACATAAAGACGAAATAATGATGCTCTCTTAAAAGACAGAGTCGTAGTAGAAACTCGATCAGTTACCGTCATGTTGTCGAGACTACTACAGTGGCGGATTTGGTTCTCTTTAACCATCCTTAGACGTTCGCAATGGAGAGAAATGTTAGCCGAAATCAAGAACTTGAGGGACTATCACGAAGTAGTGATCGCCATGTTTAAAGACGGAAGAGTGTCCGAAACAAAACTATACGTGTTAGAACTCTTTACTGAAGATCTGTGTCGAAAATTCGGAAACGATGTATTCAAAGACTCCTTCGACAGAGTGAAAGATAGACTCATGAGATTAAGACCAGTCACTGTGTAAACATTTGTATGTCAAAATATTCTTACCATTGCTATGTAAATAAAATCGTTTTAAAATGTTTCTTTAAATCTTCAAATTTTTTCATCTAGGCATGACTAAGTGATGTCTGGGTGTTTCCTTACACGTCCTCTAAGTTTTCAAGAGTTTGTCTTAGTACACTTAGGTCACGAAAAGGTGTTTCCCTACAGGTCCGCGTTTTTACATGAGAATGTTGTTACATGAGAATATTTCAAGACTTTGTTTATGTTACCAAAAAGGTGTTTCCTTACACGTCCGCAATTACAGTAGAATATTTTCAACAGTTTGTCTTAGTACACTTAGGTCACCAAAAGGTGTTTCCTTAGAGGTCCGCGTTTTATATTGATTGTTTATGTTTTTAAAAAGTGCTTCCCTAAAGGTCCGCGTTTACATTAGTATATATACTTAAGAATATGTTTAGTACTTTACCTGAAAAAAATTATTTTTTCGACGACAATCATGGAAGCTAGTATTAAGATAACGATTGATTGGGAGAGGAGATTGATATATACTATCCACGAGCCGGCCATCGGACGTGTCATATTAAGAGATAGAGAATCGGGCGATGAAGTGAAGATAGAGCCAGAACATCCAATGAACGCCACGGTCATCAAAAGAGAAGAGACCCAAGATCCACCCGGTAGGAGAACAACACCACCCTGCCGGGTGGGTCACTTGGTCGATAGACTACTCAATAATCAACCGCGCAGAAGTGAGAGGAGAAAGGCACATCGCCACTGCCCCTTATGCTTGTAAGGGGCAGCACTGAAAAAAACGGCCCTTTTAAGGGCCAACCATATCTTTAGAAAAGTAAACTCAAGGTTATCAAGTGCAATAACGACATTCATTCCAAGGTCAAGGACACTTTTTGAGTTCACCTTTAACGTACTTCAGTACATTTAGGTCAACTCAGTACTCCTATCTTTAACCTACTACAGTACGTTTAGGTCAACTCAGTACTCCTATCTTTAACCCACTATAGTACGTTTAGGTCAACTCAGTACATCTTTAACCTACTATAGTACGTTTAGGTCAACTCATCTTTTTTTTTTTTTTTGCATTATCGGGGATCGTTACACTACTTACGTTGAACAGAGACATGTAATTATGAAAATTTCGATCTCATAAGACGTGTTGTCTATGAGAATTGATACTTCTTAGGGGGGGGGGGGGGCATATGCCGCGCTTTTTTTTTTCTCAGCGGCAGTGATAAAGGTATCAACTTTCCAAATAAAGCGTTCGGCTTCTTCTTCCATTAAAGTGAAGGACCGCATATATGCGGCATCATCGAGACTCACTATGATTAAAATGTGTGCGTGAGGGGGAGTCCACGTCAGTATTTCACAGAGGGAAAGACGAAAATCTATATGCTCCCCGAATCTTCGATTGCAGAAAACTGAAGACATCTGACAAAGCTGTATGACAAAGGTAATATGTTCATGAACAATTACGCTGCGCGATATTACAATGTATTTAAGGGGTTAAATCATACATGATTTCTTGTATTTTACCCTGCGATGAATTACAGACCGTCTAGTTCAGCACTGTAAAGACAACGGAAAATTGAAAATCATTCCTTTTATTTTACATTTTTTTTCAATTTAACCCGTCATGCGGTCATTTTTTAATTTTTCAAAAGTTTACCTTACATTTCGACTTTATATTTCCTCGATGCAAATCAATAGATAAATAAATAAATACATAAATAAATAATAAAAATCTGAAAAGATGTAGATCTATATGTTTGGAAGTAAAACAGCGATAATTGGTGAAATGATTTATGATAGAAAGTGCGCGATTTCTTTCCATGATGGCTTTTTCAGCTACTGAGCTAGCTTATCAAGATAAAATCATGACGTCATTTTATCTAGGATAATGACTAGGCTGTGGAGCGCAAACTATCGTTCTTTGATTGACGTCATGCACAACGTCATGCCGACGTCACCAACTGTAGTTTTGGCTTTGACGCGATTTTGGCATTCTAAGGGTTAACGATCTCTTATAACTCTCTTTCGTTGCTTGTTGTCTCATCTCTCAAGCATCCCTAACAGTCCATGTCGTCTGCGATGCTTCTCCGCTAAATTTTTCACCTTGAGGAAATACGTAAGGTACCTATGAATCTTCACTTAAATATTTGAGTATTTACTCAAATATCCGTCTTGAGTAAAACTCAGATTTGGGTGGTGACGGTGACTTGAGGTTGAGGAAAGAAAATTGAGGAAAATACTCAGACTTGAGGCTAAGTATTGAGTTGAGGAAGGTTGGTGACGGCGGGGCATGGCCACGTAAGAAATACTCAAATAAGCGTGATTTTTTTTTCGGACGCACGGGTTTATCACGTTAACTTTAGCTTTTGATTAATACATAGATTTCTAATACCAATTACATATGACGGAATGAAATAAAAACTCATTGTTAATTCAAGATTTCTTTTGTGCAAATAATCAAGTTCAATTTCATTTGTTCTATAACGCTTTATCCTCCGTTTTTGATGAGAGTCTGATGCGTACATTTTTTTTTTTTTTTTTTTTTTTTTTTTTTTGAAGGCCAAAAACAAAATGGCCTAACATGTCCATATCTTTAACATTTTGCATTATTACGAATTATAAAAAATGGACAAACAAAAACGTTCAATATTTTCAACATTTAACATTAATACGCAAAAACTGAAGGGAGATGAGACTTCTAACTATTTATAAGAAATTTTTTTTCATTGAATGAAGTTTCGAATATAATTCATATTTTCCTAAATTTGTGTAATCCGTGACGTCGTGGTTTTGAACCATTATATTATATTATATTATATTATATTATATTATATTATATTATATTATATTACCCGGTATAACCTCTCAATACTGAATTGGTTTGATAAAATGTTATCAATACAATTAAAATGCCGATCGCCTCTTTCTGATGAGTCCACTAGAGGAAACTGATATTTTTCAGTTGTAGATGAAGGTTTTGTCTTTAAAAAGTTTTAATGTTTATAACTATTCTATCTTAGTAAACGATGAACGGGAGTCCGTTTGTCTCCGTCTGGTATCCGAGTGTATCACACCAAGCCAGTGGCAGATTCACGGGGGCGGAGGGCCGAGTCCCCCTTTTTCGCCACAAATTAACAAGGTATAGAGACGATAAGGTTGCAAACACTTAAATGATATGAGTAAAACTCATGATTTGGCACCCTAAATGGACGAGTATTATGGCTAATACTTGACTTTCATATGTGCTCAACTAACCAACAACACCCCCCCCCCTTTTTTTTTCTTACGGGATCCGCCACTGCAAGTCGATTGTTAATTTCTGGAGAGTGTATTCATAGTCTATTTAGTTTTATAAGAGTAAATAATCCCAACGTATATACCTTGAAAGGACGCTGGTTGGCGCCCTGCTGAAACTGCCCAATATAATTAAGTATACAGGCCTATCTACCAAAGTCCACAGGGCTTTCGGCTCGTTGGTCCCCCCCCCCCCGCCCTCAATTATACAAGTATAATAAGCTCATTATATTGGTATAATTGAAAGGGGGACCAACGAGCTGAAAACCCTGTGCCGAAGTCTTTGAGTTGCCCGTTGGTTACATTTCATTGTCGCTACATGTAGGTAGACGTGTGATTAAAATTTCAAGAAATTATCCCAAATACTACTGGTGACTCTCTCAGGTAAAAGGTAACCAGAAAATGTTATTCGCTTACTTGTCGATGTCCAAAGGACATTCGATATCTTACATAACAACCAGTGGCGGATCCAAGATTTCCGAAAAGCGGGACCCCATGGTGAAACTACAGTATTAACCAATATACCCAGCGATTCTTGGGTGCCATATCTAGAGTTTTACTCATATTATTTTCATGTTTTTAACCTGATCGTTTATATACATGTAAATCTTTGGTGAAAAAAGGGGTGCATTTTTCTTCTAAATCCGCCACTGACATAGCGTTAATTTCTTCCAACGTTCACTGGATCGTAAAGTCTCGACGGGAAACAGGTGATGACAATGACGAAAACGGTGCGTTGTTGGGCCGGATAACCCAGCTAGTAGAGCATCCAAACGGCAAGCAGAAGGTCCTTGGTGTGTGTAATATAGGCAAAAATCATAGCTGTATAGATATAATATGAAAAACTCTTATTTTATATATGGGTCAACACTCTAAATAGATGTGCCTAATGATTTTTCGTGTGACAAATATAGTCCGAAATTTAAATACTTCAAAATTTTGGCACTCTATTGCTGACTTGGGATAATGAATATATCTCTTTTCGAGATGATTCCATAAAAAGGAGGTATTATAGAATCACATGATCATAATTGTTCGAGAACTTTTGTTCAAATTCTGCTAGATCATGGTTATCAATACACGAAGTTTTCCATGGTGAAATGTTTTTGGTTTGAGTGGAAAATGCAAAAAAAAAGTCATAACTTGAAAAATTTTAATGCGCAATATACTCAGTGTTTTTCTTTTTCTGGTTTTTTTTTCAAAGGTGCCTGTACTTTTTCATTTGAGAATTTTTGTCCCATTTACATAAATCTAAGATATCAATGTCTGGGAAAAATTTAGATAAATTTTAGAAAAAAATCAATCAAATTTCAATAGGGAAGGGTCCTTATGACGGGACTAAATTGAAGAAAAAAAACCCCACCGATATTTAAGAAAAAGAAATTCAATGATGTATGAACATCTTCCAACCAAATATATAGATCATATAGTAAGACCTCAAAGTACCCCGTTTTAGGTTCAAATCTAAGAAAGGCATTGACCCAACTCTCTTTCAATTATTCCTTCATTTTCACATTAGGATACATGCCCACGCTTGTTCATGTTCCGTGTAGACGTCTATGGCGTTCCATAAGTATAACGCATTATGGCCTTTTGAGTGTTCCCAACGTCTTTATCGCTCGATTACCTGCAAACGACTATATTGATTAAAACATTTTAACATAATTGTTCGAGATCAGTTACGTTATTTTACAATATTCATTTCAGTGATAAATAAATTAATTCCATAACATCTAAATCTGTTTTGAGCATTTTCAGAATATATTTTACAACATATATATTCACAACTTTTTCGGATCTTCGAAGGTATCGGCCGTTTCAAACGTTAACCCATCTCCAGGTAGTGGAGACGAAATAAGAGGAAACATCCAGGCAATCTTCCATCGCTTACCAAATATCTGCACCAAATTCTCGTTTACACCTAAGTCATATTTGTAGATATCGCGATTTCTCTCGTATGTCGTCATGTTATGGTGCACGTGCTTGGACTGCCAGACGACCAAAACGGACATGAAAATCCAGAAGGCCGTGGCCAGGAAGGCCATCAGCGCAAGTATAGAGTTAAGGAAGCCCAAAAATCCAAACCAATACATTGCAATGGGAAGTAGATAGCTCAAAATATTCTGGATGGACACCTCTCCTAAAATGTTCCAGATATATGGAAATCCAGTGACTGTGATAAAGAAACAACAGAGGGCGGAGTAAGTGATTAGGCAGAAATAGTACCGGTAGGTGAAATAACCGATACATTTCCCTGTAAACACACAATGGTGATCTCGCTTCAGGATACATCGCCTGCAGATATGACAATGGAAGGATCGGGGAGGGGCGTTGGATTCGCAAAACTCGCAGTACTGCCACCCTGAAAATATAAAAATATAGTCTATGTATACATGTACGTATAAGACAAAGGTCGATATTGCGATTGCTTTTCTTTGACTTATTTCTTATTTTGATTGCAACTTTGAACTTGAAGGATGGAATCCTGCCCGCTTTTCGTGTAGACCTGAAAAGTTACACTATTTATAAATAATTTGTTATACGGATGACATTGACATGGCTGCCGTCAATAGCGTTATCGGTTCGCGCCATGAAGTCTAAGGTTCGAATGAGATCATAGACTTCATGGACGGATCCAAAAAAATTTTTCAGGGGGTGGGGTCCAGTCCAACCAGGGGGAGGGAGGTTTCGAGCCTTTGCTTTTCGATAAATTAAATGAGGAAAATGCGACGACCCATGGCCACACACACACACACACAAATACAAAATCCACACATGGACTCTTCGGGTGTACTGTCGTTCGAAGAAGACAGTAAAATCCGAGGCCCCGCTCAGCAGTTGACGTTGACGTCTCTTGGTTAAACATTTTAACGAGAGTTGAAATATTGTAGCTAAATTCCACCACAACTCCTTTGACTTCAACGATTATTCAATGTATCATTAAGTTTAATTCACTACATCTACCAAATAACGATTAAATCCCGCAATTATACAAAACAATTTTCACCGATAACATGTTAACATGTATGTTCACAGCGGGTCCATCGTGTTTTATTCGGATTTCTACTTAATTTAAATTAGTGCGTTGTTCTTCTACCTGTATTTAAAGGTATACTTGTAATAACGCGGTCGACTTTTTGACCCTAATGAAAAACGGTCAAAATATTGATTAAAGGGACGGCAAACAATCACTGGGTAGATTGCCCACTTTTGCTATCCTAGATAAATCATGTACTTTTATACAAAGAAAGCCCATCGGGGGAAGGGGGGGGGGGGGGGTGTTGGTGTTACTGAACATTTGTGTGTTTAAGGGGGGGGGGTATTTATTTATTTATTTATTTTTAGTATTATGTATAGAATAAGTTTATATGGTATAATATGATGGTCGTATTTCAGAATGTCCGTAAGAGGAAATCAAGTTAAATTGTAATGTAACAGTATTTATATTTGTTTTATGCATCATCAATGCGAAACAAAAATTATTGATTTTATACAGCATGCTCGTGTGACATCATACCAAGTACATGTACATGTATTTATCCGTCTATGAATAATACATGTATACTGAGAACACAAAAGGTTGTATTGTTTCACAATTCCGTTCATGCGTTCCCACAGCCATGTATGGTGTCCCTAACTCTATTATCAGAGATAATACGAGTTTATATCCCAATGATGTCTTCCTGAATCATACTGTTCTTCATATAGACCCTATCCCGTTTACTGCTGGACCAACGTTTTGGTTGGCAAAACCATCAACAAAGCAGCGAAATGACGTCCGAAAATAAAAATAGGCAGGGATCTCCAGGATGGGCCACCGAAAACCTCAGTCCCGCAATTAAAAGTGAAAGGGTTTATGTGAATTTTGTGTTTGGTGCATTTACTTTGACGACAGTTAGGGTCACATATTTTAGAATTCGTGAAAGCCTACTTGCTTTAGAAATTTGGAAAAGGTTATTTCATGACTTATAAACACTTTATATTTTTCAAAAAAAAATTAGGCCTATATGTATTTTACTTGTTTTCAGCTTTCTGTTCATATCCGACACAATGATTCATCATTATTTTGTATGACTATGACATAAAGTTTTACAGTAAACTGCACATATTTCTTTTATTCATTCATTTATTATTTAATTTCACAGTTTGGAAAATTTGTTCGTAAATCAAAGCTTACCTGGGGGTGGAACTGCAGGTAGCACCCTCCCAATTGTAGACGTGTTTGTTTTCATGATCATGACCATGTTGCCATGGATATTGGTAATCAGGAAAATGTAATAGACATTATACAAGACATAAGTTAAGGTGGAAATCCGTCCTTCTTCCAACAACCATGGAAAAACCAGATATAAGGTGTAAATACTCAGTCCATTTATTACGAATTGTATATAAACCATACACACATAGTCAAACGTTTTAGCGTTCACCGTCAGCATGCTGCTGGCGAATGTACATACATTTGTAGCAAAAGACTAAAACGAAGACGAAATTATTTTCCGTTTGTAACGAATAACTTAGCACCTCTCACATGAAAAAAGAAAGTTGATCCTGGCTTTTTTGTAGGACTAGTATATTTTGATATGTTCCCTCAATCGATTTTATCTTCTTTCGCATAAAGAGTCCATGATTCTTTACATACAGAGCTTGCTGCGTTCACACTTTCATTCCTACAACGAATACCCGAATCTGGCTTTCTCCTACACACAACAAATAAGTAGTTTTGTTTTTCTCTCCTTCGATAAGTGAGACTATTGAAACATTCCACTCTCTGAAGGGAATTTGTCGTTTCCTGCTTTTTTGTTCTCTGGCCGTTGGCTCTATTTTCTTTCAAGTTTCGTCCTGTGTGTAACAAAGCAGGTCTCTGAAATGTGTTGATTATTACTTCCTTTTAAATTCTGTTTGTATCTGGAATCATGTCCGTATTGTTTCAATAAATACCCGATCCAAACATTGGAAGGATTGTATGCATCATGCTTATGTCTAAGCGATCATTTAAACAACAAGTCCGTGCAGAAAGAATGGTCAAGGTTTGGTTGTTGTGTGGTTACTCATGCATGTCCGTATAATATTTAATTCTTATCATTCTTTTAACGTAATCGTGTTCCGAAATGTGTCTGGACAGGCTTGCATGATTGATTGATTGACTGATTTTTGTTTAACGTCACACCACGAATATTTCACGTATATGGTGACGGCATCTGCCTGATGCGGGGCATACAAATTTTGACCTTTGCAACGGACCCACTCGAAGCAGTGAGGGATCTTTAACGTGCCATGCATACCACGACACGGGGCATCGGTTTTTACTGTCTCATCTGAAAGACAGAACACCGGCATGACCAGAGCAGGACTCGAACCCCGGCCTGCCGATCAGGAGTCCAGCGCGATGCCACTAGGCCACGCCGGCTTCAGGCTTGTATGAAAAAGTTGGTTGGTTGGTTTGGTTAACTGGTGTTTTAAGACGCTTTCGACAATTTTTTTTTCGAGACAACGTGTACCACACTTTGGTGATAATATTTTATCACAAAAGGAAATAGTACTGATAAAGGACGGGAGGTTGTTAAAATTTCCATCGAAAGGGGTTACTTAACTCCAATTACCTCCTTTAGCACTAAATCAAGCAATTAAAAGACAATTGCGAAGGCTGTGCCTGAGTGTGGATGGAAGAAAAACATCAAAAAGTCGAGTTATCTTCAACCCCCCCCCCCCCCCTCCCGCCCCCACCGCAAAAATATCAGTTTGGCACATAGCTTTTTAGATTAATATTTTTTTTTTTTTTGGCCAGGATGGGAGCGGAATTGAGAACTTCAAAAAAGTACTATTGCGATCAAAAGATAAAGCAAAAATTGAGGTCGATTACTCAGAAGCTTGATCTAGATGTAATTAGCGATTAAACTCCATTAAAAATCATAATGGTGCCCAAATACATTATCTGGATTTGTTGAATCGCATCCGTTTTAAATATAACTGGATTTGTCCTACATGTACATAAATAATGATTAAAATCGGTATAGACAAATTCGTAAGCAGGTATGTACAAACATCTCTGCAGATTGTAAAGATGCGCTATGCGGATTTGTAGAAAATTATTTAAATTCGAGATCAATATTTACATAAATTATTAATACCAGTGATCACATGATTTGAATATGGCGGAAGGAGAAAATGGACTTGATGAAACTCCGGAAGATAAATCTGGACAGAATCAATCAAATGAAGTAGAAAATGCCGATTTAAGTCTTGAGCAACTTGTTCACGAAGCAAGTAATGGTATGATCTAATTATAGATAATTCTGTGTCACAATAATTGTAGACATATGCCGGTATCATATCAATTATCATATGGCATGAACTAGATTTAGAACATTAACATGCCATGGTTGCTACATGTAGCAATGCACAGTCAATAAATCCATTAAACATACTGTAAGGAATGGGGGATTGTTGCAAGTTTTCATTTGATTAAAAAGGGGAGGATTGAAATTTTTATTCAAGCCAAGGTTTCGTTTGCCTTTTCCTGCATCTGCTCTTTACATGTAAACCATTTCTGAATTCTTTACCACTTATTCTTGAAGTCTGACTGGTTACATGGCCTTATTTGCATCATATTTGTTGGGGGATGTCTCAGGATTTATCATCGCTTTCTAGGAAAAATCTGGTATTTTGAAATCTTATTTTTGCCATCTGCTGTCATATAAAATTTTAAGAAAGAAAGAGAGTCCATCGTCGTGAAATTCCTCAATGAATACAAAAGTTTTAAGACTCATTGAGCTCTTGTGCTTAAAATATAATTCAGCAAAGTTGCATTAGCGGTCTATTATAGACACCAAGTTTATTCCCCAGGTCATTCTCGGAGTGTTTCAGGGATTATCTTCATTTAGATCTTAGTGTGATGTCACACCGACTTCGAGAATGCACCCTTCATTTATAATTTGAATACGGGAATCAAACCTAGAACCTACCACTATCAAGGTAGATGCTCTCACTGTTAAGCTGTCTGGGCTGATACCGGCAACCATCACACTTCCCTCTTGCCAGAGGTTTCCAAACTCGGATCCCAAGAGAGAAATTACCCTGGTTTCTCCCTCACATGAGGGTCACTCTCACATCACCAAATCTGTAACAGGCAGGGTGAAAAAGTGTGACCAGACCTGGAATCGAACCGAGAATCTTCTGCTATAAAGTCAGACCCACTCACCATTGAGCTATCCGGGCCAATACCCATATCCGTAACAATATGATGATGAAAAAGGTCATAGGTCTTGTGTGTGTTGTATACACTTGATTATAAAATCTGTTACATGTACATGTACTTATGGATAGTTTTTGATTGCATGAAATCTAATCAGAGTTACTTCTCTTTTCCGCCCAATGGCGGATTTAGGGGGGTTGGGGGGTTCGGGTTCTGGCAAACTACTTCCGAATAAAAACACTATGTACACGTATTTATTCTGACATTGTAAATTTATGTTAAGGGAAACTATGTGAAATATATGCAATTTCGGCACCATATCAAAGTTAATAATAAAAAAATAAAGTGACAAAATGGATACGACTATATGGCTTTGTTCTTAGCAGACAGAAAAAAATCCTTGTTACTATTGAAAAAAAGGCTGAAAAATATACCAGATTAGACCATTTTATTTGAAATTAAAAAAAAAAATTTCTAGGAGAGGCCCGGCCTCCCCTCCCCCCCGGTACCCACTCTCTCTTTTATCATTGTACAATGGCTTTCTTATTGTATACATGAAACAATTGCAAAAATTCAAGAAGAATCCTTCGTTTGGCGAAATCCTTTACATAATATGGTTAATTTATGCACACATATTCCGCCATATACCAGTACCTCCAAGATGGTGGAAAAAGGGATGTAACTTGAGTTAGATTTTATGCATTTGAAAACTATCCCAAAATGGCTATTAAAGTATATGTACTTTATTTTGGCTAACTAATACATGTACTTGACTTTCACATGTGGGCCCCTCCCCTTTTTGGAAATCATGCATCTACCATGGAATACTGTTCATTTTTGATTAGTCACACATTGTAAGATCCATGTAAACAGACACAGTTTATTAGTTGTTCATCATCATGGAAATTAAATGAAACCTCAGTATTTTTGAAATAAGATTTGATAATTGTGCATTGGTTTGCAGTTACATGTAGATATATTTTATCATGACTACAAGCCGCCATCATAATCATAAAGGTATCTTGTTTCTTTTTCAAGAATATGAAGATCTGAACAAAACCATGGATGAGATAGACCAGTGGATGACAGACATTGAAACAAAAAATGATTCATTAGTTTCACAACTTAAAGAGCTGCTTGAATCCAACAAGCAGATTCGAGCAGAAATAGAACTGGAAAAACATATGTCTAGTCATACCATTCAGGATAAATCAGACAATAAAGGGAGCTGATGGCATGTAGTACTTAATGGGATCAAGATCTTTCTAACCATTCCATTGTGTATTGCTGAGACAACGTAGAATGTAGTTATTATTTTCAGGTATTGATAAACTTGCATGAAAAAACAATACACCAGGGATTAGGGAATGACCATTTAATCCTGATGAGGAGGATGGGGAGGATCATACATATTTCATGTGGCCGGAATATTTATTTTCCATATGAATCCAGCTGAAATATTTATTATTGCATAAGACAAAGATAGAATGTTCACTTTCAAATTAAAACTTCCAAACATACTAGGTCAAAAATGTTACTGTTTTCACATTGTGTCACCTGGTAAATGCATGTGTCAGGCTATATACACAAGTAAATAGAGAAGATCTTACTGTTTTTGGAGCATTAATGTATTATTGTTAGGGTCTAAACCATTTGAAGAGGCTGTGTGGGTTATTGTCCATAAAAATTTGGGTAAAATTATTATACATGTAGTATGTATCAAGCAATTCTATACCCTCTGGCATATTGATTGCTATTTCTGAGGTATTCTGCTCTAAATCTGACAATTTATAATGGTAGAATATACCATAAGGAGTATATGATATAAGGATTACATATGTATTAAAAAAGAAATAGTACATGTATATACTAATACAAGTATTGTTGATAATGATCAAAGAGTTAAATTACAGAAACCAATTGTTGATGTGTAAATCTGGTGATTTTAGTCCTCATGATCCTACAGTATTACCGGTACTTCATAAAACTTAAAAAAAAAATGAGAGTGGGTGCAGTAACCTACATTTCCCCTTAGCTTTCCTGAAGGTAGTGTTCATAATTCTAAATTATTCTAAGTAACCAATATCTATACTTGATACAGATGATACCAGTATATGTAGTAAAGTCTGCATTTAAAAGCAAAGCAAGCTTGAATATTTTAATATTCATCAGACTGAATGAAACAAGCAGAATTTGGGGGTTTTTTTAGTATATATGTACTTTTGTGCATATTTACTATGCATGGTGGCCAAAATATTTACGGTATATTCTTAGAAAAGTTCTGACTGTTTAATTTCAAGTTATTAGAGGAAAGACTAATATTTATTTTTAAAAAAGGTGCTAATACAACCCCCTTCCCCTTTCATTATCCTCAGAATCAAATTCAGGAAATTTTGCAATAATTTCCATCATGTAGGTTAACTTCTCTATGAAAACAGAGTTTTATTCCACTTCGAACTTACCAGACTTTTAGACAAACTAGATTCACAGGTTTTAGCACTACTGCAATAATGAAGATTTATATATTCAAGATTCTGTATAACCACCATGAAGAGGATACATGCACCATAGATGTTAAGAAAATGTTGACTGCATTGGTTTCATAGTCTATTTGCAGTAGATATATATATCACATATACCGTTAATAATTAAATCAAGGTAACAATGCAATGAATGCGATGTTTTCAAATATTAACTGAATGTGATTTTATTATCTGTATATGTATATCATGTATGTATATTATTAATTGATTTATAAAATATGTTATTGATATGAAATGAATTAAATCACCTATAAGTTACGATTGTGTTAATAAATCCAGTTAGTGATTGGCATTCTTTGTTTCTTGTTATTCAAGCAATGTAAACTCAGTTCAAAGTATATATTGAGGTATTAATCTCTAGAATGTTATCACCATCTTTGTTATTGTTTTAAATATTGCAACATTACGAATAAGGTTTGGTACAGAAAAACTGCTAATACCACTGCTCCTTGACATGACTCTCTAAACAATATATAAACAATATACATATATATATATATATATATATATATATATATATATATTATATATATATATGCTCCTTGACATGACTCTCAAATATATATATATATATATATATATATATATATATATATATATATATATATATATATATATATATATATACATGTATATATATATATATATATATATATATCTGTGTGCGTTTGTGAATTTGGTGTGCATTGAGTGTTTCTTTTTATTTATTCAAAAGAGCATAACTTGGGTAGAAAAACATGATCTGAAGTACAATGAAACTCCGGGACTCTTCATCATCACAATTGGTCAAGAAAACTCTCCTCAGAAAAAAATAGGACGGAGAGTGCGAGATTAATTACAGAATATTGTAGAGTCCATAGGTTATATAATGCTCATGAGGTCCAGACTGTCCTGTTTAGTTTTAATTTATTATGAGTCATAAATTTACAATTGGGAGATGAAGCCCTGGGGTCTTATTCACTAAGAAACTTAAGTCTAAGTCTAAAAATTGAGAACTAAAATACCATGTCATTATTCTAAGAATTTGTCGAAAGCTTGAATTGTCTGTGAATAGCTTGTCAGATATACTGTTCAAAGAAACTTTATCAGTTCTCAGAATTAAGACACGTGCTACCATATGGGTCTCAATTTTTAGACTTAGACTGAAGTTTCTTTTTGAATAAGACCCCTGTCCCGCGCTTGCTTCCTCAGGACTATGTGTCTCGGATGAGGCCATCGGCTACATTATTGTGTAATTCATCTCGCCTCGCAGCCTCCTTTTTTTCAAGGGGGAGGGAGGGGTTGCACATACGCTAATTGATTTGTTTTCTACTTGCTTTTCCTTTGACTTTGTTTACTCTTCAGTTTCACGACTCTGAGACTGCAGACTTAGTTTTACCATTATATTAAAATTATCTTGGTAGTGAATAACAACTCGCGTGAATATCACCTCTAAAACCTAGACAGAGGACTGATTAGCTTATGGACATTTAATGTTTTTCCTGTGCAGTACATTACGATAAGTGGAAAATCTCCCAGCATTGACTTCAGATTCATAAGAAGTCTATCTTTATCCCATTTCTTATATAGCCAGAAATATTACGTTTTCTGTTTTGTTTTGTCTTGGGTTTTTTTTTTTTATTTTTTTTTTTTTTTTATTATTATTATTATTATTATTATCAGAGACATACATGTATACACATGTCTCTGTTATTTTTTGTTTGTTTCTTTCTTTTGGTTTGTTTGTTTGTTTGGGTTTTTTATTGCATTTTTTTAACATCATTCCTAAGTATTCTATTTCCATGGTTAAGGCGTCAGAGTGCCTGATGCGTTGCACAGAAATTAAATTCAGATCTGTACAATGGACCCATCTGGAGCAGTAAGGCATCTTTTTGGTATCACGTCTACCGTAACATGGATACTTGGGTTTTAGGGGACGACCATTTGATTCTTAAAGGGGGGGGGGGGGGGGGGGGGGGGCGGGCAAATTTGATCGAGTCGGATTATTTATTTTCAGACCTTTGAAGGATTGAATATTAATTTCCTTAATATCCAGGGACAGATTATTTATTTAGTTGACTTTTTTGACGCCAATAAATACTTGTTAGAATTGCATTGTAATGTATGTCTTTTAAAACAAAACACATGCTGATATAAAGTAAACTTAACAAATAACATGCAAACACTACTTTAATTGCATAGGTCTTTGTACTACTAGTTTTTAGTGAAGTGTATATCTCTTTTAGTCTTTGGTATATCCAGAGGGAGAATTCCCATTAATCGCTATAGAAGGATGTGTGAAGAAATGTTGCTGTTTTGGCTTCTTGTCCGAATGATCATATTTTATTTGTTTTTGACTTAATTTGATCTATGGTATTTTAATGCAAAAAAGCATTTCATAAATATTTTTGATACATTTGATACATTGATTTTTCACATTTTAACTTTGTCTTCACTACTTCTAGATTACATTTGAAAAAGCTTGGTAGATATTAAGCAAAGATGTTCCTCGTGTACAATTTTACATGTTTTAAAAGTTTTAAAGACACTAAGGACTTACGGTCATCTACAACCATTGTTCAATATTACTATGCAATGTTTTCGATGTCTAAGGTGAACAATATAGGCCCATTTGGGACTCCTCTTACTTTTGTAAGCATGTATGTTAAGTGAAGGTACACATTTTTGTTGGTTTTACTTTTGTTCTCATTTTAAAGTTATGTTTGTATTTTATTTTACATTTGAATAGATGTGTTAAAAACGTTTGACGAATGTCCTGTTGCACCGATTTGAATGAAACTTAAAGGGAATGAAACACTGTCAACAATTATGACTAACATAAATTTTGAAATGCACATGATTTAATTAAAACATCAACTTGCATAAGACTCCTTGTGGCCACTCGTTTAACGTTAATATATCGGTGTGTCTAGCATATAAATAAGCGGCAGACAACACGAGGGGAAGTTGGGGAAAAGGAGACGCGAATGACACTATTCCAAACAAGAATCTGAAGAGAAAATCTCACAGAAAGCAGATGGTAAAGCCCTTGTCCCCTGTCTGCCCTTCAAAATGGACATATAAATATATTTTTTAAAAACAACAATTCTATTAAATTTTGTTGAACATATTAAATTGCATTATTTGTCCAGTGCTATAAATTCCGATGAAATATGAGTTATATACAGTTAAACCACTACACATTATAGTGTAGGAATCAATCTGGTGAGAGAAGATAGCCGGGGAATATCAAGATATTTTCTATATAACATTTCCAGCATTTTCAGCCCCCCCCCTCCCCCCGTCAGAATCAAATGGTCGTCCCCATAGATGCCTATAGCTTATCTATTTCACATTTCTTTGTACAAAGAGATTGTTTATTGACAGTCACAGTACATGTTTTGATCTTTCTAAACACCGGTACCTGTATTTTAAAGGCTTAGATAAGTTTTTCACGGTAAGCTTGTAAAAGAAATTAAAGTACACACACAGACATACAGTAATATGTACACACATCGCTATAGGCAGTCGTGTGTGTACAAGTAATTAAGTGTATATGCATGTACTTACATAGCTGAAGGTGGTATTGGGACGTGGTTATAATCAATATCTGTTGATTTGATTGCGAAATATGACGATGGCCGACATACCTGTGAATGATTATTTTCTAAAATAGGAATACATATACATTTAGCAGGAGAATGGGGGCTTTTCCTTCTCGTCCGGAAGGGGTGCGCATTAGAAGTTGCAATCAGCCTGGAGTTACCAGATGTTTTCCGCCGATTCCGTATAAAGCTTTTCCTGAGACAAGATGTAAAGCAGATGGGGAATTGATAACATGTTTCGGTGTCTTAACCAACGTCGATGAACCAGGTAAGAAAATGAAAATATAGATAAATGAACTGGATGATCAGTAAACTGGATGGTCAGCAGACTGGATCGTATGCATTAGCTGGAGTCAGAGTAGTTCTGTCAGCGGCGTACTTTGACCCGAAGCTATAAGAGGTGCTCGGTTCGATCCTGAATGGAACTCGTGACTGGACGGTGAAAACGGAGGTCTCATGTCACGGTAGCGCAGAAATCTTTCATTGGTTTCGGATGGGTCCGTTGCATAGTCGGATGATGCCACCATATACACATGTACATGTGTATATTGATTCTTGGAGAGACGTAAATTAAGCAAGAAACCAAGTGAATTGCCAACGGATATTCCAGAGAATTATTTATGAAGAGTGGATTATTATTATGATTATAGTTTTTGTTAGTTGTTGTTGCTGCTGCTACATGTATTGGTTTCGTCGTCTTTGTTGCTGTTTTTCTTTTGTTGTTGTTGTTTTTCAACCTCCCGTTGGCGGCCATCTTGTATGTCAGAATCTGTATTTTCCTACATAATTCAGTCAAAATTTATGAATTTCCATGATGGTTTCAAAAGTGTAAACTTGCTGATTTCCCTTAAATCTCGTCTACAACGTCTATTTTGAAATATCGTAAAGTTGAAGTATCTTAAAAGAGATTACAATTGCCCTGTTCAAAAGAGCTACTTGAAAATAGTAAAAATATGAAGCAAAAACTATGGTTTGACACACAAAATGGCAGACAACGGGAGGTAACTACCCTTCAAATCTAGTACATTTAAAATTGTCTAATTGTTTAATTGGTAATGTTTTCATGTTTGGTTTGTTGGTGTTTTAACTTTATCGTGACTTGTTTTTCTACCATATGCACTTTTTAATAAATTATATCAGCTTATAAGAAAATTATGTCGACCTGTTATCTCGACTTGCCAGAAACCTATGTCGAACTGTCAGGAAATATTGACTTGCCAGGTGTTATGTTGACAAGTTAGAAAATTGTTGACTTGTTAACATGATTATATGACTACTTGACAAAAATATCTGACAGGTAAAAACAGGTGGATGAAAAGCGGAATCAGAAATATTAGACCGTGCTAGCTAGAGTCTTTAGATCGTCAAGCATTTTACAATCGCACCTTCTCGGGCCTTTTCGGCAAGCGCGGAAAAAAACCCCGAATACATGTATGTGACGAAAAGGCACGAGAAAGTTCGATTGGCATTTTTATGAATCCATACTCGATGTAAGTGCTCCACAGATACTGAGGAATTTCAGGAGAGAATCTTGAATATATGACAGATTAAAGTATTACGAATGTAATTACTTATTTAACCTGCAAAATATTTATATACAACATTTACATGTATCCGGTATATATATATATATATATATATATTATATATATATATATATATATATATATATATATATATATATATATATATACATGTACAGAGAAAATCTACGTCTTTCCATTGCAGTTAATGATGAGTATTGGCTGACAGATGGACAATTCCTACCCATGAACGATGCCGTGTACGTGATGACCAGTGCCCAGTACAGAGCCAGGAATAATGGTGCATGGGGAAACATTCACCATGTCCATGGGAGAAAAGTCTACAAAATCGACCTCAGTAATGAAACTATCGGTAAAACGGATTGATTATCATAATAATATGTTAAACAGTATTATTGGCGAAGACCATCTATGCTTAAATTTGTAAAACTTTTGAGTGTGAATAATATTAAGGAATTATTTGCTTTGGGTAAATATATCAATGAAGCCTTCAGTCTTCGTAACTCTTTACTTACACGATGATCTACCTATGTATCGATTCGCATTATTATTATTCAACAATTTTACTTGTATTGCATAAATAAATCATATGTTTCTTAATCACTATCAATAGATAATATGTTTATCTATGTCATTCTCCCTCCAATATTTTGTATGCTTGAATATGCATTGTGTTTATTGTACGTATATTATTGATGTTTTGTAAATACATGTATATATATGACATTGATGAGACGTACGTCTCAAAATAAATGAATAAAATAAAAGCTTATAGACGTATAAAGCCGATGTGACCTAGTGAATGAGGTGCTCGGCTCGTGACCTAGAGGTCTCGAGTTCGATTCCCGCCCTGGTCACACCGGTGTTCTGTCTTTCGTATGAGACAGTAAAAACCGAGGCCTCGTGTCACGGTGTCAAAATTCGTCACTGAGTTTGAATATGTTACTTTGAGATCATCCCTTAAGGAAAATGTCCGTACAGCAGTAATACCATTTTAAGGGGCGATTTCAAAGTAATTTACTCATTTACCAGTACATTTGGGAGTTGTTAAGATACATGATCAAGCATTTTGGATATTATAAATCACATTAAAACGTCACTAATAGAAAAAGGATTAAAACAGTCAAACACACTTTCAGAGGCAAGTAAAGTTATAGAACATCGATTTATGATACATGCATTTCAAAACCTTCAAATTTCAAAGGATAACACAGCTTTCTTTTTCGTCCTTGTAGAGCACGACACTTTATTTGTCAGAGGAAATTCAACATATCCTACGATTCGAGTATTTCCCGACAGTGGTAGCATTGCCAGCATGGCGGCAGACTCCATAAATGTAATCGACTTACTCAAGAAAGACAAACCCATGAATCTTAGCCGCGCTAGAGATCCTATGACGTTTGCACGCTACAAAGACTTCACCATTTCTGCAAATGGCATTTTCTTCGGAATTTTATCCAAGTCGGCGACCAAACATTTGGTACTTCATATTTACAACACAGACATTATAACTAGACCATTTGTGAGTATCAATGTTACAGAAATATATAAAGAATGCGAAAGTCAACCAGGTCATACGCATGAATTTGCGTGCGTGAGATTCTCGCCAGATGGCGCCTTAATTGCTGTTGGCATGACATGTGGTCAGTTGGCGATCTTTGACTGGAGGAAAGAAACGGGAGTATGTAACGTATTCGAAGAGATGTTGACCGATTCTTCCTTAAGCAGTACGAAAGCTTTTGATTTCGACAGCACATCTTGTCATAAGATACTAAGTGTGGGTGGCAGTGATAGCTGCATCTATAAAATAGACTGTTTAGAAAAAATAATTCTGGACAAAGTGAGATTGGAAGGGAATGTGACGGTGAATATTTTACAATATAGATATGATTTTTGTCGGCTGATTGCGGCTCTGGATAATTTTGTCATTCAAGTGTACAACGGGGAAAATTTGACTCTTCTTTCTAGCATCAACATGAAAGACTTTATGCAGAACTTACAAAAACCCCCTCTCTCCCCGTATTGCCCTTCCATAACTTCTATGAATGTCACGACGAGTGGCCAACAAGTTGCTTTGGGAACATGGAATGGCAAAATTTCCGTCTGGCAATTACCGAAGGTGCTCGATTTGCGATACTTATGTAAATATAGAATTTTGGCCAGCATTAATATCGATCACATTCAGAAACTTCCGCTTCCAGTTTTATTGAAAGAATACCTCTATTCCTTTCCATTTAGACAATGAGTTATTACCTACCATTGATAAAACGTTTGCTGTTCCCAAGCACGGCTCCCGAAAATGTGTTGCCAGACGTTTGACAAATGAAGTGCTTGACTGATACAAAGGAAAATCATAGGTTCAACCCTGACCTTGATTTCAAGATTATTTAACAAGGTGAAGGCACTTTATCTGCGATGACTTAAGTCTAAGTGGCAACACATCGATTGGGTTGGTGTTCCGTCCAAAAGGAGATGGACTCCCATCCCTACTACACTATGAAAGCTCGGTACACGCTCCGGCCGCCATGGCTTGGAGAAGGATTTCAAATTTCATTACAATGTACATATTTTAAGTATCATTTGACAAGGGGTTTCCTTTATCGGTCAATTCTGTTGAATAACACACCCTCCCCTTTTTTTAAAGCTTGATTGATCTAAAGTCAATACTATTCCAGTAAGGACACCAACCGATACATTTAATCTGTATAAATTTCTTTCGTTTACATACATTGTATTAGAATACTCATGTGTAGTAGAAATCATTTTTGTAGGGTACATCTTCATGGTAATGATCTCATTTAAAGTTGGCCTTATATATCTATCACTGAAATGTGTAACATGTTATTGCAATCATGATTAAATCCAAATCTTTATTCCGCTTATATCTACTTTATCCGCAATGGGCACAAATAGATAAGCGGAATAAAGATTTGGCTTTAATCAGACTGATGTTATTGTTATCTAAGATTTCTTTTCAGTAAGGAAGAAGTTTATGTTATGTTTTTGTTTGCTTTTATTGGATAAAATTATTTCATACCTTCTTAAATTTATGATAGGCCTAATTGTTTTCGCTTGTGTATATTTGTTTCTATGCTTATGTATGTATTTAACTATCTGTAATACGTATATTTTCTGGGATGCAGGGTCTCCCATACGGGGTTTCAGTTGCCCCCATGTATCGTTATTTATATAATGCAAATGAGACCTGAAATTTCACTACTCCATGTATACAATGTTTAATTTAATACATGTAGTCTCTATTGAGATACGAATGTATGCCTGTCATGGATGACGTACGTCACAACTGGTTTTGGATTTCTAATTAGTCCCCTACCGGCATCGCCGAAGGGAACCATGAGTTTGCACACCGTCCGTCTGTCAGTCCGTCAATCACACACTGGTTTTCCGGACTCATTTTCTAAACGCTTGTAGATATTCATCCAATTTTTGGTGTGTGAGTATACCACCATGAGTTACAGATCAAGTTCGAGTTTCGTTACGGTCCACTGATTCTTGATAGAATTACGGCCCTTGGAATAAGAAAATTTCTTTAAAATGGCAGTTTTCCTGACTTTTTTTTTCTAAACGCTTGTAGATATTCATCCAATTTTTGGTGTATGAGTCTACCACCATGAGTTACAGATCAAGTTCGAGTTCCGTTTCGGTCCACTGATTTTTTACGGAATTACGGCACTTGGAATTAGAAAATTTCTTTTTGGAAAAGGACCTAAATATAGGTTACCGTCCAGGATAGATTTCAATAAATGCCGTGACGTTATAGAAGATGCTTTAACTACATATTGTAAACGTTGGTGTAAAAAAGAACAGGTAAAGGTTCATGCTCTTAATGATTGGAAATACGAGATTTTAAGAATTGTCGATATCTGTATTAAGAACTTTACGGAAACTCCGCATTTATTTCAACAGCCTAATACATTGACGGCAAATTCTATTAAAAAGAAGATAGCTGACTTACATGCTAAATATGTCTTTGTTCCTGCTGATAAAGCAGGTAATAACATAATAGTTGTTTGAAAACTATATTATATTGAAGTACTTAAAAACGAATTAAACTCCACTCATACATATGTGGAAAGCCCTACCTCAAAAGACAGCACCTTGCACGATCACCTCATGACCATGTCCGACTTCAAAATTAAAACTGATAAATCTGATCTACCAACCATATATTGGCTCCCAAAACTACATAAAAGTCCATATAAATCACGTTTCATATCTAATTCTAGCCACTGCTCTACTACGGTACTATCGAAGCATATTACGTCTGCTCTAACTGCTATAAAAGATCATATTATCAAATATTGTGATGTCGCATTTCATAATAGTAACATCAATTACTTTTGGTCGATTAAAAATTCTCATGAAGTTGTAGACAAACTTCTTTCGCTAAATTTCAAAGCGACTCAAATTTCTACATTTGATTTTTCTACACTTTATACATCTCTGCCTCATGATTTGATTAAAAGCAAGTTGCTGTCTCTTATACAATGGTGTTTTCACAGAGAATCTGAAACGTACATATGTACTTCCAATAACTCCGGATTCTTTTCCAACAAACAATATACTTCATATAAATACTGGACTTGCAAGGAATTATGTAAAGCACTAGATTTTCTCATGAATAATATTTTTGTGCAATTTGATGGCAAGATATATCAACAAATAGTTGGGATTCCTATGGGTACTAACTGCGCGCCTCTGATAGCAGATTTATTTCTTTATTGTTATGAGAGGGATTTTATGGTTTCTCTTCAAAAATCAAAACGTTTTGACCTCATTGACAAATTCAATAATACTTGTAGATATCTGGATGATATTTTGGTTATCGACAACCCTGAAATCGAACAATTTAGATCAGAAATTTATCCACCAGAGCTCACATTGAATAAAGCTAAAGATAATACTCTACACCTTTCTTAGATTTAAACATCAAAATTATCAACCACCTAATATATACTAATATTTATGATAAACGTGAGGATTTTGGATTTCCTATTGTAAATTTCCCTTACTTGGATGGCGATGTCCCTCGACTCCCATCATATGGTATCTATATATCTCAATTAGTTCGATTTGTCAGAGGCTGCACCGATGTTTTGGACTTTCATAAACGAAATTTACAAATTACTACTAAACTTTTAACTCAGGGTTACAGATATCACAAGCTAAGAAAAACATTCGGCAAATTCTTCAGATCTAATTCAGAACTTATATCGAAATTTGGAAATATTTCTTTTCAACAGTATGTATCCAATGGAATTTCCCATCCTTATTTTTACGGTGATCTCGTATATAAACTAAGGAAAGTAAAAGGCTCCGATAACGTTATTTTATCATGTAATAAAATAATCAAACGTCTTATAAATAGACAATATGATATTGAGATCATCAAAAAGACTATAGGTCTTGTATTTGGCCCCTCTACAGCTTATGCAGATATTTACTTGAACGTTGCACGCTGACTAACAGGGCGGTGGGGACTATATGACGGGCCTTGTCCAAACCTCTTTCAGAGGAGACATGGTCCTGAACCTCGTCCCCTCTGACTGTTAGTCGGGACTCCTACAGATCTACGGTCCTAGCTCGCTTTCAGACTGGCAGAGCACGGTTTATCATGTTGATGTCGCATATATTTTTATACCATTATGTATTTTACAATACCTTACGTGTTTATATTTTTATGACCTCTCAATATGCGATACCTGTTGACCCTTGTTCTTTACATGGAGGATTATTTATAAATTTTTAAATGTACGTCCTTTGATTGTTCTGCTGTTACGGTGAGTGGGAAGGTGGGCCCGTAAACCGGTTAACCACACCATTTGTTTGGCTTTTGTCAAATTAAATGACCGTCCTAAGTCGTTATCGTAATTGCACTACAATCAAATATTTTTGTAATGTGATATATGTTCTAGTATATTATTTATATTCATGTATTGTATAGCTCTATGGTGACTTCTGCCACATAACTGAGCCATTAACTCCTCTTTTTTCTTTAAAATGGCAGTTTTCCGGACTTTTTTCTAAACGCTTGTAGATATTCATCCAATTTTTGGGTTACAGATCAAGTTCGAGTTCTGATTTTTGACGGAATTACGGCCCTTGGAATTAGAAAATGTCTTTAAAGGTTGTGATCAAATACTTAACTTGCTGGTAGCCTGAAAGACAGTATGTTGTGTGTGTGTGTGTGTGTGTGTGTGTGTGTGTGTGTGTGTGTGTGTGTGTGTGTGTGTGTGTGTGTGTAGGTGTGTGTGTGTGCGTGTGTGTTTTGGGGGTCTTAGTTTTCCATTTGCCGGTAGGGGACTTAGTATTGCCGAAGCAATACCTTCAGAATGCTTGTTTTGATTAATTTTACATATGTTTTATAACATACATATTCCAAAATGGAAAAAACTATGATAAATAAAATAATATCACATAAATACTCACTATTTAAGCCTACATTGTTATTTGAAATAAATAATTCCTGATTTCATTATGTTGTTTATTCAAAAACTCTCTAAGTTGTGCGTGTGTGTAGGTGTGTGTGTGTATTTTTTCTCTGTTTTTGAGGGGTTTTTTTTGGTTTGGGGTTTTTTGGGGTTTTTTTTTTGGGGGGGGGGTTGTTTTTGTTTATTTTTAATTTATCATTATTATTTTGTTTTGTTTTGGGGGTTTTTTTTTTGTTTTGTTTTGTTTTGGTTTTTTTTTTTTGGCCCGGGGGGGGGGGGGGGGGGGGGGGTATTTCTTTTTTTTCTACTGACGCCACTTCTCTAAGAATATTCAGAGAAAATCGAACCTCTTCAACGTTTCTAGAAATTCGAAATTCCTTGAGAGTTTTCAGGGATTCGTAATTTCACAAAACTTTTACAGATTTGAAAATCTGTAAGAATTTGAAGTATTTTTATATTTCTGCGATATTAGAAGGGAAAGAGAAATTTTAGGTACTGAAACATCTGATCATGTATCGGCATACGGTATAAGAACATTCAATATAAATATATGTCTTTAAAAAGCAAGCGTCCAAAGTACTGTTTCGAATATTCAACAATTATGTGGTCAAGAAGGTTCAAACGTAGAAATATAGATGAAACGATTAACACATAAATAATCCTAACTTTCTACATCTATGATCATCGTTCCCTCTGATGTCCTAACATCACCTTTCACATAAATTCTTGAAAAATCCACAAATGAGAGAGAGACAGAGTTGTTCTGTACAAGTTTTAGGTGTATTCTCGTGATGCATCTGAGTCACTACCTGTACTTCAATCACCTACGTCTTTGATACCGAGCTCTTGCTTATCTGACCTTTTGTCCTCCATTTCCTTTTCTGACTCGCTGCATTGCGTATACCTGCTAAAGTTCGTATCCAGCCTGCATGCATAAATCAGTACGAGAATTTAACACTACATCAGCCGATATTTGTATACAGCAATTCAGTTTAATCTTTCGGAAGCAAACAGTTTCTCCATTGGCAGTATAAAAGCCTTATCAGTCTAAATAGTCCATGTTATCATAAATCGAGATATACCCCTACCTACGCGATCGTAACGTGTGTATAAATATTTGTTGCAGTGTTTTGAAGAGAAAACTTGAGTGTTCTGTGGTATAAACATGGCATTTTCTACTACATACAACAGAATAATTGACAATAATATAAGACATATATATAGTGGCCTCCCCACGGAAATAATTTGGAGACATCCTGGATTTAAGAACAAGTTAAACCCCGCATCCAGATGTGTAGAAGCACAGAAGCGGCCTCCTGATCGATTCCAGAAAAAGTTTGTAGAATATAACGAGCTCTATGATATTAACATGCCACGGGCACCTGCACTACGGACCGTGTCACGTGCAGAAGCTAGAGCAATCGTGGAGCGTGTCTCAAGACCGACTAGTAGTAGCAAATTACGTCGAGAATTGTGTTCTCGTGAAGAGAAACGACAACGAGAAGAATCCTGTATCTTGTGTGAATTTCACACACTACCTCGCCCTTTAAGTAGACGAGAAATATCCATACTGAACGAACGTTTAATGACCCCTACCGTTTCGACCAATGTCCGAAACAGCACACGGCCACTACGACAGTTCGTTATCACTAACGTTACGGAATCATGCGAACGCGCCAACACCAAGCTCTCAGAACGGTACAAGAATTTAATGTTGGATTCTACAAGTACAGCATCTGTATCGGAAGTTTGAGTGTGCACAGTTTAAAAAATATTACTAAAAATGGTGTGCTGTATTTGGAGTTTTATTTTGTGTAACTTTCATATGAGCTATTCTTTGTGTATCCGTAAAACATGTTCAAAATGCGTTATATGACTACATATTAAGGTATATTTACTATAATACACATGAGAGAAAGTTTATCAGCGGAAATCGATATGGAGATACACTGCTGTTTAGTCTATATATCTTTTTGTAGTTTGAAAGTGATGTAACTATACATATATGTATATTTTCTTGACGAAATTGTTGTTTTTTACTTGGCTCTGAAAATTGTTTTTACTTCTGCTCTGGAAAAAAAACCAAGGAAATAATCTATGGGTGACGCATATTTGTGAATAAAACTGAAATATATCATGGCAAGAAAGAGATAGCCAATACGTGTGTTATTGTTTGGTGCGACATCAGAACAATTACTCACGTCTGGGTGCGACAGTACTAAGCGAAGGAAGAGACGAGAGTCCCGGGGGACCCCAAACCCTCGTCCGGGTACACCTATTAACATCACTTTGTCCGACAAGCAAAGGAAGCTAGATGCTAGATAGAGCTTTTAAATTTAGCCTCATTCATCCACTGAGACCTATTTATTCGTTTTGTTACTTAAAGTTACTTACTTCCCATTTGGGACGGTATCTGACAGGAAGTAATTGTTACGTCATCAAATTCTAAGGAAACAGTTTAGACAACTCAGGGAAATGATATTCCAAAAACTAAGTATCCATAAGAAATTCATAACGTCATAATGGTTTCTCGTCAGATAACGTCTCACATGGGAAATAAATCTGTTTGACGAAATGACTCAATAGGACTGTACCATCGCTGCCACATTTCGTTGATATATATCCTTCCTCCCACAAACCTTTCAGTACGGAGGACTTGCAGTATCGCATACATTGTTTTTGTTGGTTGTTTTACACCGCACTTAGATTATTTTTTTATACAGTAATGGCACCAACTTGGCGCATGACCTCATAAATTTTATACGCTTGTCGTAACTGAACGTATTATGGTATGACGTTGTGGGTCTGTGCGCACCTTGTTAATACGATACATACCATATCGTTTAAGCTAGGAACTTTCAAACTTAGTACACTTATTCCTTATAGTATGAGGACGAACCTTATTGATTTTCAATATCAAGATCAAGGTCATTTAGGGGACAAAAACTGATATTTTTAAGAATGCAACTAGTAAACAAGGTACACACTAAACCGCTTACGCTAGAACGATTATACTTTGCACACTTACTTCTTATGACCAGAGAATGAACCTCTTTTCATATCTGCAAAGTCAAGGTCACAGTGCTTATGTCAGTTAGATTCTTGTCCAGGCCATAACTTTTCACACCGCGCATGGATTTGAAAAAATATCTCACAGAATTGTTCCCAAGAATCCAAGAGTCTGTCATGACCTGACTCAAATGTCATATCTGCAAGGTCAAGGTCACAATGCATTATATGGGTAAATATTTGCCCGGCCATAACTCTTTACCACTAACATGGATTTGAATAATATTTTACATAATTGTTCCCCAGAACAAATGGTCTGTGTTGACTTTAAACCAAGGTTTTATCTGCAAGGTCAAGGTCACACTGCATATGATAAGTACATGTAAATTTTTATGCGGGCCATAACTTTTTACCTCTTGTATAGATTTGAGTAATATTTAACAGAATTGTTGGCAAAGATGTTTGTTTCCATACTTTCAAATTTCATCCCTTCAAATTGAGTGATGGGCATATCATGCCACGCTAGGCGTTGCTTTTGTTTAATTTGAACTTTTACAAAAGGACCCACACCAAGTAGTGTCAAACGTATCATAAGATAAGGGATTTCGGTTTATACAATCCCATCCGAAGGACAGTTAGGAGATAAATGATGATAAATCCAATCGGACAACTAACCGAGGTCCAACCTGCAATATCAAATCCGACAACTAGCCGAGGTCCAACCTGCAATATCTAATCTGACAACTAGCCGAGGTAAAACCTGCAATATCTAATCTGACTACTAACCGAGGTCCAACCTGCAATATCTAATCTGACAACTAACCGAGGTCCAACCTGCAATATCTACTCTGAAAACTAGCCGACGTCCAACCTGCAATATCTAATCTGACAACTAACCGAGGTCCAACCTGCAATATCTAATCTGACAACTAACCGAGGTCCAAACTGCAATATCTAATCTGACAACTAACCGAGGTCCAACATGCAATATCTAATCTGACAACTAACCGAGGTCCAACATGCAATATCTGATCTGACAACTAACCGAGGTCCAACCTGCAATATCTAATCTGACAACTAACCGAGGTCCAACATGCAATATCTAATCTGACAACTAACCGAGGTCCAAACTGCAATATCTACCCTGACAACTAACCGAGGTCCAACATGCAATATCTAATCTGACAACTAACCGAGGTCCAAACTGCAATATCTAATCTGACAACTAACCGAGGTCCAACATGCAATGTCTAATTTGACAACTAGCCGAGGTCCAACCTGCAATATCTAATCTGACAACTAACCGAGGTCCAACATGCAATATCTAATCTGACAACTAACCGAGGTCCAAACTGCAATATCTAATTTGACAACTAGTCGAGGTCCAACCTGCAATATCGAATCTGACAACTAGCCGAGGTCCAACATGCAATATCTACCCTGACAACTAACCGAGGTCCAACATGCAATATCTAATCTAACAACTAGCCGAGGCCCAACCTGCAATATCTACCCTGACAACTAACTGAGGTCCAACATGCAATATCTAATCTGACAACTAACCGAGGTCAAACCTGCGATATCTAATCTGACAAGTAACCGAGTTCCAACCTGCAATATCTAATTTGACAACTAACCGAGGTCCAAACTGCAATATCTAATCTGACAACTAACCGAGGTCCAAACTGCAATATCTAATCTGACAACTAACCGAGGTCCAAACTGCAATATCTAATCTGACAACTAACCGAGGTCCAACATGCAATATCTAATCTGACAACTAACCGAGGTCCAAACTGCAACATCTAATCTGACAACTAACCGAGGTCCAACATGCAATATCTAATCTAACAACTAACCGAGGTCCAACCTGCAATATCTAATCTGACAACTAGTCGCGGTCCAACCTGCAATATCAAATCTGACAACTAGCCGAGGTCCAACCTGCAATATCTACCCTGACAACTAACTGAGGTCCAACATGCAATATCTAATCTAACAACTTGCCGACGGCCAATCTGAAATATCTACTCTAACAACTAGCCGAGGTCCAACCTGCAATATCTACTCTGACAACTAGCCGAGGTCCAACCTGCAATATCTACTATGACAAGTCGCCGAGGTCCAACCTGCAATATCTAATCTGACAAGTAACCGAGGTCCAACCTGCAATATCTAATCTAACAACTAGCCGACGTCCAATCTGCAATATCTACTCTGACAACTAGCCGAGGTCCAACCTGCAATATCTACTCTGACATCTAGCCGGGGTCGAACCAGCAATATCTACTCTGACAACTAGCCGATGTCCAACCTGCAATATCTAATCTGACAACTAGCCGAGGTCCAATCTGCAATACCTAATCTGACAACTAGCCGATGTCCAACCTGCAATATCTAACAAGAAAACCGGTGCAGCTGACCAACGTATACACATGATTTATTAGATGTGATCTTACATGAGAAAAATTCTTCTTTCTCCTCCCCCACTTTGTTTTTGGGGGCTTTTTTTGTTTCTAGAACCACAAACAATTATAATGACTCTGAATTTGATAAACATCATCCTTAAAACAAGAAAAATAAAGTTTTGTTTTCTGGAGTCTTTGGCAATATTTATTCCTACCTCTTTATATACACACGCACAAGAAATATATTCCATTATCATTAATATAAGCAGCTTCCACAATATACAGTAATTTGGCCTTACCTATGGACTTAATATTTCTAAACGGGCCTAAAGAATGACATGCTTATGTACCTTGTAATTCTGATCTTGATAACAACATCTCAGATTATCTTTGAATTTTATATATTCATTACATTCAACAAGGTTCAGGTGCATAACGTGGCCTTTTCATGAGTGAAAAGATGAAAAAATATATACTAACATTCTGGTGGACAGCGTAGATAGAAATGACATCAAGTGCAGCAAATAAACTACAATGTATTTCTTTTTGTTGGTTGTGCACATGATAATAAACACAAAGTATTAGGCATTCCACAAATGGCTATTAATAGGCATGTAACTTATTACAGATTCTATGTAGAAACAAAGCCAAATATATTAAAATTTTAAACATTTATCTCTTTTCATGAGATGACTTGAGCCAACAAAAGCATTGTGGCCCATGGGCCTCATGTTTTTAAAAGTCATGATATAGCTGTTTTGTAGGATGTTAAGTTACACTGAAACACCGGAATGGTTGCTATGAATTATGGGAAAACAGTCCCACTCACAAAAACAATAGTATACAAGTAAAAATTGTTAAACAGAAGTATACCACAGCTAATCAAATTCCCCAGGGGCCGGTTGTTCAAAACTTTAACCACTGGTTAAGCTAACCAATGGTTAAAGGTTTAGAGACGATTAATTTAATTTATAAATTAATTGTATAAAAAATCTATATTACTTTACAAAGTTTGTTTCATATGCTACAAATCAGTACACAGCCCATGACTTAAAGTCTTCCCATTTCAAAGATAAAGTCATATGATATATAACCATGGGTAAGCTTAACCAGTGGTTAAAGTTTCGAAAAACTGGCCCCTGATTTGTATAAACATTCTTATTTGATAATTACAAAAACAATACAACACAGTTAAAATCAACATTCAGCATTTATGAATCAGATTGTTAATGCAGAATATTTAAGCAATCTTGGATGATGCAAAACATGTTAAAGCAGCTCAGAATAATGTAAGTAAATGTATGATAAATCTAGAGTATGAGAGGAAACACTGTGCCACCTGCGATCTACTTTCCGAAAGTGTGATTCCTAATAGACAAGATTCAGAACAAAACGACCCCCTAATGTCATGTTGCTTGGCAGGCGACACAAAACTCCAGAGAAATCTGATACTGACCTCTGTAATGAAATGTCTATGAAATCTGGTTTATATGCTTGTGACTAGATGACTGACATTGTATGATAATAAAGCCATATGTATAAATAAGGATAATATCAAAAGCATTAAAGCATGAAATTTACAATTTAACAGGCAGAAAATACACACACAAGGACAGGAAACAGTAGCCTCGAAAACATAGTGTTATCTAAGGGTAATCATAATTATACCGTCAAACTAAATCTCTGGTATTTGTGTCAAACAACACTCATAATGTAAAAGGAAATACAGTAACAAAGCTTAACAAAGTCCAAGTGTTTAGTGGTCTTTGACAACTAGATGGTGTATATTCATATTCATGACAACGTACATTTTGGACAATCTGCGATCCTTGGATCAAAACTAGGAAATTTTATAATGAATCAAAGTCTCCTCATAATCCTTTCGTATCCTAAAAGGATTATTCTGTACATTTTACAAGATAATGTAGCATATTACATTACAATAACATTTAAAACAATTACATTTGTACTATTAATACATAAAAGAAAATGAAATCTATATATGTATATATATATATATATATATATATATATATATATATATATATATATATATATATATATATGAATGATAAAATGCAGGACAGGGTGGCCAATAAATTCATGTTAATTTTGTCCTAAATCTTTCACATCACAAGAGTCATTCTAATACACATGTAGTGTATCATTCAGAAATCTACACAATTTTAATATCATCAATATTGAAACCTTCTGTCAATAGTTTTTTGACCTTTGAACTGAAACTGCATACTTATGTTGGGAACAATGGACACCTCTTGTATTATTGCAATTTTTATTTGTCTCTTTAGATTGTATCTAAAAAAATCAGTTTCTTTGTTATACATTTGTTTAAAATTTTTCAAACCATTTGAAACTTTACATAAAAAAATACATGGAAGTACAAACCGTTTATTGTAGAATGCTTAAATTTTGATATAACTCAAGAATAGTATATCTAAGATAAAATGCCCCTAGATAATATTTATTTAGCACAAAAAAATTCTCTAACAAGCAACATAATTAATCTAAAATGAAATAAACATTTAAGATAGGATATCACATGGAGTCTTAGGAATGATTGGTAACTTTGGCCTGAGAGACCTCTATCGATGACTGATTGTACACTTCCAACATAAGAGTCCGAACTTTCTCTGTCAGTTCTGGCACATCAGCTGCCGTCAGCCCTTTGGTTGAAATTTTTGGTAGACAAGTGATGATAAATTTTCCTGCAATTTATGATAAATTATGAATTATACACCTGAGATCAAAAACCTATTGAAATACACCTACTTATATGCAGTCAATGCTCAAAAAGAGAATAAAAAGAATTTTTCTTGCAGTGGCATAGGAAGTAAATCAAATGTGCTGGGTGGGGTTCAAACCAAAGTTTCATTTCATGAAAATATGTTTTTCATGATTTTTCTGGTGTATCAAGAAGTGGGAGGGTTTGGCACCAGTTATACTGATGACCACACCACCTGCTCCATTCTTTGGAGTAGATGACCGTCAAGGTTGGTACTGGTCACACAGTTGGCCAATAATTAATTTTTTTTTAGTAACTATTGAATCGATTCGCATTTTCTAACACTTACTGTCATGGTGCTAGTATTTTCTCTATTTGATGATAAATACAATAAGTTACTACACAAATGAAATATACACTGGATATGATGATATCTAAACCTAACATGTAGGGATTTAAGAAATTCTGGACCATTAAGTTATTAACAGTTTTGCTTTGGAATCATGGTAAAATTTATTCAATATTAATACATGTACATATTTTTTACTAGAATATTACCATGAAGAAAATGGAGGATGGAAGTGCCCCCTCCCCTCCCCCTTCAGGCTTTCCAGCTCCCAAACCTTTGTCTTGAACAACAAAATATAAAGTTAGATCACAAATTTGAACATTTTAAAGTTGATGAATTGACAATGCATAATTAACAAAGTGAACAATTTTTACATACATGTATTCAAAATCAGTATGCAACAAGACGTGTTTGTGAAACATGAATGCCCTTGGCGGCAACAAAGTCCAAATGAAGCAAATTTTGCAATGTCTTATATTTTGATTACACCCCATCCCATGGGAATATGCTTGTGAAATATGAAAGCACTATCTCTTATATTTGAAAAGTTGTGTGGAATGTTAAATATTTTTGCCACAGATAAATGGACAAACAGACGGGCCAAAATCTAGATGCACCCAAATCTTTGATTCCAGGAGCATAAAAATTATATTAAATATAAATTATGCCAAATATGAAGTCTCTATCTCTCACAGTTTAAAAGTTATGGTAAAGGTTCAAGTTGACAACAAACAGACAAACAAACAAGCTAACAAACAAACAGACAGACAGACAGACAGGTTAAAAACAATATGCCCCCCATCTATGGATCTGGGGGCATAAAAAAGTAAACTACTATATTCATAGACAAAGGACTAAGTTGATAAATCTGATATCTATGAATTCACCTGCATTAAATCTTTTTTCCTTTTTGTTGTAAAAATCAGAATATGTTGAAAACACAACTGGGACTATGGGTACCTGAAAAACAAAGATGATATTTCAATTATTTTTGCAAACTTGAACAATAAAACTTCAAGACTTTTCAGTGATGTATTATGATAACCAAGCAGTGACATGAAACGAAAAGACCAGGCAGTCACATGACATGAAATGACCAAGCAGTGACATGAAATGACAAAGCAGTGACATCACCTAAAAGTTGATAAACAGAGATAACATTGTATGATAAAGCAGTAAGGAATAACAATACCCCTGTTAATGTCGTTTAATGATTCCCTGAACACTTCAATGACATACCATTTTACATTGCAAAACAAGGAGTTCAATAGAAATAGATAAGATAAAAGAACAATCTTACCAGGAATAATACAGCCCGACGACTGAGGACTGACCAATTTTATATGATGTAAGGGGCAATACCGGACAAATGAAGTTTTGCTGCTTAGATTTGCATCATATTACTATGACGTCACAATCCAAGCATTAACACCATAGTGAAAATTCCGGCAAAAAGTGGTTTTTCCAGTATTAGGCCCTTTCCATCATTCAAAACCGGAAAAAGGTCTATTGTTAAACTGTAAAGCATACTTTGCCGTTTGATTCCAGAACAAGAAACTGTCAAGGACAGTATGACCAGATTGCAAAGATGCCTTTGTGAGATGTGGATATCCTCTTATCAGCAACAAAGTCCAAGATGACATGGCAATTTGAAGACATGACTACATATTGCCAATGGTACGGTATTCCATAACGTGAACACAGAAGCAGTGAAATTACAGCCAGGATCAAAAATTTCACAACGTTGAGCAAGACCTCATAAAAGTTAACAAGGTATCCGAGATTCTGTTCCCTGAAAAACAGTGTTCACTCACTGAAGCCTGAAGTCAAGTCAAGGTCAAGGTCACCAAGTATGTGTCAGACAGCAGAGCTCACAAATGTTTACAATGCGACTAAGTTTGAAGTAGGTTATATTAACAGTAAGCAAGAGTTCACCCTAAAAGCAAAAACAGTCTGTGTTCACTGAAGTGTGAAATCAAGGTCAAAGTCACCACCAAAGTATGTCAGACGAGAAGATCTCATGTATGTCTAAAATCCCACTAAGTTTGAAGTAGGTAACATAAACAGTACATGTATGTAAGTGGTCACCCTAAAGGCAAAAACAGTGCATGTTCACTGAAGAGTAAAGTCAAGGTCAAGGTCACTAAATTTTTGTATTGGTTGGATAGAATATTCAAGTATCTACAAACCTACCAACTTTGACAGAAGTACCCTTTAGGGTATGAAAGAAACCAAGCTAAACGCAAAGTGTATTCACTGAAGCGTAAAGTCAAGGTCAAGGTCACTAAATTTTTGTATTGGTTGGATAGAACATTCAAGTATCTACAAACCTACCAACTTTGACATAAGTACCCTTTAGGGTATGAAAGAATCCATGCTAAACGCAAATGCTAAGCGCAAAATGTTGACACCGTGAAGATGGATGGACGGACGGACAGACAGATTTCGCCAATTCATAGACCGGAATTGCTTTGCAATCCAGTCAAAAATATGGAGAAATCCTATAAGTAAACAGGTCTGTGGTAGTGAAAATATATTTAGGATACCTGTGCTTCAATGGCTAGGTAGAAAGCACCTTTCTTGAAAGGCAACATAGACCCATCATGATTCCTGGTTCCCTCTGGATAGATGTATACTTTTATCTGGAAATATGAGTAAGTAATTAATCAGAGCACCATTCACTGTCTCCTGCAAAAATATGATCAGAATTTGGCTTGTGATTGGGACACCATTGTATAGATTTATGCATGTATTCTTAATCTAAAGGATATCATACTACAAATTTCATTTTCTACTATAAATACAAATAGGTATCATCTTATTGTACTGTGCAAGACATATTTTTGTACAATCTTTTCCCTAGAGGCAGTGATTGTACAAAAATCAGGAGGAATTTTATGGTGAATGATTTCAGGTCATTCTAAATATTAATGTCAAAATGTTCACATGACTTATTCCGAAAAGAAATACGATAATGAGTGATCAATATTTGGTACCAAGGCATTCATATGGAAAATGAGAAGTTTCAAGTTTTGTAAAGCAATTTTTAGATTCAGACTAACTGTCTATATGGTGGAAGCTTATGTCAGCAAGAAGAGAAACTCCTTCATCCACAGATGAATTGGCGGTATATAAGAATTATCTTACCCACCTATCTCTTTTGCTTTTTGTTCCAAGTGCAACACATCAAGTGTAAATGTACAGGCTACCTAGTGCTCAGAAGATGAAATAACCCTTGACACTTTTAGCACAATACACATTCCCACCCTGAGGATGTATACCATTCTATATTTCTACCTTTACAAAATAACTAACCTTATCCTCATTGATTTTCCAGACTGTTTCCTAGTACTAAGGCCAAAAAAAAATTCTTTTTGTTTCCTGTCACATGACCTAAAAAGATAGGGTAGGTAGGTAGGTTTTTCTTTTTTTTTTTTTTCTATGGAAAATGTCTTGACATTCAGATGGACATAAATAATGTATAATAAAAGGTATTGTTCAACATAATTCATCATGTACGACAAGGCTTGATGCCATGGGGGTCGCCATATTTGTTTTAAAAACACCAGAATTAACAACAATGTAAAGTTTCAGAAAACTGATTCCGGAATTTCGATTCCGGAAATGGCGGCGCTTGTAAATGGCGAAAAAAAAATCAGAGTCGGCGCCATTTTTGAGGGGTCGGTCGGATGACAAGAAACAAAGATATTTTTTTTAAGCCTATTGATGTAAAAAAACAACCCTTGATACTTTTAGTACACGTCACGTTCCCACCCTTTGAATGTATGCTTTACATTTCTCCCTTTATACATTTGTAAAATAACTTATCTTACCCTCTTTGATTTTCTAGGCTGTTATGTAGAACTAAGGATGTAAAATGGCCCTTGACACTCTTAATACAACACAAATTCCCACCCTATGGATGTATACTTTACATTTTTACCTTAAAGTTGATAAAATAACTTACCTTATCCTCTCTGATTTTCCTGGCTGTTTCTGATAGAGTGCCTTTGGCTTTATCGGTATTTAATCGATCAATGAAGATAGTTCCGCAGAGCCAAGAAGCCAGTCCAAACGGCCCAGCATACAAAAGTTCCTTCTTTGCTAATGAAACACAGCGAGATGGCCAAACTTCCATCATTCCTACAGATACACATAACAATACTGTATAACTCATACTGCACTCTTGACATTTAGTTATTTACTATTTCTTTATATGAAAAACTTTGTTGTTTTAATGTCCTATCCTGATTATTTCATTTACATTCAATGAAAATCCAGATCTATGCAATGAAAAAAAAATTCTACCGAAACTGCAATCTTTCCTGAACCATTTAAGGATACCATTTTGGACCGCAGGCAAGGTACCGATGTGTCATCAAGTAAACTCAAAACACTGACCTCTCGGAAACGTCCCAAACATCTTTTTGGTAACCGCAAGTGGTGGCCCTATATGAATGATATATAGGGCCACAACATCATATAGGACCACAACTTGTGGCTATCCTTTCGGCTGATCCTAAGATGACAATCAGTTTGATAACCTGCACGTAGTCACATATTACAACCGAGGCATTCTGTATCTAATGAAGATATCCTTATACACAAAACAATGTTGACAAATGTGTATACAGCTCAATAAATGAGCATTGGCAGATTCAGAATTTCTGAAAAAGGGGGGAGGCACATGTGAATGTCAACTATTAGTCAAAATGCTCAGTCATTTTGGGTTCCAAATCTGAAATTTTACTCATACATGTGGTGAAAAATGTGTGTGTGCTTGTGTGGCCCCCCCCCCCCCCCCCCCCCCCATTCATCCACCTTCGATCTAAATCCGCCACTGCCCATCATCATGATTATGACACTTTGTAATCACTTGTGATGCGATTAAACACTAAATGTCACTAGCTGTCAGAATGTCATGTGACATATCTACAGCTAAATCATCACACAATCTCTCTACACATACATAATTATTGAGCTGCAATTTTTCTAAAAAAAATCATTCAGAAATAAAATATTATTGCATTGCTTGTCAACTACCATTTCCTGTTTTTGTGGAATGCTTTATAGAGAAATGCTGGATAAGAGGAGTATTAATTAACTATATATGGAAATGGGGAATCATTAAAGCTAGACAACAGACCAAAACGCGTACTTATGTGTAACTACACTACACAAACTCACATTTGGACTTTATATGTGCAAAGACAATGATTTATAGTATCTGTTCAAACAACCACAATATCTGTCCAAACAACCACAATATCTGTTCAACAACCACAGTAACTGTTCAATAACCACAAAATCAATCTACATCCCCCAGCATAGAAAACCAGAGAGAGGATTGACTTACACAGAACCATTTATACTGACCCTCTTCAATCCATAGAATAAAATTTGTTATTTTTAGTCTGATAGGTTGGTTTTATTCATCATATTTCGTCAGATTCTTCTCTTTTCCATCGAGATTGCACATTGTCCATGTTCATATATCTAACTGCTTTGGAAAAGTGTTAAAATCGATTTGTCATTTAATACATGTACATGTATCCTATTGAAGATATCAAGTCTGTTCTGGCACGATATATCATTACACGTTGTATTCTGAGATAGACATGTAATGGTAAAGGTTCTCTCCTATTACATACGCTGTAAACTTACCATTTTTCACTACATGCAACAGACGCAAGCCACTTACCAAACATGTCAAGTGAACTCTGATGGTTGCAGAGCATAATACAAGGTTCAGGGTCATCTACGTGTTCCCGTCCTCGTATCGAGATCTCGATACCAAACAACCTTTTCGCTCTTCGCATGGTTCCAGCGACAAATCTTAAGCCAAGAAATACATTGTGCATTAGGAAATGTGATATATATTGGTGCACTATGGAATCACTATGGTCAGGTGTGCAATTTCATGAATAACTAGTATGTATGTAAATACTTTTTTAATTCTAATTACAGATGTACTGAAACATTCAAAAAGACGAAACAGAGTAAAAACTTTGGAAAGGTATATGTATACATTTATATATACACAATATAATTTGCATATAACTTTATATACCATATATTTAAGCACAAAGGTATAACCTGAATCGTGGATGTAGATCGTCGCTGCAATCCTTGTGTGCTTAATGTACATGTGTATATATATATGTGTGCATGAGTGTGTGTGTGTGTATGTGTGTGTGTGCATGTGTGTGTATGTGTGTCTTGGTAGTGCTATGACTGCACAAAATGCCAAAAGTTCTATGACTTTACAAGACAGAGAAGTACATGTGCTGGTTGTGCCTAGCATGGAATATAGTGCACACTATGGATTGAGGGTAACAGCTATACAGGGTGAGTTCAGCACGGAAGATTGTTTTCTCCTGTTACTTACCAAGGCAGTCCAGAGAGCTCTGATGATTACAAACAAGGATATATGGTTCATCAGATGCTAGGACCTCTCTATTACGAATATCCATAGTCACTCCAAATAGTTTCTTTGTTTGTTGCATTGACCATGCTACAAACCTTGAGAAATTAGACAGGGGTAGATAATGTACTCTTATATTGTAGCCTTAGTTAACATATTTGTTAGCAAACCAACTTCGATCGACAAAGGGCCATAAATCTAAATATTGAAAAGAAATCCTATAATAGTTCTTGAAGGAAAAGTGGGCTAAAATGCTACATGTATGCTGGGATTTTCTTAGTCCAAACTGTCCAACCCTACATGTATTAAAGGACTTGGGACTGAATTCCTTCCAAAGAAAGTATTAATGAGAATTGAAAAATCAAAAACTTTTTATTACTCACAACTGGCTTGGTTATTTACTTGTATACATCCAAAAATAATGCTTTAATACATGATTAACAGACGTGTTACAAGTGTACATTGTTGAATCATAGCTTTTTACGTAATATTCGTATCATCTGGTTAAGTTTGACTGCATGGTGTTCAAATATGCAATATATATAATTGTAGTTTGTGAATTGCTTTAATTTTTTTTTTAAATGCAGTGCTTTCCATTTTTTGAATTAAAAAAAAAAGTTGTGTGAAAAAAGAGAGCAAAGGAAAACGATTGGATTACAATTTTTGATTATATTTCATATCATATTGCGTCTGAAATTAATATTTTCCATGACAGCTAGAAACGAATAAATTTACATGTAAAATCTGAAGGTACATGTACAATTTCCCAAGTTAACATTTAGCACATGTATAAGTTCCTACTGTGAAGGGCCAAAGCCAAAGGGTCTAAAATTCTAATGCACACAGAAACACTTTTCATTCAACAAAAATGCTGATATTGAAAATAAAAAGACTTCAAATGCTCTCTTTCCAGATATATCTACACATTCTAATGGACTGAATCATAGCCCTTAGGCCTGGCTATCCAACACAGTAATAACATCATGGCCTCCTTTATACGGCTTTTTTATCTGATAAAATCAGCTTCGTATCCCTGATGTTTGGTCAAATTAATTAAATTAATCAATATTATGTTGGCTTTAATTGAAAGACATAGTCAATACAATATGACGAAATTAAAATCAATGATTATGTGTAAATCTGTACTCACCTGTGATTCTCCACGTTTTTCGGGCTAAGTAAAGAAATCGGAATAGACACAACGGCAGTCAACATGATAATGGAATAATACAGGAGAAACTTCACATTGTATTTAAAAGTGTTACTTAATTCATAACATATCGGCAAAATAAGCAGAAAGACTAAACCTGCCCACTGAAATAACTCCGTCATCGTGCTCTCCATCAACTCTCCTTCGAAATGAAAGTAGATTATCATGGTTCAAAGTTCACAATACAGTACACAAATCAAGAGGCAATTCAACTTCGAGACAATTCGACTGAAGTCAAATATTAGGTACATGTAAAGTGATTCATTGAAAGACGGTCGCCAGTCCACAATTAATTGATTGATTGATTGATTGATTGATTGATTGATTGATTGATTGATTGATTGATTGATTATTAGTGTATGTTAACCCATGGTTATTCATATAACTTCTAAAGACATTTGCCTGATACATTGCATAGAAATTTATACCGTTGCGATGGACTTAACTTACCCCAAGCAGTGATCTTTTACGTGCCACGCCCACCGGGAACACAGGAACGTTTAATTAATTTGGTCGTTAATAACGTTTCCTAATTACTTTTAATCAATTAATCCAATAGAAATAGGTTTTTATTCTTTATTATTTTTAAAATATCTTTTTAATTATATGTATTTTTTAATTTTTTAGTATTTTTTTCTATTGGTATTGGATTAATTAATTAAGAAAACGTTCTCAAAGTCTGGTTCCTGTGCCGTGACACGGGACCTTGGATTTTATTGTGTCACCCGAAAGACAATGCTCGTGCGTGCGCCCACGGCGGGAGTCGAACCTGGTCACAAGCTGAGCTCCTTATCCACTGAGCCACACGACTTCCATTTATTTACTAAATATGATAGATATGTAAATGACTCTGTGCACTTATGCTTCAAATTTGCTTGACATTGTAGCTTAAAAAACCTCAATATCATATATATATATTTTTTTATTTTACCTCTCTGCCTTGATCAAATTATCAAAAGGATATAATTAGAGGACGATGTAAAATCTATCCTTATAAAATCTGTGCTTCGGCATCATAATGTGCTTTTTGTAGATTTTAATGTTAAAATAATGTAAGACTTTATCCAAACCATTGTCAATATTGTGTCATATCATATCATATCATATCATATCATATCTGATCATATCATATTTGTTATCATAATTTGATTTTCACGTTGATATCATTCCGTGAATGACCTCTACCGTACGAGGAAGACAGAGCAAAATAAGGTAGCTACTCATCATGAAATAGAGCAGTAAAGGTCACGCATCGTTCGTACTCAAAGTGTTTTAGGAGAAATTAATGCGTATGTTGAGACCCAGTCGGAAGCGCAAGAGATACAAAGTCCACCATGCAGATGTAATATCTTTTACTGTGACTCGTTGTAATATGTAATATGATCTTATCAATACTTTTCCCGTACTTTTTTATTCTCGTATATTTTTCTCTTTTCTTCTCGTACACTACTTCATTAAGATATTGCCAATTTGAGTTATTTCTCTCCTCATGTTTTCAGTGGGAATAACACCCCTTGTCCCTTTTCATTTTCATTTTGGAATTATTTTTAACATTAAAATGAAAGTGATGCTAAAAACCACTTATCTTATTGAAATTGAAAACATTGGCGAATTTAGACGGGGTGGGGGTTGCAATCCCCCCGCCCCCTTTTTGGTCGGAAAAGATGACCAAAATAAGGTCATTTTCGACCATTTTTAAGGCTGCAACTCTCCCCCCTTCTTCCATACAGAATAGTGCAAAACATTAGTCATGGGAAACTAACCCCCTTATTTATTTATTTATTTATTTATTTATTTATTTATTTATTTATTTATTTATTTTACATTGCGCTATTATAGACAATCTTTTATAACATATTTATATGTTAGGGTCACGTTCAAGTATTTACGAACTAAAGTCTCCCGGTAACATCCATAATGCCCGAAGAAATATAAATACCAGCAGTATTAAAATCTATTTTACCGATTGGTTGGCCGATGCGAAATTTATGTCACTTGCAACAATGTTTCAGTTAAATAGCCACATGAAGGCAAGAGGTAGCCAACCTCTCAAACAAGGTGAGGCAGCCAGGACATCGAACTCGAATCGTCAGCACTGCAAAGCAAGGCTTATCCATCACATCGAGTCTGTTCTCCCTTTAAACAACACTTTATGTAAATATGCGGCAAAACTTCATATTTTGTTTTCACAAGGATTTCAGACACACGTTCTAAAGCTAAAAATCCGTCCGTCTTCTTTCCTTTCTGTTAAACCTATACCTTATACTTTACTAAAGTATGTATATTTTGATCAACTTGACGACAATATAGATTAAAGATTCACATGTATAAATTTTAATTCATTCATATATAGTATTCAATTTAAAATGTTTACTCCGCTTTAACGCATTTCATGTCCGTCCACATCATTCGAGCTCAAAAACCGTTAATATCAATTAATAAATTCATAATTATAGCTCGCTATCTCTCCAATGACATTTCTGTCCTATTGAACTTCGTTTGCTTCACGAGTATTAATAAGATTAAACATAGCGCTTTAAAGCGGACCCCAATCACTGCGAATTTTAATACACTTAAATAGAACGTACGATTTATGCCAATGCTGTTCTCATTTCTTCTGTATTAAGAATTAAATGCTCCGAACAATTGCGGGTAAATCGTCGACGTATACAATAATAAGTCATGCCAGAGTAAAAGTTGACGTGGATTACCTATTCGTAATCCAGTGAAACTAGACGACGAAAGGTGCAACACGGTTTAAACTTGATTCAAAATGGGAGAATTCGTTACACCGTTCAATCAGATTGTTTCTAAGGATATTAAACATATATACAGTGGTTTTCCGCAGACAATTTCTCTAAGATTCACTCCGTCTTGTCCATCATTGGAACAGATGCGTCTTCAGGATGAGAATCACGACTTAAAGACCGGAGTCCTACGGATTTCTGAGTATGACGAATCCTACGGATGCTTAATCCCCCGGGCACCTGCCTTCAGGAATCTTTCACGATACGAAATCAATGAAATGGTCAACAGAATCCGGACACCAACAGTTGCCAGCAAGGGCCTTGCGAACTCAAGCGACAAGGCGGTTGTCAACGATAAGAAAAGCAATTATCCAAAATATCTCGGACTTAAAAAAGTCAAAAAGGGTGAAATGGATCAAATTGTGTCACGCGTTAATCAACCGACAAAAATTAGTGAAATTCGTCGTCATCAAACGGAAACGAAATTGGCACATATCAGTATTTGATCAGTTTTTGTGAATGTTGTGAACAGTTCACAGGAATGCACAGTTCAAAACCGCTCAGTATTATTGATTAATGATTCGGAAACATAACACTGGATTTGATACCAGATCGGAACATGTTCTATCCACTTTGTTGCTAGTGTGTATTCAACTTTTTCTGTTATTCGTTGATATGATATTTACATTTTACATGTACATATGTTTTCTCTATACAGTGGCAAGTTAAGGCTTATAATCTATTCAAATAGATATGAGGTTGTTTGAAAAATGACCATTTCGATATCCGATAGTGAAGAATAAACCTTTTCTATAATATTGAATATCTTAATCTTTTATTCAAATATGTACGGCATATATTGCTTTGTTTATATTACTTAACTGTGCATTCTGATTTGACCCCTCGTAGGTTTGTCGGATGTTTTTGTCGATACATTGTTAACACTTTAAACTTCTCAATAAATCTTTTATACTCCATGCTCCGACATTGTTCACAGAGTTGTATCTCCGATTTTTAAAGCGGAAGTGATTTTCTTAAGCCGACACATTTTGTTTGGAATAATTCTTCAATATCATGTAATTTTTCATCTTTAGATTAAATGTTTTTTAATATTAAAAAGAAAAGCAATAAAACAGAATACCGTAACGGTAAATTAAGTAAGGTCGATGGTGGATCTAGGGGTTTTTAATATGGGTGGGGTCGGAGAACCGAATAAGTTGAAACACTTTCATATGTATACAAAACTGAAAAAGTACAGACACTTAAGGAGAATCCCTACAACACGGATTTCTGGATTCGCTACTGAAAATTATAAATATTCACCCACTACATAAAATTATGCACGTTGAGAAAATTATGGAGTGGGAATGTAGGATATCATCGTCAGTATAGGACTTGATCCCGTGATAAAATAACTGTGCAGAATTGTATATTGCAAGCAAGCTCTAAAATATCTATTTAAAGTATCATTAAATTTGAGTTACATGTACTTTTGATATTAAAAGAATTCATCAAAACTAAATCGTTTTGACATCAAAGTGGCTTGAAGGAAATCATCCTTGAACATCATTCAATGGCGGATTTAGAGGAGGGGCAGGTCTACATCTTAGTCACATTTAACAAGTAAAACACTAGATTAGGCACCCAAAATGGCTGAGTAGTGTGGCTAATACTTGATTTTCACATGCCCCCCTTTTTCGGAAATCCTGGATCCGCCACTGACATTATATGGGGGCTTAAATATCTATTCAACTCTTCAGTGATCCGACGAGACGATAAGCTCCGAGGTCCCGTGACACAATATACTAGACAGTGACGCCTGAAAGATTTCTCGTTAGTTCGAGAGGGGCGTGCTACGGGTCTAAATTTCTGTGCAATGCATCAGGCAGATGCCGCCACCACAAAGAGAAAAGTGAAAGTGAAAGAATTTTGTTGTAACAATAAACAAAGACGATCTTTACCGCAAAACAGTGTTGTTAAAGGCATTAACAATACTACAGAGTTGAAGTCGTTAAAGAGAATGCAAAATTTCCAACACAAGGCAAACATGCATTATGGGAAGTCTCCTATGAAATACTGCAATTTATGAAATGTAAATGAAATATTAGTAATGACTAGTCATTATGAATATTTCATTTACTTTCATTAATTGTAAAATTTCATGGGACAGAAGAAACAGAATTGGGCTTAAGTTCAGCAGTAAAATTCTTAACAATACAGAGTTGAATATCAGCTTATTTTACAGAACGGTTTTTTTTTCTTTTCTCTGCTCATCATACAGTCAAAGTGTAAGATATGGAAGGTAAATATAATTTTCTATTCATGTTTATTAATCTACATGTACAACACACTTTAAAATGACACATGAAAAGCTTAAGTAACACGATCAGCATTTACTCTCGCAGGATAGACTTTCTCATTTACTTCAATATTTTGTCCATTGATTGATTGATTTTAAGTATATAGATTTACACGCACGCAGATACAATTATCTCCAGTGCTTGAGGATTTGATACTGGTCCATGAGGATGTAAATGATGAAAAAATCTTCAATGAGAATGACGTAACGATGATGACAATTGGTACAAAACGTCTATGATAGAAACTACAATACTACAGTTCGTCCTTTTTCTTGCTGTATTGTAAACCCCCATCGTTGAAAACCGATGACAATTTTAGAAGCGTGTTAGATTTAAGCCGCGCTATATCATCTGAGGTCAGAGAATCTTTTCCTAAACCCTTTGTTAAGAACTGGAATGCTTCTGAAGCTGGTAGATGCTCTGGGAACTGCAAAAATAAATTAGTTGAGTAAGGATGTCTATGACTGAAATAAAACTAAATAAGAAAAAAAAAATCTCCCATGATCACGAACTTGGAATTATCCAAGTGGAGATACCCGAAATTGTGATCATGGAAAATCTATTTATTTTTAGAACGATAGCTGAGTGGAGACACAGTTGGCACAGTGAGACACAACCGGTACATTAGACATGAGCATTCAGGTACATTAAAGGTACAGCCCCGGAACATGGGACGTGCACACCCAGGTACAATGGAGGTACATCCACGAAATACGCAACGTGCGCACCCAGGTACATTGGAGGTACTTCCCCGAAAAATGGAACATGCGCACCTTGCTACATTCCAATACATTGGAGGTGGGTACCCAGATATGTTGGAGGTACATTCCCGACACATTGTAGGTGTGCATCCAAGTATGTTGGAGGTACACCCCTGGAACATTGGATAGCGCACTCGGGTATATTTGAAAGTACATGTACATCCGGACTCGCGGCACCTTGGACATGCACACTCAGGTATATTGAAGATACAATGTACATCCCCGGAGTATTGGACGTGCGCATCCCGGACATACTGAAATCACTTTAAAGCTAGACATATCTCAGATTAGTAAGTTTACTAAAGTAATATCTTGAAAATAAATGAAAAAATAATTCAATTATTACATAAATAAATACATAGATAAAACATACAGCGAATGGTGTAATTAAAGTTACCTTTGACATAGCATTCTCGTAAAAATGTTCAAATTGTTCTCTGTAGAGATCTCTACCAGATCCGATTAATAGCAATAGAATATTTTGTAATCTGGATGGTTCCATTTTATCTTGCTGTAGTACCTACAAAATGAAATATAAATATGTATTATGATTATCTACAGTGGACGATAAAACTATAACGCAATCTATCAGCTCTCAATCCACATATCTTTAATAGAATAATGAGGAAAAATATACAGACTGTTCCAGTGATATCACATTGAATTTATAATATGAACGAATATCGATCCCGACTGCCGAAGAAACATTTTCTAACAGATTTTATGACTATCTATATCGCTCCCACAGTATATAAATGGCAAATGGCCCAAGTTATGGTACATTTTGATAGACCCCCCCCCCCCCCCCCAAATGGATAGGTATATTCTAGGCCGTCGCCACCACATGACAATTTCAAGAAATTATCGATATGTGGCAGAATTTTCCGTACAGGTTTTGACTTTCCACATGTAGCAATTACCCTGACTATGGGAGCTAGAAATCTCTTAAAATGTGACAAGTTTAGCATCAGTGACCCGAATTTCGAATTGCATTTGCCAGTCATCAGATGCACACCCAATATGAACATGAATCAATTAGATTCAAACCCATGACCGAATGATTTCGATTCGACTCGCCAACATCTCAACCACTGAAAATGACATGTTCAGGATACTGGTATTTTGCAGGAAATGATTAACGTGAAGGATAGAATATGTTGCCAACAAGTAACAATACAAGTAATTTGAATAGTTGTGATCGCCTAATAGGTGAAATAGTGGTCACCACACTTCATGATTACCATTTTCTTCTCAATTCCATATGGAAACTTTCATTTCATGGGGACAATTTGAAAGTTAGACATGATTTTTTTTCAGTGCGAAACATCGTTGAAATATCTTTGTTTTTCTTTAAACTGTCCTATATTTGCAGTGCATGGGAAGGTCACCTACACCACTTAAATGAGTTCTATCACATCGATGTACCATTCTAAGTCCCAATTGCAATTGGTTTATGGTGTAATCATGTACTATTGTGAAAGCTTTGTGTTTATTCTAGTTGAAATTTGGCTTTTACCGTGCATGTTATTGATATATGTTCGAGTAAAATCCCTTTTCTGTCTTGTAAGAAATAAAAAGGGAAAAATCTTCTTATATAAACTTACCCGAGTACCATTAATGAATGTCCACACAAAATCAGCATCAGCCAATGAGAGTTGGCGCTTCTCGTCACTTGGGCTTTTCTTTGAGCAGTCAGAAGAATCGAATTCATTGGACGGTGAGAATAATACCGTACAGGAGATTCCACGACCGTAGGATCGGACTTGATGCAAGTAACCTGACAGTGTGAAAAGTTTAGAAATCAATAATACACATGTACATTATTAGACATATTGTAAGTTATAATGAGTTTTAATGGGATATAGTAAGACATTAGAAGTAACACATTGTTTCGGGCAACTTGCAATTTACCCCAACCATCATGGTTTCTCTGTGCAAAAATATAATTTTATTCATTTACAAATAATGATGAGTTCACTTTAAATTACAGAAATTTAAAGTTAGAAAAGGACACATGTAACAATGTTAATAAAAATGGACCGACGGACAGACAACTAACAACTTAGTATATCAAATATACTAACGTCTCGTTTGAAAACTGAGATCTAGTATTACTGCACGTGTTATTTTAAAAGGTTTTTTTTTTAAAGTGTTATTTTTACTTATCAATAGCAACATACAATTGTCACAATTAAATTGGATGGAAATAATTTTAGTAAATGAGATTGTTATAAATAAATTTGAAATTAAAAAAAGGTTTTAAACTTTAAATGTAACACAAGTACAATGTGTACATGTATCCTCACAAGCAACTGTTGCCAGAATAACTATATTTATTAAATAAATAAATAAATAAATAAATAAATAAATAAATAAATAAAGTAAAATGTATATAAATAAATTAATAGAAAGCTAGAATGACGATGAAGCGAGGAATATAATACATGTACGTATATGGATTAATGAAAAATGACATGGAAAGAATGCATGAAACAGGTTGTAATTTAAGGTGAATCCCAATACGATATATGTTTTACATAATCCCAAATGCTGAATAAAACAGTATACAATGGAAAGGAATACATTGTAATTTTAACAACATGTCAAAATTCATTTTCTATGAGAATAAAAGCTGAAGAAAATTGTTTTCCAAAATGGATACGGGGATAGTGAAAGATATCAGTAAATATTTACTGAAATGGGTACAGGGATAGCTAAAGATAGCAGTAAATATTTACTGAAATGGAACACATCAACTTCTTCATTCGATGAGATAATGACCTCAGTGTACCTGTACGGTCGATGTCACCCTGCTTGTGGATATAACTTTCTTTATCACTTTGTGTGTGGAGATAACCCTATATCGACACAAAGTAAATAAATATAGTATGTCGAGGAGTACGGACATCCTACTTTAATCACCTCACTGGTGAACAACTTTCACTGCATCTCATTGGTGAACAACCTTCTCTACATCTCACTGGTGAACAACCCTCACTACATATTATTAGTGAACAACCCTTACTACATCTTATTGGTGAACAACCCTCTCTACATCTCATTGGAGAACAACCCTCACTACATCTTATTGGTGAACAACCCTCACTACATCTTATTGGTGAACAATCCTCACTACATCTTATTGGTGAAAAATCCTCACTACACCTCATTGGTGAACAACCTTCACTACAGCTCACTAGTTAACAACCTTCATTACATCTCATTGGTGAACAACCTTCACAAGACCTCGTTGGTGAGCAACCTTCACAATATCTCATTGATGCACAACCTTCACTAGGCCTACATCTCATTGTTGAAACACCTTTACAAGACTTCGTTGGTGAACGACATTCGCAACGTGCATAGCAGAATCTTTATACAGGTAGTATCAGTAAGACGAGTTATTGGCCCCTGTTCATTAAAATGGAAATGGAGAGGCCTGAAAGTGGTGCAATGCAATTTACTTTCCTTATTTGCATGGTTAGTTGGTTAATTGGTATTTTACTTTCCTTATTTGCATGGTTAGTTGGTTAATTGGTGTTTTACGTCGCTTTCAACAATATTTCAGTCATATCGCGACATGGAAGCAGAAGGTTACCAACCTCTGAACATAGTGGCGAAACCCGGGAATCGAATGGAGATCGTCGGCGCCGCAAGCCAAGCGCTGAACCACTACACCACACCTGCCCCTATTTGCATAGTAAATTTACCATATTGAGTTAAGGTCAGTTAAATAACAGTCACCTCGGCATGCAGAAAGTAACAAAAATCTTATAAATGGTAGATAAATCACTTTACTGAAGTGGACTTCACAATAATGCCACTGATGGGTCTCTGTAAAGATAGTCGTGTGCTAGAGCGCTGCGTTGGTACTCCTTGTTGTTTCTCACCTCTGACAGGACTGGGTTCGAGCCCCGGTGTGGGCCAGTGGGAAGTATGTAAGGTGGTATTACTGAGTCAAAACTTTGAGGGGCACAACTTGTAAGATAATTTTAAAATCTCCACAGAAAAATGAGAAGCAAAACAAGAATTTTATTATAAGAATTTATTCTGTGTGGCACCTTTCGTGTGGAGAATTGGGAGAGGGGGGTACTAAAGTAAAATCGCCCGACTTCTAATACAAGGGCAGTTTTAGAGTCATTTTCATAGTTTTGTTTGATTGACTCTCGTTATACGTCAAACCAAGAATAATGCACATATATCGTGACACCATCTGACTGAAGCAAAGCACAGAGATTAATACCTTTGCATTCCATTATTTTTCCATTTGTAGCGCCCTTTTCTGACTATCCACTCAGTGCCACTTATATCTGGTTCTAAACGGTTTGGAGTATATTCGATGACGGGTTACATACAAAAGATAACAGGTTTTAGCACCCATGACTTAAATCTACATAAATACAGCTATGTTGATCAAATAAGGTCAGCATATGAAAGGAGTAACTGTCAGGGTTATCAGCGGCAAGTTAAAATCTGAAACATATACTGTGTTCAAACCGCCACGACATATTGATCTTTTTTGAGTATGATTATGATGATGATGATGATGATGGTGGTGGTGGTGGTGGTGGTGGTGTTGATGATGATGATGGTGGTGGTGGTGGTGATGATGATGATGATGTTGGTGGTGGTGGTGTTGTTGTTGTTGTTGATGATGATGATGATGATGATGATGATGGTGATGATGATTATGATGATGATGATTATGATGATGATGATGATCAGTGGCGTAGCGTAGCCTGAATATATGTGTAGGCAGAATTTTCGAAGCCGTAGATTAAAAATTTAAAATAAAAGAAACTGTGCAGATTGATGAATGATGCATTTTAATAGGATATGAAATAAACAAGAAAGGATTGATGATTCCCATCATACCCTAAATGGGGCCGACGACCTTTGTTTATCGGAGGTTGCATGTAGATGTACTCTGGAACGTTCACTGCGATCTGATGTCAATGAGGATGTGACCAAGATAAATTTAAAATGTAGGTATATAGAGAACACAGAATAGATATGAAAGAGGTTTCGGTCGTTTGAAAAGGAACAAGTGCAGATCGAAGCCTGGTAGGGAAGAGGTGGAACAGGTGTTAACCCCAGCATTTAATTCCTTAAAACTTCCGAATATTAGATTCTGTTTAGATACGTTTTGTGCAATTCATGTAATAACATAATGGCATCTAGCACAACTACATAATTAACTTAGGAAATAGCTACTCTAAAGCACGGAATTTACCCGAGTAAGTCCTCATCAACTCGTAAGCAATATCCCATCATGTTGTCCTTTGACATATTTATAATTTGAAACATACAAGAATGACAGTAAGGCATATTTTATTTTTTCAAATTACAAATACGTCATAGGATTGGTTGGTTGATTGGTGTTTTACGTCGCTTTCAACAATATTTCAGTTATATCGCGACATGGAAGCAGGAGGTTACCAACCTCTTCAACATAGTGGCGCAACCCGGGAATCGAACCCGGATCGTCAGCGCCGCAAGCCAAGCGCTTAACCACTACACCAAGCCTGCCCCTACGTCATAGGACAATGCCTGATTGCCATTAAGAAATGATATGAATAGCTTACCTGATGGAACGAAGAGGCAATCTCCTTGCCGTAATATTGCGTGGTTCCATGGGGTTTTCTTGATCTCTGGATATTTAAACATATTGATCATATCCATATTTAGTGGAGATTTACCAGCTTTTGAGTGAAAATACTGAAGAGAAAAATATATATACCTATAAAGTAACATCGTAGTAATGTTGTAAGTGTTCCTGTTAAAATAATTACAATTTTGTATTTGATTATTGATACAAGAAATACACTAAACTGTGCAACAAATGATAAAAGTCCTCTAAAGAGAAGTGTGAATTTATTAAAATCTGACAAGAAACACTCATCAATGTCCACAAATTTTCAGTCGCTTGGCTATCATTCAAGAGAAAAATTATAACAAATTCTTCATGTGAAATCCATATCTACTGGTTAAATTAATCCAGCGCGTCAGCAGAATTTGTCATTTTAACCTACTTTCCGACAAATGGATCTACTAATGCTATTCATTGAAGTGTAACTACGAAAGATTTGTAAATACAGTATCATATTTATTATAGAAATAAGGTTGCACATAATCAAACCTGAGCGAATCCAAATTTTGCTGTTACAGAGGTGCCAAAATGTACTTAATATTTAATGAATTAATATTTTACATCCGACTACCCTTATCATTAACAGTGGCGGATCCAGGATTTTCGAAAAAAAAGGGGGGGGGCAATGGGTATAAACCAAACTTAGCCTTTTTTGGTGCAAAATCTGGATTTTTACTAGTAAATATGTGACCAAAAGGGGGGCCCCCCTCTAAATCCGCCATTGATTAAGCAATGAGGTTCACCAGCTATGCGCGTTTGCTTCCAGTTTTACATAATGCACGTATCTTTAAGGAGAAGAGATCGGAAGCATTCCGAATGTATTATGTGGTATGATTCTGCTTTTATCCTAAGCGGTAATGCAAATTTTTAGTCTTACATTACCAATTTTATTAAATGTATGGACACCAGCATTTGAATTTACTACAGAACCAACATACTTGTTGATAAAATATACTTAATTATTTTTTTAATGTAGTCAGTAGTCACAATTAAACAAGAGATCGAAAAATAGATTTAAATGAAGATAAATCCCAAGGAGTTTATCCATTGCAAAATCACTGATTTGTCTAGATCATCTCAGCGTTTAAGATTGAAGCCCATTGGACTATTTTGTATTGGAGGACACGGAACCCAGAGCAACATTAATGCCGTGTGACCATACCACACGGACTGGTGTAAAAATCAGCAAGTAGGGAAGATATACAATATATACATGTATTCACCTTTTCTTTAAAATCAAAGTTAGTTTTATATTTGTTTTCGATGATGATGAAATCTTTCCTGCCGAACAATACACAGTGTAGATTATGTTCCTCGTGACTATGTAGAAGAGAGGAAGCGCCTCCGCTACTCATCCATAACTCAGATTCCTGCAAGCGCTTGGACAACGTTCCGCATTTGAAACATCCAGGTAACTAAAAATGGTAACAATTTTTAAATAATTATTCGAAAGTATATGTAAATATGCATCTCATGACATATATAATATGAATAACAAATACAGCATACTAAAATTTTTCTCCTCTAATCATCTTCATCATCAACGCCATAGTCATCATCGTCGTTGTCACCATCAAATTCATCATCATCATCATCATCACTATGATCATCATCAAGTATTATTATTATTATTATTATTATTATTGTTGTTGTTGTTGTTGTTATTATTATTATCATTATTATTATGACTGGTACCGGAATTTCATTTCTTAATTCGTCTGGCACTGTGCTGGCCAGATACCACTCTTCATACATATAGTCCAAAAGGAACTTCTTCATAGTCATGGTCTGTTCCACGTGATTGACCAGTTGTTTTTTGACTGTCACGGTCATGTTTAGGCTGCCATAACTGAAAAATAATAACATAGCACAGTCATTCAATGGTCCGTTGCTATTAGATGTATTTTGATATTTTGATTCATATTAGGTTTTATAAAGTTCCAATGTACAGATATGTTACAAATGAAAAGATATACCATTGTCATGCATTAACAAAATACAATGTAGATAAATAACAAAAGAATATATATATGTGATACAAAGTAGCTGCTTTTATTCAGATCATTTTGCTATATTTACAAAAACGATTTTGGCTGGAAATGTACATTGAAACAGCTTGTGTTTGTGTGCGTGTGTGTGTGTGTGTGTGTGGGGGGGGGGGGGGTTATATTTGGAAACCCACTGGAGACCAACTATATTTCATCGGAAACTTCAACGAGATAGCATCAACCAACGCTGCAAAACACGGTAACAGCAAACTAAGAATTTACTGCAGTTGTATATAATTTGATAAGGAAGTTTTAGATTTTCCGAAAGATCAGGAAATATTTAGCCCTTTCTATTAGCTTCCATAAAATATTTATCTAATAATATTTGGAATACACGTTTCAATCGTATACACACATGATTTTGATCCTTTATAAGGATTCTTTTTACTTAAGTCGAACCTGTTTAAAGCGGTCACCAATGGGAAGATGAAAAAACGGTCACATGAGATAAGTAGCCTTTTAGTACAGGTTGATTCTGCATAGACAACTTGCAGTAAAGAGCAGAGAATGGTGGTTATTAAAGACAGATTAATACGGGTGGTCTGGAAGGTTTGACTGTATATGGTGGCGGTCGTTGTTAAGTGGCAGAGGAAACCGGAGTGTGCATATCGTCAGCATGAACATTAAAGGACCTTCTCATTTATCCCGGAAGAGATTACAAGTAAATGACAAAGGGCATCATAGAAGCATCCCTCCATTTCCACTTTCAAAAATTGGAGTGGGGAGTGAGATTGTAATCATCACTTTTCACAGGATAATTACATAAAGGTATGAATTAGAATGCCAAATGTATAAATTTCCATCATTAAAAAACAACGACAACAAGAACAAGAACAACAGCATCATCATCAACAACGACAACAACAACAACAACAACAACAACAACAACGACGACGACAACAACAACAAAAACAACAATATTACACTTTCTAAAAAGAATTATAAGTGGCTTATTATTGACTGAGAAAGAGTTGTGTCCCCTCCGCATTTTGGGACTCATCTAGGGTAAACAACTCATTACTCCCATCTGGTAAATGAGTTCAGTATAAGATAATAACACCCTATTACTATACCGGTACAAAATTATATATACTTTTCTTTCAGGTATGCATCCTTATCCCACGTGTTGAATATCTCTAGGTCTTTGAGAGCCTCATGAATAAGGACGGGAGTGTTACTCTTCACGTATTTAATGTAGAACATGTGCGGAGTGGGCATGTTTAAAGTCTCCGTCACTTTCCCACTGGACCGCTTCTGAAATCCTGAAAATGTACAGTGCAATTTGTATATATCACTAGAACTTGGAGTATTCTTAAATGTATGCTTTGTTTCGTGCAAAGTATAGATTATTGCTTTAACGTTTCAGTATTTGGCATAAAAATGTCATCATGGCAGTGTTAAGAATAGTACCGAGTCATTGGCAAATTTAGACGGGGGGGGGGGGGGGGCATATATAAATAAGGTTGCAGAATTCAAATAATATGAGTAAAACTCCAGATTTGGCGCCCAAAATGACTTAATATTTTGGTTAATACTTGACTTTCACATGTGTCCCCCTCCCCTATTCAGAAATCCTGGATCCACCACTGCGATTTAATAACGTAGGGGTAGATCATGCTTATCCAGCTAAATTCCTCTGTTCAAAATACCTAATCTAATCCGAAATCCAATCAAAGAACTTGTTATGCTTGAGTCTAACATTTCGGACTGTCAATGGTCCAGCTGTATCAATGACTTTTACACTGACCAAAGATGACAGTCCGGAATGCATGCTACGGCTGTATCAATGCCTTAACTATTGGCTGAAGATAATTGTCCGGAATACATACATTGCCCAGCCAGCTGCATCGCTGACTTATTCTGTAGTCGAAGATACTCGTTCGGGATATCGGTTCCATTTATATCAACGATTAATCTAGTGGTCGAAGATGACATTTCGGAATACCTTGTCCAGCTATATATGAAAATCATAACTTACCTAGTGGCCGAAGATGACCGTCAGGAATACCCGGTCCAGCGGAATCAATAAGAGGAGGAAATCTATGGTCATCCATATTATGATCTTTCGGAAATCCAATTTTCCCGAAAACTTGGACAAGAAACACATACCAGGTGACGAAACAAAAGACGTAACTCGTAGGAAAAATCATTTTTCTCTAGTTCACGGCACCGGTAACAAAGGGAAAAAAGTATAAAACTTCTAAAGAATTATTCCAGAGAAAATGATATGAAATGTATCGGTATTTGACATATAACTAGAAATGTCTTAGCAAAGCTGATAAATATTTATTTGTTTCCCCCAGTCCACGTGGTGTGTGGACGGCCACGTCGATACAGTACACGCCATTGATTTGCAGTCACCCTTTGTGCAGTGTATCAACGTAAGATAGACTCCCTAGTAACAGCTTGTCGCACAGGCACGGCAGATCAAATCTATTTAATTTTACCACTCGATATTGGCTTCTTTAGGTACACACGTAAGACATTCGGCATTATTTACTCATTTATAAACCTTGAGGATTTTTACTTTTTATTAATTTCAGTGTAAGTGAGCGTAATATTTTACCACAAAGTTCGAACATGGTGACATTGCAAGTGATAATTCATTAGAGGAAAGGTGTTTGAACAATTTACACAAAGTCAGGAAGGAAAGCGAAAGAATTTTGCACAGAATAATGTTGGGTTTTAATCAATATTATCCTGGTTTATCGAGTGCTCAAGCATTAATTAGGATATTCCATATTGTAGATATTCTGAATAAATTGGGCTATATTTTAAAATATGTCCATTCCCTGCAAACGACAGCTCAACATACGGCTACTTCAATGACGTAGCTATTTGCCTGCATACATGTACATGAATCTCGCAGAATTTCGAGGCCAAACCAAAACCTCACTCGCTCGTCGGCTTTGAATACACAAGTACAAAGGATTCTAGCGTTGTTCCACTGTACTGGAAAAAAAACTATTGAAAATTATGCTTGATAGTGGATTTTTTTAATTCATAAAGTGTTTTGTGTGTTTTTGCTTATTCCTCTATTGAAATCAGTGAGCCATGATGGTGTACACTGAGCTCAGCTTTCTAAAGTTTTATGGTCAAAATAAACTTAAAAAGAAATCAACGCTAAAATCACCCAGTCATATAAACGGTTTTTTACAAAAGTCGAAATGGAGAAATATATTCAGTTGTGTCTATGTGCACTCTAACAGCAAAACACGTACGAGGTCAGTGAACCATTTCTACGTCAACGTATCTGGGGAAAATTTAAATAAAGTTCATCAGTTGCGAATTTAGAGGGAGGCACAACTACCTCCCCCTTCCCCCATCCCTTTTTGCCACAAATTTGCAAGTCATGTACAGATGATAAGGTTGAAAACGCTCAAATAATGTGTAAAACTCGAGACCTGGCACCCAAAACAACCGAGTATTTAGTTAATACTTGACTTTCACAAGTGAGTCCTTTTTTTCGGAAATCCTGAATCCGCCACTGTTCAACTTAGTTTAGTACTTACAGGCATAACTGAATCGTGTTGAAATCAGTCAGTTGGAGAGAGTGGGGCTTTAGCCCTCTTGGACATGTACTCGAGGAATTTGCAATGGACCGTAATACACATGTTTCAACATCTTATTTTTCGATTTCATTCAAATCTCTGCTATATTTTGCATTTAAATGCAGAAATTAAAGAAAATAAATAACATCATCATTCAGGAAAATTTTTTATTCCTCATGTCATATTTTGCACGTTGTTCGTTGTATGTTTTGTCTCACCCGAGCCTCAGATCTCCATGCAACCACTCTGATAGTTAATTATCTACATTCCGGATGAAATTGTGTCAAAGTTACAAATACATTACAAAACATATTCATTCATTACACATGTTCAAATTTATTTGAAATATAAACAAAGACAATCAAAAAAGAAAGCGAGAATAAGAACTTCAATCAATGCCATTCATTGAATATACAATTGTACATACATTTAAACATTTGAACAAAACACAAATTTCTTTCACGCAGCACAAAAGCACAAATGTCTTCAGTGTAACTTGGTGAAGTCAGACAGTATGCTAGTATGGATATGCAGCCACGGATATATACACGATGAATGTCGTTTGATACTTGAGGATCTCCTCTGTAATGTCATATGACTTTGCTTGCACTTTGATCAAGTATGTCTCCTGATCGATCAGGGGTTGTAGCGTGTACACTATCCCCGTCCCCTTTGAAGCTCTGATCTGAAAGCTGATTCTAGGATCGTTTTCTAGAATCCTGAAGTCTGTTTTAGGGAGTTTGATGTCTTGGTGATTGTAAGCAGTGAGTCTGATCAAGTCTTGGTGGGCCAGGATGCCACTAGGTAATGCCAAGGTGCGGAACTCTATGACGTCAGCGTAACGTGAGCCGGGGGGACACGGGAGCTGAGAGTCCACACACTCGAGGACGCAGTAACTGTAAATATAAAATGTATGGTTCCTAATGTAATCCTAGCCATATCGAAATGTATTTATTGTAAAGATAATAAATGTCGTTGTGTTTTGCCAAATACAAACCGATTTTTATTATTAAGAACGCACCGGCATTACGTAGATAAAAAGGATTATGTTTGGGTTTGCTATTGTACACTCTCGCTATGGGCTAGATCACTACTACCAAGGTTTGTGATTTCACCTGTCACACAAACTACTGACTTAAAACGTTACTCAAAGTCCGCACTCACGATGTACACTAAGTATTTTCTATTTCATCCAATTAAATTTCACCGCTATGAACTGAACGTAACAAAACTTGACCTGTTAAATTAAGGGTCTTACTGACATTCAACAACTGCCAAAATCGTTTCTATGTTTTAATCTATAGATTTTCATTTCCCTGTAAATATCAAAGTATTATGATCTTTTTTCTTTCGTACACTTGATTTAGAAGAAATGCATTGTTCCATATATAATAAAAATGAAACTGATATACTTACTTTGTTAGTGGATCTCGCTTGTACGTTGTAGGACATGGTATTTCAATGCACGTGAAATCTCCTCTTTTATTGAAACACATTTGCTCTGCACCACACTGGATGTTTTGTTCAATGCACTCATTTATGTCTGAAGTGTAAAACATAAACTGTTGAAGGAATTTATGAAATGGTCCAACAACAACAACAACAACAACAACATAATGATAATGATAACAACAACGATAATAATGATAACAACAACAACAACGACGACGACAACAACAACACCACAAATTTGTTCACAGAATCCATAACATATTACACCTACACCATTTTGTATTCACTTGCCATACCTATACACCTGCGGCCATTCCTGGATACTTTGTAGCCCGGCGGACAGGTACATTTGAAGCTTCCTAGCGTGTTGGTACAGTTATGCTGACATATCCCAGGGTCCTCCACACATTCGTCGATATCTAAAACAATGTGATGCACCCTTTATTACAAAATGCACTGTATATATTATTGTATAATTTCACTCAATTCAAGGTTGTGTGCCTTTATTTCAGTCATTTATCAATTGATTTAATCGACTGATCGTCACTCCACGATTATTTCACGAATATGTTGCACTATGCATAGCATACACATTTTGCCTTAGCCACGGACCCGCCTAAAGCAGTGAGGGATCTTTTACGTGCCACGCCTACCGTGACATGGGACCTCGGTTTTTATTGTCTCATCCGAAAGATAGAACACCGGTGCGCCCACGGCAGGAATCGAACCCGGGATTTTTCGGTCACAAGACGAGTATCTCATTCACTGGACCACATCGGCTTCAGTCATTTATCGAAAATGTATTTCAACTTACATGTAAATGCGGTCAGTGTTTCGATCAGAGGACACTTCCTCTCTTCGCCAAAGTCAATTTTGACATATCCCCCCCCCCCCCCCCGCCTACTTCTTTTTCAATTTTTCTGAGAAACTATTTCAGTCTGATTCTAAAAGTTTGGATTGCCACTGCAACTGGACACAGAACATATGCCTTAAGGAACTAAAGTTATACTGATTGATACAAAGAATGTTTAACTGGCGGAACAAGAAGCAGCAAGTCTATACATAACATTAAGCTCTCTAGAGTTCAAAGGTCACAACACAGATGTTGCACAAAGGGTGCCGCCACTATACATGTGTATGGGTACTTAATGATTTCAACATCAAGTAATACGTTGTGCTTAAAAATATTCAAGTGATGAAAATAATAGTGTAATAGTGCTGGTATTTACCTTTACATTTTCTGGACTTTTTATCATAATGAAAACCTTTAGGACAGGTCCCAGTTCCCCTTTTATATCGGTAATGTTGATGATTACATTTGTGTAAGGGGAAGCAGCCCCGACCGAGGCTCGGGAGGACAGACCGAGTGAACCTGGAGAGCCGTGTCCTCGGATTTGGGGTAGTGACATACTCTAGACCTACAATGTAAATCAACTACATGATGCTAGTTATTAAAGGGAGACCACTGCGTTATAGTCAAAATTAATTTTTATTTAGGTATGTAAACCTGTCCAATATTTTGAAGAATTTGATTTTTTTTTCATCGCGAATATATCAACTTTCTGATTACAAATTTTAGAAGCAATTAAAAATCAATTAAAGCTCCATTAAATTTTCAAATGTAACATTTAAACTGGTGTTATGGTATGAATTATTGAAGTAAACTATTTTTGAAGCATCAAATGTAGAAGTAAATACCAGCACATGATTTCCTATCAGCCAATAACTTTTGTCCTAAGGGACACCGACATTCAAAATCGCCCTCAACATTGACGCACCGGAAGGCGCATATACCCGGGATCTCGACACACTCATTGATATCTGAAAGGGCAATCATAAATATATCTAATGTATGTCTCTCCCGACAACATAAAGTTTTAAATATCGTCAATAAAACATTGAGACAGATTAGCTGTGCGTTTACTGCGGGAAATAAAGGTACAGTTTATATATTGACTTGTACAGGAGCGGATCTAACAGTTTTGGAGAAGGGGGAAGGTCCATCTTTTCGTGTTAAATTTTCTTGTTTATGAATGAAGGTTTAGTCCGTCAAAAATAGTAAAACATTGATATTTTGAACCAAATTTCGATTGAAAGGGCGGGACTTGCAATCCAACTAACTCCTCTTTGGATTCGCTAATGTAACCGAATTTTTTTGTCAAACAGACACAGAGATGAGACGGAAAGATCGACTTACCTCAACTTTAACTACAGAACTTATGAAAATCGTATATATTCGACGCCTCAATAAATGTTGTCATTTGCAATAGTGGCTGATTTTATGTTTTAGATTTAATTATTTTCTATAATTGTCCACAGAAACTGCACTTACTTGATACCGTTAACAATCAAAGCACCAAAACTTACTTGGAAACTGTTAATGAACAAAGCACCAAGGCATACTTGAATATTAATAACATACATTCACACTACTCCACCTCTAGAATTGTTAATAAACACTGCACTAACATTATAATTGATAACAAACAATACGCTTACTTAAGGCAATAGTTAATTAAGGAATCCAAAATTTATGAATTGGCGTAAAGTTTAAGGTATAACAAGCCCCAGATTGCAATTTAGACTAACGAAATTTGGACCTCTAAGGGAGTTGTTCTAAAGCTATCTCGTACAGTGGCAGATTTAGAGGGGGGGGGGCCATAGATTCCCAATTTCACCATAAATTTACAAGGCATATATAGATGATAAGGTTGAAACACTCAATATGAGTAAAAATCCAGATTCGACTTTCACATGTGCCACCCCCCCCCCCTTTTTCGTAATGATAATAGCTTTATTACAGAAGGATCTGCGACTTAGTGATTGGAGGATTTTTACGAGACTACACTGTTTTATAGCACATTGCAACATGTTTTCGAGCATGATATTACTTCACTTTAAAACACATAGTTCGTGCTTTGAGTTTCAAATCAAACCCTGATAGCAAATACCCTTCACCAGATCTACCACCCATGGACAAAGGTAAACATGAAAATTGGGCCTATGATATAATGCATTCTAAATGCAACTTTATCAAATGTTGAATTGTTTAGTGGGACCTTTGCATTATGTAATAATGCTAATGTATAGATAATGCAAAATATAAATAAAATATGGTATTACTAGGGTATAAATAATACAAAATATAAATGAAATAATAACATTCTGCCGACTGACCTAGGCATGGGTAACCTGGCCCTCGTGATCGATAGCCTTTCGGGCATGCGCACTTGTAGCTACCAGGAGTATTGACACATTGCTGGTTGGAATAACATCTATGGTCAGACGAGCATTCATCAATGTCTGAAAAATAAGACAAAAAGCTATCATCATTGACTATCAAACACTTAAAAATTATATTGTTAGTGAGGCCTGCTGTAATTAAATGAACACCTCTGCCCGCAAATCCATGGCTTTGCATTGGTATTTATTGGTACGGTTAGTAGTGACAATTATACATTTCTCCGATATTAATTCACGTGTACAGTCAATTTCGAACTGTTCCAATAGCATCGATATACCAGACCCACCAGCCAAGCCTTGTTCATTTCCAGCTACTGGACGAATATCGATGTACATCGGTACAACTCCCTATGAATGCATCTCGATAAGCGGACAGTGGCCAACAAAGTCCGCCAGACGATGGTGTACAGAAAAGAAGCCGACAAATACTGGTGAGCTTCCATTGTCAAAGGTACCCAGAAACCACCCAATCGGTTATTGAGCAATGTGTTAAGAATACTACTTATACCTTATATAAAAAGATATTCGATGTTCATCTATTAAGAAGAAAATAAATCCAAATTATTTTCCTGTCCCCGTTGATGCCTAGCTTACTGGGCGAATACGTCAGCCTGTAGCATAAACGCCAAAGAATTGATCCCCGAACTGTTGGAATTGTAACTAAGTAACTGGGATATAATTAAATGACAAGTTCTCTGACACATTAGAGATGAATAAGTGCATACCTTGACACACTCCACTCACTAGATGATAGCCGGCCTCACAAGTCTGAACACATTTATAATTTCCTTCCGAATTAATACACGTCTGGTCGTCAGTGCACCTATGGCTGCCCTCTGTGCATTCGTCAATATCTGCAAAGGATACCAATGTTTAAATAACACGTATATTACGTTTGCATATTTATCAGGCACGAAATTACAAAATGTATTGCATTTACTTCTAACATTTACAAAGAGCTTAATAGATAACACTGTCCTTGAATGGTTTTTATAGCTCTCCCTTAGATCCATTGACTGATCACCAAATCCGACATCGCACATGTTAACACTCCGTTTACATTATGACGTCATAAATAAAGAGTAACTTAATTGTGACGTCACAATGAAACAACATACTGGGCCTGATTAAAATTAGATTTGGAAATCCCTGCTCCACGAATATTTTGTCCTCAACAGTTTCGGCCATGAGTATCACCGAAGAAACATACATTATCAATATGCACCATCGGTGGCCAAAATTAACACATGTATGCTCTTACTGTTATACACTTGTATTATAACAGAAAATACTGACTATATCTTTTATCTGTGTAACTTGGTAAGATTTGAGATTGCCCTTAAAGATTATGAGTATTGTAATAAATTTCTGTATTCTTTGATCGTTGTTTGTAATTACTCTATGTAGAAGTTTTGGGTCTACGCACTGGAAAAATAAAATGATCTTTTACCTACACTCCTTTATTACATTTATTGGATGAGAAATGTTGTATCAAAATCTATTGCAATGGCCACATATTTACTAGTAAGAATCTAGATTTGCCCCCCCCCCCCCGCCCCCCTTTTCGGAAATCCTGCATCCGCCACTGTTTTGCTGTGTTTGTTTATAGACTGCACGCTTCATAACAATAAATTTCTAAAGATTTACGCGCAAAATAACGTAGTTGGTAATTTTAAATCTATTACTATAACACGATAGAACCAGAAAATGTTTTCGAAGAAGCATATGGAGAAATTCTGCCCATTTTACTCATGAGCTGCGTACCACGTGATGTACAATCATGCATATTCATTTGAAAAATCACGTGACTCAAAGTTTATGCCCCGTCTCTTTTGAAAGTTAATGTGCTCACATGAAGTCGTGTAAGTAGTGTGAAAGTCCAGGACATGTCCTAATATACTTTCCATACGGTAACAGAAAATAACCGAATCTGTTAGGTTTAAGTTTAAACAGTTTTTGCAACGATTTCCTCCACGACGCCTCTTTATAAAATTGTTACAAATGTAGAATTTCCTAATTTCAACTAAAAAAAGGAACATTTATGCAAAATTCTGGAGGAAAATATATGGGATATTCCGGATTTTCAAGTCCTGGTTGTCCGTTATAGAATCTGGATTTGTTCGTTTCGGTGACATATCCGATGTAATTTTCAGTTGAAAAAAGGGAAGGATTTAATAGGACGCATCGCTTCAAAAGTTTGACTGAAAAAGGAACATAGAATACAGAGGGAATAAGACTCATTATTGTTATAATTACAAGAGAAACAAAAAGAAATTTGATTGCGAATCTGGATTTGTGTGATTTTGCAGTGGTAAGTTATTCATTTCGATTTCCTTTTTATTTCCCTATATAAGCTATACACGATACCATGTTTGGACCATGTCCAATATGGCCGCTATGCAAATTAACAAAATGGACCAAATTCCTCCATATGGGAAGTATATTTTCGCAATCTTATCGCTTCACCATCTAATTTTGACCACTCTTACCAAAGCAGGCGTGATTATTGGCCAGTCTGTATCCACGAGGACATGCGCACTTATAACTTCCGATGGAGTTCTTGCAGGAATGGGTACACAATGCAATTCCTTCAGCACACTCGTTGATATCTGTAAATCATGAAAAATTACTCATATTACAGAAATAAAACGTATAGAATGTGTAAAATAGGAAAAAGTTGGTGTCATATCGTTGTGGCACGTTAAATGACATACATGTATAACTTTACATTCGTGCGGTCAGGTAAACGGATAAATTAAGAGTAAACGTTCATACAAACAAATCTGTCATATTTGAAAAATTCATCAAAACATTCAACTTAAAACAAATATGCAGTTTTGCACATGCATTTGTACTCTGATGATGGTTTAAATGACTTACAGTTAAATACTAACCTAGCTTACTGGATATACATTCCCAGCTTAAAAAGTTTATAGGATATGTTAACCTAGCTTAAATGGCTACTGAATATACTAATCTATCTTAAATGGTTTACCTGGATATACTAACCTAGCTTAAATGGTTTAAATACAGGATATACTTACCTAGCTTAAATGGTTTACTGGGATATACCAACCTGTGCATTTCCCGTTTCGTTTAACTTTAAATCCTTTGGAGCAGGAACATTTGTAACTTCCGGGAGTATTTTCACACCTTTGTCCACAGACCCCAGGTGTCTCGAAACATTCGTCAATGTCTGAGAAAATCAAAGCAATCTCATGTAACACGAAAGAAATCAGGGCTATCTGAATGAATACACATCCGAAAGGAAATCGTTCTATAGATTTGAATACAAATGTATGTGTTGTTGGCTTTAGACGGAGGTGATCGGCAGAAGGTTGCTTTGACCCCTGCTTATTTTCAAGAAATAAAGGTGGGGGAAAGGGGAAGGAGGACGGCGGGAAATCCTGGAACCAAAGATTAGAATTTGGAAAGCACTTGACTTACGACAATTTGAACCTCCCCCTCTTTGAAGAATTGCTGTATTTGCCCCTGTGTATGAATTGCAGTGCAACTATAATGAAATCTCAGTTAAAAGGGGTAATTAACATGAGGTTGCGTCATTTGAAATAATGACTTCAATGGTGTGTTTAACTCGTTTCTGGATAGGATTTTCCGGAATTATTAGAAACAGGTTTTAACTGTGTACCTATACACGCTTGATCGCCTCTAACCCTCTGGTAGCCCTTGTCACACCTGACTGCACATTTGTATGAACCCTCTGTATTGATACATTCTTGATTAGGTGAGCATCCTCCATTATTGATGTTACATTCATTGATGTCTATAATAATAATAATAATAATAATAATAATAATAATAATAATGTTAGTAGTAGTAATAGTTGTCAATAGCTAACTGCTATCTTGACCTTAGAGTTTAATTTAGACCAATATCATGCCATACCCTTGCGTCACAGGCAACAAGTATGAGGCAGATCAATTGCACAGCTACTTTTGATTTTGATAAATGAAAAGTGAACTAATGATTGCTCCCTTTTCATTAGTCAAAATCAAAAATGAGTAAATAACAGGGGGAGGGGGGGTGTGTGTTGGAAATATCGGTCTATCATGACGCCATTGACTTTTTAGCAGAGACAGAAATGAAAACAAGAGGCCCAAGTGGTCTTATATCGCTCACCTGAGTGCCTAGATGATCAGTCATGCAGGAAGGAAGAATTCTTTTAATTTTGCATTACTGTGACTAAGTCAACACAAATGTTGAAAGTATGTCAAATTTTATTTCAGACCAGAATAAAACACAACAACAGTTTTTTGCACATCCATTCAGGAGATTTTGATATTAAGCAATTGCTTTGCCTCTACAAGATATGATTCAGGGCAACAAATTAGTCATTTTCTTTAGGTGAGGCCTTTTGTTGACTGATTTCAAGTCTGGGTCATGAACAACAATTGTTTCAAACATTGTTCAGATCCAACTTAAAATGGCCTAATTTCATATGTTGAGTGTTGAGAAACATCTAAAACCTTATCTAGATGTGTAAAGAAATGAAAAAACAAAATGACCACAGCTGGATGTGAACCATATTTTAATTACCAAGTGGTATATGTAACATTGGGAGACCTAGTTTTTAGACATGGTGGCATTATCTGTTGAACAATTTGGATGAAATGTACAAAATTGATAGAGGACCTACAGTACTTCATGTATACCATGTTTCATTAAAATCTTTCAGGTGGTATAACAGCAGAAGTCCCTATACACCCTCATTTGGAAGTCTTAAAAATTCACAGAAAATCGAAAAATTGAGATATTGACAAAGTTCTTTCACAATAATATTAATTACCATAATTATGATCAAAATAGTCCTTAAGAAATCATCAATATCAATTAACTGAAAAACAGGACACTTTTCTGCATTGAAATTACTAAGTGCAGAAACACGTCAAAACGCGTAATTTCTATTTGACGGATCTAAACCCCGAACACAATTTTTGATAACCCATCTTTATAGATTGTTGAAATGCAATTAGTTTCTCCATTTATGCACTGGTTCTGGAGTAGAAGATTTTTGACTAGGTACGTACCCTTTTCGCACTTTTGGCCCCGCCCTGGAATCACCCTTGAGGGAATCTGGATCCCAAACACAATTTCAGTAGGGGACCTTGAATACATCATATATACAAAGTTTGATCCAAATCTGTAATGCAGTTCCAGAGAAGAATTCGAAAATGTGAAAAAGTTAACGACGGACGGACGACGACGACGGACAGCGCACTATGACTATAGCTCACTTGAGCTTTTGACTCAGGTGAACTGAAAAAGGCTTAAGGATCGGAATCTGGGGAAACAGAAATGATGATAAATATAGAATAATACACACAAATTCTATTCGACTTTGCAAATTTAATTTAAAACATGCTCTTGATATAATTGACAAAACATAGACATAAAATCTGCATTCACTACTTCAATCATTTCACAATTTTGGATATTAAAATTTAGACTCTTGATTCACTGGAGTTTAGGGAGCAACCATTTGATTTTTATGGGGGGACATGAAGACTTTCACCGGCCTGAATATTTTTTTTTCCCAAAATTTGAGCCGGACTTTTTTTTTGCAATGTCTTCCCGCCCCCCCCCCCCCCCCCCCTAAAAATTAAATGGTTGCTCCCTTATATTTTCTTATTACTTAAAATTTGAAGTTGAATATGCGACACAAAATGCTTTCCTTATATATATATCTTTTGAAAATATTCACGAAATGTCTGATATACAGATTCCAATTTCCTCACATTATGTAAGCATACTTAAAGTTATTGTGTACACTATGATAATTACCACTGCAGTGTTGTCCGTCACTGTCCAGTACAAAGCCTGCTAGACATGAACAAGCATATTTTCCCTGAGAATTATGACAGAAATGGGAACACATCTGGGAATCAGAACACTCGTCTATATCTGTAAAGAAACACAACTCACCCATACAATGCTTACAAAATGTGTATTACTTTTAAACGGAAACAAATACTATGCTGTTAATATTTATGATTTATCTTCATTTCTGCCACTGGTATTGCAATCAGTCGATTTTACTGGTATGGAATATCAATCATAAAATAAATAAACGCTTCTGCCATTCTAGTATTGTATGGTGTTCATCACAATAAAAAAAATCTGCAGCCATGTAAGTTTTTGCGTAAGTTTTTTTTCCGTATGAGTTCCTTTATGATTTTTTTGTACGTACGTAAAAGACATTACGTATGATTCTTTGAGAAAATGCCTTCTGGTTGGCTGTATTTGGCGCTAAAAATGCGACAAATCGCATATTTCCTACCGTTTTCGTACTCGTTGTCTCAAACATGGAGAGTAGACGTGGTTTGCAATACACTTACACGCTCACATGCTTGTGATACAAACACGTATTTCGCGTTAATGAGACAGTTTATACTCGGGTAGTATAATATAGCTCCAAGCTATAAACATAATTTTCCTATATGCTATTAGTCCCACTGCAACACGCAGGTCATTTCCAAATTTTCAATTGTTACAATGTATTCATTTATCTATTATCTATTATTCATATATTATATAATATACATTATTTATATTAAATATTATATATTTATATATTATCTATCCATCTTTTTATTCCATCAATGTTAGATCATTGTAATTTGCGAATCAACTGTTATTTTAGATCTTATATTATGAGGTGTAGACACTAGGAACCCTTCTTCATTTATGGCATTTTAATGTAGACGATATTGCGTCAAATATCTCTAAAAGTATTTAAGTATAAGGTTATGGAGGTATTTACCAGTGCAGAAGGAACCGTCAGCATTCAGAGTGAAGCCAGATGGACATTGATTACTGGGAGACCCTGTAAAAAGTAATCATGAATTAGATACATAACATTAATGAAAAGCGCACAATATCATAGTCAAGACAAAAAATTCTCGAAATTACAGCAACGGGCAGTAATTCTTTTGTCTTTGTTTTGTTTTTGGGTTTTTTTTTTTTTTTTTTTTTTTTTTTGGGGGTTTTTTTTTGGGGGGGGGTTGGTTGGTCTTTGTTCTTTGTTTCTTGGATTTTTGTTTTTGTTTGTTTGTTTTTGTTTCGTTTCGTTTTGTTTGTTTGTTTGGTGGTTTTTCTTTGTGTTTTGTTTTTTTCGTTTTTTGGGTTTTTTTTTGTTTGTTTGGTTTTTTTCTTTCGTTTTGTTTTAGCTTTTCTTGTGTGTGTTTTTGTTTTTATTATTTCTTTCTTTGGTGAAAAATAACTGGAAATGTGCAACGGAGGACATACTGATCACATATTTTTTAATGCTATAACTACTTTAAAGTAACTTATCAGCATAGCTATCTTGAACAATAATTGTTATCATTACACATAATATGAAAAATATTTCTCTGTATTGGCATGATTACTTTGACATATTTGGTTATTTTTACACCCTTTACCTGGATATATGGATGCCAACAGGCTGAATCCAATGCCTCTTCCATCAGCGTCAAGTTGGGTTTGTATGGCATCGGTGCGTAGTGTTTGGACTAGATAAGGCATGACAGCTTGTTTCTCGTATGTGATGGTGTGGTTCCAGGCATAAGGTAGTGGGTGACCACCCACTCGGAACAGCCGAGAAGAATGCGCATATACCATTCCTAGAAAACAAACACATTAGGTTATAGTCCAAAAAGGGAAGGGGGGGGGGCTTATGGTATCATTTTCATCACGTGCAGCTATTGGTAATTTCAATACGTTATATGAATATTTGTCCTTGTAAAACAGTTAACCGGAACAGGGATCAAAATTTAGATCGACATTTGGACTTAATTCAAGCCATATCAAGATCCGGGGCTCAGTAAACTTAGAAAACACTTCAGACTGGGAATGTATTTTGATTAAGTTTTACTTTATTTATTGATAAAATTAAGCCATTATGCATAGCAATTTATTTGAACATTTAACAATGGAATACTTTAAAATGAAACAATAAACCAAAGTATTTTCTCAGCGTACACCCGGGACCTGGGTGTTATCGAAATAAGGCATTTGATTAATTCAATTCCTTCTATGCAGCATGATCCAACAGGACATGCTAATGAAAGGTAAAAAGAAAAGTCTGAGAGCTCTTGTTCAAGCGAAAGTCTTTGCAAGTCTACCATAATACATTATGATTGCCGACATAAACCCCGCATCAAACATATAACACTGCATTTAACCATACAAGTTTGTATATGGTACTTCTTGTAATGATGGTCATGTGCCTGTATCAATCTGTGTACATCTGTATGATTCTTCTTTTAAATTTCTGTACCTATTTGTACTTACTTACAACTGTATTAGTCTCTGTATGATTTTCTTGTTCCTATAATTACCAGTACCAGTCTGTATAAAATGCTCACTAAGAGTTTCTATACCTTCCCGAAACGATCTGTATATAATCCTATATAAGGTCTAAGTTACTGTACCTACCAGTGCCGGTCTGTATATAATCCTATATAAGGTATAAGGTACTGCACTTATCAGTACCGGTCTGTATATAATTCTCAGTGTAAAGTACTGTACTTACCTTTAAGGGTATGAATATGAACCTCGCCGTAGGGTAATGTACCTATCTGTACCGGTCTGTATATAATACTCGCTGAAATATACTGTACCTACTTGCATCGGTCTGTGTATAATCCTCGCTGTAAAGTACTGTACCTACCTGAACCGGTCTGTGTATAATCCTCGCTGTAAGGTACTGTGCCTACCTGTACCGGTCTGTATATAATCCTCACTGTAAGGTACAGTACCTACCTGTCCCGGTCTGTATATAATCCTCGCGGTAATGTACTGTACCTATCAGTACCGGTCTGTATATAATTCTCAATGTAAAGTACTGTACTTACCTTTAATGGTTTGAATATGAACCTCACTGTCGGGTAATGTACCTACCTGTACCGGTCTGTATATAATCCTCGGTGTAAGGTACTGTAGTTACCTGTACCGGTCTGTATATAATCCTCGCGGTAAGGTACTGTTCCTACCTGTACCGGTTTGTATATAATCCTCACTGTAAGGTATTGTACCTACCTGTACCGGTCTGTATATAACCCTCGCTGTAAGGTACTGTACCTACCTGTACCGGTCTGTATATAATCCTCGCTGTAAGGTACTGTACCTACCTGTACCGGTCTGTATATAATCCTCGCTGTAAGGTACTGTACCTACCTGTACCGGTCTATATAATCCTCGCTGTAAGGTACTGTACCTACCTGTACAGGTCTGTATATAATCCTCGATGTAAGGTACTGTACCTACCTGTAACGGTCTGTATAAAATCCTCGCTGTAAGGTACTGTACCTACCTGTACCGGTCTGTATATAATCCTCACTGTAAGATACTGTACCTACCTATACCGGTCTGTATATAATCCTCACTGTAAGATACTGTACCTACCTATACCGGTCTGTGTATAATCCTCGCTGTAAGGTACTGTGCCTACCTGTACCGGTCTGTATATAATCCTCACTGTAAGGTACAGTACCTACCTGTACTGGTCTGTATATAATCCTCGCGGTAATGTACTGTACCTACCTGTACCGGTCTGCATATAATCCTCGATGTAAGGTACTGTACCTACCTGTAACGGTCTGTATATAATCCTCGCTGTAAGGTACTGTACCTACCTGTACCGGTCTGTATATAATCCTCACTGTAAGATACTGTACCTACCTATACCGGTCTGTATATAATCCTCGCTGTAAGGTACTGTACCTACCTGTACCGGTCTGTATATAATCCTCGATGTAAGGTACTGTACCTACCTGTACCGGTCTGTATATAATCCTCGCTGTTAGGTACTGTACCTACCTGTACCAGTTTGTATATAATCCTCGCTGTAAGGTATCATTTGTATCGGACTGTTAGGAGGTAGCTCAGGTACAGTTCCGCGTACTATTACATCCACTTGTAGTACTCCATTGTCGTCTACTCCGATAGCATACTGAGACATTTTCAGTATTTCCCCTGATAGTGAAAATCAAGAGAAGGAAAAAGGGTTTTAAGAAATCTAAAAGTAAAATTGTATATCATTTATCGACTTCATGGTATAAATATCGAATGTTTGTCTGTTCCGGTGTAATGAAGTGCCCCCTCCCGGAAAAGTGACTGTATAGTTATACGTACAAGATAGACGGGTATTGTATAAAAAACATGGAGGCACCGAAATGTGTATTTTTCATTATTTGTTTTCTAACTAAAGTATCGAAAGAAACACATGTATTATCTGCTGTCCTGTTCAAAGTATGACAATTACCGGACAGACAGACAGAGAGACAAACAGACAAGTGGACGAACGCAAGACAAAGGTACCCCTATATATGCTAATTTTATGCATTGATTTTTATTGTATAAGTCTGACTTCATTCATATTTACCAGTTGGATACTCCACCTGGACTTCTCGCGAGAACTTGCCATCAGTCAGTGAAAGTCCGTTAACGGCACCGTCTACTTCCAGAGCTGTGGTCCAATATGCAGGGTTTAACACAGAAACTAAGTGTTGGAAATGTGGAGCTGTAAATCCAATAGCAGTCACATCATTCCATGATATATGTATATAGTTTATCTAGTTGGCAAATTATTTCTCATATTTAGTTTTAGAAACTTTTAATTAAATGATGAAAAATCAAACATGTGCAAACTGCTTGTTTTGTACGGTTGTTGAACATTCCATTTGTTAATAATTATATACGGTCTACATCATCACCCATTCGCGGATTTAGAAGGGGGGGGGGGTTCAAAAGTTGCAACCCCCTCTCTTTTCGGCGGAAAGTTTACCAAGAAAGTTCATTTCGACCATATTTAGGACTCCAACTCCCCTTTCCGGACCGGGCAGTTTAAAACATTAATCATGGGAGGCCGTAAACCATCCCCCCTTAACTTTTCAAAAATTGCTGGATCCGCCTATGTAACTTTTAAATGTAATTCGGTACTAAGCCAGTTCTCATGGTGTTTGGCTTGGAACATCCCCGTCAAGAGATACCTAGCCATTATTATTATCAAATGCTGTCTTGCTACATGTATACCTCTTGGAATTTATCACCTGACTATGCCAGACTGGACTGACTCGATCCTGTCGGTTTTATTACCCTCTCCCTGTTTGGAATATCACTTTGTCATATAAAAAACATATAATAATGTAAAATAAAACATTTTAGGGTAAGAAATAAGTTTGATAGATAGATGTAGACAATCTAAATATGGCCTTGATAAATATGCGGATATAGATTTATAGGAACAATTGAATCCGATGTAGCTAAATGGGTAGCTTGCTTGATTTGGGGTCAAAATTTCATCACTGACGCATCGCTGACTCTCTCGGGATTTGAGACAGTAGTGAAAACCGAGGTTCCCTGTCTCGATAGACCTTGGCGTGTAAAAATTTCCGTATGGTTTCGAGTGTGTTTGTTGCATAGGTCTAAAACATTGCGGAATACATCTGGCACGTGTGGTCATTTTATATGTGAAATACTTTGTGGTCTTGTTGTGATGTAAAGTAACAAATAACTTGAGAGAAATAAATGCAAGGTACATGTAGTGATATGTATCACGAGTCGTGAATAAACAGAACAAATATCATATCCCTCAATTACACGAGTAAATATAAATTTATTATTATTATTATTATTATTATTATTATTATTATTATTTTTATTATTATTATTATTATAAACTATTGTTTGGGTTATTGTATTATACATGCAATGTCATATATACCTAATTCAGCTGGAATGTTTTTGATGACGGCAGATATCGCTGTTGCTGACAAGTCACCTGTCGGAGACACTGTTCCGGATAGCGTGCCTTCTGTGATGTCGATGCCATTGATAAATCCAACTACATTACCAGAGATCTTCTTTGGTAGGCCTGTTTTACAAGATCAAACTTATCGTCAGATTACTAAGCTTCAGAATAGCCAAACTCGGAGACATCTTTATTTTTGAAAAATACGAAACTAACTGGCCGGTGTAATTTTACTTTGTAACTTACTATGACGTACGACATTGCCATTGCCATTGAAGGTGAGAAGGGGTAAGCGTTTCCCGTCAGAAGTGAAACCAGATACTCAAAAGCCGTGAGCGTCTCCTGTGAGAGGTAAGACTAGGTGGCCGGAAGGAGTAAGCTCCTACTGTCAAAGGTAAGGCCAGATGCTCGGGAAGAGTAAGCGTCTCCTGTCAGAGGTGAGATCATGTGCCCGGGAAGAGTAAGCATCTCCTGTCTGAGATGAGGCCAAGTGCCCGGGAGGAGTATCTCCTTTCAGAGGTGAAACAATGTGCCCGGGAAGAGTAAGTATCTCGTCAGAGGTGAGACAATGTGCCCGGGAGGAGTTTCTCCTTTCAGAGGTAAAACAATGTGCCCGGGAAGAGTAAGTATCTCGTCAGAGGTGAGACAATGTGCCCGGGAGGAGTATCTCCTTTCAGAGGTGAGACACTGTGCCCGGGAAGAGTAAGTATCTCCTGTCAGAGGTGAAACCAGGTGCCCGGGAAGAGTATGTATCTCCTGAGGTTAGACAATGTTCCCGGAAGGAGTATCTCCTGTCAGAGGTGTGACTAGGTGCCCGGGAGAAGTATCTCCTGTCAGAGGTGAGACACGCTGCTAGGGAGGAGTAAGTTTCTCCTGTTTGGCAAGATACATCCCCAAGAAATCCATAAATACACAATGTAGCAGGGTAATATTTCTTAATGGTTATCTAGTCCATCTGCTTTGTAGGTGGAATACATATTGTATTGATAATTAGAAATATCTCTTTTTTAGTAACAAATACTGCTGACATATATAAATATATAAAACATCGTTATAACTATAATGGCCACCACTTATATATTATCTATTACTATACTGGATTAGCACATATAGCAAACTATATCACTATAAAAGGCGGTGAGGATCCAGAAGTTCCACATGAAAGAAGTTTGCTAATTGAGGGTTTTCCAAATACATGTATAAAACCACCTCCCCACCCTTCTGAATCTACTGTTGTTAGCTAACAGCAATCTCACCCGAGCAAGGTTGTCCTGTACAGTCCGCGAGCTGTTTGTCGTCTCCAACGCAGGATCTACCGCCAAACAGGGGATCGGTACACTGTCGACGCCGCTCTTTCTTTCCAGTGCCACATGTCTATTAGATATATACATACATATATATAATGCAAATTGTTAGACTAATGCCTACCATGAAGTAGAAAAAATATTTCGAAAATACACCTAAATCTTAATTTCCTTTACATATAATTCAAACTCATGGCGTATGAAGTCTTACCTGGGAACATGACGACCACAGACTCCATTCTCCCCATGCACCATGCACTGTAATATCAACAAAATACAAGTTCATTTTTAAAAGCAGTACTAGGATTTATGAGATTACTTGGGGTGTGATACCCCTACTTCCGAAGGAAGAGTTATGGCAAATGAGAGGCTACTGCAAATTATTGACGCTGGAAGGACAATAAGTGCATTGTTAAGAACATTAAATGTAAAAGAAGTCTATTTTTGGTATCTTGAGCCAAGGTAGCTCATTCCATAGCGAGCTATGCTTGTGATTCAGTGGTCTCATGTTCCATCAAAGGCACGTTGGCGTCCTTGCTTTCAAACCTGGTGAAACAGTAACACGAGGTCCTGAGTGGCGGCGGAGATGGACACGTAAAAGGTCGCCTGTGCTGCAAATAATTCCGCTGCATGGGTCTTAATTTCTGTACAATGCAAAATGCCGAGACTAGCTGTTATTGTAATGGAAGTAAGATAATCTTGGTTTCATGCACGAATCCAAAGGGGTGGACCGGGGATCTGAACCCATCCTGAGATTCGGGCGAAAATAACTTTTCTTACTATTTTTCGATGTTAAATTAGTAAGTTTACACACAAAAATATAGATGGACCCCTCTCGAAAAATCCATTGGGGGCAGACCTAGTCTTGACCAGATTTCTTGATCCGCGCCCGGGATTTAAGTAAAGCCTGTTTGGTATCTTAGAAGTTTACCTGTAAAAGAATATACGTATATGGTATAATTATGAATGTGCCAATGAATTAAATGTGGAGCTGAATACACATTTACCGATTTTAGGGGGGTTGCAAACCCCCCCCCCCCCCTCGTTTGGTCGGAATATTTTACCAAATATGGTCATTTTCCATCCTTTTTAGGACTGCACCCCTCCCCCCTTCCAGACCGAAAAATTTAAACCATAAGTTATGGGAAGCTGCAACTCCCCTCCCCCTTTTTAAACAATCCTAGATCTACATATGATACATGGCTTACCTGGACAAGGATCTTTGTTGCATTGTTTCATTCCTTCATTTGGTCCTATGCATGTTCGTCCATTAGAGCTTGGCGAGGGATTTGTACATGTCCTAAATCTCTTCATTAAACCCCCTCCACAACTACTCGAACACGCTCCCCATTCATTCCAAGGAGCCCAGTTACCATGCACTGAAATTAAATAAGTCTGTATGTACTGAAATCTTCCATGACATAATGCACTGAAAACTAAAACTGTTATCTATGTACTGAAATAAAATACGTCATCATGAAAAAAAGATGTCATGGTGTCCTGAAACCAAATACGTGAGTTAAGGCACTGAAAGTAAACACACTTTACAGTACTTAACAAAATGCGCCATTGTGTACTGAAAGTAGATAAGCGATACTGTCCTAAAAGTAAACACGTCGCACTGTACTGTAACAAAACACGCCTTCATGTATTGAAACCAAAATGTAATATGTATATATTGACTGAAACCAAAGATATCACCATGAGCTGAAACCATTAATAAAAACGTCCTGTATTTGAAAAGATAGGTAAATAAATACACACAAAAAAGAAAAACTGATAATAAATGCTGTTAAATGTACTGTAAAAAGATACAAAAATATTAAAATCAGCTTTAAAACCTCGTCTGATCGTTTTTACGGTTTTAATATTGATCATTGGTTTCTGTAAATCGTCAAAATTATATTACACATCTACCATTTCCATTTTATTTGTTCAGTAGCTAATCTGCTCTTCTGTGGTCTTCTTGTGCTCTGAACGAAATACTGCAGACATATGATGGTATGCACAGAGAAGAAATTTGGTCATGCACTCATACAAAGTAATTCACAATGTATAGCACACATAACAAAGTAATTCACAATGTATAGCACACATAACAAAGTAATTCACAATGTATAGTACATATAACAAAGTAATTCACAATGTATAGCACACATAACTAAGTAATTCACAATGTATAGCACACATAACAAAGTAATTCACAATGTATGGTACACATAACAAAGTAATTCACAATGTATAGCACTCATAACAAAGTAATTCACAATGTATAGCACACACAACAAAGTAATTCACAATGTATAGGATACATAACAAAGTAATTCACAATGTATAGCACACATAACAAAGTAATTCACGATGTATAGCACACATAACAAAGTAATTCACAATGTATAGCACACATAACAAAGTAATTCACAATGTATAGCACATATAACAAAGTAATTCACAATGTATAGCACACATAACAAAGTAATTCACAATGTATAGCACACATAAGAAAGTAATTCACAATGTATAGCACACATAACAAAGTAATTCACAATGTATAGCACACATATATAATACAACAAATACAACATACCGGGACAGGGTTCCGGGTTACAGTAATCTTTCTGCATATCCCTCCCACTACATAATGCGCCACCAAACTTAGGGGAGGGGTTATCGCAGCGTCTGCCCCTAGTCCTCGTACCCCCTCCACAGCTGTGTGAACATGCTGACCACATCATCCATGGGCTCCATCCACCATCCACTGTAACATGTGCAAACATTTTATTTTCAATATGTTGTCATGGATACCAAATGATATTTGTGCTTGGAATTGATTTTTAAGAAATTCAGAGAAACACAGCCCTATGTAACGTAAGACACTTAATGGGATAGCAAAAAGAGAAATCGATCTTGAATTAGGTAGATCAGAACATGTACTGTTACTTAGAATTAAGTTATATATATGCATAAATTATTGTTGAATATTCTTTTAAATAACGTTTTTATCAGCTACGTGCCAAAATAGGTGGCGCCATCATAAATGCCAAATAATTCTATTGTAATATCAATCAATCCATCAGTTAATCATATAATCAACCAATCAAACAACACCTCAATCAATTAATCAATCAATTAGTGAATATCAATATTGCTAAACAGTAAAAAGTCATCGTCATTTTGAATTTATGTACAACCTGCGCATTGCTGAGACCAGCATGTTTGATGGTCTGTCCCCTCTCCCTGGCAAGGTCTACCGTTATGTTTTGGTGGTGGGCTATCACAGTATCGAGTGCGTTGTTGCATCCCATCTCCACATGTCACGTCACAATGAGACCAGGGTCCCCACGCTCCCCACATCCCGGCAACTGGAGTAAATACACATCATTAATGCTAATGAACTTTAAACAATACTTAAGCATTCTCATCAATTATCTTCTACAAGGTATGACAAATAACACGTGAATAATGCGCACATGTGCAGGAATACAATGTACAAATACTTAATGACTGAATAAAAGACACATTTCAACAAATTATAATTTTTGAGTGCTACTTAATACCGATCGATGTAATCAAACTGATACGAAGAGAGCCAAACTCTAGCTAAAAGCACAGTTATACATGTCGTTTTGTAATGTTTTAATCATCTATACCGTAGATTTAGAAGTATATATTTCCTGTATTCAAGCACTGATCACTAGGGCGATAGCCTCGGGTCCTTACAATCCACTAACAAGTGATAAATAAGGAAGATGTCGGCCTTTACCTGGACATGCTTTGGAAGTGCAAGTTTGAGACTGTAGGCTTTCTCTCTTGCAGGGGAGACCACCGTGTTGTGCTGGAGGATTATTACACAGTCTGTTACGAGTTCTCTCCCCTTGACCACAGCTGGAGCTGCATTCTCCCCATGGCTCCCAGTTTCCCCATTCTCCATTTACTAAATTGATAAATTTATACACATATCATACGTGTCTGCTTTAAAGTGACATTATCTTTGTATAAGCAAGGATGAGTGACAACACCAAAGCCGTTCATTTGCAAATTGACCACAGATAGTGTGTTTTTGTGCTGTTTATGGCCATATATATTTCACCTATATTATAGGCATGCTGTAGAATTTACTTTTTGCTGATTTTTCTATGACCAGCATAGTTACCAATTGTTACCAAACCTTATCTGGTTCCGGCTTGTACATGCACTCGATATGATCGTTGTTTGGGTCAGGTTTAATAATAATAATAATAAAATATTATTGTTGTCATTATTATTATTATTATTATTAATTAATTAATTAATTAATAATAATAATAATAATAATAATAATAGTAATAATAATAATAAAAAATAGTAATAATAATAATAATAATAATAATAATAATAATAATAATAATAATAATAATAAAACTTGCAATATCAAAAATACCTCAATGGCAATTTGGATATCTTGCCCGTTACAAAGAGGAACTACAATGAACAAAGCATGCTCATTGCTCAGGACCCATTTTCTCAAAAGCTTGGCTAAAGTTATCCAGTGGTTAACTTTAACCTATGGCTAAATGTGTTAACCCATGATGGTTAGTTATCCACTGGCTAAATATTTGTTGCTCAAACCCAAAAGTAGTATGTAAATTATCCTCTGTTTAGAACACTACAATTCTTTTAACTTAGCCTTAGATGGCACTGAAAGCAATCACGTTTATTTTCCTAGCCTTGTAGTGAAATACCCTGTATCAATAGGGTTATGAAAATGCTTTTACAAGGCAATCCAAGATAACTTTGCCTTATGTTAGGGCTCAAATAACTGAAAACAAGCGTGATTAACTGATGGTATTCTATCTAGTATATATAAATATTACCAAGGCAAATATCCAGAAATATAATGGCATACCAGGGCAATATCCATATAAAATATGATTAATCTGGGCAATATCTATAGAAAACATGACTTACCCGGGCAGTATCCAGAGACACATGACTTGGTATCGAGCTCAGATCCAATGCAGGTCCTCCCGCCGTTCATTGGGGCAGGATTATCGCAGAACCTATACCGGAATTGTACTCCGGCTCCACACGTGACACTACAGATATCCCAGGGAGACCAATCAGAAAACCGTCCATTCACTAAAGTGAAAGTAGTAATATTATACCTCAGTTGAATATTATATGAAATCTCAGATTTTGTGTGTTTCCTAATTGACTTTTGATCCTATTTCTGTATATGGAGGATTATGTGCGGAGTTTAGATATGTGTCCTTTGTAGTATTGTTTTTGCGATGAATGCAAGAGGGGAGCCCGTAAACCGGTTAACCACACCAATGAAATTGACGTTTGTTACTTTAATTGACCATCCTAAGTCGGTAACGTAACTGCAATACAATCGAATATGGTTTTGTGTGTATGACTGTGTGTGTGAGGGTGTGTGTGTGACTGTGTGTGAGGGTGTGTGTGTATGTGTGTTTATATGATTATTATCATGTTTTACGTGCACATCCCTGGTGATTTGTGTCATACAACTTGATCAGATGTCTTCTGTCTTCTCTGCTATTTGTGCCTGTACCATACTTATTCGGTATTTACTCCTCCGGGACCGTTGGTCTTACCTCTGATTTTCGGGGGTCCATGAATGTCCACTTTGGTACATTGTTATCAGTGCCACATTAATGCGAGATTCTTTTGTAATCTAACTTTAAATATCGTCAATAGTATTTAAATATATGCCACATGACATGCATGTTTATCTGATGTACTGAAATCTACAATAGGATATATTTATAGAAATAGGCTTGTTTTAATGTTATCCACACAAAATATCCAGCAGGTATGTTGGAAAAAGAAAAGAGACAGAGGAACGTTCTTCACAATCTTTTTCAAAATCCAAATTGCTACTTATTATGGGACTCTCCTATTTACCCATTATATCTTGGCATTGGACCTTTATTGTCTTTTGTAAATTCATAGTATGTCCATGATAGAAAATTAAATGAATAATCATAAGGTGATCTTACCAACAACAGTGATGTTAGACTCTACAATGGTAATGCCGAGTCTGTTGGCGGCCTTACAGTGATACACACCACTATCAGAAAGCTGGGCTGCTATTATTCTGAAAGATAATATTTTGCTACATAGTATTTTAATTATTAATTTATTTCAAGGTATTCAGGGGCAGACACTTGCACAAAGCTATGACAAAAGGGTATCTATACCCCGTTTACATTTTTTCATAGATGATGTTTGTTTACTTGGGTTTTTTTTTTGTAAATGTATGGGTATGTTTTGTTTTGTTTGTTAATTAAAGAAAAGGGGAATTGTATACTTGTTATTGCATAAGCATACAGGACATCATGGCAAGGTTATCCTGTATGTCACTCGTTTTCTATGGAGTAATATCTCTGTGAGTTATTCAACTACCATGTACTTGATACTTCCCAGTCCCTCTTCCTTTGTTAGTTGATTATGTTATCAACTTGCGTTCCATTCAGTTGAGTGTATTATCTCCCCTGTCTTTATGCCAGGTCATTTTATTATCATCCCAGTCCTTATGCCATATTATCGTATTTTCCCAGTCCCTATGTCATATTATCATATTATCTTCCGAGTTCCAATGCCATATTATCATATTGTTTTCCCAGTCCCTATGCCATATTATCATATTACCGTCTCAGTCCCTATGCAATGTTATCATATTATCTTCCCAGTCCCTTTGCCATGTTATCATATTATCTTCCCAGTCCCTTTGCCATGTTATCATATTATCTTCCCAGTCCCTTTGCCATGTTATCATATTATCTTCCCAGTCCCTATGCAATGTTATCATATTATCTTCCCAGTCCCTTTGCCATGTTATCATATTATCTTCCCAGTCCCTATGCAATGTTATCATATTATCTTCCCAGTCCCTTTGCCATGTTATCATATTATCTTCCCAGTCCCTTTGCCATGTTATCATATCATCTTCCCAGTCCTTATGCCATATTATCATATTATCTTCCCAGTCCCTATGCCATGTTTCATATCATCTTCCCAGTCCCTATGCTATGTTATCATATTATCTTCCCAGTCCCTATGTCATATTATCATATCTTTCTAGTCCCTATGTCATATTATCATATTATATTCCAAGTCCCTATACCATGTTATCATATTATCTTCCAAGTCCCAGTCCCTATGCCATGTTTTCATATTATCTTCCAAGTCCCTATGTCATATTATCATATTATCTTCCCAGTCCTATGTCATATTATCATATTATGTTCCAAGTCCCTATGTTATATCATCATATTATCTTCCCAGTCCCTATGTCGTATTATCATATTATCCTCGCAGTCCTTATGTCATATCATCATATTATTTTCCCAGGCCCTTTGTCATATTATCATATTATCTTCCCAGTCCCTATGTCATATTATCAAATTATCTTCCCAGTCCATTTGTCATATTATCATATTATTTTTGCAATCCTTATGTCATCTCATCATATAATCTTTCCACTCCCTATGTCTTATTCTCATATTATCTTCCAGTCCCTATGTCATATTGTATTATTTTCCCAGTCCCTATGCCGTATAATCATATTATCTTCCCAGTCCCTATGCCATGTTTCATATCACCTTCCCAGTCCCTATGCCATGTTATCATATCATCTTCCCAGTCCCTATGCTATATAATCATATCATCTTCCCAGTCCCTATGCCATGTTATCATATCATCTTCCCAGTCCCTATGCTATATAATCATATTGTCTTCCCAGTCCCTATGCCATATTATCATATTATCTTCCAAGTCCCTATGCCATGTTTCATATCACCTTCCCAGTCCCTATGCCATGTTATCATATCATCTTCCCAGTCCCTATGCTATATAATCATATTGTCTTCCCAGTCCCTATGCCATATTATCATATTATCTTCCCAGTCCCTATGCCATGTTTCATATCACCTTCCCAGTCCCTATGCCATGTTATCATATCATCTTCCCAGTCCCTATGCTATATAATCATATTGTCTTCCCAGTCCCTATGCCGTATAATCATATTATCTTCCCAGTCCCTATGCCAAGTGATTGCTTTATCTTCCCGCCCTTCTGCCATGTTATTAGATTAACTTTCTAGCCCTATGACAGTTATGTACACATGTATTATCTTCCTTTCCTTCTGCAAAGTGATCATACTGTCTCCCCAATCCCTCTACCAGTTTATCATATAAGCTCCCTTGCCCCTTTTCCAGGTGATTGCATTATCTTCCCGCCCTTCTGCCAGGTTGTTAGAGTGTCTTCCCAGTCCCTATGCCAGATTAATGTCTGATCCTTCATGTCCCAATGCCAAGTAATGTGTACGATTCTTCCTTCCCTTTTAGCAGGTGATTATATGATCTTCTCATCACCTATCACATGCACTTGTATCATCTTATTTGTCCCTAGTTATTATTTTATTTATTTTATCTCCAAGCTCCTCTTCCTAATAATCATATTATCAAATCAGCTCTTTTACCAGGTGATGATATTATCTGCCAAGCCCGTATGCTTAATGCATTACCTGAGAGAATTGTTTGTAAGTACAGACACTCTGCCACTGGGAACTATATCCTGCCAGCCCCTCTGCCAAGTAATTGTGGGCGTTGGTTCACCTTCAGCAACACAATCCATTGTCACCACGTGGCCTTGTACTACCCGCACATTTGTAGGCTCTATTTTAAACTTGGGTGGTTCTGAAGTAAAATATTTTATTATTTTAAATGTGTTATTTAACAAGAGAGAGAGAGAGAGAGAGAGAGAGAGAGAGAGAGAGAGAGAGAGGAGGGAGTGGGGTTAAACGAAACACTGACGTCCTCATTAACAAGGGATCTTTCTCCTCACTGGAAGTTTTGAACAAATTTTATAATATCAAATAAATGATATTATACATATTTTACATGTCCCTTATTTCATTATCGGCATAGCCATGGACAGACAGATTTTATTTCTCGGGTTATAGCTCCATCTGACGGGACTATAGTTAATAGGTACTATTACTTCTATTTATATTGTTTCGATCACTTGAATGATAAATGTCAAGAAGCCGAAAATTAGAGATATTGAGTGTTTGTATTTAAAACATAATACAGTGCACTAATGGTTTGCATATATATAACCAAGGCCAACCATTTTCATAAGCCTCACCTTGTCATGCGGGAACAAGGAAAGACTATAACCTTTGTGCCTAGTCTAAAACTTTAGCATATCGACTTTTGGTAAGATACTTACGATGTACAATAAGCTGAGCAACTCCTTCTGATGTTCCGGCCTCATTGGAAGCAACACACCTGTACTCCCCGGCATCAGAACTCTAAATAAATAAACATTATTAAGAAAACAAACAGACTGACTGATTAATGTTTTACCTCACTTCAAGTAAAATACGAAAGTAATGAATATAGAACTGGTGTCACATGACTATGGCACTAAGATTATTTCACGTATATGGTAACGGGCATCTGCCTGATGCATTGCATAGAAATTCATACCTTTGCAACGGACTCATCCGAAGTATTTAGGGATTTTTTACGTGCTATGCCTACCGTGACGCGGGACCTCGGTTTTTACTTTTTCATCCGAAAGACAGAACACCAGTGTTACCCATGACGGGAGTCGAACCCGGTACCTATCGGCACCTCATCCATTGAGTCAAATACATACATACATACATACATACATACATACATACCGGCACCTCATCCATTGAGGCACATACATACATACATACATACATACATACATACATACATACATACATACATACATACATAGTTAATCCTCAGCAGGTTTGTAACAGATAACATAAGACAACAGACCAAATTTGAATAGCAAAATTTTTTTGTAAGTTGGTCAGTCTTCAAGGTCAAGGTCAAAACCTTCAAAATTTTAATACATAGCAAAGACCCTGTCACAAGGAATCCACATATGAACTATTTAAGCCCTATCTCCTACTGTTCATATCTGATCATACTGTTATGACCAAGATAAAAGTTTTTAGAAGTAGGCCGAACTTCAAGGTCAAGGTCACAAGGTCAACAATTTAGGTACCGAATGATAGGTCTTGGCATATGGAAGACACGTTTGAAATATTAAAGCCCTGTCTTTAATGGTTCTAATGTTAAAAGTTTTGTCAACGATGACATCGACAACAACAACGACGATGACGACGACGCCGGACGAGAAGGATAATGAACTCCATCTAAAACCTTCAAGTCCATTTGATTACAAAGACCGAAATATCCCATACATTGAAACAGATTATATCTTTTACATAGTATAAGTCGTTTTCTTCTTACCGTAGAATTATGAATAATAAGTGAGCCGTTGGTGAGGACTTGGATCCTGTTACTAGTTTCTATAGGACGGCCATCTTTCGTCCATGTAATATCCGGAAGCGGGTCGCCTCTCACTGAACACTGCAGGATCACCTTGTCAGCTACTGTTACAACCGAGTCAGAATCAGGAACGGTAACTCTAGGTGGAACTGAAAGAAAATTTTATTTTCAATACATTTTGATTCCATTAGCAATATAGTTTTTGTTGAGTAATACAGAAGACAGTGGTGTTCATATTTCAAGAAATCACAGCTATTTATGATAACACCATGTTACTTCAAAATAAAAGAAGTGGGCAAAAAGCAAGAATAATGAGGGAATGAAAAGAAGAAAGAAAGAAAGAATTTTTGCATGGCATGTTGGTTTTATCGCAAAATAAATCCAGCTTATCTCGCACAAATACCCCGAGAGCCCATTTAATGTATATGATTTACAAGTCTTGTTTCTCTCAAATCTCTGCATCTTAAAATTTTACAGAAGTTTTAAAACTGATTAAAACTATAAAACAAAATAAGATATGACAATAAGTTTTAGGGGTTATCTCAAAATAAATATATTTTGATATAACCTGAAAACGAAATGATCTCACCTTTCATTAGTACTGTGGCAGAAGCTGTTTCAACTCCAGCAGGGTTCTCTGCTTTACAGGTATATAATCCAGCGTCTTCACGAAGAGCGTAATGAATCACTAGCGTACTCCGACCATTGATGCTCCTAGGAGCTAAAAGAATGAATACAGTGTATTTCAATATTAAAGTAATTGGCGTTATATCATTGTGGCACTTACAACAAATAACCCTCCCTGAGGCACTTACAACAATTGACTATCACCGTGGCACTTACAACGATAAACCATCATTGAGGCATATACAACAATTGACCATCATTGCGGCACTTACAACAATCGACCATCATTGATGAACTTGCAATAACTGACGATCGCTGTGGCACTCACAACAATTTACCATCACTGTGGTACTTACAACAATTTTCCATTAGCATGACACTTGCAACAATTTACCATCACTATGACACTTACAACGACTGCGGCTCTCACAGCTATTACCATTAATGTGGCACTTACAACAATTAATTAATTTATTTATTTATTTCTTATTTTATTATTATTATTATTATTATTATTCATCTGACAAGTGAAGTTCAAGTTTAATTAATGGATAGGTCTTACCACAGGCAGCACACATGTGACAGCTTTAGCTCTCGTAGTTGGAAAGTTATGGCCAAGGATATTAAATGTAAAGGTTAAAGTCGCAAGGTCATACATTTATTCTACCAATAGAAATGTCTTGCCACAAGAAACATACATGTGAAATATGGAAGCACTGGCTAGTACGGTTGAAAAGTTATGCCCAATGTCATATTTGTCCACAGAAAAAATGTTGTTCTATCTATCTATCTATCTATTTATCTATCTATCTAACAGGGAGCATAAAACGATTTATGCGAGAAATTTGTCCTAAGAGTAATGTTACTATCGTAATATAACAATAATAAGATTCGGTTTGTTCTATTGTGGTTTCACGTCATTAATATAAGATTTTTCTACTGTATTTCGACATGGAAACCGGAAGTTACAAAAACTCCAAAATATAGTGGTGATAGAGCCCGAGTCACCACGGATAGTGACAGAGGATATCCTTAACTGGTGGTTAGTATATTTATGACATGGATATAACGTGGCTTTTGTTTTCGATCTATGACTTCTGAGAATCTCATCTCTGAGTAGTAACTTTCTTATCATTGGAGAAGACGTGGTTTGCATGACCAGAAATAGCGCATATATACACAAGTCATAAATGACAAATTTTAGTAAACATCTATTCGCTTACCAGGAACATTCACGCCATTCCTGTTCCAAGTAATGGTGGGAACAGGTATACCTTCTGCGGCACATGTCAACCTGATTTGACCTCCTATCACGATTTCCTGGTTCTTTGGCAAAGCAATCATCCTGGGCGGAACTATGGAATGAAATGTACAACCAACGAAGTATACAACCAATGAAATATACAACCAACGAAATATACAACCAACGAAATAAACAACCAGAAATTAATAATCATGATGACTGCAATAATCAATTTTAGATTATGTTCAGCACAATCTGTATATGTTGTATGTTATCAAAATCTGATTTTCAACTCATCTCACATTCTTTCTATCTTTTTTTTATCCCTGCTTTTATTATTTTCTTTACATTCTGTTTAACTTTGAGGATCGCTGATGAAGGGTTTTCTTTTCAGCTAACCATGAATGAAATACGTATTTTTAAAATTTTTTAGTACACTTAAATGGTGTATTGAACTTCGAAGTGAAATACGTGATAACTGATGCAATGCCATTTGTGTCAAGTCGAATGTTCAAGGAAGCCAGCGGCAAGGGATGTTGAGCATCTCCTGTTTGGATGCCCACACTGAAATCCCATTACATGTGCATGGCGGTAATAAAATAAGTAAAATAAAATGTCCTTCCGCAGCTATAGCTCAGAATTCACCCTTCCACGGTTCTTAAAAGAACGTGACATTCAGTATATTTTTGATTGATATATCTATGACGCCATAAACATATGCGTTGTTTGTCGGAGTTTTGTCGGACTTCTGATGACGTCATCACAATGAAAAATTGCGTTTTGTGGAAGGGTGAATCTATTTACTTATTGTGTTGTACACACTGACCTTGAACTCTAAGAGTTATCGTCCATGTGTCCCGACCAGCACTGTTGTTCGCTATACATGTATATCGGCCAGTGTCATCCGACTGATAAATATAAAGACATAAAATGATCACAAATGCAAACAAATAAATATGAAGATAAGTGAAATGTTAACATTATTCAGTATTTTAAAGCAAATGTGAAATCTTTGCTTGTTTGCACATTCGCTTTAAGATTATTGCATTTATACGGTGACGGCATCCGCCTGATTCACAGGAATTTGCTATATCTACTTCGAGTTTCACTGTGTCATCCCAAAGACACGACACCAGCAAGTCACACGCAGCACTCGGACTCGGGACCTCTCGGTCACGAATATATCACCTTACCAATTGAGTTATGCCGGCTCCAACAAAAACTTAAATCGGTAAGCAAGTCATCGTCATCCAAATATTCGATTACATATAGTAACACGGTATCGACTTAGGTCGGTCAGTTGACCGACAAAGATTGTTGTGTGGCTTGCAAAACCAGTCTTCATGTACATCATCAATGAGGTTATTTTTGCACAAGAACGATGTTTCAATCGGTTGACAAACGTTCAGATGTTATAGTTACGGATTCTTACTTCATGAAGCTCAGTTTCAAAGTAACCATATGCTCTTGACGACTGCTTAATCTTTAAGATCGATCAAATTTTGAATGGGAAAAAGAAACACTTTTCAAATCTATAAGAAATATACGTATTATTAGGTTCATTTGATGTATCAATACATTCTATATTTACAGATTAACGAACTTGTTGAAATCCCAAATCTGATTTACAAACCCACTGTCTTTCCAAAATTTGATATTTGTTTGGTTATACTGACCTCTACTATTTGGATTAAACTACGTTTGACTTTGGAACTATTGATGAGTTGCCAGAAACATGTTTTGGAGGAGGTTTCACATTATGATATATATACAAAAAGGAAATGAGATAGAAGCAAGTCCTACTGTAAACACCGTCACAGACTAGCCCAGTAACGAGAAGAAACAGAATATGTGAGACATTACAAAAATGTTTCATTCTAATGTCATAGCGATATCGACATTGAACGGTTAACTGAAAAACTAGTAATGACTCCATCGGTGTAGTTAACCTGTTCAAGGGATCGCTATCCCAATCACCACAAAAGCAGTGCAATAAAACAGACCAACAGTTGAACAAATTCTGTAGTTAATCCTCCTTTAAGAGAACAGGTATCAGCAGCTGCAGATTACTCAAGTTTAGAGGTCATTTAAATACATTGTTTCAACATATAAAATAGAATTAAATCTAAGATCTAAACGTGATTACATCACCTGTATCCATTGCAGTATCGGATTTAGAGGGGGGGGGGCGGGGGACCCGGAACCCCCCTCCCTTTTGGCCACATATTTACTAGTAAACATCCAGATTTTGAACCAAACATCGTTGATTAGTTTGGCGAATACACATGTGCCCCCCTTTTTTTCGGAAATCCTGGATCCGCCACTGCATTGAGAAGATCATATTATCATATTACGGTAATTATGTTTGAAAGGTAAAAAGCTGTCTCACCTCCAGGTTACTAATAAGGAGTGATCCAGAGGAGTCGTTCCTATATCTACCGCCCAACGTGATCTTACTGCTATCTCTCAGCCATGTGATGTCTGGAGCTGGGATCCCAGAAGTAACACACGGTATCTCGGCCACATTGCCCATACTAGCGGTCAATATGGATCTACCCTTCTGTATTCGTGGAGGCACTGCAATCCAAGAATATATAATAACTATAAAACTTTTTTGATTGGCGAGCACTCTGTTTTCGCTTAATTTCCCGAGTATGTTTTCGCTTGAAAATAAAGTCCTAACTGAGCTGCACACATGTCTATTGAAAGGCTTTACGTTTTTATGGATTCTGGCGAAAAGTTTGCTTTGCAAATGTATCAATCCTGAGATAAATGAAAATAAAACTACCCGAAAAATAAGTAATTAACAATACTCTTGTTTGTAGCAGCGCGTTAATTTTCCCCATGTTTTACAATGAAGATATCTTAGAAAATGTTAATTCAAACACACATAGCTATCTCAACCAGAATTAATAACACGGAAGGTATTCTGTCAAAGCAACTAGATTAACGTTTCCACCTATAGAAACCCGATGTAATACTGCGCGAAATTTTTAGGGACAAAAAATGAAATCAAGAATGACGCTTCCTTGGGAGTTCTTTGATTTCAGAATGGTTAATACGTCAGTATTAGTATAAAGTAAGTATTGGACATTTCGACTTTGAGTAAGTAGTACATTGTTCTCTATATGATATTTCGACCAGGATGATATAAGAAACTTTTATCTTTAAATTATTTTGTCTTCGTAAAAAGTAATTGAATCGGAAATAAAATGAATTTCATGCATTTAATGGAGGAATCGCCGTATTCAACTTTAACCACGCCCATTACGAAGTTCCATTGTGACGTCACTATTAAATTCATATTTGAAGGACCATTTTGATATTGTTGACGTCATAATAAAAAAAAGTACAATTACAAGTTTTAGGTAGGTGTTGCTTCATGTTCAATAATCAAAATTTAATCAAAATTTAATAAAATACATTTAGTTTACCTTGAACATTGAGTTGGAGGTTGACTTGATCTACTCCAGCCTCATTTTCTGCTGTGCATGTATATATTCCATCGTCATCAGCCCTGGAATAAAATAGAATTCACACTGAATATTACCATAGCAGTATGCAATGTTGAGAGACTGTTAAGAAGTTCCAAAGCTGTCCACAGACAGCAGATGTGTTCTTATATATAATGACTCATTTTCCGCATAATTCAGTGAAAATACGAATAAGAAATGTCTCTTCTTACAACTCTACATTAAATATTTCTCTAGATTTAACACTGATACTCATCATTGTCCCGATTGCAAAGCATGTCTGGTCTATGAATTTTCAATGTCCGTCTGTCTGTCTGTCTGTCTGTCTGTTCGTCCTTCCTTCCGTCTGTCCATCCTTCCCTCCGGTGCAAACAATTTGCGCCTAAGCTTAATTTGATAGCAAACTTTTCATGATATTCATATCAAAGATGCTATAGACATGCTACCAAACCTATGCAAAATGTCGTGACCTTGATTTTACATATAACTTTATCTCTTGAATACCATTAATAGTGCCAACGCAAAGATTTCGGCAAATATTGTCAAATAAAACATGTCCAGTGACAACATTCTACAGGTGACGACCGCACCGTATTTGTAGCTTTCCTGTTTTCGAATATTTCGGGAAAATGAAAAAATAATAATATTAAAGTAAAATAAAAATGACAAAATAATAATAATAATAATGAAGTGAAATAAGTGAAAGAATTTGAACTTTACAAAAAAGAATACTTTAACTAGAAATCTAGTTATATTCTTTTTCTTAATATTGCTGACATGTGAGTGAATTCATCTCAGTTTTACCAATTAATTTTTTATATCAATACGATTTCATTCCAATTCAAGTCAGTCATATACCAAATAGTACGACGATAAGAATAGACATTGTAAAAATTACATAAGTAAAGTGTAACAACAGGTTATCTGTATTATACTATAATAATTAGCTCAATCAAGGGTATTAAATAGCGAAATAATTGTCTTTACATTTGACTCTTAAAATTAATAGGTTTTAATTTTACTTTAAAAGAAACATTATAGGAATATTAATGATTCTATATTATGTGGATGTTTTAAAAGGTTCAGAATATATGAACACGCACGGACACATTGAAGGTTTATATTCTCAGCATATTCCATTTAAGGGGGCATAATTATGCACTATATATAATCATATCATCGTATATTACCTTGTGTATGGTATGAGAAGCCATCCACTAGAGAGGACACGGAAACGGAAGTCATTACCACGCACAATCTGTCCATCCTTTTCCCATGTTATTTTCGGTATTGGTATGCCATCCGCTCTGCATGGTAAGACTATGTTTCGAGTTTGCAGAACATTAAATTCTCTCCTTCCTACTGATATTCTGGGAGGAACTGAAACACACAAAGCATAAAATGAAACATAAGCTTTGATGTTTTAAAGATAAAACAATTTCATTTAAACTATATCTTTCTAACGTTAGGTATAGCAACCCATTTGGTTCAGGATACAATTGGTACGGCTGCAACGAAACAAACTTAACGTATAAGATTATTACTTTTTCATAACTCGAGGCCTAATAATGAATAAAGTTCATAAATGTTTAGTGCAACAAGGAATGACGGCAGCAGTGTAAATAGATATAATATTCATGGGTACATAAAGTCTCCCTCTCTCCTGTATCAATGACTTATCCCAGACTCGAATCTCTGTTGAAAATCCGGAAGTTTGATTTATTATTTTGGTTCCGACAATTTGTACCGATTGAGAGGAAAATGACAGAACATGTATGACCAATATACAACGGCTTCAACCCGCCTCATTCACTTGCATTTGCAATTATGTCTTCCTTGACTTTAATGTTTTTTTTCAAAGAGATAATTTAAACACTTTTACCATACATATACAACAATTCTTAATTGTCTTTTATTTCTATAGATTTTCTATCCGTTTCGAGATAAATTTGTTTATCGTAGAAATATTCAAATTACGCGCATTGTCAGTTTTTGTAACCATGGTGAATTTGGGGGATTACTAACGGTGAAACGATGCTTGGGCATAAAGTGGATAAGAATGGGTAAAATTAAATAGTGCTCAAATGGCTGAATACCAGTGTGTTCCCGATTCTGACTTACTTTGTATATTAAGTATAACCTGGGTCATGGCAAAACCTGCGTTGTTACGTGCTATACAGATATAGACACCGGAATCCCTTTCATCAGCCCGTCTCAACAATAAGGTACCATTGTCCATTACATACTGATCTGTGAAGTCGAAAATTTATATTTTTATTCACCTTTTGTCGCTTACTTTCATGTATAGTAATCTACATTTTTTAATTGTGCTGGTAATGTTTTTAAGAGGTCCGAATGTTAGCTATTTATTATTTAATTATACTCTAGTGAAACCTTAAACACACCTCTTAGAATAAAGGATAAGGAGTGATAAATATTATAATAGTACAGAGGTGAATAAATTAGTAATAGTTGTAAGCACTGAAAAAGAGACTCATCTTTCGTTTTAAGATAAATAACGTCCATTTAAACTGACAAGGAATTGACTTGTTTTGTCCAAATTCAAAAATGTATGTCATGATTTGGGTTTAAAATTCCGATGAAGCATACCCTCTTATGCGTTTCATTTGACAGATTTATCTTGTGTCGTCGAAATAAATATATGTATTTCATGATTAGTTCTTAAATTTTAGGTTTAAAACTCAGCAAACCAAACATTTAACATATACCTGTGTCACTGAGAATGATATTTGTTCCTTTCTGCCACATGATGGTTGGACGGGGTTTACCACCTACATTGCATGGCAACCTGATTTCTTCACCCATTATGGCTTTCATGAAAATCTGTTGTTTTCCTATCACTTGTGGCGGTACTTATGAAACAAATATATCGAAAATTCACATTCATTACATTTAAATGTGAAAAAGAAATAGGTGCAATGATGTAGCGACATTCGCAACACTGTACATTTGTAAATATATACCAGGACCCAGAGGGAAGACGAGGTGCACGTTTGTCATAATCGCCTTTCCTGTCGGCCAAATTCATGCAGACTACACAAAAGTGTTCAGCACTGCATACAAGAAACGAATGTGGACTTGCACTATGTTGAACGTCTGACATTCACACAAAAACAGAACAATGGTAAATAATAGCCACTTTGTTTAGCATACAAGAGAAATATAGAACAAAAACAAAAAAGTGCGCATCCGTTATGTATATATGGATGAACTTTCATTTTAATACACATAGATCAATGTCTTTCTATAACAAAATAACATCATCTGAAATGAGTTTCGTTTTCTATCATCAATTTTGCATCGGGTATATTGATTAGCTGATGCGTTGTTCAAGTAAAAAGTCAACAAAAATACTCATTTTGATCATAAAGATACATTCTTAATTCATAATAATTTGCATGAAATAACTCGATAGTCCCTCACGCTCATTCATAATAAAGAAAAAACATTTTTTATAAAATAATCAGCTTCAATTCGCTTTACATATTTCTGTATTTAATACCATGCTATAAAAAGAAAAGTACAGTACCATTATTAAGATGATGAAATGTACTTCATAGTAACGGCATACCTTGAACATCTAGTTCAATCCGACGTGAGGTACTGCCTGCCTTATTGGTGGCAGTACAAACATATATCCCAGCGTCCTCTAGGCGTACTGATGAAAATTCTATTGAACCTCTATTCCTCATTTGATGCCTAAGACCGGTAGTCGGGAATACAGCGCCATCTTTAGTCCACCTAACTATAGGTTTCGGTTTGCCTATACTATCACATTTTAGACTGACTCTTCTGTTCACTATTCCCACTTCGTTTGAGGGACCATCTTCGATAGTTGGTGGAACTAAAATAATTCGGCATAAATAATCATCTAACGAATCTTTACTTATCAAATTACACTCCAATACATAAAAAAGGTATTACGCAGAAACTTCATTGAGAAAAGCAAATCAAATTAGCAAGATATAGCGATGCAAATTGTGAATACTGTGACTTAAACAGATTGACATAGAGTTCCACAGATTACCAGGTGCCTTTCTTCCTTGTACTATGATCACAAAACATCTGTCATATTGTACCAGTGATTTTGCAACTTTTACATATTTACACAGAAATTGAACAAACAGAAAGACCATAAATACTGATGTCACCTTCATACAAAGTTTATTTCTACGGAAATATAGAAATAGGTGTTACTTTATACCTCTTAATGAAGGTTACTGGTAGAATATGTTTACTGCAAGATTAGAGAAAACATTTTATGAGTAAGGATATCATTTTCTAGCCTGCAACTTTGATTTTTAATCAGAATTGTGAATATAGAAATTTGTCGTGGAAACAAACTTAGTGTTTTATACTATCCTCCTCATATGAAGGAATGTTACCTTAACGTCCCTGATACTACTGCAGGGATATACATGTTAATGTTTCTTTGTGATAGAGAATCATAAAGATGAGACAAACACTGACTCAAGCCAAGGTAATGAACGGATTATTCGTTGGAGTAACTTTATACAGGACAATTAAAAAATTGAAAACTGATTCAGAACGGTTATTCTCGAAACCAACCTCTTTGTTCATTGTTTATATCTAGGGATTTCGGTGGAAGGGATTTTTTACGAAATCGCACACCCACGAACCTTTAGTTTGTGATAAATTCACGCATATTGGAACCCAAGAAAATACGTATTTCACAGTAGAAAGTAATATAAAATAGTAACATTTTTTTCCTTCTTGTCAATGCTTGTATTATATTTGCAAGTCTACTTCACTTTATAACTTACCTAGTACGGTAACACTGTAGTCAATTGAGGCGTTTCCGGCAGGATTTGTGGCTATGCAGCTATAGTCTCCCGCGTCTAAAAGCTGGGCATTGATCAGTTTCAACTGTCGTCCATTATTTGTTATCCGTACACTAGGATTGCCGTACTGTGGAATAACTTGGTACTGTCTCATCCATGTAATCTTTGGTGTAGGAATCCCCTGAGCATCGCAATCGAGAATCAACTGGTCATTGATGGAGACTGACTTCTCTTGAACCTTAGATCCATTAATTCTAGGTGGCACTGTTGGATATGGTAAGAAAATGCTCTACTGAATTGTAGATTTCTGCTACCCATGTTTTATATACATATACTTAATAATTATTTGCTTTACAAGCACTCCTTCTCTGAACAGTTATTTGTTCAAAATTGATTAATATTAAGAATTCATTTTTATACAAGCAGTAACAATGGCTAGAAGTATCATATTCTTTACAATCTCAAATCATGGGGCAAATATAGCCCAGTCGAAAAAAAAACAAAACATTGAAAGCGACAATAACCATAAGGCATCCGTAAACGGTAAGAAGCATGCAGTAAAAAACCCAAACAAAACACATCAAATGTAACGAGATCATGTCTCCTGTCAGTTATCTTAGATAATAATCCAAACATCTTTCATTTAGTCAAATATTTTAACTTTAAATGTCATTAGTAGAAGTGGCATTGGAAAAGAAAATTACCATGTACGGCTAGATCATAAAATTTCTTGGCCAGGCCTGCTTTGCTTTCTGCATGGCAAGTATATTTACCAGTGTCATTGACCTGTGCACTTACAATCTGAAAAGTCTGTACAAAAATTTCATAAATTTACCAAGGAAGTTAATATTCAATTTCCATGAAATAAATAGTATTTCAATTAAATTCAATACTCAGTTTGAGGGTGACATTTATCATCATTTTAACATCATCATCATTATCACCATCATCATTATCATCATCATCAACAACAACAACAACATACTGACCTGCCCACCGTTGAGGATGCGAATGTGAGGATTGTTGGACAATTCAATGATTTGGTCATCCTTCATCCATGTTACAGTTGGCTCCGGTATCCCGACGGTAACACAGTCCATACTAATAACTCCCCTTTCCACCACTATGTAGCTCTCAACAATCCTAGCCCGATCAATTATGGGAGGAACTGACAGATAAAACAATAGATGTATTCACGTAAGCACTGTTCAAGTCTTTTACAAAGTAATGTAACAATAGAACGTAATAATCAAGAGTATATAGCATATAAGCTAATATAATCTAATATAATCTAAGATAATATCATACAAATTACTTTGATCAGTATTTAAAGATTTATAGTATAACTGACTTATAAAAATAAAAGGGAACTGCCGACATTATTTCTGAAATAAAAACAAAAACAAAAACAAAAACCAAACCAAAAACAAAAAGAAAAGAAACAAAAAACCAAAACTCAACCCCCATCCCACAAAAGTAAAACCACTCTTCTAAAAGGTATTGACAGTAATACAGCCTAATCAATTCATTACTAATGATCCTTCTTTTCATGCATCTGTCAAGTCAGATAAAATAGTGAACTTCATACCATGTACTTTAAGGTTGAACTCCCTCTTCTCCTGACCAGCTACGTTGGTAACTATACACCCATATTTCCCGGCATCCTCTACCTGGGTATTAGATATCTCTAACCTCTGTTCAGCATTAAGAACTCGAAGATTTCTAAATGATACATCCTCCAGCGGTACCTTATCCTTCAGCCAGATCACGGATGGTGGGGGAATTCCCTCTACTGGACAATCAATATTAATGGTCTGATTCTGGGTAACCTTAAGGTCTTCTAAAGATGCTTTCTCTGTTATAATGCGAGCTGGCACTGTAATATTAAGTGTCAAATAAATATATAGTAGTTTAAAATTAACTGGTCATTCCACCATTTGACCTGAATATTGTTAACTTGACATTGCCAATTGTCATTGTCCATTAAGAATAAATGCGTCGATCCGCAATGACACAGTAAACGAATGTGGTTATTATATTACTTTTATTATTATTTTTATTATTGTCGTTGTTCATTTGTTGTTGTGATTATTGTGTTGTTGTTGTTGTTTGTGGTTAATTCTTCCTATGCAAGAGTTTATCGTGTGATCTAGTCAGTTCTTCGCATTTTCGATATAATATCATATGTAACTGCCTTTGAATCGATTTCTAGGCTGTATTGTTGAAATGGATTGTTTTGACGTTTCAGTACTGTTAAAAATACAAAACGTTAACGGGTCTAGTTATGTGTTATTACAACAAGAGGCCCAAGTGGGCCTATATCGCTCACCTGAGCACAAAGTGCATATTTACAAGCAAGCAAGAAATTCTGTGCAGGGGTTCTGGAGAGGAAGATGAAAATGTGTCAATCACACAGAGCCAATGACGGCCATCTTGGATTACGGATCGGCATGAAAAACTTATACTTGGTAGAGGACCTTGAGTACTTACTTTCTATGCAGTTTGGTGAAATTTTGTGCAGTGGTTCTGGAGAAGAAGTTGAAAATGTGTCAACCAATCAGAGTCAATGGCGGCCATCTTGGATCACGGATCGGCATAAAAAACACCAAACTTAGTTGAGGACCTTGAGTACTTACTTTCTTTGCAGTTTGATGAATTTCTGTGCAGTGGTTCTGGAGGAGAAGTCGAAAATGTGTCAACCAATCAGAGTCAATGGCGGCCATCTTGGATCACGGATCGGCATAAAAAACAAAATGTGGTAGAGGACTTTGAGTACTTACTTCCCATGAAGTTTGGTGAAATTCTGTGCAGCGGTTCTGGAGGAGAAGTCGAAAATGTGTCAACCAATCAGAGCCAATGGCGGCCATCTTGGATCACGGATCGGCATAAAAAACACAGACTTGGTAGAGGACTTTGAGTACTTACTTCCTATGAAGTTTGGTGAAATTCTGTGCCGCAGTTCTGGAGAAGAAGTCGAAAATGTGTCAACCAATCAGAGCCAATGGCGGCCATTTTGGATTACGGATCGGTAAAAAACACAAACTTTGTAGAGGACCTTGAATACTTACTTCCTATGAAGTTTGGTAAAATTCTTTGCAGCAGTTCTGGAGGAGAAGTCGAAAATGTGTCAACCAATCAGAGCCAATGGCGGCCATCTTGGATCAAGGATCGGCATAAAAAACACACACTTGGTAGAGGACCTTGAGTACTTACTTCCTATGAAGTTTGGTGAAATTCTGTGCAGCAGTTCTGGAGGAGAAGTCGAAAATGTGTCAACCAATCAGAGCCAATGGCGGCCATCTTGGATCACGGATCGGCATAAAAAAAACACAAACTTGGTAGAGGACTTTGAGTACTTACTTCCTATGAAGTTTAGTGAAATTCTGTGTAGCATTTCTGGAGGAGAAGTCGAAAATGTGTCAACCAATCAGAGCCAATGGCGGCCATCTTGGATCAAGGATCGGCATAAAAAACACAAATTTTGTAGAGGACCTTGAGTACTTACTTCCTATGGAGTTTGGTGAAATTCTGTGCAGCGGTTCTGGAGAAGAAGTCGCAAATGTAGAAAAGTTAATGACGGACGACAGACGGACGACGGGCGCTGCACTATGACAATAGCTCACTTGAGCTACGCTCAGGTGAGCTAAAAAGATATGAACTGCGCCATTTATTATTATTATTACTATTATTATTATTATTATTATTATTATTATTATTATTATTATTTTCATTATAACTATAAGTATAATAATAATAAATAAATAAATAAACTCACCTTGGACTTCTAATGAAAACTTTTTCCTGAGTTCTCCAGCTTCATTATTTGCAATACACATGTATACAGCACTGTCTTCAACCTGAGCCAAATGTATTTCTAGACGTCGGTTATTATTTTGTAACAACATTCGATCTGTCTCCCGGAGTGGCTGGTTATTCATTAGCCATTTGACCGTCGGTTCAGGGACTCCTGATACTGGGCATTCTAGGATGACTGTCCTATTCTGTACTACCCGTGGGAAGTATACCACATTAGACTCATCGATCCAGGGTGGAACTAAATATAGAAATATACACAGCTTATCGGGGGTTTTCCATAAATTTTTTCTGTTTTTGACTCTTTATATATTCTTTTTTTTACTAAAATACATCAAATGCTAGAAAATAATTAAATAATAATTATCCATACATTGTTGAATATCAAAAGAATTTCTTCAAATATGCACTCTCTATAAGATGATAAGGTATACACCTCTATCAAAGATGTTCCATTATAGAATAAGAAACAGATAAAACAAGGTGCCATTCGATTCCTTTTATATAATTGCCATGTGTCAAAATGTATTTATAACTGTAGGTATGGCTAGTTCAAAAAGGTCATTACCTTTGTTTCAAACGCCAAATCTATAATACAACACTGTATTACTGCAATAATTTTGATAATTACTATAGTTTATTTCTTGTAATAATTGCCAATAACTTCACCTCTTAAAGAAATGCTTACATGTAATTCTAAAGATTTTTATTTCTTATTTTCGTTGGATTGTTGATTTATTTTTTTTTTTTAATTTATATATCTATTTACGTTTTTTCTTTTTTTTTTTCATTTTTATTATATATATTTTTGGGGTTTTTTGCTTTTTATTTTTCGTCTTCCAGCTATGAAAAAATTACTACTTAAAGTTAAATGCGGTAAAAATAAGATCATTATTATATGCAGTTCGTGAAAAATAAAAAGAAGAAATGATAAAAACGTAAAATAAAAAGACAGTCCATTTAATTCCGCAAAAGATATACGATATCTATATTATAGATATAGTAGGGAGTACGATATACATTTGCACACATTCATGTATACATAAAGCGAGGTAAGTCGTAAATTGTCAAATCCTTACGTTTATTTATTATTAAATAGATCTTTTATTAGCATTTACCATGCAACATAACAAAAAATTTCTAGTTTTCTCTGGTAATTTGGTAATTTTATAGATTGTCAGTATCTAAAGCAATATGTACTTCAGAATTTGTACCTAGAATGCTAAGGTCCATATCTGCACTGACTTCTCCCGCTGGATTGGTGGCAGTACATGTGTATCTAGCCGTATCAGAAATCGAAGTGTTGTCGATCTTCAGTTGTAGGCCACCGGTAAGCAACTGCATTCTGCTGTCTAGAATCAACGGTTGCCCGTCTTTAAACCAGTTAATTTCTGGAGGTGGTAACCCTGTTGCAGGACAGTTTAATATCGTGCTGTGTCCTCTATTCACTTTAGTTTGTTTGTCGTAAGCGTCCTGGTCAATCTGGGGAGGTACTAATAAAATATATGTATGTGAATTCATAATACTTCTTGTATAAGTCATGGATATTTCATTCACTAAATATATATTTCAAAACCAAAAACAGCAACATCAGTTTTTTAATATTCAAAAAGAAATAACACTAGGTTTGTACAATATATATTAAGCCTCAGGTAACTCAGTCATTTAAATGTCTTAATCATCTTTCACTCAGCATCGAACAAATCAGCTGTCTATTCACAATGTTGAGAAGATCTTTAATGGAGAACTCTTCACTCAAACACTTCTCCGTGATATATAGGTTTTGTACAAACCTGTGTTAGATTTAAACAGTTTAAAATCTTAGACAAATGAAATGCTAAATTTCAAAGCTTTTTTTAAAACTTGTTAACATATTTTTTACATATTTTTATATTACATATTTTTTTCCGGATTACCACAGAAAGGGCAGATAACTCACCCCATACATACTTCTCTTGTGATATTGTAAAACATTAATTTTTAAATCTAAAAGAGAGAGGTCGTAGTTTAAGATCCATACCTCTTATTTCCATATCAAATTCCAGCTGAGAGATTCCAGCAGGGTTGGATGCAATGCATGTATAAAACCCTCCGTCCTCGATCCTTGCATCTCTAACATGAAGCTCCTTTCCACCATTCTGTAACCTCAAACTGGTTTCAATCTGATAATCTATAGGCTGACCATTCTTCATCCAGATAATCTCCGGAGGAGGAATTCCCTCGGCTGGACAGTGCAGTACAGTTGATTGACCAACAATAACTTTTGGTAGCAAGTTTGTGTCCGTAGAAATTGTAGGAGGTACTGCAACGAACGCATTAGAAGAAGTGTTAATGAAGTTTAAGTATTCAAATACTGATCAATAATGCACAACGATATCAACAGCGAAACGCATTAGACGAAGGTTAATGGAATTTAAGTATTGAAATGTTGACCAATAATGCACAAAGATTTCAACATTAGTGAAAAGTAATGTAAAGTACCAAAAGGACCGGAGTCATATGACTATAGCATTAACAACTATGTAGCACAGTTGACATTCAGTACAAAGTTCATTATGAAATCCAGGTTTTTATAAAAGAAAATGATTTTGACTACAAAGATTAAAAATGCAGTCAGTCTTAAGAAATGCTATATATCTGCGTTAGACCATTTCTAGATTTAGTGCCTAGAGCTAGTATAGCCCGTATTAGTAATAGGTGGTAACATCATTACCTTACCGTAGTCAGAGTCGTTAATAATTATCAAGTCATAATAAGTGATATTGTTTTATCAATGTTTTTATTCATGACTTTTATCATTTCTTACCTTCAACAAATACATCAAAGGCCAGCTCTGCCTTTCCAGCCGGATTGGTAGCCTGACATGTATATTTTCCAGTGTTGTCTACCTGAGCATCTTCAACGGTCAAGTGAAGGCCGTCCGCAGAAATATCGATGTTTGGTGTATTGCCTAGGTCAAGAGTGGCACCATCTTTTAACCATGTAATGGTCGGTGGCGGAACCCCAGTTGCCGGACAGAAGATGGTCAGCGTACTATTAACCACTACTTTTGGGTTTGTACGTACACCATAATCATTTATCGTGCTAGGTACTGTAAGCAATTTTATATTTATACATTTGAAATAAATATGACTTATACAATGAAATACTATATATTAAAACCCACAACTTTATAGTTCTGCATATGGGGGGATTTAGAATGAATCAAAGATATCATTTTGTACAAGTTGAGTGTACAGTTTCGGTTTGTTCACCGCCCCATATACCCATTTCGATATCTTATGTCTCTTCTGTGATGCTCAATGTTAGAAGTGTGGAAATTGAAAATATAAATATTTGAAGAGCATCACTAAATTGTAAGTAAGAACCAAAGAATCAATCAAATGACAAATATGCAGGAGAAAGAAATTTCTTAGTTTTAGAAAAACTACAAATTATTATCAAAATATATTTAAAATTCATATATATTTATATATTTCATGTCAGCAGAGAAGCTTTTAATGTCCTGGACACCAGTCCTCATGCAGCATTATTGACCCAGTGGTAATAAGAGATATATGTAGATATTTACAAGTTTGTACACTATATGCGCATTTTGTGTATTTTCGTTATTTATATGATGCTCATAGCCTAAACTGGAAATTCATTCATACGTTATTCATTCTCCACAATGTAGATTGTGAAAATAACAATTCAACTTCCTCGATATCAAGATTATTAACTTGGAACTTCACTTGGAAGGCAAATTTTGTTCGGATAATTGAAATCGGCCTGCTAGTCAAACTTTCTGAGTAATGCATTTGGCAAGTGGTGTCATTGTGCAGATGAAATAACTTTCAAGTTATATAAAAGAGCAAACAACAAATGACCATACGTTAAAAAACTTACTTTGGACTTCAACATCATAATCGAGACGGTCTTCCCCTGCTTTGTTCCTTGCTTCACATGTAAACACACCAGTGTCCGATAACTGAGCAGATTTGACACGGAGTTGTCTTCCATCCGAAAGGATCTCATATCGACGATGTGTTAATACATCTAGGATGGCATCGTTTTTATACCACGTGATCTGTGGAGGAGGTATACCTTCCACATGACAGTTTAACACTAGGGTTCTGTTCACTAGAACTCTTGGACGAGATTCAGCAGTCTCACGGGTAATCTTTGAAGGAACTAAAATAACGAATTTCGTGAAAATGACATTTCATTTATAGATATTTTCGACTGCAGATTGGCGACTGGCACGAGTTCCTCGCTGCCTTGCTATTCATAGCTTCCCATTGTTACTCTTAATGTGAGTACTGTTTACAGTGTTATGACGAAGAGAATGGACATGAAATGATTATAAAGACCCAAGTAAAGACATAGGGCAAAATTCTTAAAGAAAAAAAAAAGAAGAAAAAAATCTGATTTCTGACAAAATCAGAGAAAACATATAGAGAAAAAAAGGATAAGCACCTAAATATTTATCCCAAAAATATTTTATCGTAATGTTATGATGTGCCAAGTAACAATGGTTAATTCAAGAGACAATCATCACTCAGTTTGTATGGTTAACCTTTGTACGTTGTATAAAGTGCTTTATAAACAAAACTCAGAAAGCATTACAGAGATAAATACCATCTTTAAAACCCAGGACAAATTCATGCAGAATTAAAATCTTTGTAAAAGGCCATGGCTTAAGACACATTGATAGAGGAAGTACTATATGATCGTCAATACACTTTGTATTTTCTAACAAGATTTTAACCTAATGCTTACCTAAAACATGTATGTCAAAAGCCTTTTCATTGGTCCCGGCCTCGTTTTGCGCTCGGCATGTGAATCTGGTAGAATCATCTTGTGTAGCTTCTGTGATTTCTAGAGTCCATCCATCGTCCAACAAGAGATAATCTGTTGTGTTATGCTTAATTGGCTGATTTCCTTTAAACCATGTGATTTTAGGACGTGGAATTCCCGAAGCCGGACACGTTAATTGTAGAGTATTATCTATGACCACTTCCGGTTTATCTATCACCCCTTGATTGTCAATGGAGGGAGGAACTGAAATGAAAAAAAGTGTCATTGTTTCACTCATTAATATTTAATGCATTTAAAAAATAGTTCTTTATGAAGAAAATGATTACTGGAACATACATGTAGATATGTATAAAACCATTTTGTAAAATATTCACTTAAGTTCACAAGATGTACTTCCATTAATAAATGATATGCTTATTGTATGAACATTGACTTAAACACCAGTGACGCTTAGTCAATGTAAAAATAGTTTACAAGGAATGACGAAATATTTGATCGGGTATTCCATATTCATTTGTCTCCAATAGAACACTAATTAAAAATGTATATTGTGGATGTGCAATATCCCATCAGACCAAAATTTATGACACACAGAAATTGCGGAAGAATGTGCAAGAAATGTCAATACCATAAAGTAACTGAATTTTCCCTTGATACTACAGTGATTCAATGTGTACGTGAACATGTATATATGATGCGTACTTACCATAAACTGTGACATTAAATTTCTGTTGAACAGTGCCCGCTACATTATCTCCCCTGCAGGTATACTGCCCTTTATCAGTCACCCTAGCACTGACCACCTCTAGTCTCCTTCCGTCAGCAAATGATCGTATATTAGGATCAAAGTCGGGTGATATCACAATATCATCCTTAAGAAAGGAAATGTTACTTTATTATTTAACTGTTATTTTATTATTCCTGTTTTGCGCAAATAAAAAACTTGCTATCAGTAACAATTCAGTGACTATTGTCACTAAAGCTGACCGTTTTGAATCGGTACCGCAACTACACCATTTTGTATATTTACATCCTTCTGTTTGCTAAGCACGACCGCGACGCCATGCATCCATGTTGCGAAGTCAAATCCCTTTTTGCATATAATGATGGAGCCATACAAAACATTGCTTCCCTGTTACCGATATTTCTTGGCATGAACAGTAAGAGTATGTCAATGCCCCACAAGCTTTGTACGCGATATGGTTATTCACTCAAACTTCCAACCATAAAAGACAAGCACATAAGAAGACATCACTAAAATATTGGATTATAATGCAGTTGCCATACCAACTTGGGAGAGCCAATTGAGGAGACAGGTAACCGGATTCCAGGCCCACATTCCAGCTCGTTATACGATCATAACATTAATATATTTATAAATAATCCTTCGTATAGAGAACAAGGATTAACATATTGCTGAAGTTAAGAGGTCCTATTATGATAAACGCAAAACAGTATTAATGAATAGAATTTTAATATAATAAATATTTAGATGACATCTGCAGGGTTCAACCGTGCTCGACCCGTCTATAAGCAAGCAGAGATCCTTGATCTATAGGTGTTTAACATAAAAAGCAGAAGGGACAATATTCAGGAACGGACAATGGAAAGATTAGAATAGTCTATTTTGTTAATTAATATTTAGAGCACAGAGTTGGAGCATTCAAAATGTGAAATAAAACGACTGCCAAACAAAAAGTACGAATATGGGAAGCAATTTATTCAAGCATATTCTCAACGCTACCCAACCAAATTCCACCATTTATCATGCATTGTACAAACATATTTCTATGTACGCTGATGTAATTTTGATAGGAACTGGTTTGACCAGAACTGGAAAGCAGGAAAAAATCGCAACCAGAATTCTTTTAATTTACAAAATCTACCACGGATAAGTATGAAAGAAATATAAAAAATAGTAAAATTCAGAACATCTAGTACACTTACCTTAAGCCATGTTATTAGCGGAGGGGGAATTCCAGTAATTGGACAATTAATTATCAGAGATGAACCCAATATAACAGACATATTTTCTGGTGATGCCATACTGTTGTCCACTTTCGGAGGTACTAAAACAATAATCATGACAATCATAATAATACAGGTATTAAACCAATTTAATGGACTTATTTTCTTGTGATGCCATACCACTGTACACTTTGGGAGATACTAAAACAATCATATTAATAAAGGTATGAAACTAGTATTTGAATGTAAAATGTAACAGTAACTAGATAGAGAGAAAATAGAATTCCCTTTTTGTATGAACCATTGCATTAATATCTATTTTGTTTGTTACATTATTCATAAGAGATCAATACCGACAGGCAATTCACATAAATGACCATACAATATTACGGACAAAATTATGGAATAACTGACCATATACTTCCAAGTCTATGGTTTTCTCTGTCTCTCCAGCTACATTTCTAGCCTCGCACTTATATCGAGCCTTGTCACTGACAAGAGTCTGGTGAATGGTCAAATTGCGGCCATCTTGAGAGATCGTAATGCGTGAATCCTCAACAATCTGTTGACCGTTCTTGTACCATGTAACCTGCGGTTTTGGGTCGCCGTCTACGGGACAGAATAGCACAACAGTGTTGTTAACGATGACTCTCGCTGCAGTTGGTCTGCTGGAACCTCCGGAATCTTCGCCCAACAACTTTGGAGGAACTGTACAAGGTAAAAACAGAACATCATAATGATCATAGACCACCCTTTATGTCATGTTGAAAACTTTAAACGAGGTAATTTAATTATACAACTAAATGTCGGTTGCAAAAACAAATCGTGTATTGGTATTCACATTATATCTGGAATTATTAAAGTAAACAACGAAGAGGTACTGATCAGTTATCCCGTGTTGATATCCAAAAGGGTGGAGGCTAAATTACAAATCATTGCAAACCCCGGAGTATACAACACTCCGGGTGAGACCAGGTAGAGTCAGCAATAACGTTTTCAGATTTTCATGCAAAATGTTCAAATCACTTTCAAACTTCTAACTCAGGATAGATAATTTCGGAATTTCCGAATCTAAATTCGGAAATGTTACTTTTTAACAATATGTATCCAGAGGAATTTTCATCCCAATTTCTACGGTGATCTAGTGTACAAACTAAGGAGGGTCAAAGGTTCCGATTATTTCATATCTGCTGGTTGTAAAATTATTAAACGCCTTCGACATCGACAGTATGACCCCGATATCATCGCTAAGACCATAGGTCTTGTATTGGGTACCTCTACAAACCAATGCAGACTTTTACTTGAGCGTTGCGCTCTGACTAACAGGGCTGTGGGGACTCTATGACGGGCCTTGTCCAAAACTTTTCAGAGGAGACAAGGTCCTGATCCTCGTCCCCTCTGACTGTTAGTTTGGACTCGTATTGCTCAAGGGTCTGAGCTCGCTTACAGACGGGGAGAGCACGGTTAACTAATGTTGATATCTCCTTACATATTTTTGATAGGAACATAATATATTTTCTTGTGTAATAAATTTTTATTACCTCTCTCCATGAGAAACCTGTTGATCCTTGTTCTCTATATGGAGGATTATTTATAAATTTTTAAATATGTGTTCTTTGATTGTGCTGCTTTTGCGGTGATTGGGAAGGTGGGCGCACGTAAACTGGTTAACCACACAACTGAGTGACGTTTGTTTTTTCAATTGACCGTCCTAAGTTGGTATCGTAACTGCAGCACAATCGAATATTTTTGTAATGTCGCTCCGTGTATATTCTGCCGTGTCATTTTTTTGTGTGCAGGTCCTTGGTGATTTGTGTCATACAGCTTTGTCAGATGTCTTCTGTTTTCTCTTTTCAGAATGTTCACTCCATTCACATGGATATGTTTCAGTAACTTTTGTCTGATATGTTTCGAAAAGAAGCAAACACCTGCATGTAATGCATACCGGATCTACAAATCTAAGCAACATTTAAAAAGATCTGGAACAAGAGCAAAGCCCGTCGCTTAGTTTGAAGGGAGGATTTTGAAAGTATGAAAACATCCTTCTTAAATTGTTCCATTTCAAATAGTTCATTCTTTATTCTGCCTACTAGGAATTCGTACCAAGTAGTACTACGATCTTTACCTTTGATCTTGCAAAAGAAAACAAAAATCGTCTTTGTATTGGCATGAGGAGTACGTGTACCAAGTTTGACAGTCCTAGCTCCAACGGTTTGGACTGTATCTTGCCCACAAGGTCGGACAAAGGGATAGATGGACGACGCTATACCATAATACTTCCCGTCAAAGACATTTATAGTTTGGACTGTATAGACCGATAATATGTAGTCAAATTACGGTATTAAAAAGTTTGTATATTATTCCATCCTCAAAGATGTATATGGTGACAACTATTCCAAAGAATTTTCGAAATTTTTGTCACAATGGTGAATTATTTTTATTTATATTTAAACACTTAAAAATATCTTTCAATGAGTCTGTAATTCCTTTATTTTCATTTTAACTAAAATTGTTTACGCTCAATTGTCTAAAATTTAGTTTCATTACATCGACCCTTAAGCAAAATAAGAATATTAAATTTTTACATAATATCATTAAAATACTACATTTAAAGGTTATATATAAATTGAAATCCAAAATTAAATAAAATTACTTAATTGAAACAAAACATACTCAGCACATCCAAGTCTGTTGTGTGTTCAACTTCCCCGGCTACATTTGCTGCTACACACCGATATGACCCGGAATCTGAGGCCTTTACATTGAAGATTTCAAGTGACCCATCATCGAGGAATTGGATGCCGATTTCTTCTCCAGTGAGCTCGACATTGTCTTTGAACCAGAGTATTGTAGGCAGTGGTGTACCCTGAGCCGGACACTCAATAATGATCGCATTGTTTTCTATCACTGACGTGGTATTGGGTAAATTGAGTGGTAGTGTTGGAATAGCTGAAATGCAGAATTTTATCTATCATTTTTTTTTTGCAAAGGTGTAATGTTATAGGTATCAAGATAATTTTCTTTTTTACGAACAGAGGAATATATAACTTACAGCACAGCACAACTTTTTGCCTTTCTACATCTCTTACTTCAATTTAAGTTCTGTTCTTTTTTTATTCCATATCAACAAATACTCTGTTTTCTAACAAGCTATCTAACTGTAGGAGCAAATAGTTTTAAGTCATAACGTTGTATAAAATCTGAATTACATGTGTATTAATCTCTCAATGAACTTACAATGAACTGTTACAAGAAAATCTTTAAATGATGATCCGGCATTATTTGTTGCAATACAAGAGTATGCCCCATCGTCAACAAGTTTAGCCTCGTCAATTATCAATGACCCTTCATTAGTCATTCGATAACCATTATCTGTAATGTCTAGTATGACATTATTCTTCTTCCAGGTGATTTGTGGTTCAGGAACGCCTTTAGTATCACAGTTCAGCCGAACAAATTCGCCTTCTTGTACGATCAGATTTGTTTCTCCTTCCTCACTAATCATTGGCGGAACTGAAATATGTTAATGTATGATAATTACCTTATTGCTAATGTGTTGTTGAAACTTTTCATTACATACTACTTGTCGGGTGTCATGACTACCGGATCAGCAGTGTCCGAGGACATCAAACACGATGTATCTGCCCTTAGCAGAGTTAATGTATAGATTTCAATGGCATTTTCAATTGTACTTAATTTTCCATTTTTCAAAGTCTAATTTCAAATTTTCTGGTGTTATGCATTCATGTAATGTAAGAATTATTTCTATTAGGTAAAAGTAGTTAATCTGTAACCATTCCAAATTATGTGAACTTACTTTTTGGCAAACAAGTATATAATAACAAATCAAAAATCCCGACAGGTGAACAGAAAAACAACCCCACCCTTCTGTAGAGATATATCAGTAATGTAGCGGATAATACGATTTAATGAAGTAGTTGCAATAATAAATGCTTAAATAAGAATTATAACACTATCATTCCGATCTAATTACCTAAATATTCCATATATACATTTTCAAACTGATTTATCTTTCTAACTTATTTACTTACTTTGAACAAACAGAGAAATAACTTTTGTTGCCTCCCCAGCAACATTTTTCGCAATGCATTCATACGTGGCTTGATCCGTGACTTTGACACTTGATATTGTCATTCCCAGAATTCCAAAGAGATATCTATTAGAAGAAGGTTGGAACTTGACGAAGTTTTTCCTCCAAGTGACATTCGGATCAGGGCGTCCTGATACTTCGCATGGCAGTACAACAGTTTCATTCTCTATCACTGTGTATTCCTCTAACTCATTCCCTGCTATACTCGGCACGACTACAACAAGAAATGCATTAAATTGCCGACGGTATAAAATAATCATGTAATTTCTAAGATATTAATTGTATATTACAAGAATAAAATACAATGAATTACCAATATCAACAAAATAATCATATGATTGTTTATATATCAATCATATATTGGGACACGAATTCTGTCATTAACATGCAGTCATGAGGATATAAAGGTCACGTACGATATAATTGTAACAGACATTCATACAGAAGTGACTTTTATATAAAAGTATATTTTTAAGCAAAAAATAGAGAAGGGGGAATTATAATGCTATTTTAATTTACTTCGATCGTTGAAACAGGCTAACTGTATTTATACAAAATACGAAAGTAAATGGTGTCAAGTGACTATGGTACTAACAACAATGTACCACAGTAGACATTCACGGACCCCTGAAATTCAAAGGTGAGACCAAGTGCCTGGAATGAGTAAGCATCTCCTGAATGGCTAGCCACACCTACCGTGAATGACCTTACATACCGAAGAAACGTACGTAACTCAGCATGTTGAAAAATATTAAAAGTATAACATTAAGCAATCGAGAATAAAAGACAAATTTTTGTCAATGCATTAAGCACTGTAAAAATAGTGTACAAGACATATCCCATATAGATAAGTTCTTTATTTAAAATAAGTATTAATAATGTTCATGAATATTGTGTATGTGTGAGTGTAGGTCTGTGTGAGTGTAGGTGTGTGTGTGATTCTGGTTTATGTCACGCCAAATTTTTCTACTAATATGGAAACGGCATTTGTCTGACACATTACACTGAAATTAAGTCCCATGGAACGGATCCACTCAAAGGTGCCTGTTATACAGTGACATCTACATTGGCTTTCACTGTGTAAACCGAAGGACAGATATGTGACTAACTGCTCTAGGTAACCGACCATTTATAGACTACATTAAACATATTTTATTGTCACAGGAAGGCAGAGAGGTACTGTAGATATATACTGCTGTATTAGAAGGGATGATAGTTGTTGTTTGGTATTGGTGCCTGCTGCACTTCACTAACACATTAAAACATAAATATTTATATGTAATCTATTCATTAGACAGATGGCAATTTCGACTAGTATTTTCCTTTAGTGGATTTCATTACTGAAATTCAATACTTTTTGTTTTTACCTTGAACATTGAGATCTATTACTTTATCTACTTCACCAACATTGTTTTTTGCAGTACAACGATACCTCCCCATATCGTCATCCGCTGTACTGAAAATCTCCAAACTCCCGTCTTCCCGAATGAAGTAATGATAATCTGTGGGAGAGATAGGACTCTCGTCCTTGTACCTACAGAGAAAACACATGATCTAGTTCGACATATTGAAATGGCGTCACAATTATTTTTGTACATTTTATTGGTCAATCATAAGAAAGACATGAGCAACTGAGAGAAATCTAAGATTCAAATTTGACGGCACACTGCATACTGAAATGTAGTGGTGCAATGTAATTTCGACTCTGGTAAGCTATCGAAATATGGAATCGTTCCGTGACTATATTTCAGAAATATGGGTAAAATAATGGAACAAAAGTTTTGTGACAGCATTCTGCCATTTTACAAGGTATTCATCCCTTGCTTCTATGAAAATTGACTATTTTCATCTCTTGACGAGATTTTGTAAGAGAAATACAATTGGCCTATCTTTGGCAATGTTGATACACATTAAATGATTTTTAATCTACGGTTTATACATATTTTAAAAAAACACATTTATATTTCTATAGAGATCAAGCGACATAATCATGTTTCTTTTCCCTTATTATCAATTACATTTTCATTACAAATCCTAAGTATTTTCATATTTCATAAGCGATCGTTCGATATTGCATCTTCTAAACTACTTCAGATTTTCAAAAAAGCATTTCTTACATACAGGAATAAATGGTGGTCTTTGAATACACATACAATGTAAATTTGTTCATCTAACTTTTTAAATCCTGTTTATGTCTTGAAGACGCTTCTTCCCTTTGAGACAATAAATTCCAAATTATATTCTTATTCCCTATCTTTGATTGATTATGTCACACAACCTTTACAAAACCGTTGAAATTATAAATGACAAAAGAAAAAAATGAAACACTACTATCGACCGGTAAAGAAAATAAATATTAGGTTTCCTAGATATGAAGGTAAACAATTTTCTTAATAACATACTAGTTAGTGATAACTGACCATGTTATTGTAGGTCTAGGGTCTCCCATAACACTACATGGTAGGATGACTCCCTCGCCCTCCACAACTGTGAAATTTGTCTGGCTGTCTGTCTCATCATCAAAGGTGAGACGAGGTGGTACTGAAATTTATTCAGATAAGTTGATCAAAGCAAGGAAGGCAAAGCAAAACATCAGTATTTAGAAAACCGCTGTACTCCTATAAATATTATAGAGCAATTCTCTCGGTATTTTCGCGAAAACTCTGAAATACACATTATAGCATCTATTTCATGGATCAAGAATTACTAACTGTTTCTTATCTTTATTTTTTAAATTAATGATTATACTAAATAGACATACTTATGTTCACAAAATACGTAAAATATCAGTTAATGAAACTTTCCTGAAACATTCACAAAATGAACGACTGCAGAGAAAACCGGTAAGAAATTAAACGCCCAAATGAGTAGAGCAATTTCTATACCGGGAGAAAATATTGAATGACTTTTTTGGCTAAAATTTTCTATAAGCAGCATTAATAAAATTCATTTCAAACGTTTCTTATGATGCATATATTTTCATTTTAAGCGTCTACAATGAACCTTTTAAGAGTAGTTGTGTTAATTTTTCAAACTCTTAAACATTGTGCAACGATAATGAAAATCACACTATCATCTTTTTAGCTTGTATTAGGACATGATATTACTGAACAATGTCAGGATTTACCCCATCTTTCCTTTATCTGCTAGATAATAACAGACAATAGTAATTGATTGGTGATAGAGATATGTTTTACCTTGTACATTTATGGTAACGACATAGGTAGAGTTCCCGGCCACATTGGATGCTGTACATGTATAATCTCCCTCGTGACTGGCCTGAATGTTCTGGATTATCACCTGACCAGGTGACTTCCGGTAATAATGTTGGCTTATTGGCAATACCTGGTTATAAGAAATTAACACAATGTTTCACACAGTATCCTAACAACTAACGCCGCATCTAAGCACTATACATTTATTCATATTTCACAGTGCCCCCCCCCCCCCCCACACCTCTTTTCTCTTTTTGTCTCTTCTCTGTCCAAGGTATGTTTAGTTTTTTAGATAAGTATCGAAAAAGGACACCAAATGCTCGTTAATATTTTCGAATCAAAAACTAAAAACTGTCTAATGAATCTGGGGGGAAATGAAAAATTGTTTGAAGTAAAGCAGTTATCAGATCGACTACGTAACCATCATAATATTTCTTATAGCAATTCTGCTCTTTCCAAAATATGAAATTTAAATGAGACTCATCTCTCGCCTGGATTATGTTGAGTAAATTCAGAGCTTCACGTTGGAACGCTGGATATATTTATTAGTAATTCATAATCTTAAATAAGAGTTCCTTTACTTTTTCATACGACAAAAGTTTTACATCAATATCAACTACAACGTAAATTTTAAAAACGCTTATATATATTCTTTTTCTATGACTGTAATCTGTACATGTATAAGTTCGTTTCATATGTTCACAACCACATATTACTTACACTGTTAGATATACGCAGTTACGTTTATTTTCATTTTATTATACTGTATTGTGATGTATCGTAAACAATAATTGTATTTCACATATCGAAATTGTATGTGCAAATCTTAAAAACAATTTTTGATTTTTGTTCTCAGTGATATTCATTTTGAAAGCTTCTTTTCTTTTCAGCAATTATTTGTATATCATTCACTTATATCCTAAACACTAATTTCTTTTTTTTCAAATTAATATTTATCTTCAAACACTTCAAAGTATAGATATGTAATTACAAAAAATCCAGGAAACATGTCTTCCATTGGTATTGCATTCTATTTTCAATCCCAAGATCATAGTTCAATGACGGGGGTCAGTTTAGAATTTTCATTGGTACATGTAATTTATCAGCTTCATTTCTCTACCTGTTCTTAATAAAACAGCATGAACAGAAAATCTGTATCACTGCGTCAGGAGGAAAACTTTCTATAAATAAAATTCCAAGACATGTACCAAATAAAGATGTTTCATATCAGTACATTGAATTCCGTATATTTCCGTAGTGACTTCTGTCATATAACTTTTCTTTCTTCTTATATACACTGAACATGGCGAAGTGAATACAGAGTTTCAGTTTTAACCGTTTTCACACAAAGGAGAATGTCAATCCAAAACGCAAACTGAGTATGAGCTTATCAGTTAATCAAGAAAAATATTTTCTTAAACAATTGTAAAATATCTTTTTACGAAAATGATGTAAAGTAGGAAACATGTCAGCAATAGATGAGTACTTAAAATTCATACAATATCAATACAATATATGATATAATAATGCAAGTTTCAATCATTATACCTTGTTGTTCCTTTGCCACTGTACAGCAGGTGTAGGGTTACCCTGTAGAATTACACAACTTAAATCCACATCTTTACCTTCCTTAACATTGATGAAAGGATTCGTATAGGCAATAAGGGGTTTAACTGAAAAAAAAACATTATCTTAACGTCGATATAAGCAAAGATTCATTTATGTGAAAACTCTACCAAAGTTTTGTGAACGGTAAATTTACCTCGTAGTGATAGTTCTTTCTAGGTAACTAATATTTTGAAAACGAACACCATCTCAGTTAAATCTCTTGTTGTTTTGGAAATCGTCATATATCGAACATAGAATATTTGTGATGCAGAATTTTGTTCAGTAAAATTCTTTCTAGAAAATAGCTTTTGAATTTCAACATGTACATAATGATATAACATCTTAATTTGAGCAAAGATTTAATCTAAAGAAGTACCTTCTTACGGAGTTAATTCAAAGGAAAATTAATCTGAATCTTTTTTTAATTGTTTATAATGTAATTCATCTTAGAATAGAACGAGTCCTTTATTATGTAAATGAATTGTACTTAATACCTATTCCTGTAGCAGTGAGGAATGCAGAAACTTCCTTTGTACCAAACTGATTCTGTGCTATACATGCATAGCGTCCTTCGTCTTCTGGGGCTAGCGCTGTATGATAGAATAAGATCAAAATCTATTTAACATAGTAATGATACCCGTCTTTATAAACTGTATATGAAGTTTCAAATACCGGATGAACAGATTTTTATTACAGAAGAAAATTTCCTATTTAAAAAACCACTTTATGTCAAGTGTACTAATCGCCGCAGTAGAATGGAGTCACATAAAATCAGTTACGGTTTTTAATGATAATTATATATGTAGTAGAGTCCTACATCGATTATATTGCAGCGAGTACAACTGTTACGCTAATGAGGATGTCAATTTGTACTTGTCACGTTTTTATTTACACCAAAGCTCTCCTGGTATTGAAAAATTGAGATTTGGAGGTCAAATCCAAAGTGTGCAACCTTAATGCTTTGGAACTACATCTATTATTGTTATTCTTCATAAATTTCTTATATATGTTTTACATGGTGTTCCAACTATCGGGTGATGTGCTTGGCTCGTGACCGAAACATCTTATTCGACAGCCGCAGTGGACACATAGATGTCCTGAGTTTCGAATGAGACATTGAAATCCGAGGTATCATGCCGCGGTAGGCGTGGCATGTAAAAGATCCATCACTGATTTTGGTAGGTCCGTTGCAAAAATATAAATTCCTATGCGATGCATCGGGCAGATGCGGACATCTTTTATATAAAATTATCCTGTACAGATTTCAATCAGTCAATGAATCGAACTATCGGATTTGATCAACATGAAACAGAATATTTGTAAGTACAGTGCAGTACAGGGTACTGAAGTATGTACAGTTTGTACAGGGTACTGAAGTATGTACAGTTTGTACAGGGTACTGAAGTATGTACAGTTTGTACAGGGTACTGAAGTATGTACAGTTTGGAATTCCACACACAAATTACAAAACATGAATAATGGGCAACAGGGACTAATGAAGAAACAGAAGTAGCGTCAGGTGTTCCGAATTTATTTTATTATCTAAGTTAAAATGGTTTTTCATACCCAGCCACTTCAAACAACTTAAATATTCAATGAATAAACTAAGGAGAAAAGAAACAAAATCAAATTATTTATCATTTAAACTATAACAACACTCGTTGCAATCAAATTACATGTACTTACAAATGATATGAAGCGTTCCTTCGGGACTTTGTGATATCCGTCCTTGTAGTGTGAGGGGGTGCCCGTCCTTAGTCCAGTAGACCTTGGGTTCAGGATCTCCTGTAGCCTCGCATGCCAAAGAGACATTTGTTTCAATATCTGCTCCCACATTGTATGGACCATTTGTAACACGTGGCTCAGCTGCAAAGTGAATCCGCATTAAATATAAACAGAAATGCCTTGGTAAAAATAGCTAAAGTAAAAGTCAAAACGATTTTGCAACAAGATTTACAAAGAATTTACAACATGATAGTATTTGATATTTGTGATAGAATTTTCATGTTAGTCAAATATTTAAAACTAGAATTCCTATACGTTGAATGTAGAAGATTTAAGTAGGTACCTTTTACGAAGGTTATAATGCAGTAATTAATCTATATAGCTGGGGTTGGGTTACTTTATACATGTTAGTAGTACTGAAGTCATTTTCAACACCTACCCCCAACCGTTAGCCTAATATCGACCGAGTCGCTGCCAGCTTCATTTTCCGCTATACACCTATAATCCCCTTCATCTGGCTCCTGAGTCCCCAAAATCGTTAGATCACCATTGTCATTAATCTGCACGTATGACAGTCTCTTCAACTACAGGGACAAAATTCAATACAGTTTTAGATAAAAAGAAAAACAATGGAAAGTGTAATTGACACAAAATTAATGAACTAATGAACTACATTTTATTTAACCTGGGACCTCTCGATCACGAGCCGAGCACCTTATCCACTAGGCTACACCGGCTTTCAATACATACAAATCAAATATGAAAACAACTATAATAACATATATATAATTATCAAGCACGTGTTCCATTGAGTGTTACTCAATTGTGCAGGTTTTAAATATTACTATATTCAATGCATTGCCATATTGACTTAACATGAAAATCCAAAAGTACTCTATGGACAGACCGGAGTTGTGATCAAGGGATTTCAAATAAAACATGGTGCTGACTTTAGAAGTGTCTATTTGGTATCATTGTGAAAGTGCAAAATGCTGAAATTTTGGCCGGCGATTTATTGTTGGAATTAACGAATTATATGTCAACATACTTCTAAGGCACCTTTATACCATCTAATTGTAGGTTTTGGAATTCCATTAGCAACACACTTCATTGTTGCAGCATCACCACTAGCGACCAATACCTGTCTTTCATACATCACAATCTCTGGTTTCTCTGAAACAACAGAACAAACACCTCGTTTGATATCTGCAAATTCTAAGAAACTAAATATTTAAAAATTTGTCACAGTTGTAACGCCATGTGGTAGGGATCTCAGAATGAAGATAGCTAAAAATCCGATATCTACGATTGTATATCAAAACCGCCTTATCTAGGTTCCTTATTCACTAGAGAAATGGGAAAATGTATTTAAACATGACTTTTTCATAAATGATGCAAGTTTTCTTTTCCTTTTATTATTTTTATCAATAGTTTAGAAAAACATATCTATTGTAGTTAAGACATATGACACATGATATACTTCTTAGATATGAAACATTTGACTGATATTACTGCCGATGGACCATGGCACGTAAGGCCTATGACACACTAACTTCAAGAGCACTATAAAACCAGGATGGTTTGTTATGAAGCATCCAACCTTCAGTCCATCATTTATCCGCTATTGGACCAAGCTTTAGCTTTACGATTTCTGATGATGGGGATTTTTACACCACATTTACCTGTATAATCTATTGTAAAAAGTTTTACCTGGACTTGCATTATGCATGAATTACCTATATATAACAAAAGTGATGTTGCAGTATTTCTCCCTGCTATATTCTCCGCTAAACATCCATACTCCCCTTCATCTCCTCGTACCATTTTACTGATACTAAGCTTGTTATTATTGATGGTCAGTCGATCATTAGGTATCAAGATCTTGCTGTCCCTAAGCCAAAAGAAAGCTGGCTTAGGGTATCCTTTTGCCTTACATGTTAAATTCACAGTTTGTCCCAAAACAAACATTTGTTCCTCGGGTGTTACAAAGGCTCGAGGTCGTACTACAAAATAGAAAAATATCTAAAATAACAAAAAGTATACCATGAAAAACAGTTTAATTTGTATAAATGGGTTCCTACAAATGCCAATATGCATATAAGATGTATATATGCGTTAATAACTGTTGAATAAAATCGAAAACCTCAATTCACATCAATTGTATATTCGATACAAATAAGGAAACATTTCAACGTTGCATAAAGACTTTAAGAACTTCTTTTTATTTTCAATATCATACCTGAATTTTAAACATGAGATACTTCATACTTTCTTACCTTGCACTTTAAGATGCACTTTTTCTTGAGTAAATCCACCTTCATTTCCAGCCCTACACACATACTCTCCTTCATTGTTCAGTTTAACATTTCTATTAAAGAATATTAGAAATATCATCAAAGTCATATTAGAAAGTTGAATGATATCTATTAAGTAATATTGGTCTATTTGTAATGTAAATAAAATTACTCTGAAATGGAAAATGATTAGTTATATCACACAGGTAAATTTTGGAGGCACAAATGTAAGTCCATGAATAAATTAAAAAAAAAACCTGATTGCTTGTTTCACAAAGTTCTGGTCATTTTAGCGTAATATTTCTTTTAATTGAACTCATTTCTATATTTAAAGATATTTTTTTAATCTATATCCTTGTTACATACTGTATGTGTACTTATTTTAGCGGGATTCATATTTTAGCGCAATTAGCGCTGTCCAAAGTGCGCTAATTCATGACTACGCTAATATAAAGTACATGAGATGATAGAATTAAATTGGGCACTTCAGTTTCAACTCTATAGATATGTCTACATGTATCAAATAACTGTCAGGAACAAATTCATCATTTATTTTGATAAAGCATAAAGAGGGCACAAGTAACGATCGATTAAAGATGTTTGAATTACCGGACACTGCCGATATGATTATCACAAAACCAACGCAAGAATTATAAAAACGTGGCTTGAAGTTTCGGAATCAACCCCCGCTATGCATATCGCTTCTACAATAGCGTCTAGTATATAATTATAGGCAAAGAGCGGTCAGCGATACAAGTGATTTATCTCATATCAACTTATGAAAACAATGGCTTCGTCCGTAAAACGTAAGAATGGCATTTTGTTTTCTATATGTCTTTCTTTAAAAAAAAAATTACTTATCATTATAACTAGATGTTGTGCTTTCATTTCTAGTTCTAAAAGACGGACCTTAACACGTAAAACAGTATAAACAGAAAGAGACTTAAATCGTAATTATGTCATAAACGCAGTACCTTACAAGCAGGGATCCATTACGGAACACTTGGTACTTCCGATTGTTGCCAATCAAATTATTGTTCCGGTACCATGTGACATTATATTGTACAGTGCTATATACGTCACAGAAGAGGAGTGCGTCATCACCAGGCAACACAGAGACATTTACTGGCGTAGAAATCTGCGGCGGAGGCTCTGGCAAAAATTTTTATATATAAATTAATCATAATACAAAGAAAAGCTACAATAAATGACTTGCCTCATGTACTTTTTTATTATATGGGGTTTAATTAAGAAATTAAAGACGTGATTCGTTTCTTTATTAGTAGCGCATTAATGTTTATAGATGTTAGAGTTAATCACCATGTATATTAATTATATTGTCCTTACCACTGATATCTAGGAATGTTGTGCGGGCCGTGTAACCAGCTATATTGGTAGCATTACATGTATAAATGCCTTCTACGAAGGAACCAGCTCTCGGTAGGTCCAAAGTAACGTTAGTTGGAATGCTGTAAAAGTGGAAATATTCAGTAAATATTACTAGACAACAAAAGATGAAGATTACAATCCAGTCATAGCCATCGTATAAAGGGTGTTTTTACAAACGACAAGCTGTAAACAAAACGTAGATCACATATTTGTTTAGATATTTCAATCACTGTCATTCACATATATTTGAATTTTGCCCTACTGATAATAATTTCATACGACAAAAAATATGTTGTCTTAGAGTGCAACATTTTTGGTTTATTATTCAACATTTTATAAGTCTGTCCTACTGTGAATGAAAAGAAATATTTTATGCAATTAGGGTACTCTATCTATCAAACTAGGCAAAAAGTTGTCGAACGTCTTATTGCCCGGGCAGTGGTTTTCTTCTTTCGATTTCATTATATTGCAACACCGAACGAACTCTCATTATTTGATGCTAAAACTTAAAATGACGACATAACAAGTTTTTCACTTCAAAGGCTTGGTATTAGGCTCAAACTGATCGGTGTGATCAAATGTATTTCTTTGTATTAAACAGAAAAAAATAAAACAATGCCTACAGTTTCAAATAAACGATTTATTTTATTGCAATCGTTGTTAGTTAATATTTAGCGATTTATACATGTATATGATACATTATACTGTTGCCAAAATATTTTGAAATAAATGCTAAATGAAGGATAACAGATACTTCGTTCCGTCTCTGGATATATGACTGTTCATCAGTTTCCAGACAGCCCAATGATGTCATGCCAGACGCCGAAAAAATAACTGAAATATCAGTATAACATTGACTTATTGCCCGATTTGTACCCTTCACTGATACTTTAAATGATGCATACTGATTAAACCAATTGACTTATATACATATATTATTAATTACACAAAATAATCGTAATGACTCAATTAAATCACACTTACTTGTAGAAGAGTTCATATCCCTCCTTCACGCCATCTTTATACCACTGGACAGAATATGGAATCTCACTGTTGACAGCACATACAATTGTGGCTGTAGCATCATAGAACCCTCTAGTTATCTGTGGCATATACACCGAAGGTGGTGTCGGTGGGCGTGGACTTATGGCCGTAGGCGTGGTACGCCATATAACATATCCTCTATCATCATCTCCCGTCACCTTAATTAACATCATGACGTTTGTTAATGTAATGAAAGTTACAGAAGTTCTTAATTTTCTAACCATGCCCAATTGATTTGAATTAACCATTCTGAGTCGGTTTCACAACTGCGTTACCATTAAATACTTTATGACGTATTTGTGTTGACCAATTCATCTTTTTTTAACAGAACGCCTGATATCGTCACTAAGGAAGTTCTATTATCACTCCCGTAATCTCATAAGAGAATATGAGGTCCCGCTTTGCAGAATCATTCATTACGTTCTGGAGTGCGATTAAATGACTGTTCTACAAATACCTATTATGACGTCATTTTGACCATTTATGTACATTCGATTGTGCAATGGGACCTTCACTGACTTTGACATATTTCCATTTAACTGTTGCAATGGATGTTTTATACACATAGGAGACGTTTCCTTTCCCCTGGTACCTCGTCTCACCCCGGAATGTTCTTTGTTTCGGGCTTTGCAACGGTTTGCATGGGAGAATTTCATAAATTAGCCTCCCCCTTTTGGACTTCGACATTGGATAACTGATCGGCGCTTCTTCGTTGTTTATTCTGACATAGTTTCTGGTATACAGCTATATTTATTTTCTTACATTACAATGAAAACCAATTATAAAGGCATCTTCTTTTGTTAAGAAAGATACTCCTAGATATATTATGAGAAAGAAATGTGTCAAATGAATATTAGAACACATATACATTATATTTTTGTGCACCAGATGCGCATTTCGACAAGTTATGCCTCTTCGGTGATGCTCATGGCCGAATGATTGTAATTCTAATAATATATAAATATTTGAAGAGCAGAGTTCAAACCAAAGTGGCAGAAAAAGTGAGTTAAAAAAATCAGGCTAATGGCAGATCTATGCATGATATTCCTTAGTTTTAGAGTAATTTACATAATTTCATGACAGAAACTTTTAAGTATATATTTCACGTCAGTACAAAAGCACTGAAAATAAAACTTATGATGCTATCGGGGACTATCAGTCCACCAGCAGAACATATATAGATACGGGGTGGGGGGTTGTGCATTAGATGCGCAGTTCGACTGATGTATCTACAGTGATGCTCGTCTAAATTTTGTCATCTGTGTTACTGTTAAATAAATAGTCACTGAAATGTCCTTGTTTCTTGTTTCCATTTGAAGTTCGATCTTGAGTCCTTTTTGTATAATTTCTATATCATTCCTTCCACCATTTTCTTTTTATAATTTCTATAAATTTGAAAAAGGTCTGACACTTTCTTTATAAAATCAAAAGACAAAAAAGATTTGACTAGGTGTAGAATCCTACAACACACAAAATAATATGATCCAGTTACGGAATGAACACTGGTTGCAAGGACGAAAGACAATGATAATGGGTTAAAACATCATAAGTGAACTACATATCAAATGAGAATAGAACTACAAATTCAAGAAAGAACGAATACATAAACGTAAGAAATACCCATCATGTTTCCTCCAGAAATCCGTGATTGACCTGAATTGTTTGTTTTCTTCTTTCTTAATCTATGCAAAATAGTACTTAAGTCAATACTTTTGCAGCATGATTTTCTTGGTGACCAAAAAAATATTCAAAAATTCTGCCCACCTTAACATAGAAGAATTCCGTGGGTGGAATGAAAGGAGGGGCAGTATAGATATGTCCTCTTCTGCTATCTGCCGTAAGTGGGTATTCCATAAGAGTCTGTCCATTTAAATTTACTAGTTGTAGAACATTTAATTTTCCAGGGTGATCTATACCACTTGCGTTGATTACAGTATGAGTCTGAACTCCTGAAATTACATTTTTATGAATTTATGATACAAAATTCTTTGAATATTATCAGAAATAAGACTCTCTCTCTAACTACATGTATCTATTTACAGCACCATGTGTGCACTTCGACACATTATGTCTCTTCAGTGATGCTCAATACTGAAAATCCTATGTTCGGATATTTGAAGAGCAAACTGATTTTTTAAGCTGACTTAACAGTAAGAGCCAAGGAAGCAAATAAGGAAAGCGCTGTGCATGAGAGAGATACTCCTTGATTTTAAAATACTTTACAAATCATTCTCACAGAAAATTTCAATTATATATTACGGGTCGGTGTTAGTTAAACTAGTACACGGAAAACCGTCACAAGCTTTTGTCATAATATGATTTATGTAACTTATGTCATATACATCATTATTTGTATACAGTCAGTTCCACGTTCCATTGCTTTCGTTTCATATACATATGTAAGCTATTTTATTTGTTCAATATATTTTACATACTCCGTATTATTTGAAGCCTGTAACTTACCTCCTAATGGTCGAAGTTCTGTCTTAATAGTGTTCGGTTGTCGAGAGAAGCCTACAGTAAAATCTGCTTCACTGAGTCCTGTAACACGTATGGTGTGTGCACTATCACTGACTATTTTAAGTCTCCATTGTCCGGGGTCTGGGTCCTTCACGTTCACTATTTTAACTTTCTTTAAGTCCAATAACTCTCGTAGGCCATTGAATACCGTCACCAATTCTCCTGTGCGGCAAGAATTAGCAAGAATTGAAATGAGTAATATAATGAAAGACAAAAACAAAACAAGTAAAGGAAACCTTGTATTGCAGTGTAATCATGTACGACAACTAAATTTATTAAAAGAGGTATGATTTGAATTGAAAATGAATATATTAGATTTCAGCCAACCAAAAAAAAAATGCGAAACTAGTAAACTATTGACTTATTACAATGAATATTTTCTTCATACCACCTCTTTATTTTTTAATAAAGTATCACAATCCGTTAGATTTTTAATTATCCTTTACAGACAGATATTTCAATCACATCATTTTGTACAGCTTTATGGTTTTACTCAGTCCTACATTACTTTTACACAGAATATTCAATACACCTGTAGGGCTGTAGAGTTCCACGGAAGGCTTTCCTCCACTAACTGATACTGTGAATTCCTTCAGTTTGGAATCGACTGGCAGCTCATACACTTCAGAATGGGATGTGGGCTGGTCAATAGACATTAAGTTCACCTTCTTGGTCTGCACTGTCAGTCGAACAAAGTTTAGAACCTGTAATTATGACAATGAGGACATTTAGACAACAAGTACTTATAACACGTTACTGAAATTTATGACTGTGACAACCACTGAAGACTTCCTGTCTGTGAATATACATAAGGTTATGTCATATTGATAATTAAATATTTATGACACACTTGAATGCATAGTAAATTACATTTATTTAACAAAAAATAATCCGATAAAAAAGTATTAAAAAGAATATGAAAACTAAATTGTGCAAGTCTAGTATATGAAAGCCCTCTGTTGCTTCAGAATTCTCATAATTTTTCAATATTTTCAAATTGAAAGATGTACACATAGAAGCTCACTAGGCGATAATTATAATATATGTATTGTTATGAATGAGTATATAAAGAATACCTCATAATGAAAGTTTAGCTTTTGTCTAGCAAGAATTATGACTTCGATAATTCAGTATGATCACTTAGAAGTTACATTGCATTTACCTCATCGACCTGATCCTTCTTCAATAAGAACACTTGACCAGAACTAGTGGACGCAATCTTTTCATAGGCTTTGAAGCCAGGGGATGTGTGGTCTCCACAGTCACCTGTCAGCACAAACACAACCTTCAACAGACAGATGGTCAATCGTTAAATCTTATTAGTTATCTTTTTGATTATAACCAAGAGAAAACTGACATCTGACAAAGCTGTATGACAAAAATAAAATAACATTCAGCTATTACGTAAACAATATCATACTGTCAGTGCCAATTAGACTTGTCGGGAACTGAGGTTTTGTTATTGCGGTACTGAGAATAAACTTGTCATAGTAGACATTTATAACCCTAAGCAACCATGTGTCCCGGAGGATAATCTCTTTTTTCACTGGAAGCACCAGCTATAATGTACTGAGGACAAAAATATAATTTAGCAGGTAATATGGACTTTCTATGTATGGAAAGATTTTTACTACAAATCACCAGACCAGAACAGAAGTATGATTACACTTAAGCGAAATCCTCTGCCAAAGGGAAAAGGAAAGACATCTGACTTACCTGTTGGGCACAAGTCCCCAAGGAGGCGTAAAATAAAACTTGATAACAAGTAACGCAATACATAAAATGACATTACAAAAATATCTATTGAACGACAGATGCGATACTGACTTAGGACGGTCAACTGAGTAACAAACGGTACTCAATTGGTGTGGTTGCCCGGTTTACGGCTCCATCTTCCAACTCATCGCAAATACAGTACAATTGAGTGAATTCATGTAAACGGTACCGTCGATAAAAGACGTTGTATCATCAAAGTCTCCATATAAGCTGAAAGGCTACAACATGCTAAACGTATCACGCAGCAAGACAGACTTTGAAACCATGCTCGTAGTTCTTGTAGATGTATATTATCCAGTGAACCACAACAATTGACCGCCCCAAGTCGGCATCTCAAGTTAATAGAAAATTTTTGTGACATCCCTTGTTCTTGTTTTGCGTTTACCATTCATTTATTATTCTGTCATGTTACTGACATGCGTATTACCCATTGAACCACCTAATTGACCATCACAGGGTCGACGCAGCAAGGTAATGGAATATTTTGTAAAGTCCATTGTATATTGTTTTATTTTTAACTTTTACTATTTCCGTCACGTAACGGAGTCCAGTATCTTTCTGTTGTCGACTCCATCATTGTCATACGATGTCCCTCCCCTTTTGAATTGAGGTATTATCTTACCTGACTCTGTTTCTGTTGGATCAATGATAGTACGTCCTCTGTTAAATGAAAATCCTTGGAACGGGCATCAGTAAACACATAAATATAAGAAAACGGTAGAGCGACGTCAAGAGCTTCTCTGATAGCCGAAATACTCATTTCTGGACAATCACCCCCACCTTGCACATACAAGTTTCTTAGCTCGCCTTGGAATTCATCTGGATCCGTTGTCACAAGAATAGGACCAACGTCTGAAATTTTCAAAAAATCAACTTGATTAAAGTATGGTGATTCGATTCATTTTCAAAGCAAAAGAAAACAAAATTAAAAGGCAAACTATGGGTGTATTTAAGGCACTAATGAACCTTTTTGGTATTGATATCGATTATTGGAATCTCTGCTATTTTTTTTTTTTCAACCGTACTATTAAGCGTATAAACATATATAATGTTGTCTTTTCAAGCCTAGAATCCGCAAATACATTACAATTAGATACGTTTTGGTGTATTTACTATGCTTAATCCTCTTGTAATTTATATTTCTTGTTGATTTTATCATACGGTGGAGACAGGTCTTTCGTCTTTCCAATTCAAGTGATACTTGTCAGGTAATCGAAATTTTGTGAACGGAATGCCATCTTTTTAATATTGCATATCAAGAATTCATTTGTGTTTTTAAAATAAAAATGCCAATCATTGTCATTCCTTCTGACCAGAATGTGAATTCAACAAGTCTCTGTTCAGAGTGATACAGATTTTCCAATCGTTTCTATATATTTAATGTCTTTCTATTCCTTTATTTTAAAATGCATCTAACATTAAACCCATAACTTTTACACATGATATATAAACCGCTAGTACTATCGTTTATTTCGGTAGAAATGTATTGTAATAAACATTAGAAATAAATCAGTATAAATTTTGTTTCCGGTAAACATAAAGTACATACATCTTTCTAGTAAAGATATAATAGTGTATATTTATATCAAAAGATCTTCAGAATTTTTTAAAAATCTTTTCAATCTCGAGGCAAAAAGTGCATTAACCTATGGCACAAGTATTCCTACCACGTAACACACACATTTTACCATACTTCAGTTCTATTTTTATGACTGCATGTTAACATGAATAAACTGCATGTTATAAATTATCTTAAATGTCGATGTAAGCTATAGATAAAAAATGTGTAACAGATGATAGATATGTATAGATGTGTGTATTATAAGTCATAGATCTTATTTGCTACAGAGGCATCCCATGTGCTTTTTGATAAATGAAGATATATTTCAAGCGTAAAGTACCAAAAATAAATCTGCAGGCCATCAATCAACAAACCCCCTACCCCTTTTCTCAACTTCCTTTAATTTACAAATAGACGGTCTATACGTTCCTAGTTATCCTGTGATCATTTATAAGAATCGCATCAGGTCTTACAAAGCACTGTGTCCGCTCCTGTAAATCCTATATCCGATCCTGCCCATGAGCGTATTACTCAATATAACATTGTAGTTGCCATATACTTATCTCTTCGTGTCCAGAAATAAACTCCATGGAATGACATGTTATCGAAACCGGAACCCTTTCGATAAGCTAATGATAAATTTCTAAATCAATAGACAAGTAAATGTGGCTAAGCAAGTAAGTTACAGAGTACGTACGCCAAATGTAATAGAATAATGTGTTACAGGCGCGGGACATTTGGTTGAAGGATATTCCACACTAAATAAAATTTAAAAGGAGTCCAACCATGCCCTGTGGCTGAACCAATAAAAGTAAAATATGCTGAATATGTGCTTCCATCCTTTTATTTGGGACAAACTTAAAATAAATCTGCCTTTATTTAGGACAATATATGTCTTTAATTTAATTTTTTAATAGATATCAATCTCCCTTTCACCAGTATTTTATATAAAAAATTTTCAATTGTATTTCTATTTTTCTTGTTATTAATAAAGCGTTTTATACGGAGATTCAGATAGCTTTCATTTGGTCCATTTTAATTCAAAAATATATTCGATGCATTTGAAAATACTATCCAGATTGAAGTTATGTAGTCAAAATTGAGTCCATGATACAAGCATTAAAATGTTGATAGAAGCGGTCGATTCATAATTTCACACAGGTCTGCGCTCTGGCAAAAGCCTCACTTCAAAACAACCGACTTGCCGTCATATGTCGGTACAGATTCCCGACATCACCAGAATCTAATGTGTGTATGAATACATGAAAATGACCTGTTAAACGATCATTATAGATGTTTTTTTTCAAAAGGAAACCAGCAATGCCCTGGGCAGTACCAGTAAAAGTAAAACTTGTTAAATATGTGCTTCCATTCTTTTATATATTAAATGTCATTTTACTAGTTATGGCAGATCAATGCTGCGCAAAGTTATTTTGGTTTCTTTACTCTTTGCAAGATGAAGTTATAATGTAACTCTCTTTCATAATAAATTGATGCGCGAGGGTGATTGCGGGCATTCTTTAATAAACTTGCTCTGCCACCTTTGAAAACTAAGAAATAATTAACGTATAAATGAAAATAGTTTGGAAATCTTTTTTTGGATATCATTAATGTAAAGTCAGAGATTTCAAACGAGTCGGATTAAAAACTACAAAATAAAAATAACATCCTCATCATCATTATGTAAACTCGGAGATTTCAAACGATCCGGATTAAAACCTACAAAATAAAAATAACATCCTCATCATCATTAATGTAGAGTCCGAGATTTCAAACGATCCGGATTAAAAACTACAAAATAAACATACACATCCTCATCATCATTAATGTAGAGTCCGAGATTTCAAACGATCCGGATTAAAAAACTACAAAATAAACTTACACATCCTCATCATCATTATGTATTAGTCAGACAAGGCAAATACAGAAAAATAAAATTGCAAAAAGATTCCTTTGAACATAATAAATAACGACTTTCATTTTTAAAAAAATACTTCAAAAGCAGTCTATATTACAAGTCCATCTTCTCTCTTTCTCTTTTTATATTGACAGATTTAAGTAGTATGAATTTTATAAGTTTTCATTTTGTAGTTTTGCAATCGTTTCTGGAATTTAAAGATGTATTGAGCACTTCTATTGTGTTAATTTTTTTTTTTTTTTTAGTAAATTTTAGTTTTATCTTATTAAGTAGTAAAAGGAGAGACTCGAAGAAAACCAAAGGGAATAAAATGACGTTTTTGAAATATTCCATAACTGACGGGATATAAGCGAGAACTGTTTGCGTTACGAATGATCTCCTTACGAATGATGCGTAAAACTTTTGATATCAAAACAGACAAAACATGCTTGACCGCATAATTGGACGAAGTGACCCCAAACCGAATTTCATTCACAAAACTTTAAGTCTCCTAAATCAAAGAAATCCTCTAAAAGTGCGTGTTAAATCGTTTAAGTTGAATACGATATCAGGAAATCCAATCAGTTTTCCTGCCAGTATAACACGACCTTTCAACGTTGTACGTTTGTTGGGAATTCGTAGTAAATATTCTTCATCTTATCCCAATTATGTCACACTAGTTGTGTTTACAATGTTCAAAGCATTTCTAGAAATATGATCTTCCTTCAATTGTTCAACTTTAATTGCCCTTTTGGCCGTACATTAAGCAATGCCTGACTACATCCGAATCTTGTGTGGCTACGCGGTAGCGGGCTTGTCTTCGGGGCAGAGTATCCATGTTGTTTAAATATTTTTAGTGTTCACAATGAACTCGTTCAATTACTTACAATAATATTGATTGATTGATTTTTGTTTAAAGTCACACCACGAATATTTCACGTATACGTTGACGGCATCTGCCTGATGCGGGGCATACAAATTTTGACTTTTGCAATGGGATCTTTAACGTGTCATGCACACCACGACACGGGGCCTCGGTTTTTACTGTCTCATCCGAAAGACAGGACAATGGCATGACCAAAGAGGGAATCGTACCCCGGCTTCCCTATCAGAAGTCCAGCGCGATACCATTAGGCCACGCCGGCTTACTGACAATAATAATAATACTACTACTACTACTAATAATAATGATAATAATAATAATAATAAATAAACTGAAATATAGTCAGAAAATTATTATTGCTAAATAGTCACTTTGTTTCAGATCAGTTTCCGAATTCTACATAACATCACACCAATACCATTAGCAACTAAACTTTTCATTACATTCTTATAAAAATAATAATTATAACCTGCTTTTCGACAAACGATAGTTTACCAACCGACTGTGAAATACTTTATGGCATTCTCTATTAAATCTTGTGTCTTTTTTACTTTTCTAAAGCGGGTTCACTGCTAATAGTCTTATTTTACCTTTTTAAATCATTACCTTGCAGAACAGTCCTAGCAAGTAAAATATCTCCGTGGTCACAAACGTCGTATAAATTTGGCCATAGACTAACTGTGACCTTGCCTTGGAGAAATAACCTTTGGTCAACGTCAGGACACACCCTTGTGTTATAGGTAACAACTGTGACCTTAACCTTTGACCAGTTGACCCTTTGCAATAGGAGGTTCTCCTTTAGCATGGGCGCCTTATGTGTGAAGTATCGTAGGTTATAGGTCTCAAAACACTCTATGTACGGATGGATTTACAGAGAGACGCGGTAAAATGTCTTACATCATGATTTACATATACAACTTTAAAACCTAGAATGAACATTGCATTACACCACTGGTTCAACCATTGTAACAAATTAGCAATCACGTGCACACGAATATGATGTTATATGTTTATAAATTTAGAATATCAATCGTACGACCAAACCGTTTGAAATCTAAGTTGCTTTGAATTCGTTTTCTTCCCAATGAGGACATATTACATAAAATAAATCGGAATATTATTACGGACATACGTAAAATTAATCTACCTTTATTTAATATACCTTTATTTAATATTAAATTAAATCTAATTGGCCTCTAATTTAGTTATTTGAACATATATTACTCTACCATACACTGGTATTTTATATAAAAAAAAGTTAGCAATTGTATTTCTACTTGTCTGGTTGTTAATAAAGCGTTTGATTTAGAGATTGAGTAAGTTTTGATTTGGTATATTTTAATTCAAAGACCTTCAAATTCTATGTTTGAAAATACTAAACAGATTTAAGTAATGTAGTTAAAACTGAAAATGCATTTAATTGTTGTTAAAAGCGGTCGAATCGTAGTTTCACTCAGGTCTGACCAACACCCGACCTCAAAAACACCCGAATTGCCGTCATATATCGGCAGGGATTCCCGACATAATGTGTGTATAAATACATGTAACATAATGTGTAATACTTTTCCATTGTTTGATTTCTTCCGTTGTGTGATATAGAAGAAAGGTGAGGAAGATTTTGAGCCTTGTAGATTATTTCGTTACATGGTGACTGTATTTCTCAAATGCATCGCACTGAAATTTCTACTTATACAGAAAAGAACGGGGTGTATTTTCTACGAGGCACAGGCAGGTTGGTGGTTGGGTTCAAACCTGAAATAAGCGCACTGTCATTCACTCATGTACATTTCTATGAAAATGTAAGGGATTTTAGGGGGTTTATCAAGAGAAGGGGAGGCACTCCCCCCCCCCCTTTGTCCATTTTCCCCCCTTCCCAATCTTCTTCCATCCCTTCACCCTGTCCGCCTCCTTGACTGTACCCGTGTAACCATATGTAGTTTCATACCAATGTACACGAGGAAATAACAACACTACAATATTTGATTCGGCTATTCAGGCGCAAAAGGAAGGAGTATATTAGATGTGTGCACAAGGAAGGCAGGAAAAAAACTTTGATTTTTTTTCTACACTAATCATCAAGTGACCCTATTTTTAACTGTTCTACTTCAAATTCTAGATGTGTAACTTCTCACGAGATCGAGCCATATACACACTACAGAAAATTAAATTAGTGTACTGTTTCATGATAAATTAACCCTAAATACGAAACAGAATTCTCAAAATGACTTCAACAAACTTAACGGTCCGAGTGTTTTCTTTACTTTTTCCCTTTCATTTATTCATTCGTTCATTCTTTCATTTTTCCCCTACTCACAAGAATTAGTTCGGGCAGACCCCCTCACAGTATTTTTTTTATTTAACTATTTATTTATTTATCTAAAATTATTATTATTATTAGTATTGTTATTATTTTTATTATTTATTACTATTATTATCATCATCTTCATCATCATTATTATTATTATTAAAGCCAGCGTGGCCTAGTGGTATCACGTCAGAATCCTGATCGGGAGGCCGAGGTTCGAGTCCCGCTTTGGTCATGCCGGTGTCCTGTCTTTCGGATGAGACAGTAAAAACCGAGGCCCCGTGTCGTGGTATGCATGGCACGTTAAAGATCCCTCACTGCTTCGGGTGGGTCCGTTGCAAAGGTCAAAATCTGTATGCCCCGCATCAGGCAGATGCCGTCACCATATACGTGAAATATTCGTGGTATGACGTAATATAAAAATTAATCAATCAATCAATCAATATTATCATTATTGTTATTATTATTAATAATATTATTATTATTATTATTAGTAGTAGTAGTAGTAGTAGTAGTATTTATCTGCGCTTGAATGCTTATTATCTTAATTTTCTTGATTTCTTGAAACATTGATAACTTACCTGGATCATGGAATGGTACTAGAATGTAGTTATAAAGTGGCTTCTCTCTCCTCGACAAAGTTGTAGCCATGATCTTAGCCGCCCCTGCAATGACCTGTACAAGGTCGTCATACATAGAACCGGTAATGTCAAATACGAAAGCCAACGACGACGCGCCCTCGGGTATCGGTGGTCCACCGACCTGTCCCATGGCATACGGAATAGCCAAGACAATGTAACAGAGATTGATATGGGTCATCATTATCACAGATGTGCTACCGATTACACTTTACAAAACATTATATTCCCACATGAACAATGATATATATGTATATATATATATATATATATATATGTCAAATGTGAAAAGTCATTTTTAAGACATCCAGTAACACATGTATTGAAAATCCCAGGGATATGTTGTCACAGATCGCGAAGAAAGTAAATATCCCGCTTGTTACTGCTGCTGCAATGATGCGCGTTTAACGACGTGAAGAACAAGTGTTTTGTTGTACCAACTTGTTACAAAAAACTGGCTGAATCTGCCGCGTTCCTAAATCAAGCGTCATGGGCAATTTGTTTTAGCATCTGACTGATAGAGCACATGCAGCGATAAAAAAAACGAGAACAAACTATTCCAATTGCCCATACTGCATGTGTTACAACACACGAAAAAGTATTTGTTTCGGAAAATTTTTACACTTCTGTTGACAAGGTGACAAGATGTGTACTTGTGTTTCTCTATTTCTATTCTTTTTAATCTTTTTTTTTTTTTTTTTTTTTTTTTTTTTTTTTTTTTTTTTGTTACTGAAGAAAAGAAAGTAAAAGACAGGAACTGAACTATTCTTAGCACTAATATAAGCTATGATTCTATATAATTCTTTGCTGAACATTTGTTCTAAATTTTAGAATCTAATTATATCAATGATATCAGGTCCAAAAGGTAGTTTTAACCCAAAATTGTTTTGTGACGAAAGTTTTTATTTTTTAATCTTCATCGAATTGTATCTGAGAATATTTTTATGAAAATGTATTTCATGTATTGCCCTAAGACCGCCAATAATTTATGTGTCAGATTCATTTGAAAATTACATTAATTTTTGAAGTTTGCGAAATCTCCCTTATGGGATTCCGAAACCAAAGCATAGTCATCTATAAACAAGTTGATGCCAGATCTAGATTTTCTTTAATCCCCGGTTAACAAAAAATTCATTTCTGAATTCTTCTCTGTATCTTGAGATTTAATAGCTATGGACCCCTACAAACACCTATTCATTGTTGTAGAGCACAGAATTGGTTAACTTAATGGTCAATGACCTCATTTTAGATTCATAACTGAGATATGACGCGATAAGTCATAAAATTCCATCTTCCCTAACATCTGTTGAAATGCTCATATGTTCCCGTCTTCGTGTGTGATGGAATGATAGATGGTTAAGGAGGTGTCAGAAGGGAATGTTTTCATGTGTATAAAGAAGGGAAACGAAGGCGCTCAGTACATAACGTGCTATATTTCGGACCGAGAAGTTCTGGGTTCAAGTCTAACCGTTGTGTTGTGTTCACCTCCCTCTGACACTCATTATCAGCAATAGATGGTTCAATCTATTACAAATCAACCTCAGTATGGGTAATTGTGAGATACTTCAGCCTATTGCCAACCGTACTTATTGCAGGCAGCTAGGAGATAGTACAACTTGTTGCAAACCATACTCATTATGCCCCTAAATCTATCCCTAATTCTTGACACAGTTTCTTGCTTTACGTCCATATTTAAAAATAAACAATCTGCATCGCCATTGGTCCGCCAAGTTATGAACCAGTCACCCGAATGCGATCACGCCAAGCTATACATGTATTTAGAAATATTGTTGGCTTATTAAATTACAGAACCCTCAGTTCTTAGGATGCAAAATTGGATTTTATAAAGCAATGCGCCTGTCAGGTGCCGCCACAAAGATTAAAAATTTCTAATGTAGTGATAAAAAATGAGTAGTCATTAGAAAAATTAAAAAAAAAATTGTTTTAAAGCGGAGTTCAATGGGTACACTTCAATTAAAGATGTGAGAAGACGTAAAGAAAGGATCAGTGGCACTGAAAAGTACAATACTTGAATCACTCAGTTCTGGCAAATTAATCCCTTTTAACACCAGCAAATCTAATTTTGTACGGCAAATGAGTGCGAAACAAAAACGTGCACGCTCTAGATGTATGACAGAGAGAACAAAAAAGTACATGTTGATGAATTCACGCCAATGTTGAATAAATAAATAAATAAATAAATAAATAAATAAATGAACAAGAGTCCAAAAAGGGCCTATGTTGCTCATCTGAGCACAATTTGCTCATTCACAAGGAAGAAATTCGCATATACATATATTTCCTTGCTTACTGTGTTTCTGATAAAAGCCTAAAAACTTGTATCGCTACATTGAACAAACAAATTCAGAAAATTGCGGTCCCCCGCATTTGGGGTTCTATCAGTAAGGGTGCTGTGATCTGTGACATATTGTCGTGGTTGTGCACGTCTACATACATATATGCCTAATATGAACGCCCTACGTCTTAAGGTAAAAAAGTTACATTGAAGTGGGTCAAAGGTCACGGTCAAGGTCACATGATAAAAAAAATTCTGGTACCAATGGAAAGATATTGCAATCAGGGACACACATGCCAAATATGAAGGCCCTACCTCTTGCAATTAAAAAGTTAGATTGAAGTACGTCAAAGGTCATGGACAAAGTCACATGATAAAAATTTTCGTACCAACGAAAAGCTATTGCCATTAGGGACACACATGGCAAATATGAAGGCTCTACGTCTTACGGTTAAAAAGTTATGACCAAGGTTAAAGTTTTTGTGACAGACAGACAGACAGATGGACGGATATACAAACAGATGGACAAATGAATGAGATTTAATGTCCCCTCACTTTCAAAAAAGCGGGGGACAATAAATCAAAATCAATGCAACAAAATTATGGGATACTATGTAATAATTATATGTAATTCATATAAATACTGTTTATACCAAATATATGGGAAAAGGATTAAATCATAATTCTTTTTCCTTCTTTCTTTAATGACTTACGAAATATACGAAGTGCTGCAAAATATTTAAAATCTTGTTTTGGTGTCAAATGAAATAAAAAAAAAAAGAAAATTGCCTTTGGCAGGATTTGATCCACTTTCCTTTCATATGCTAGGACTGGACAATATCAAAATTAGAAAAAGAAGGCACAAAAGAACAAGAAAGCTACATTTTGACACTGAACTTTCAAATAACCCTCCAAACAGATACTTTTTTAAAAAAAAAGGCAAACAGATGTTTATGGCTTCTCTATATATAATGAATAAATCAAGAAAATGTGTTAAAAAGCCAGAGTCAGTGATTTCTTTTCTTAAAAGACTTATCTAGTGCTGCAAAACACTTAAAGCTTGTTTTGATGTAAAATTACATAAATGTTTTGGGGGTTTTTGGGGGGAGGGTTTTGGCCTCCAGAGGAGTTTAAACAACTAACTTTCTACATGCTAGAACTGGCCTACATCGAATGTAGAAAAATAAAATCATAAAAAATCCGCAAACAAAATTTACACATGACACTTTCAAACAAGCCTTGAAATACACATTTTCAAATTAACATAGCTAATAAATCTAATAAAGCTAATAAAAACTCTGAGAGTTTCATCAAAATCCCTACCGTGTTTACGAACAGTTGCGAAGACAAGATATAATGTATAGAAAATTCGAAGTCCAAGGGCCATAATTCCTGTTAATTTTTTTGGACAACATTCCTCTTTCAATATGCACACCTGTCATCGCCACCAGTTCCATAGCCAGAAAAAAATGCTTTTATCTAGGATTTTATCGAGGATTTAACAGATTTTTCAAAAGCAAAATGGTGCAGACAGATGGACAGACAGACAGATGACAGTGGTAAAGCATACTATGCCCACATCTTTACGCAAGCATATAATAAAAAAAAAAGTTGTATTCATGAAATATGATTGCCCCTAATGGCAACTCCGTCAGTATCAGTTGTTATCCTAAAACTAGGTCAAACTCCAAGGTCAAGTTAACAAGGTCTAAATTTTGGTACCAACAGAATAGTCCTGTCACAAGGATTACACATGTGACATATGAAACCCTTATCACTTACCATTCAAAAAAAATACTCCATGTTATAATTTTTGAAATGTAGGTCAAAGGTCAGAATCAAAGTAATGAGGTCAAAAATTATTGTACAGGTGGAAAGGTCTTGTCACAAGGAATATGCATGTGAAATACAAATGCTCTAACTCTTACAATTCAAAAGTTATAACCAATACTAAAGTTTTTGAAGTGTAGATCAATGGTCACGGTCAAAGATCACTGTCATGGTCGCAAATTAATGTACCGACGGAAAGGTCTTGTCACAAGGAATATAACCCTATCTCTAACAGTTGAAAAGTTATGAGGAATGTTATAGTTTTTTCCCTCACAGAAAATTGAACGAACTGACAGACAGACCAAATTCTAGATGTCTGCTACTTTTTTAATTCGGGGGCATAATAACTACACAAAACATACTACAAATGCACCAAGTTTGATCAAAAGCTTCTCAATTTTTCCATGACGCTTCTGTTTTCTCTTGTAGCTATAAATGAAGATCAAAATAGCAAAAAAAAATATAAAATAACAAAAGGGCCGTAAGTGATCATTTGCATATCTCTTTATTTTCTGTAGTGACACTACATCATGTAGGAATATGACAGGCATCTTTCAGATCAATACCATTGTAGCAGAAGTTGAATGACTTTATATTTTTAAAAAAATTTTTTAGCAGGACACATATTTCAAAGACTTTTTGCAGAGTTTACACACTGTCCTGCAAACACGAATTCATGACTAAGCCAAACTTTTCTACAAATTTTGTGCAAAAATTTGGTTGCACTGGAATAAGTACAATTACATCAACTAAGAGAATGCAGAGGTCGAACAAACTACACTGAGTAACACATGATGGCACCGGAAAACAGATAAGAACTTATATCATTTTCATGGTTAGATATTGTAAAACTCAGGGATGATAACCCTGTACCCTCCACGTGGCAAGAAACTGGATGCAATAGATAAATAAGTTTTTATTTAGTACATGTATTTGTATACAGTATAATGTGATGATATGAGACCAGTAATAAAATCAGATGTGTTGGTGAGACACTGATGCTCTTGACAGCAGTAAACAAAAAGTTCTATATATATGCAAAGATTGCATAAAGAGATCAAGTTTTGGACCAACAAACAATGGAAAGATACTACAAGTATTATATGAATATATCAAAGCTTTGACCAAGTCAACGTTATTACAGTTACATTTGGGCATACTGAGAAAAATTATTTTAGAAATAATGGAATTTCTCATGTAATTCAAATGTTTTATTTTCAAAATTCTAGCATTAAAACCTTTTTTTTTTAACAACATGTAGATACAGAACATTTTGTGCGTCAATATCATATGAAGCCAAAAGAAAAAGATATGAATGTTTCCTATAACCCGACCGACCCTAATTTTAGGCCCTGTCCCTAAACTTTTTTATTGCACTTTCAATAGAAAATAATTCTTATATTCAATTTTTGCCTTAAAATGTAGTTTTTGATATCCAGGGGAAAATGTGTTAGGGCAAAAAGCAAGTGTCACTTGTGAGTGGTCCATTTAAAACTTGATATTGACATATCGCTAGCATCGAAGATATTCTACAAAATACACTGTAATGATAATTGCTCTATGTAAACACATGTTGCAATATATGACACTGAAACCATATGCAATATTGATGTTGAAAAATGGAAACTTTATCCTAAAAATAATGTTGGATGGTAAAACCTAGCAAGACATTTGCGCATCTCGCCCTCTAATTTGAGAAATACAGATTTTGTATCCACAATGGAGTATATCATTTGTCCCTTTCCTCAAACTTACATAAAACATTCAATATAATAGTACATATATAAAGCATTTACATCAAATAAAATTTTTGAACAAGAGCAAAGCCAAATGTGGCATCCCTTTGCATAGAAGCAATATCCATGGTACTAAACTGACCTTGACTTTTGTAAAGAAATAGGGATCTTTCTCTTCTTATACTTATGCTATTTGTGAAGTATGAACTCAATAGAGCCAATATTGTGACTTCTAGTGTGTCTAGAAGGTTTTGTTACTGACATATCGTGCAACCACACACGCACCAACACACGAACGGCACTGTTACTATATCCCTTCCCCCCCCCTGCAATGCTGTTGCAAGGGGATAATTATGCTCAATCAGAAAAATAATGAATACCATGCCTTAAACATCACTGTCCAAATTTTGTGTAACTTTCTAACTTCATCTCTCACCTTCAAAAAACAAAAAACACTGAGGATCATGGATCAATTTTTTGTTCTGTTCTGTTCTGTTCAATGTTGGTGCTTTTATGTTCACTTCAGAAATGTTAAATATCACTTACAACACCACCCACATTCATCACTATGTCTTCAATAACCGAGCCTTGTAAAGTTTCTTTCTTCTTCTCCCAGAATGAACATTTTGTTAAATCTGAATACAGCACAGATATCAAATTCCATGGATAAATCATCTTCTCATTTTTTTCTTAAAGTTTTCATAATGGAAATCGTCTGTCGCTTTTTGTTGGGGGCCGTCTTTGGATCCACCTGTGGTAAAAAAATTATGGTGTTGAGCAACTTTTCCACATTTATTGAGTTCAAAATATTTTTAAATAGATATTACTTGATCATACATTTTTTTATACATTCACTGAAAAACTAGAGCTGTCTTAACATGACAAAAATCACCCCTCGACAACAAAGTTGAAACATGCAATAATTCATCCCAAGATACATCACTGGTATAAGATTAATGAATGTGTGCCTAGTACCTTATGAGAAACTTGCTTTGTTACACTTCTTCTCTGGTCAGACAAATGGACAGGGTGATTCCTATTTACCCCCCACCCTAAAACGCAGTGGGAGGAGGTTTAAATGGTGTTCTTTTGTTGTTTTATATTGCATCTAGATTATTCACTACCATTATGAGAACAATGGTCAACCAAATTAATGAAAAAGATTCTCATGACCTCATGATCCAGTTTTCATTTTGACTTGCAGTTTTTCAGTTCAGTGTTTGTTTTTATTCTCTTTTCTGAGTATGTAATCAATCTCTGAGTGGTTAATTAAACAAGAAATCAATACAATCTCAGGAAGTTGGTTGGTTGGTTGATTGGTGTTTTACGTTGCTTTCAACAATATTACAGCTATATCGCGACATGGAAGCAAGAGGTTACCAGCCTCTTAAACATAGTGGCGCAACACGGGAATCCAACCCGGATCGTTGGCGCCCATCTCAGGAAGAGATGAATATTTCTAGACTTTTGTATATTATTAAAATCATTTTAAAATCTACACAAGGTATTAGGCTAACTGTCTTATGTGTAAAAATTAACCAAAACACTTCGACTGCACTGTAGTAGGGTCAAATCTTCTATTCGATGCACATAATGATGATCCCAAATACAAATAATTCCAATTTTGACACTCTATTGCTTACTTACAATAATTAAGATATCTCTTTTTTGAGAAGTTTCTATGTGAGAATTTGCAACAATATTGAATTAGATTATATTCATCAAAAGAAGGTGAATTCAAAGGCTAAAAATAAATTCTTAGCAAAAATTAAGGAGTTTAGTTTTGAATCTAAATACCCCAAAAATCAGTCATAACGAGAAAAAATTTCATTGAGCAACAGATCTATAAAATGGCAACACAATGATGTATGGGACATACTCCAACAAAACAGAGAACATGTTGTAAGATCTAATAAGGCCCCGTTTTGCATGTAGGTTCAAATCTAACAAAAAGATTGACCCAGATGTAACTAAAACAACTAAAATTAACTTTTTACATTGTTAGTCTTAACAAAGGAACTTTCTGTGATGAGAATTGCCAAGTTTATGTTAAAAATTCTAGTTATGTTGTTTTCAGGAGTCCTACTTAAACATTTCATGAAGTTCAATACACGAAATTCAACAGAAGTTCACTTCAAATGGAGATTTAAGGTTACTGCTATTTCACTTATTTAAGAGGCGTCATCTCCTGGAAGCATGATCTAATAATTTTCACCTATTCAACTGACCCACCAGAAGCAGTGAGGGACCTTTTATGTCAGGGTTCGACATTAACGCTTGTCCGCTTGTCCAGTACCAGTGAAAATTGTTCACGGACAAGAGAAACTTGCTAAGTACTTGTCCGATTGGACAAGTGATTTTTCTGTAAAGAAGATTTAAAACATAAAACAAGAAAAGAAGAAACTGAATTGTAATCTGTTTTATTAAAATTTAAAGTTGAAGGAAGTGAGAGAACAACGATTAGAAAGTTTATTCTCAAAACGAGGTCAGCAACTTTAAAATCGGGATCGAAGTTCACTTGTTGGGCAATTTGGTCGTTATTTCTCTGTTTTTTTTTCTGATTTGCAATTAGTAAATACTCTTACCCAGAAGCTCTGTATATTCATTAATACAATGAGTAAATTGTTTAAAATTTATTTCATTCATTACAGTAGTTATAGAAATTCAGTAATGACAAATTTTCAGACAAGTAAAATTCATATTTGAACAAATAAATTTCATGGCTTCTTGTCCGAATAAACAAGTAGAGAAAAATGTTAATGTTGGGCCCTGTATGTGTCAAAATATACTGTGACATAAGCCTTTAGGCCAATTAAAATTGAAATTAATTTCTCAGGTACTGCCAGATCACTAAACTCATCGCCACATATGAAATTTTTATATATGGTTTTTCAGATTTCCCATTCCTCTCTCTTTTTTTTTTTATCTTTTCGTATTTTCCGATCAAATTTTTTTTAAAACGTTCAACAGATACTATCTTCAAGCATGATAAAGTTGACTAAAAATGAATGTGATCATGTCTGAGGCATCAACAATTTTACCTTGGACGATAATTGGGGGTTAAAGAGGAGAATGTGACCTAAATTAACCTTACCTCAGCATTTTTAATTCCCAATGCGATCTTGGTAACTTGGAATTTGTTATTTTCCCGATATACATTATACATATGATTATAAAAAAAGGTACCTGAGAAACTAATTTTGTTCGGCTTAGTTTAACTGTTTCACTTGAATGACAATAACAAAATCAAAGATGACAAATTATCTAAAACGCTTTCACACATCATGGATCAGACATTGTTTACAGATAAGATCTAGTACGATACCACTTGACCAATCTGCACCTATAGCTAAGCCGGCATGGCCTAGTGGTATCACACTGAACTCCTAATCGGGAGGCCAATTCCCGCTCTGGTCATGCTGGTGTCCTGTCTTTAGGATGAGACAGTAAAAGCTGAGGCCCCGTGTTGTGTTATACATGGCACGTTAAAGATCCCTCACTGCTTCTGGTGGGTACGTTGCATAGAGCAAAATTTGTATGCCCCGCATCAGGCAGATGCCGTCACCATATACGTGAAATATTCGAGGTGTGACGTTAAACAAAAATCAATCAATCAATCAATCATATATTGCTTTTCATAACCCCAAAATGAAAGTACCATGAAATTTTTTTAGGATCAACCAGATGACTGGGAAAATGATGGTGGCTAAGACTGATAAAAGTCTAACTCATGCCTTTTCACATTAAATGATAAGATTATTATCTGGCATGGCAAGCAGAACTAATTATCTTACACACACTAACCTGCTGAAGTCTTCAAGCGATCCACATCGCCAACTCTAACTGGTTCTGGCTTAGGAGCCTCAGATGGTTTCTTCAGAATAGGGGCTGTATCTTCAATGTTAACTGGAATGGGACGAATTATTTATTAACGCAAAGACCTTATACATGAGGTTTTTTTAAATGCCACTTATGTTCAATAGCTCTCCATTCAATTAATTTTTACATGAAGAAAAACATACTCTCCTCTAATTTGTTTTGATAGACTACTTATATGTCTTTTTCAATTCAATTTGCATACAGCATCATCATGACAATGCAGTTCTTTTACATTTAGTTCCACTTTAATTGATAATTGATAATTGATATACTAATACCTTTAGATCTAAACTTAATTATAAGACTTGAGTTGAGATAATTACTAACTTCTTGAAGGAAAAACTTGAACATTACAGTAAAGAAGAAATAACAAGATGTGTTGTGAAACATGAATGCCTTCCCGGTGGCAACAAAGTCCAAATAAGGCAAATTTTGAAATGTAGGTCAAAGGTCACAGTCAAGGTCATGAAGTCAATGACCTTGATGTAATTCGAAAGGATTTTAATAGTAGAGCACGCATGCCAGATATGAAGTTTATATCTTTCACCGTTCCAGAAGTTACGTCAAAAGGGAAGTTGATAACGGACAGACAAGCAGACAAACAATCAAACAGACAGACAGATAAAAAATGATATGCCCCCCATCTATCAATGCAGAGGCATAAAATGCAGATCACTTTGGTAAGTCACACTTATATGGACCAGAAAAAAATAGTGCAAGAATTCGACGTAGATGTTTAATGATATACTTGTACTTATTATACTTGAATCCAGGCTTAAATATTGGTCCAACTTAACTAGAAGTTAGATATGAAATTGAAACTGTTCTAATTTTTTTGCATAGGAGTACTTGGAGGTCTGTAACAGTGACTTACATCGATTATGTTGAGCAAAGTTGACTGCCATGTTAGTAGGAACAAAGTCAGACACTTCATTTTCTTGTTTCTTCATTCTCTCTAGTAACAAAGTGTGCTTGGCATTTTCTGTAGCTTCAATGTTGCTAATCTTAGCACTTAAAAAAATAACACCATACCATAATATATCCGTCTATGACAGGCATATAAAAATTAGCAAGCTTTTACAAAATTTTTAAAAAGTAGCCCCAAGTACTTCATTCCTACCAAGTTTGATCAAAATCTGTCACATGGTGCAGGTTAATCTTTGATAACTATACTGAGAACTACACCACAAAAGGATAGAGATCCTCAAAAAAGCTGCCATTTCCTTAATATTGGACTATATAATAAGATTTCTTAATTGTAAGTGCCAGAATAAGTATATAATTTACAATGATACTTTTTACAAGAGGATTATGATTTTTGCAATTTATTTGCTTCATTGTGTTTTTGGGCAAGAGAAATGATCAGGAAGTCATTAACTTCTATAGAACATTTCACTGTTGCTGCATTACTGACGTTTTGGTTGTTAAATGATGACGCATCCCGTAAAATCTTTTACGTCATAATAAGGAATTGATTGTCTCTGACGTCATTTTGTGGGAACATTTTTGATTTTACCAACCAAAAAGTCATCCCACCGTAATACTGAAGGGGTCTATACAGTTTTATATCATTAAAAATTGTCAGTGGGGTAAACCTTTGCATTTACATATAGTTAATGATACCCAATGAATTAAGTCACATATTCAAATTGACCTACTCAATTCCAAGATCCACTTCTGGAATACCAGACAGCATTTGATTGGACAACATGTCTTCTGTCTTCTTGTTTCTGGATTCTATTTTCAGGTTCTCAGGTAGGGCATAAAGTGTATCCTCTTTTTGTTGTTTCCTGAAAAATGAAAATAAAAAAAAATTAATTAAATTTTTATTCTACATGTAATTCTTCTCAGTACATACTTTCAATATTGCTTGTTTACAGGTACCAAGAATATATTCATTTCTGGTAAAAAAAAATCTGAAAGATAGTATTAAAAGAAACTCATGTATTCCTTGCACAGATAGTTAAAACAGTATTGTGACAAAAGGACAGGGGTACCAATGGGAAGATAGTACTGTGCTTACTAAATGTCATTTATTTTATACCTGTTCGTTAATTGTTTAATATCAAGTCAAGTTTATCTCACTCATACAGAGCTCAAAATTGGCAAAAGTTTTGGGTCGTCAAATTGGCAAATTTAAAGAAAACTTGGACGACCTCCATTATATTTACTGGAATTTTAGGTTGTCCAAAGATATTTTAGGTTGCTTTTGACAACTGGACAACTGCTAATTTTGAACATGTCCTGAATTAGGAAAACTTTGTCAACAATTGTTGAACACTGTCAATTATGAAAGAACTCAGATATTGTTACTACACCTAGAAAAAACACATGTAGGGATATTTTTTTTAAATATTCTTGATAGATATATTTTGATGTACTTCAATTTTTTAAATGACATCAACTTCGACAGTTCAGAATTGAATTTTCAGCTATACTTTGAAAAAAGAAAACTATTCTACAGTGGGAAATATTCACCCTTTGCAACATGTACCTTTGGCAAAATAATAATGACTATAAAATTATAATACAATACCTATATAACATGCAGTATTATATCTAATATAGATCTTACAAATACAATACTCTATATCACATGTAAGTAACTCACAGTTTATCTGGACTGTCATCTTTTAAATGACCTTTTCTTTTTGCCAACTCTTCCTCCACATATTTCAACCTAAGAATATAAAGACATAATGCTCTGTACTAAATAAGACATTTTACTTGTTCGAAGTGAAAGGTAGAGTATATACGACCATCTTAATTTGAGATGACACAAAACAGAATTTCTGACATATGTATCAGTGGTTTGATTTTAGTGAAATGTTAGGCATTCTATATCCTGCATGGTACATGTATAAAATGGGTTCTCTAAAATGTAATTAAGAGTTGTAATGCTGTGATTTTCACTGTGTACAATTGAGCAAAATCTGAGTTGATATATATATATATGTATGGGTGGGTGTGTGCTTGGTTTGGTGCAAGGTATGAAATGTGTTATATTCAGTTAAGAATAATTTCAAGTATAATAATAAAAATTCATCATTTTTCATCATGATAATAATTTTGTCCGTTCCAGTTTAGACTGAGTTTTATTTCAATCCAAAATGACCTTTTTCTAATTGATCTTGAATTTCATTCAATGCAGACATACAATAACAATGAATATGAAATTGTAAAACATTTTACAGGACATTTGGTCTGGTAAATTAGGACGATTCACCACACCAAAGCAACTTTTATCAGACCGATAACAAAATGTACATTTTCAGAAAGATAGTCACAAAAATCATACAAATGCTCACTTCAATTTTCATTGGTTTATTGTGAATCTCTGGCAAGTAAAAACACAATTCTCCAATTGTCTTCTTCAACAAAATCAATACAATAATCATCATTGTCAAAATGAAAGGGCCTTTAAAACTTCTGTTTCTCTTTTAGTTTTTGTTTATCTTCACCGGACAATCAGTCCGAAAATTTAAAGTTATTTACGGGACGGACAGCATAATTACCAGACTTGTCCGTCGGTCGACGATATTTCATTTTCACTGCAATAATTTGTAAAAATTTGTGTCATTTTACTCTGACGTTACTATACTAGCATTAATGTCATAATGAAAATCCCAGCAAATCGTAGCATGTCTGGCATAAGGCCCCTTACATCATGTAAAAGTAGGATAACATATGTTGATGGATGCCAATAACAAAGATATCATGAAAAGTAGCCTGGGAAGGAGAATTCAAAATCAAACAATGAATGTAATATCTATTGTCTGGAAACAATGGTTTTGCTGTTGAGATGAAGGAAGTGTGAATATTACTCATCATTTTGAAATAGATTTAATATCATAAGAATCAAATCCAGCGTAACAATATAACAGCAAAATATTATGATATGTGTCACATCATGATCTTGGTATACTGTTTTCTACCCTAAAACCTTTATCACATAATACCTTAAACAATTAAAGTATGGCAAAGTATTGTAAGTATGGCAAAGTATTGTAATATGTATCATATCAAGACCTATGCATATTGTTTCTATCCTAAACCGTTTATCATTATAGTATATCATATATAATTACTAATATACATATTTTACAATGAGGGGAGCATATCGTTTCTACCCTTGAACCTTTATCATAATTTATTACATTTCAGTATCTTCGTCTCTTCTGTTAGTTTCTGCTGCAAATGCCGTCCCAATGGCCTCCATATCCTCTGTTGATAGCTTTCTGTTGCAGAAAAGAAAAAGATAAAGTTTGTTTTTGAAAAAAGTAACATTGATTCTAATACCTCATGTTCGCCTATCTTTGTGACCTTGACAATGAATATCTTCTGACAAAGTCCTTGACATACAACAATTGTTTTATTATACAATTTATTCATACAACAAGCTGAGAGCAACAAAATTTCATTATTATACATAATAATGTAAAATACAAAAGTAACTAGTGTTACATGACAATGGTACTAACAGCAATGTACCACAATGGACATTCACGGATCCCTGATATCAGAAGTGAGACCAGGTGCCCAGGAGGAGTGAGCATCTCCTGTTTGGCTAGCCATACTCATCATGAATGCCCTTACATGCACACGAAACAAATATAATTCAGCACTGTACATATATACATGAATGTGAACAAACACTGTGTACATTGTAGAATGTGCCACTGCCACATAACATCAGGAAAAAGGGTATAATAACACTTAAGTCAATACCTCCGCAAAGAACTTATTAAGAATATTAAGAAGCATTTTTCATTTCACGATGAGATAATCTAGCATTAGAAATATTTTTTGATGAACTGAGAAATGTTCAGGTGTCAATAACCAATGTAGGTATAGTAAACCATTCATAAGTCATAGATTCAGCATAAAGTTCCGTCAAACTTATCATGCTTATGGCCAATCAAGACCACTTGCACTTTGGTAAAATCTATTTAGTTAAATACAGTAGCAGTGAAAATACTTACTTCTTTTTCAAAGCTTTCATGTCCACCATACCTCCTGTTTCCCTTTTAAATGGATCACTCTGGAAAAAGTAAACTTTGCATGAGAATATGGCATCTCACGAAATCCATTTATTCAACAGTAACAATTGATTTTATATGAATAATCTAATTTTGTACTTTTTAACCTTTCAATATTTAACATTGATATCCATGAATTAAAACAACGACATGAACAAGATTTGTTTTTACATTATGAGATAATTGTTACGCCTCTTAACTCCGATAAGTTCTAAATTTTGTACTTAGTCTAACTAAACATTTTGACATTCAAATAAATCATGATTTTTTTTTTTCATTATTCAATAGTACTTTTGTTGTTATTGTTGCAAACAGAAATAAAAACAAAAATTATACAAAAATCTGTAGCAAGTCCCCAAAGAAATCAAAGAGAAAGCGAATCAAGTTTTTAATTTTTTGCATACATTTTTACATGAAACAAATAAAATCATGAAAATAAATGTATTCTTATTACGGTATACTAAAAAAGTAAGAGACCATAAACAGGGTTTCAGATAAACAAGAATACCGATGTAACAGCTTCTATTTTTGGCATCTTTTTCCCAAGAGCTAAAGCAGCTGCACTGACTCCATTCTGTTTATCCCTCAGCTTCTGAAGTTCTTTAATGTCTTGAAGTGTGGCCCTGTGAGTGTGAGAACACAATATCAATCATATCCAACACACTTATGTTACTTATCCTAAACTGGATTAGCTCAATTAATCAGTATGGCACTTGGTTTGTGACCAAGGGTTCCCAGGTTCAAGTCCCACCAGTGGCTCAGAAGTGTCCTGTGTTTTGGATGAGACCTTAAATTTTAATGATATGATTACAGTGGGTTTTTTTTCTTCAAATCAGACCCTTATATGTAACCTTGCCCTCAGGTGTAATAATGTATATTCTCTCATATCTGCGTATTTGATACAAAGCAGGCCCATGTAATACAGCTATGTGATATTCATGTGTATTACATACCATGACGTCATTGTGACGGCATTATTTCCGCACCGAACACGACGACAACGTCTCAATAAAAAGTCAATTAAAAACTCTTTTTTCTACATTGTGTTACATCTTTAAGGCTGAGAGACTAACGTTCACGGTTTATTCATTAAGAATACACCATTTTTGGGGACGCTGAACACAAATATGACAAAAATTTCCTGATTCGATAAAGTTGAATATTTTCTGATTTTTTGGAAATTCAATATTCCGTCAAAAATATGAGAGAAAAATACTCTTTTATAGGTTGCTAAGAAAGATGCATCAGTTTCACCCTCGGGGTCTCAAAATCATGCCAAACCCTTGGCAAGCCTCGGGTTTTATTTGATATTGAGACCTGAGTCTCTGATGTATTTTTCACAGCAGCCTATAAAAGAGTCTCATAGGACCGGACTGGTTTGAACTGTCTGACGAAACATCCAAGGCCAATATGACTGAAGGCAGAAAAGGGCTAAATTGTCCGGTGGTTAAATAATCTTTTTCGAGGTTCTAGCATGTGACCGTTTATAACAGCGCTCATTAAAACTAGTACGTGGATGCCGACACAGACTTGAGGAAGTCCGACTTGAAAACGAAACATTGTGACTTCTCTAAAAGTTAATTCAAACATTGATATATCGCTAGAAAAGATGGCCTAAAGCGTAATTAAGAAATATTTACATCCATTCACACTTATACTATGCATAACAATTAAGCTTATGTTGTTAATTTTTTAAATTAGACGAATATCCGTCTTGATATCCAAAGTCGGATGTCAATTTCCGCATACTAGTTTTAGTGACTTTGTGTCAGTTCAGTGCCTCAAAATGAAAAAATATAGGACCTCAGTTGTGAATATCTGGCATTGAAACGAATAAGTATGCCCACAACAATTCATGTAGAAAGTTTCACGAAGAAATATTTTGAACTTTTAGAAAAATCACAATTTTTCATTTTCAAGTCAGATTTTCTCAAGTCCACGTCGGCCTCTGCGCACTAGTTTTAATGAGCACTGTTTATTCTGCTGTTGTTTATTATTGCCACTCGCCAGAATCTCTTTTCAGTCTTTCTTTACGTTATTCAGGTTTCTGTGATTTGACACCCCCTGTGTACTAACGATCAAAAACACTTTTGTTTCCTGCAGAATGCAGATCACAGATAATATCCAAACGTATTTCTTTTCATGTTCTTGTAACATTAATGATTTTCCATCGTACAGTCATATACCTAGCTTCAATATTTCGCCACACCAAACATTATTTATTATCGGCTATTTATTTGGTTTGGTGGGGCTTCAATGCCGTGCCTATGATGGCTTCGGTGCAGGGCTGATTTTGATTCACAATCGACATCTTTTGCACAATTGCAGGAAATAATGTCATAGGTAAGTAGTACATACTTTATATTAATTAAAAACTGCAAGCTCTCTTGTAAAGCATCCATTTAACATACATTATTTCAAGTGTAAACTTTCATAGCGATTTGAAAACTTTACCAGTCAGCCATTTGCAATGACGTCGTGGGAATAAATAAGTCACGATGTCACATGGTTTCCTTATTTGGGATCAATTTCCTTTTATGGAAAATCGTAGTAAACATTATATTAAGGCTTGTATAACACATAAATAAGGCTATATCTTGACATTTTAGTTCCAAAAGTTGGCAAAATGGACACTGAAAGGGTGGGTCAAGAAGCATTAACCCAACTCCAAATTGAATATGTTTTAAAAATTCTATTATAATGTTTACTACAATTCTCCATAATAGAAAATTGATCTAATAAGGAAACCATGTGACATTGCGACTCATTTATCCCCATAACGTCATTGCAAATGGCCGACTGTTAAAGTTTTCAAATCGCTACGAAAGATTACACTTGAAATAATGTATGTTCAATGGATGCTTTACAATAGAGCTTGCAGTTTTTAATTAATGTAATTTATGTACTACTTGCCTGTGACCTTATTTCCTGCAATTGTGCAAAAAATGCCGATTGTGAATCACAATTGTCTCTGCGCCGAAGCCAGCATAGTCATGGCATTGAAGCCCCACCAAACAATATAAATAGTCGATAATAAATAACGTTTGGTGTGGCGAAATATTGAAGCTATAGCGATCCATAGAATTACAGAAATCACCAAAATCCCCGGGTATTTATAGAAATCCCCTCAAAAAACACAGATATATTAAACAACAATTGATAGACTTATAACCATTTTATTTTTCTAATTTTAATGATCCACTACTGGCGGCCATGTTGGATTGGAAGTATACATAACAGTGTCAGAGTTTTGTTATACTTTATAATATAAACTGTATAAGATGTTCATACTTGTAAATTAACATAAACCGATCATAAGGTTAAAATCTAGCAAAGACAGTTAAGTACAACTTTATCTACGTCATTTAATTATATACGTTTGAAATTAACAAACACCGTAACAAGCGACACCAATATATAATACATACATTTACTGAATTCAACAATAACAAGCCTCTTTGTGAAATACATTTGCCATTTATTGCGGGTCAGACTACTTTAAGCCCACGGAAGATTTTGAGCCCACCGTAAGTCCACTGTAAGCCCACCGTCTTCCTAGGGGATATTATGTATATTTGTTGATATATATCGATAGGTTGACTTAAAATATGTGTCTAAAGAAATTTCTAAACAGATTCAACACATATTAACTATGTAAAGTCCTTTTATGTTACGGGGTTTCTTTTTGTTTTGGTCGCCATTTTTAAAGAACGATAACTCTGATTACATTAGATCTATCTACTATTATCAGAGATATGTCTCTGCTATTATATTACCTACTATTACTTTTTATGAAGTATATTTCATAATTTGTTTACTTAATCTATTAATAAATATGATTTAATATTTGTACCAAATAACATAAATTCAGTACAAGTTTTCTCTAACTACAATGTAACCAATGTATCTAATTTGATATGACATCAAATGATTACGTACACTAATATCTCTGCATCGAGAACAAATGCAGGTGATTGACAATACATTCAAAATGCGTTTCTAAATTCATTGTTAATCCCGAAATGGACGTAAACTCGTATACAGTGTATATGACAAATGAAACGTTTATGCAGAATTCACCCGCGGGGCATGGATCACTTCTTTACCAACACCTGGTAATTGACTGTTAATTATTTAATGCCGATGACGTATGGGGTGTTTATTTAGCAATCAGTTTTAATATTCGTGATAAAGAACGTGTGACATAATCAGAGCTGTTAATGAAATGTATCTATATACACACGTTAAATTACAAATCAACAAGAAATTCTTTTTATTCATGCATTAAAGATCAAGATAATTCGAATTGATGATGTTTTATGTTCTTGGCCGATGCCGGTTGTTGATTAATTACCATCATCTTTATCCAACGTCACAGCGTGCGCCAGGGATTGACTTGGTTTCACATGTCTTCATGTCTATAATCAGGGACGTATATATTTTTAATATCTATATATAGATATATATACGTCCCTGGTATTTCGAAATTGACCTCAGTTTAGTACAGACATATAATATATGTGTTATATATATTTCTCTAGCACAATGTACGTGTCGCATTTCTCAGAATTCAAGTGCGGACAGGGCGCGTCTGCCATTGAAAGAATCTGTTAATCAATCGATGTCAATTGCTAACTGTAGTTTACTCTTATAATTCATAACATTATTAAGGATTTTACTTAGGCAGAGTAGCTGAAAAATTAACATCAGTTATTTCAGTCAAAGACATAGATTACTTCAGTTTTTGAAAGTAGTCTTCGTCTCTGTTTCAACTGATTAAAATCAATCAAAAACTGAAAAGAGTGTCTTATATATTATACAACGGTATCCTTGTGGAAGGTTTAACTTGTTTTGGGTTTTTATTTTTCATACATTAATTTTTGGTAAATTCTGAATATTTCATTCCATATCTATTATAGCCTGAAATGATTTAATTAAATACGCGCCATCCACTGTCACTAGAACTTTCACTGAAAAAGATGAAAATAATAAATTCAAAATAACACATACATTACTTCCGCGTTAATTTCTATCTATTTATTATTTTATTATTAGATTTTTCTTTGTAAGTCAAATCAAGGACGTTTAATTTGTTTAGATATATAAGTCCCTAATGAAATAAAATGCAGTATTTTTTCTCGGACATCACCTCAGTTTTGCCGTATCAGTCTAGAGTTATCGTTCTTTAAAATGGCGACCCAACCATTCATAGATGTTAGACAATATAAATTGACTTTTCATAGTTATTAGGCGTTGAATTTTTACAAAAATTTGTATGGACACATATTTTAAGTCAACCTATCGATATATATCAACAAATATACATAATATTCCCTAGGAACACAGTGGGCTTACAGTGGACTTACGGTGGGCTTAAAATCTTCCGTGGGCTTAAAGTAGTCTGACCGATTTATTGCAGGTATTTTGAAAATAGAATTAATCAATACTACTGTTTAATCTACGACTGCGTTATGTATGTGAAACTTGCTATAAGGGTGAATGATGGTCCTATCTATTTACATATCGGTTATTTTTGATAAAGTAATGGAGATTTCAGTGTTTTTTACGGGGATTTCTGTAAATACATGGGGATTTCAGTGATTTCTGTTATTCTATGGACCCAAGCTATAGTATAGTAAACCCCTTACAACACTGATAAATGTCAATATAAGTATCAAATTATTGACTAGAACCAGCTTTAACATTGACAATGATATTTACCCGGTATTTTCATTTTCATCGGAATCTTCGTCACTGTCTGATGACCGCCTGCGTCTTCGTATTGCCTTCGACTTTTTCAATTTCTTAAAATCCGCCATTTTGTTTTCAAAACCGGAAATATTTTAAATTGTAAAACTAGGCAAACGAAATCTGAACAAAATTTTCCGGAAATACGTTCAAATAAATATAACGATATATTAATTTCGTGGATACATGTAATATGTGCATTTCGACAACTTATATCTCTTCAGTGCGGATCAAGGTCCAAACAGTGGAAATTCGAGGTAGCAGGATTTTTTATCCTACATCCATGTTAATTCTTGTTTCTGCTTCAACTGAAGTTATTCCTACTTTTATGTTTTTATCATCAAAAATAGGGGACACCTCAAGAAGTTTTTGGTTAGTTACATATATAACTCACCATCTGTCGTAGTAACTCGTAGTTCAAACTCTCCAACTCGTGACAGTGACAAGGGCTTTAGATAAAAGAAGGAAACATATATAAGTGCAGTGGCGGATTTAGAGGGGGTTGGGGTCCGCCCCCCCCCCCCCCTTTTGGTCACATATTTACCAGTAAAAATCCAGATTTTGCACCAAAAATGCCTGAGAAATTTGGCTAATACCCATTTAGGCCCCCCTTTTTCGGAAATTCTGGATCCGCCACTGAAGTGCATTCTTTAGAATTCAGATATAAAAAAATAGAGAGGAAAAGTGTCAATTTTAGAGATATCTGTACTTCAAACTTTACATCGATTATGATGTTATAATTTGGATTAAAGTTGAAAAGTCGCAGATCTTTTTCTATTTCTTCATTCGTCGATATAAACAAAATCTAATTACAATCATTGCATACTTAAACATGTTCAAGTTGACATGATATTTTGTCAACTAGAAATTACATTGAGAGCGCCCCCCCCCCCCCTCCAAAAAAAATGTGTTCACCGTGTCACGTGGATGATATACTTATTGATACTCTGGGAGATCTTCTTTTAAGTCCTTGCCGATACTGCGATCGTCAGCTCCACCTTGGAGCCAGCCCCGCGTCACACAGCAATAAACATCGCATGTGATGTCGTGCATGGTGGTGTTGACATCGTAAGCGATGGTTTTTTTTTTACATCAGTTCACTGCATCGTAGTATTCTAATAAATTAATTGTTTTAATATTACATAAATATCACACTTTCCACGGGGCGCATTTCACTTTATCAACCCGGGAAAACAATATCAACTGGGGTGAAGTCAAGGAATTATAAGACAAACCACCAGTGCATCAACCAGTAAGATTACAAGAAATCAGCTTATTACTGAAGTATAATATATTCACATAAGCATAAATGTATGCTTGTATGCTCAGATATTCAGATTATTTGTATTGAAAGCATATCATATGAAGAAAGTACACAAATATAATTTAGTCTACACTCTGGCGGATCAAGAGAAGTTACTAGGGTTGCAATCTCCCCGGCCCCATCCCCACCGATAGAAAATAATACCTAAACTTTTTTTTTCAAAGTATAAAAATATAACTCCCCACCTTTCTCTTCCAAAATTTTGTCACCAGAGGACGGAACCTTGCTCTCCTCCTGCCCCTCCCCTTTTTTTCTAATTTCTGGATCTGCGTCAGTGAAAATGCACATTACAAAACTCCATTCCAATGTACATCAATGCAAATGATATACATGTTGTAGCCGTGCCGTGACTATCATTAGAAAATATCTTAAAATCAATATCAATCTGTTTTATGTTTTCCTGACGCATATTTATGATTTATATGTAATATTTTTTGTTTTGAATAATTGACTCTTTATGCCAGTTCGTGAGGGACTCTTGCTTTTGTTTCATAAATATTCTATATTTGTCATATCTAATGTTCTATCTATACTGTAAACTCAAATGAAACCTACCGTATCTCTCTTTTTGTGCAAAGAATATTTTATTAATGAGATACAGTGTCCTTATTTTTTTTTTCCAATTTTATGATATATAATTTAACGGTAGGAAATTTATTTTAACTGCAATTGATTATTACTTTCCAAGCCTATCGGTCTCATTTGTTTCATCCGGTTGTAACATTGAAAACGTCTGAATTCAAAATGCCATGACAGGTTGGTGAATAATTATGCCTTTTAATGTAAAATACAGTTTAATGTTACATAACTATCGAATGTTGTCACAATTGGAAGATCTCTCCTAAATCCCATTATAACAAAATGTGGGATTTATATTATACGGATGTTTTTTGTATTTATTATTGCTACCCGCGGTAGGAAGTCGAGGCGTGGGAGGTAAATCCGAAGTGGAGAGAGGCACGGGAATCTCTATTACTTATTTTCAGTGCCCAAAGGTGAGGTTAATATATATATATATATATTTATTTTCGGCGTCCAGAAGGGAAGTTTATTGATTGATATTATTTTTTTACTTTTCGGTCCCCAGAGGGGTGGTTTATTTCATTGTTTTCGGTTCCTAGAGGGGAGGTTTAATTTATCATTTTCGGTGCACTGAGGGGAGGCGGGAGGGGGGTGTAATTTTTTTTACGGTGCCCAGAGGGGAAGTTTATTTTTGACCTTGTTAATGTGATCAGCTAGTCCAAGATACAATGACTATAAAAGCAATTTTATATGCCCATCGTAGACTGACGTATTATGATAGGGCATTTTGGGTCTGTATGTCTGTCTGTCCAGGGATCTGTCCGCACATTGTAAACAAAATACAGACAATACCAATTAAGCTAGGACTTTCAAACTTTGTACACTTATTTCTTCTGACATGAGCACGCAGTCTATTGATTTTCAATATAAATGTCGAAGGTCAAGGTAATTTTGGGGGACACAAATGACATTTTGTTTTTATTTTATTTAATTATTTATTTCTATTTATTTTTTTATTATTTTTTTAGGAAGTTCCTTGTAAACAAGATACAGACCAGACTATTTATGCTAGAACCTCTAACTTGTTCTAATCACAGAAGAACAAAGTTTATTGATTTTCAAAGTCAAAGCAAAGGTCTAGGTCATTTTAGGTAATAAGTGGAAATTTTTTAGAAAAATGTTTTTGAAATTATGAAAAAATGTCATTTCTCATTTAAACTGTTAAATTAAAAAAATAATAAAATAAGAATTAGGTATGAACTTTAATATATATTACGGGTCATACCTCCAAGGCCAAGGTCACATTGCGTTTGACTGATTTAATCTTTTTAAGATATGCACATCAAAATATCAAGACATCATCTGTTGCGTTTGAAATACTATATGATAGGCGTAATATGCTACGTTAGCGTTGCTCTGTTTATACATTGGCTGGGTGTAGGTTTTGGTCGAAGCGAATTCAATTACGGTATATAGCGTGGGAGTTTTCCGACACCATAAAGGGGTGGCAATTCAACTGCTTCTGACACCCGACTAAACGCTAGCACAACGAATTTGTGACTTCTATTTTAATGATCAGTGATTCAGTAATATAATTGATACCCCCAACGTGTATTTCATCGAGTTATTAATGAAATAAATTGGATATTAATTTAGTAGAGCTGGTCTTGGAAAATTATTGCTACGCTCCAGTTAGAAAATGGTCACTTCATTGAAATGTAAGTCGGAAATTAGTCGTGTAAGCGTTTGATCCTTGTTAGGAGTGGTTGAACTTTGGCAACTCAGTGTTGTCGGGAAACTCTCACGGTTTTATAAACTATTCGCTCTGACCAAACCCTATACAATGCCGGTATAAAAATTGGGTTTATGTTTCGAGAATCTCGGACTAGTGTTCAGTCAAAATCGGAGACCCTCCCCTAGTTATGAGAACTACGGTATGCCTCTCGTTGATGGTAGAGCCGTAAGAAACATTTCAAAAGTGGGAAGGGGGGTGGATTTCTGTTCGTTTATTAGCGTGATAAGATAATCGGTCCATGATCCGCAAAAAAAGTTGGAAGGGACGTCCCTCCCCCACCCAGTTCATACGGGACTTCATGATAGATACTATGTCTATGTTGGAAAATTATTGACATATGACAAATTAAGTAAAAGATCACTCCACTGAAACATAGGTACAATTTTGTCGTGTAGCCGATTAATTGTAGGCAGAAGCAGTTAAAACCTTCATATTTTATGAATGAAATCTCTCTGATCAAACCCACACAATGCCGATATGAAATGTGGGTTTAGGAATAGAAATCTCAAACTCTATAAATCACCAATTCAGTATTGCGAATGGGTTTTTAGTAATGTCTTCATTTGCATATGAGATTTTCACACCTGATTGTTCAACTGCAATGCACTTAATTAGAGAAATATAGCCGCGCTGAATTATCAAAGCTCGATTTAACTTTTCCTAAGGTACGCGCATTACATCAAAGCACGTTTCTGAGCATATGTGATCAATATTTTGAATTCTACAATGGATGTATCATTCCTGTTACATGTACTTTTGGAGACTTCACTACTGGACACTGCCCATTTTAAGTAAAGCCAAAACGAAAATGAAAAAAGAGAACGTCACGTGTTACACGGTGATGAAGTCTATGAATATTATCCAAGAAAAAAGTTGCTGACAATCTTGTTTTTATGAAACCATAATGAATATTTTAAAAGCTGTTTTAGGTACATATATTTATATTGATAAACATCAGATAAAGTTGAAACAAAATATCACATTAAAACAAACTTAATGTGCAAAATGTATACAAAATATGAATATGCCAAGCCTCTAATGCACTCCAAAAATATAGGACAAATACCTTACAATGGTGCAATTTGTTTAATAATAGCAATATCCATGTCATAAATGCTATTTAAAGTTTGCTTACTGTATATCGTGATATAATTTTGCACGTTGTCTTTGCGCGGCAGAGGACCGATCTTACGAGATCCCCCTCCGTGCAAAGAACGAGGGCGATAAGATATCACGATGCACAGCCAATATCCTTTTTATTATATATACCCTTCCTTCATTATGAAGCAAAAATGGATGAAATCAAAACATTTTTCAGTCAAAGAAACATTTTATCCTGTTTAAATTCAACACAACAACGCGCGCGTAGTAATAGTGACAGCCAGGATTCGAAACCGATCCAGAGTAAAATATGATAGAATATGGACCGGTTCGACTATATGTTGAGTATGTGGAAAAGGAAAGTAGGGTATAAGTACTGTCTGTCATCCAACAAAAAGTTCAGTCTCCAGGTTAATCAATTCATATTGTTGTTTTGAGATTTGTGAGAATAAACTGAGAATTGTCATTGTTGCTGCTCTTAGGGAGCAACCATTTGATTTTTATGAGGGGGGGGGGGGGGACAGGAAGACTTTTACCGGCCTGAATAATTTTTTTTTTTTTTGCCCAATTTCAGAGCCGGATTATTATTATTTTTCTTTTATTTATTTTTATTTATTTATTGGGTTTTTTGCCGGCCCTTCGGGTCGGATTAATTTTTCCCAAAAATTTGGGCTGGACTTTTTTTTTTTTTTGCAAATTTGATGAAAATCAAATGGTTGCTCCCTTAAGAGATGTTCTTTGCGATTTGTTGTTGTTTTTTTTTAAATTAGATTTACCCTTTTAGCTAATTTTGCATGGCTTTTGGTTTTATGAGTTTTGGACGGCTGAATTAGTTTTATCCATCAGCTTAACGTGCTTGCATTGGGACATTATGCAATAACTATACATTACACTGGTGCGTTCAGTAAGCCAATTTGATACTGACCGTTTGATAACTTAGATTTTATTGGACGCTGTACTGTGTCTTATTTAGAATATTAGAAAAAAAAAATAAATACTGACACCTCCCTGCACCCCACACCAACATGAGTATTTCTTAAATGAAAACATTCCAAGTAAAATGAACTTGAAGATGACAGAACTTGCACCTTTTCACATCTGTTAGCAATCTCTTCATCAGGTGGAGACGTATGTTATTTAGTTATGTAAATTCTCATAAACATGCTTGATATGAAACATTTTCAGACATTTTCCAGTTTTCCATTCTACTGTAGTTGCAGACTAAAAAGATATGTAAATCCACTTGTTTTCAAATATGCAATACATGGATATATCTAAAATATTTCAGATGCAAATGCGTGATAATCAACATCACCCGTATAGTTAGGTGAGTAACTATACATTTTTGTATCAAAACAATCACTAAGTGCTCTACAGTTTAAATTCTAATCTTAACTATGTAAATAGCTAAATTTTTCTCTGGAACCTGTCGTGTAACCTTTATTTGGTACAATATTCCTATTGATTCCTTTGCAGTTGGAATTGACAGGGAAACAGGAACTTGCATAATGGTTGTGAATAAAGGCATATTCAATATACATCCCTGTCTGAAACCCCCACATAATTTTTTTATCTGATGAATTGAATAATTTCCAATTCTATGCAAAGGTTAGCTGTAATGCTTGCCTATGTGAGGAATTTAGAGGAGGAATTTAAATTATCCATATGTAAATGTCTTATTAAGATGTAAAGAAACTCTATAATCAATTCAAACATCTGAAAATGGAGTTTAATTTGCATTTTTACATAACCTTGCTTAGCTCCAATCTTTATGGTTCAGTTAATGTTATGATTTTGTACGCAGTATAGAAGGACAATGCAAACTCTATGATGAAATGTTCAAATCATATACATTGTACCATGATATGTGCCTTAAATTTAAAACAGAGTTCAAAATGATTTATTACTTCCATCTATAAGGGGTCTCGCAATGATTCCTTGATCATCCAAATACAAAATGGTAAATTTAATAGTGTTGATGGTCTTATAACCCTTATCCGATAAATGAGAACGTCAAAATAACAACGAGTCGGGGTAGTGGTACATTATTGTAGTGAACGAGCTTTTTGAGCTGAAAAGAAAATCATTTAATTTTAAAAATAACACACATTTTGATTGGTTTAAAAATTTGTGGTATATCTTATCCACGATTTTTTTCTCTGACAACGTAATTTCCCGCGTTTTCTAAACTGTGACGTCAATATTCACACCCCCGCGGCAGAAATTTACAGATATTGAGAAATAGTGCATACTTACCATACCAATTCTGAGAATATAAAACATGTTTGAAAAGAAATTCAGATAAGGAATGAATCTTTTTTTCCCCTCGGGTGGAGGTATACCACGGGGAAAAAGGACAGAAAACTTATGCATCATGTGCTAAGCGGAATGATGAAGTTTCCGTCCTCTTTTTCGTGGAATACCGCTATCCGACCTTAAAACTCATTCTTCGATTTCTGAGGACTAGTTCTTTTAATCTGTAGGCAGTTTAGCTTTTGTCAATTATGCTAAAGATCGGAGCATACGATGCGGTGCGTTGACCTCTCTTCTTGTCACGACAAGTATCCATTTGTTTCACTGTTGGTTCACATTTCATTACATTTAGCTGTATTACTTTGTTAAATTCTTTTCTCAAAAGCTTCTCTTGATAACAGAATGTTAAGAGTTTTATGTAAGGTCCTATATAGTAAAAATGGCAACGATTGTACTTGAAATTAAAAAGTACGACTAAGATGACGTCAATGGAATTTGTAACGTTTTTTCTTAGCAATCTCGGCTAATTTTACCGTTTGCTTTGATAAATAAACTGTTTAACATTACGCCGTATTGAACAATTAAGAACATATACCACCAGGCGCGGATCAAAACTTTTGTCGAAAGGGGTCCATTTTCCGATGAATTTTCCGAGAGGGGACCCAAGTTTTGGTGAGTGAAATATTTATTTTAAATCGAAAAATAACAAAAGTAATATTCTTCGAATCTCAGGGTGGGTCCAGACCTTTGGTCCACCTTTCTTGACCCGCGCATGCACCACTATCCCATCTGGTACAATATCTAGGGTTCTGGTGTGATGTTTGCTTTCCCCATTGCGTATGACAATGCTTTACTCACACAGTGCTTTATTTTATTCACATAGAATATTTTGGACTTTCCCAAAGGAAAGATTCTGGAACGTATACCAGTTTTCCAAATCCCATATAAACATGCTAGTCATATGAAATAAACAATGAAGGAAATCATTACGTCTTTATATAAACAACACAAGTATATACCTCTTAGTTATCTATTGTTCTCTTTAGTATTAAACAATGAATTAAAAAACATGATTTTTCGATGTCAAGTTATGATATTAGGCAGTCTAATGGTTGACAAAGTTTTTTTGGTTTTTTTGTTTTTGTTTTTTGTTTTTTTGTTTGTATTTTTGGTTGTTTTTTGTTTTGTTTTTTGTTTTGTTTTTGTTTTTGTTTGGTTTGTGTGTGTGTGTGTGTTTTTTTTTTCTTTTAGGGGGTTGGGGATGTTTTGTTTTTGGTTTTTCTGCTTCTCTTTTTTTTTCTTTATGATGATGATGAAGACATGATTTATATAGGACAAAATCCTCAGATATAGGACTGTTTTAGGTTCCTCTATTCATCATAGGACAGCTGGGACCTATAGATTAGTTACAACGAGAAACATCACGAAAGGGTAAAACAGGTCCTCATGCACCAATAAAATGAAAAAAAAATATCTGAAATAATAATCGTAAAACGCCGCTGTCAGTAGGTAAGTTCTATGAGTTAAATGATGTTCCCACCCTTTGAAGCGAAAAAACCAACAAAATGATAAATGCAAAACGGATTAGTTTTAAGAATAAGTGAAATTTCTAAGATATTACTTTGTCTGATCCTGCTAATTAAGGTAAGCATGAAACGGCATTTGTAATGTTATGCTACTGATTTAGTTAAATATAATTTCTTTCATTCGATAATGACAAAGAAAATTGAAAAAGATTTTGTTATTATGCATGTACCTGCTTTTATTCAGCAGCCTTATCCAAAGGCGTGAGGAATCCAGTGACGAATCCTGGATTTCAGTAAAAAGGGAGGACACAAAAATCAAGTATTAGCCAAAATACTCAGCCATTTGGTGTGCCAAGTCTGGAGTTTTACTTATTATTTAAGTATTTTCAACCTTATCATTAGAATAATTGTACTTTGTAAATTTGTATAGAAAAAAGTGCCCCGGGCCCCCGACCTCCTCTAAATTTGCCACAGGAATCTATTACATGCGGATGTATCGTGACAAGGGATCACGGGGTTTACTGTACCACAAGCCAAGCACGCTGCAGATGGAGTTCATTGACAAACGCTGGGATGAATCAGATCAGTACTTTGCATGGAATCGGGTGTACCACAATCTGATTAAAACCATATCTTTATTCCGCTTCTCTATTTGTCCCATTTATCCGCCATGGGACAAGTAGAGATGCGGAATAAAGATATGGTTTTAATCAGATTGGGTGTACCCCTCGGGATCTATCTTCAGTTTATAGGTAAAATCTTATTTTTTCGATCTTTCCTTTTTACATGACTGTTGTCTGAAGTAAGGAAATAATTAAGAACACTTCATCTATACATGTATATGCATTTTCAACTGAATTTATATGCTGATAGGTATATATCTATAATAATATTAGTTATACAAGACAGAAACTTTGTATTACTTGTTACAATTAAACTGAAATCTTACACAATGATACACTCGAAATGTTTCGGACTTCTCATAAAAGAAGGGACATCATGTAAAACTCAAAGTGGGCGTGTAAAACTGGAGAACTCCAGCGAAGGGCGACGACTCCTCTAGGATTTCGAGACTGATATTAAGTATGATGTCCTGGTTTATTTAAGTGTGGTGCCACGCTTTACTTTAAAATTATGGCATGAAGGTTTATCTAATATGTTCTGACATTTTATTTTAAGTACAGTATGACGGTTCATGTAATTTATTATGGCATGACGGTTGATTTATGCATGATGTGAGGGTTTACCTAAGTATAGTACATGTGTGACGGTTTACTTTTAGTATGGTATGAGGGTGTATTCATGTATGGTGTAGCGGTTTATTCAAGTATGGTATGACGATTTATTTAATACAGACATGAGATACATACTGCCTTGTCATTGAACTAAGTCTTCCTTTGAGCAGAGAAATCTCTAGTACAAAAATAAAAATCAGTTTTAAAGAAAATATAATGCTGGTGACTAGAATATCTTGATAGCGTAGTGCGTCTTTGTGTAGAAATTAGCATTTTACCCTTTTTGCATTGATTGTAACAAACTGCACAATTACGGTGGTAGTACATGTAGAATGTCTTTAAAAGAGCCTGGTCCGACTGAAGTCGGGAAAAGTATAAAAAAAAATGCACTAAAAGAAACAACACAAACACTCTTTGCCGCAAATTTTCGGCCTCCTGGCCAGTATCGTTACCAAAGTCGATGTCGTTAACGAGATATGTCCGTTTTAAATTTGCAACATAACCACGTCAACTCTTTGAATATTGATGAGGACGGTCAGAGAAAATAATGTTACAATGAAACTCGAGCTTTGCCGAATTCTAACATTTGTTCCACTTTCCTATTTTTTTTTTTTTTCGCCTCTGAGTCTGTGTATAGTTTTTGCCTTTTCCCGTGCTCATATTCCTCCATGTGAACCATTGTTGTTTTCTGCAGTGAGTATCTGTGCACGTGTATGATTATGGGCGGAGCATCGCCTTATTTGGAGAATTGAAACCAACCGAATTTAATTCGGCTCAATTACTTTTATTCTACAAAAACGTTGAGGGATTTTAGTTTTAATTTTTGCAATCAACAAATTTTATAGTTTATGCAATACAGGAAAAATAAGATATCGTCGTAATTTATCCTTTTCATGCTATAATTTTCCAGTCTCGGACCAAGTCCCTTTAAATTACGTTAAAACAAATACAGTTTGTACAATGAAATTTGCCCTAACGGTTACCTCTTCTTAACATTTCAGTTCTTTTTTTTTTTTTTGTAAATGCCTACTACTGTAGAAAAGTCACTACTTAAACCTTCCCTTAAGTGGTATTTATACACGGGTTGAACTTTATATGTTATGATAATGAAAAAAAAAAACAAAAACAAAACAAAACAAAACAAAAAAAACGACAAGCTGTGTTTGTGAAACACCATAAAAGTCCAAAAAATTATTTTTAGCGTGAAGGTAATTTTCAAGGTCAAAAGGTCAGAGACCTTGGTGTCATTTGAAAGGACTTCATTAGTTGAGTACGCATGCGAAATATGAAGTCTCTATCCCTCACGGTTCAGAAGCTATGGCCAAGATTAAAGTTGACAACAGACAAACAGATAGACAGGATTGAAAACAATATGCTCTCGAACTATAAAAACACCGATGCTCTGCATACGCGGATCCATAAATTTCTGAAAGGAGGGGAATTGCAGTCTCCCATGATTAATGTTTTGCACCATTCGGGGCCGGGGGGGGGGGGGGGGGGGGGGTTTGCAGCCCAAAAAATCGCCGAAAATGACCTATTTTTGTAAAATTTTCCGTACGATACTCTAAATCCGCCAATGCTCTGTCACTGTGGATCTCGCTACAACTTAACTCAGAGCCGGAGGACAATCATGAACCGTGGAATAAGAGGCGAGACGATATGCCCAGAGGACTAGGTCAGAAGCTCCTACCTACAATCACTGAAATAACCAAGAGTATACGACCTGTATAAATAAATTTTGTACTGTAATGCACGAGGAAAGACAAAAAGAAGGATATATATTTCAATGACCTACTTCATAGTTCTGATTTTTCTTTCTGTCAGTAATATTCATTGTTGTTTCTGCATCAACAACTGTTGTCGATCATTTTCAAGCGATTGTATGAAAGGAAGTAATTTACTTATATACTACAACTAGAAACACCTCGCTATTTTCGTCACAAGCTGGAGAAAAAGCGTATGAATAGCGTCTTATTTGAGTAATTTAGCGGAACAGTAATGAATAACAAGGCACAATGTAAATCCTTATACGGTATATCTGGTCCTTTTGATTAAATTACAATAGCGGATTAGAAAAACCTGATTGACAAAACATGATGCATATAACTGAGAAAGAGAAAATGAAAACTCATAAAGTTTCACATTTGCTTCTCAACCCTAGGCAGTCATGTTTGTGTCATGTGACAAATATGACTTACCGAGTCTTTCTCTAGATTGTGACGAAATAAGGCGAGGTGTTCTAGTTGATATATATATACATTGTAATGCGCATGTAAAATTAAACTTCTTTTAACATTTATTATGGTATGCAATAAACAATAATTTCCACATGAATACATGTTTTATGTACATTTTGTAAGCAAGGACCACCTCCTTTAAGCGATCATTGTTGTATTTCCTGTTTAGTGGCTTCAATGTTTATTACACAAGTTTAATTTAAACGTGTTTACATAGAATCACAACTGAATAAAAACATACATAGCTTGATTTCAACAAATCTTAATTGTCATATTTAAGTAAACCAATCAACGGGGTGTGACAACAGGGGCAATCGATTGTAAAATTTCGTAATCGATCATTGAAAAAGAAAAAAAAAAACAAAGAAAAAACAAGACCGATACATTTTCGACTTTGTTCATCATCGGTTGTAATAGCGACAATCGATTATAGATTTTCGTAATCGTTTATTGAAAAGAGAATGACTAGACAGATCGATTTTCCGACTTTTGTCGATCATCAACTGTGACGGCGGCAATCGATAATGAAATTACGTAACCAATTATTGAAATGGGTTTTACTAAGTCGATTAATTTTCGGCAATAGTTGATTGTCGATTGTGACAGCGACAATCGATTATGAAATTTCGTAATCGATTCTTGAAGCGAGTTTGACTAAAGCAATCATATTTTCGACTAAAGTCGGTTATCGGTCCATCATTAGAAGTTACCAGGTGTGGTCATATACTCAAAGACACACGTGATTGTATCTTGAAAGCAGACATACTAATGAAAAAAAACCTGATATTATGCAGAATGGGCTCAGATTGCTGCAGCTTCGTCTACATTTAGGTTTTGACATCGATATAACATTAGATTCAGATTGCCACACCGAAGTCTATATTAAGATTCAATCAGCCAGCTGTGAATTCATACGCCTTGGATATTTGACACAATCACCGTTGAATATTTCCCATCAGGAATGTGTACGCGTGTAAACATGTATAATGAATACAGTTGTCGTTTTATAACGTTCTCTATATAATAAAATTCTTTTGCTTTATACCACATCAAGAAACATACATTGGTCTATCTGTACAAAGGACCAAATCATGTGGCATAAATATCGACATGGTGATCCATTAAGAAATATGCAGAACTATCTTTGGTCATTACTACACATTGGTGAACTTTATATCTATACAAAATGGCGTCACATGCGAGGCTCATTAGACACTTCAGTGCACACATCATCGCCGACTGGGCCGGTATGCTGGGCGGACGGTTATATCCCATTACCCAGCCTCCATACGTTATGTTCAGTTTGGTAAAACTTCGGTAATTTTGTACACATTCGCCTGAAAATAAAGTGCTTTTGGTTATTATAATTTTTCAATGACATCGATCACCAAAATTGGTGATTTTGGTGATAGTTTGTATATTGTTTGAAATTTGAAAGAGAGAGTCATATCGTCTTATTATCTTATTCAAGGTATTTCATGTAACATAAATGGATTATCTGCTATGGCATATTTGATTAGAATGATACATATAAAAGAGGGTAAAAAGAAACAACTTTGACTAAATGAAAGTCATTAATTATCATTCGATTTTAATTATATGTGTTACTTCTCCGATTCAAATTCCGTAAAAAAATATTTTAACAAAAATAAAAATATTGATTTCTCAAAATTTTGCACGGTGATCTGTGTACATGTATTTGTTGGGGTTTTTTTTAATGCTCAAATTGTGAAAACATTTTTATGGATTCTTTATTCAAGAGCTTTTTTTCTCAACTTTTTATGTCTTAATTTTCAACTATGAACTATGTACTTTACCCATAAGTTTCAATTTTAGGTTAATCAGGTAGTATTTCTCTAATTTTGGAATTTTTGTTTAATCTCTTAGTAAACCTTCATGATTTACTATATTCTATTGAGTACAACCAGATTTAACATGATATGAGTTCTTGTTAAGAAATTTAAAAAACCCCAAAAAACAAAAACCAACCACCCCCACCTCCCCCCCCCCAAAAAAAAACCCCAAACAAAAATAAAATCAAAGGACTCAAAAGTCCTGAGAGTCGGCTTTGCTGATTTTAAGTATGTAATCATTTTACCATTTTAGTGGCGGATTCAGGATTTCAGGAGAAGGGGGGGGGGGCAAAAATTAAGTCTTTGTTGCAACTACATCGTCATTATACCTATGTACAAAATGCTAATAAAATTTGCTCTCTTCATACTATCTTACGGCAAAGAGTTTGCAATTGCTTGTATCCGAAATGAACGTGCAATCGACAACTTCATGGCAACAAGTTTTACTGCATTGTTGTCACGAGTCGAAGCTGAACCAAGGAACGACATTCCTTCAAGTGGGACATTAAATACATGTAACCATCTTATTCACGATTCTCATAATGTTTTAACATCATTTATTTTTAGAAACATACAACATTTACCTAAATATTTATATTGCATTTTCATTATCAGAGGAAATGCCGGAAGATCGATCTTTAAATTTGTCATATATGTGAAAAAGAACTAAAGTTCCAGAACATGTTGGGGAAAACTTTAATTGAAATATCTGGATAAAAACAAGCGACACAAGATCAAGACAAATGCTTTGTCCGGAGAATTACACAATCGAGTACATCCGACGGTGTCGTTGGTAAACACATCGTAAAGTAGTCACAACTACATATTATTACGCGAAATTTGAAAACATTATTGCAACTCCTTTTTCGAGTTATTGAAACTAGTTTATGTTTAGCTTAAATTAACTGAGCTAAAGGTATATTGTGCTGATCAAGAATTTTTAAGACAACATCAGTAATTTTTCGGCACTTTTTTTTCAGCGGCGTAGTAAGCTCTATATCGGTAGTGAAAGTTATAACCCCTGAAAAGAAAGTGATTGCAATGAGTGCGGCTTCACCGAAGCCGACTCAAAAACAAAACAAAAACAACCCCCCAAAAAACCCGAAAGAAACAAAACAAAACAAATAAATAACCCCCCCCCCCCCCCCCGCCCAAAAAAGAAAACAAACAAACAAACAAAATGTACTAATAGTATACTTGTCAACTATTTGTTAGATAAAAACTACATATCTGTACTGATATGATACAGATGATATATATGATATGATTCAACCTACGGGTGGTATATGCATTGAAATATATATCTAATTTCTACAGGAATGAACGGAGCAAATCCAGTTTTTTTCTCTCAACTGCGAATACAATTTGCCATTTTGTCAAAATGATGGAATATCCGTAACGCCGCGTTTATGAAATAATATTTATTACTTTTATCAAAATAGTCCTTGAAAATTAAAGAAGATTGAAGTTATCGGCTTTTCAAATTTTTTTTATTTTTTTTTTTGGTTTTGTTTTTGCTTTTTTTAAAACTAAAAACAAAATAAAGCCCGTTCCTCATACTTGTTAAAGAAAGTTACGAGCTTCTGTTTGGTTGAGGTTTTATGTTGCCTTCAACCGTTTTTCAGCCATACACCGATAATGAAACAAAGGCTTGACAACAGCTATGATATGATTAAGAATGGTGATGAAGAATCGAACCAGGATCGCCCGCACCGCAAGCCAAACGCGAAAAGACTTTACCAAATATTCCCCATGAATAAAGGTCATATCTCTCAGCCTGTTTAAAATGATAGAATCCCATGAAGCACAAACCTAGACTCTTTCTCTCTTATTTCATGTTTAAAACCTTTATCAGCAATGTTGTTGAAATATTATGTATCATAAGCATACGTACCTTGTATTGAAAATAAATATATTGTACATATTATCCACAACAGATTTAATTCTTTTGGACAGAAATATGACATATTTACAAAATTCAATAATTCAGTGTCCGCATCAGTTTTCTTCTAAAGCGAATCCTAATTCATGGAGCTCACGAGACATCGCACTATTCAACCAGAATACATATCAGTCTAATTGCTACAACATTGGTTGTCATCATTCAGTTCACAACAAAAACAGTCTTAAGTCTTCCGCCTTGTATTGGCTCATCTCTGCATTTCCTCTGTTTTCGCCTAATCTAGGAAGTTTTAATTACCAATAGTTTTTTTTTTCTCAATTGATTTCTGTAATGGGAAAATGATTTTACAATGTCGTGATGAACTGTGAATTCGTTGATAATGCTCCGTTAGATTCTTTGAATCAAGGCGAAAGAATATTAAGGTCGATGCAGTTCCCAATACAACTCAACGTTTAATCTGTCCCTACAGAATCAGATGTCAATAAACATGGATCCCTTGGAGACGTAAATAATTGTTTCATCTTGATTCCTGGTACTTTCATTTAATGTAATTGGATATATGTTTTTTTATATAGCGCTTACATGTAATTCTGTTGATTTAGGTTTATTTTTAGAAGATAAATCAATGACCAACGAGTTTTCGATTTCCGTAATTACCTAAACGAACGTAATGAATCAAAATGCTTCATTCAAAATGTTTTAATATTGGATTTGTTTAAAATTAATTTTTTTTTCCAAGAAATGAACTTCTTTTTATGTAAAGTGCATGTAGTTATAAATGTGAATAGTAAAAGCCGAGCTGAAAATGATACTCGAAGAATTTATAGATTTAAATAAACAAGATATGCTCTGTAATATACAAAGGGCATCTAGAGGTGAATTATATCAATACATTATCGATAATTTCTGTCTTCAATAATACCTTTATAAACCTATCAGTCCTAATTATCAAAAACTTATTGCAAAATTTCGATTGTCTTCTCATGATTTAGCTATAGAGGGTGGTAGATATCTCAATGTTGATAGACATCAACCTATCTGTCATTTTTGTAATATTAATGATATTGAGGATGAATTTCACTTTATTCTAACATGTCCATTTTATTTTCGAGTTCAATATATTAAAAGATTTTTTTTTTCATAAAGCCGTGTATTCAAACTTGTGCAACTCTTAAGTGTTAACAATGATGAAGAATTTACAAAACTCGGCAGATATATTTCTATTGCTTTAAAAAGAAGGCGGAAGCTGGATGAAATATTTAAACACAACTCAAATTCTGAAATGAGTGTCTCGATGTTTACTGGATTATCATGTGTGCTTTACCAATGTACATAATTTATATATGACATGAATATGTGTAGTAATATACATTTATATATAATATGTCAACTGTTTATATAGCTTAATCAAGCGTACTTATTTATATATATATATGTATCAATATAATATAACGGAATAGATATGAACACTGCTTTGTATGTATCGAACATTTGTACTCATTCATTCTTTGTTAGATAAGTTTCTGTATGAATTTGTATATACCGTAAATATATATCTGAGCTGATGTATTTTTGACATAAAGAAATAAATGAATTGAATTGAATCCAAGAATCGACACAGATCGGTTAGTATATCTTTTTCTATTTGCAATATAGAGTGTTTGTGTTCTTTTATTTATTCTATTATCGATTATGATAGTGGATAAACTATTATTTATTCTTTAAGTCCCCCGGAAAATATGACAATTTCAATTTTACATTATGAGATTTAAGAAAAATTATATTTAACATTGAGAGTGTATTTCAATATAACCTAGTTCTATGTTCCTTAACTCTCGGGCCGACCCCGATTATCGAGTGAAATTCATTGAACGTCCTTTTTTCCCGAATCGAGTTCCAATACAGGCTAAGTCTTAACTGAAAATAACATCATTTCATATATTGACATTATCGTCTGTTAATTTCAAGTAAAATCAAACTTGGATAGGAATTTCTCCATAATAAAATTTAGCAAGGCAGCGTACCACCCCACTCACCCACCCAGTCAATTTTATTTGTCACAGTACTTTAATTTCGTTACCAGTTCTAACTTAGTATCATCACTTACGACAAATATTTTTGATTGAAAAGTACGGATTCCTTGGCTATAAAAATGGTAATATGAAAATAAATTCGAATTCTCAGACGCAAGGAATTCGTGGCGAAGACATAAGACTCTCAATCTGCAGCTTTAAAAAAATGAAATTCACATTTTTATAGTATTTATATCTCTTCAAAGTGTTTTACATACAGTGTAAGACCCCATTATAATAATAATAATAATAATAATAATAATAATTATTATTATTATTATTATTATTATTATTATTATTATTATTATTATTATTATTATTATTATTTATGACATCTCTTCTCGAGAAACCTGTTGATCCTTGTTCTCTATATGGAGGATATTTTATAAATTTTTTAATGTGTGAGCGGAGAGTGGGAAGGTGGGCGCCCGTAAACCGATTAACCACACCAATTGAATGACGTTTGCTACTTCATTTTGACCGTCCTAAGTCGGTATCGTAACCGCAGCACAATTGAATATTTTTGTAATGTCGTTTTTCCGTGTATATTCTACAATTATCATGTTTTGTGTGCATGCCCTTGGTGATTTGTGTCATACAGCTGGTGTGTCAAACCTGTCGTATTGTGGCACGATCGTGCGACAAAGGGGTCAAAACGTGCAACAAGCTATTTTCAAGTTTAACTCCTTTTTCTTAATATTTTTAGAGCAAAATCATTCAAATCTTGCAAAAGTATTCTGCTAGAAAACGAAATTAAATCCGAAATTCCCCTTACCTTCCAAGAGCAACATACGGTTCCTGTTTACAGTGCCTCAGAGTCAAAGTATAGTAATTAACGAGAGTCGTGATTGGCTAATGTGATGTAGGGAGAGAGGGGCTACTATTTCAATGTATCAGGGGCTGTGATTGGATGAAATTATTTGATCAATCTATAAACAAAGATTGATTCTGCTGTAAAATCATGAATTTTTATCTCATTTCGCTAAGGTAAAAATTTTATGATCTAAAAAGAGGTTGTTGGTTACATTTGAATTTTGGCAAATAAGAGGAAATAAATATATATTTGTTATAAAGTGTGAAACATGCCTTCTATCTTAAATGATTTCTTTGATAATTGAATTATATAGTAATTACATGTACTACCTTCCCAGAAATGTTATCTTTTATGCATTCTGTCTAATAGCTGCGAGAGCTACATAATGTAACATATGGTTTACTATTTGAAAAGTTTACCATTTTGGCAAGTTTTTTTATAGACAAAAGAAATGCTCTAAGTGAGTAAGGTTCATGAATTATTGAATATACCGGCCTAAACATAACCTGATAAAATTTATTAAATATGAACATGTAAATTTTGTAGGGTCCAAGCATGACAGAATGCCTCAGAATGCACCATTTTGAACCATTTAAAAAAAATTCCGGGAAAGACCCTCCGGACCCCCACCTGCGTGAGGGGGTTACCCCCTCCCGCATCCACCCCTTTTCGGCGCTACGCGCCTCAGCTGAGGCCTTCGGCTTTAGTGTGCTACAGCACATTAGATTTGTGCTACAGAGCAAAACAATTTGGACATTTCATTATTATTATGATAATTTTATCTTATTACATGTATTTTTGGTTTTTTTTGTTTTTTTGTTTTTTTTTTTTTCATTTTTTTTTTTTCGGTAACGTGTTTGAGGTGGGATTTTAGTCATCACTAGTAATAAAAGTTAACTTGCACTCATATTTTCCCCTTGTAACGCGTAATCCTATCTTACAGAATTTTCCGTAATAGTTATGTCATGACCTGACCCATATGTATTACATTTAATGAGAACTTTTCAGTTATGGTAGAATGTAAGTAGTTACCCGGTCTCAAAGAACACGCTGTGACACAAAATTTCATAACCGACAAGACTGAACATATCTGCATGGCATTACGTCATTTCCCGACATTTCTAATCTGGTACCGGATGTTGTATATGAAAAGAAATATTAAATCTAAATTCATCGCAATATGAAGGTAAGACTTTTTTGGGAAAAGTATTAATTACTATATTTTTGCATTTTTCTTTACCGATATCTCTGCGTAAATCAATGAAACAATGACTTTTACTGTTAATAACACAATACTTTAAGTAGGTTAATCATGCTTTATGGCAGACATTAGGAAAAATCAATCAATGAATAAATAAGCTATCAGAGTCGCATTTTACGTGAAAGAGTTTACTTTGACGTAATTCTACCTTACAGAATTTCTGTAAAAATATTTTAAATAACAAGTATTCTATTTGGCTTGGATTTCAAATATATATCTATATAACGTTGTATTTTCCCTACTGCTTTGTGTTTCTACGTCATCAAGGGAAGACTATTGCACTATTGTCGCAAGAGGGATCTGCTCTTAAGGGAAACCATACCTACATGTAGTTTTTTTTAAATACTTGTACATCATAGATTGTATTGTTTTACTTGTAATTCATCTTTTCCAGAAATGTTGAAATTAACCGGTCCGAGCTTCGCTCGCCAGTTATTTTCTAACATTTCTTTAAATTTACAGTTGAAAAAAAAATCGTTGACTCGCTTCACTCAAGATCAATTTCATGATAAATCTCCCCTGATCTCCGTTTATGATCCATATATAATATCTTCCAAAGGGAAGCGAAATATATGTGCAATCCAAATTAATATCCAGCACACAAATGTTTGGTGACTTGGCGTCAGGCGAGTAAAATCGTATGGCTACTAGTACATCGTGTAGCAAATGTTACAAATGTTTGAAGCTACGCGCTGTACAAGATGGATTTTACTTATCCATACAATTTTACTCAAATACGTCTTGTACATCGTGTAGCTTCATACAGATTTTTGAAAAGCTTGTACTGAAGCTACGCGATGTACAAGATGGATTTCACTTATAGCCATTTCTAGAATAGTTTATTTTTACAACGTATTTTGTATCTCCAAAAGTCTCAAATACAGGAGCTCCCGTGGAGGGGGACTTTGCACCTTGTTCCCCCTACCAAGGATCTTACCCTGCATTCACCGGGGACCTATAGGCAGTCTCTATACCCTACTCCTCCAACTGAAAATCTGGATCCATGCCTGATAAAATTTCCGTGAATTAAAATAAAAGGGGCCTAATATGGCACACACGATTTTGCAAGATTTTTGTCATATCGTCTCAGGGAAACCCCATCCCCACCTATGGGAGGGAGGGAGTGGTGAACAGGATAAAAATATTTGACCGAAAATATTACGACAGTTTTCCGATTTCAGAGTTTTTACGGAATATTTGAAGTCAAGAAAATGTTGATGAATAATGCAAAAAAGAACGCCAGATTGCACCATTTTGCCTCATTTTTGCAAAATTTTCTCGGAGATCCCCCGACCCCCCCCCCCTATGGGAGGGGTCCGCCCTCTCCCATACCCTCCCCATTCGGCCCTTCGGGCCTCAATTGTGAGGTGCCCCCCCGGGCACATGAAGTTCTGGATCCGCCCCCTGGGTCCCATTTCCAACACCAAATAGTATCTTTCCCCCACTTTGTTCCCTTAAAATTCCCAACTTTAAATAATCAGATTTATTGACCGACAATTGTTCAATCGCACGATATTTTCAATTGTAACCAGCGCGTCCGACACAAAATGTAAATCTCCGTCACCCGCACCAACTATATTTTCGGATTGGGAAAGTAGTTTTCGATGTTGTTCTTACCGATGGAAAATTAAATTCTAAATTCCGCGGCTATGATATTAATATGTCAATAAATATCATACTTGTTTGAATAAAGAGTCAATTCCGTCATCCGTATTTTCCTTTCTACAAGGCATTTCAAATGATTTGTATAAGGAAGTTAATTGACTGTGACATGTAACTGTCGTAAATATTTGATACCTGCTGTGATCACTTAGAATAAAGTTGTTTTGCTACTGATAAGATACAAATTTCGTGTGAATGGAAATACACCTATATGGGAATATATTGCAGTGCTCCTAAACACCAAAAACTAACAAAATAATAATATTGTTCCAATCAGGGACTCCAATTTACTGCATCAACGAAAGCTATGTTAAAATAAAGCACTGTTGAAATATCTAAATAAATTCTGAAAGGGACATTCATATTGTACCTGATTATTTTCATATAGGAAACAGGAAATTTAACATCATCTTAACCAGACTTCGTAATATGTGCAGCAATCTTGACTATGATCTGTTTAGAGTAAATCTTATTAATTCACCCCGTTGTTTATGTGGTGCGGCAGAAGAAGACGTATCACATTATTTACTAGAATGCATATTGTACAAGAATCAAAGAACCAGTCTACTTGAATAGTTACATATGTTTTATCCCCTCGATATTGCAACACTTTTATTTGGAAAAGAGGATACATACACAATAAAACAAACAAATTGATTATGTTATCAGTTCAAGATTATATAAAGCAAAATAAACGATTTTCATAGATCTATAACAGCGTATTAAAGTCAGTTAAAGTTATCGTACCAGAATCCCCTCCCTCTCTCTCTCTCTCTCTCTCTCTCTCTCTCGTAGTAAGATGTATTATTTTAATTCATTATTACTACATATTGTTATACATGTATGTTCAAAAACTTGCACTTAATATGTTGTACATATGTTATAAGTTGCCATCTTGACAACTATATGTTGTATATGATAAGGAGAAGGCTATTGTAATGTTGTAATAACTTTTGCCTGGTCCTATTTCATATTATCAGAATGAAATAAAATATGTTTAAACTAAATCTAAATAAATTACTAGTACATTAATTAATATTATTGAATGTAGCATATCACAAAAACGATGTCATGATCAGAATAGTGTTCACAGCCAACAATCAAAACCAGCTGTCTCAATGTCTCAGCTTGATATAGCCATAACTAAATTCAAATGAAGGGCAGACATATCAATGTATAAAACGCGATGTACTTGAAATAAACAAATATCAATGTTGATAATACTGCTTTTCTAATTTTTAAATTGAATATTTTCCCCAATTTGATCCAAAACGACGCTTTTCTCCAATTGAAAAGGTCCTGGTCCCAGTCCCAAAATACACAGATACGGCTCGAGAGATCGAGAGAAAGAGAGAGAGAGTTGGGTAGAGATTGAGGAGGAGTAAGACTAGTCTAAGATTTTGAAATATATCTAGATAGTGAACATGTGAAGAGAAGGGAGAGAGTAATGGTGATTGTGAGCAGAGTGAAAGTGAAAATATACGAAATTATTAGAGAAAAAGAAATCAAATATACAGATAATTGAAATGAATTAACACTTTACAACAATAGAAGAACTACAACTATTAATATTGATTTATCTATAGTAGTCGGTCCGGTGAAAATGTGTTCAGACCGGTTAATTCAGTCTAGTCACCGGTCCGAATGACCGGTTGGTTTGAAAAAATTTCAACATCTCTGCTTTTTCTCAATGACTTATTTTATAATTTTCAGTACGTCGCCATTGCCCTGTTTACATTCATTGCTGTACAAACAGTTCACTCCCAAAGACTTTATCCAAACTATTTATCAGAGGAAATGCGAGCTCAACAGCTTCAGCAACAGACGATTCATCAGAGACAGCTTAGAACTAATACGCCAATGACAATGTCCGAGGGATACCGAGAGTATTCCTCGCGACAGATGTCACCTCAAATGCAGCACATGCAGGAAAAGAAGTCTCATCCACGCAGCCCAGTCAGTAATACGTTGGCACAACTAAGAAGGTCAAAAAGCATAATAGAGGGAGCTGCTATTATTTTGTACGAAGGCGTAAGTATACCGTTTGCAAAACCCCCTTACTCCAGTTTGGTGGGATATTCTACCCAAAAAGTCATTTTTGACTAAATGTTAGGTATAACTTCTCAATTCACGGGAAAAAAGTTTATCACAATGGGCTATGCATGTATGCATCAATCCGTACATACATACATACATACACACATACCATTGTGATAAACTTTTTCCTGTTTTTTCCCCCAATTTCTTATACGTGTCGGACTTTTCTGAATCCACAAACGTATTTTAGAGTACACCTTCAATTTCGATTAGATCTTTTCCAGTATAATTTGGGTAAGAACTCTTTTAATTTACTTTCAGCTATTGAAAGATACAGTAAACTGTGTTGCTAATTCGTTTTAATTCCTTTTCATTAAAACAGTCTGTACCTTTGTGTATTGCTATGATTTGGTTTCCATCTACGGATTATACTAGATCTTAACATTATCGCAATGTAATGTAGATGCAAAGTTTTCGTTTTTAGTGATTCTTTTAAACCTTCTTTAATTCCTTAACTTTGTTCTGTATATTATTTCTTCCAGTATTTTATCCCGAGATGTTTACGTTTCCTAAAATCGAATGCACAAGAGAAGTCCATTATGCAAGCATATGTCGCCAAGGTTATATGTTCTACCAGTAAGAAATTAATGTGCTCTCTCTCTCAAGAAAGTTTCGTTCAAGTTTTGACTTTTGCATTACTGTGCATTATAAATTGAATATCAGGGGTTTGTTTTCGGTTTTTGTTTCTCTACTTTTCTCGAAGGTAGGTGGAGTTCTTTTTTGATTTTTTTTAAATTTTTATTTTCATTTAATTTTTTCAACTCTGGAATTATCTCACCAATATAGTAACAATACATATTTGGTACCTTGATTCATAGGGTTTTTCTGAATGATGCTGTGAGCTACAGGGTTTTCCCTGTCTGTTGCATTTTTATAGGGTTTTCCTTGTCTGTTGCACTGTTTTATAGGGTTTTACCAGTCTGATGCTTTGCTTCATATTGTTTTACTTGTAATGGTAATTTGCTTCAAAGGGTTTTATCGATCTGGTGCATCGCCTAAAATAAGGCTTTGGCCCTCTAGTGCAATGCTTAATAGGTGTTTTACTTGTCGTAGGCTCTAGAACGTCGTTGTCCTTGTTGATTGGTTGGTTGTTGTTGTTTATTTTTAAAATCATTGTTTACATATACATGTATGATATATATTTCAGTTGGTGGAAATATAATGCAACGACTCTTCTCTTACTAAGGATACAGATCCATTTGATCCATTTGGAAAGGAAACTGAAAAGTGTGTACCTCGTCACAAAACAAGAGAGTGAAGTGCTAGAAAATAAACACTTCATCATATGACGTCATCATCACGTATTTCATGATAGGAAGACGAGTCTTGGTCTAAGATGGTTGTAATGGAACCTGGCGAGTTTAATGCAGTGTCACATATAGGACGTGACGATCCGTTTCACAACGTCATAATGACGCAGTAACAATTCACCTTTCTGTTGTGACGTTAGACTATTCCTAATTCTAATGCACTTTGTTTGTAACACGCAATCTCATTGGCTGTCCGATTTAAAAACTGCAAGGGTATTCACGATACCCCTGCAGTTTTTGATATGACGTCACGATACCCTGCAGTTTCTGATTTGTGACGTCACGATACCCTGCAGTTTTTTATATGACTGTGATTAGCGAATTGGCTTAGAAAACCATAACTGTGCTTCTACTGTCCGCGCAGCTCACTTCGGAAATCGGAAAATCGCGATTTTTTCTGTTGTAGCATTAAAATTGATAAAAATGAATATGACCCCTCAATTAATTGAGTATTCTCGTACCTAAATATACAAGTCAAACATTTCAAAGTGCAACCATTCCCCTACCGTTAGCTAAAATCACTTTTGATAGGGGATGCTCCATGTATTTTATGTCGTCGGCTAATGGTGGATTACCTCACGTGTTTACCTGTGACGTCATTCTTGGACGAGTCTAATATTGGAAAAGGTAAAGTTAGTATATTTTCAGTTGGAAGGAATCTCCCTGAACATAATGTTCAGTCGATAAATAAAAGGGCTTTTCGATATGATGCAAAACGAGACCTGTACCGATATTTTAAAATTACAAGATTCATTTAAAGAGAGTAAACAATTTTTGCAATTTTGTTATCATAATTCAGATATCTATATATATATATTCTACATTTAAACAGCGAACTACAAACACGCAAAATGTAGATGACGTCCGATATTATCGTATAATTAGACTAGTGCGTTGTATATAATATACAGGCATTTTGGGGGTTCCGGGTTTTCATGGGTTCCGGGTCATGACGAGAATGAAAGACATTTCACTCCCGAACACATGTTCTTAAAATAAATTGATGACATGATTGGATTATTGTTTTGAAATGCCTTATCTTTTAGTAAACTGAAATACATTCAATCGCCTGGAAAAGAACAAAAAACGCCAGTATTAACGTTGATTCTCGTAAAAATCCTGCCAATTCTGTTTTGATACCATCCCTAAAACCGGCATGCATTTTAACTTGACCCGGAACTACAGTATTTGACCCGTAACACCAAAGGTCGTCACATGTTTTCAATCGTGTGCTCTGCAAAGACGAACGCTAACACAAAATTTTTTCACATGTACATGGATTAACTGAGGAAGAAAAAAGATGAATGCACTCCATGATTATATTGTAATACTGCAGAGTGGTATGCGCGCAACACCACGAAACACGAAAATGTAATTTCTGACCCGGAACCCCCAAATTGTCTGTAGCTTTCTTTTTTCATATTTCTGTTAATGTAGTTGTTTTTTTCTTTTTTTTTTTTGTTTTTTTTGTTTTGTTTTGTTTTGTTTTTGTTTTAGTTTTGTCCTGAGGAAGGGGCAATTCGCCTAGAAAATTTGACCAATTTTTTTTATTTTAGTGTCTATAAATATATGTAGATCTATATATACAAACATTAATAAGGGCCGAGTAACCCTGTGTTAACGGGCCGAGTGACCCTATCACAGGCTGGGTATTCCATGGTCCGAGTTACCCTGTCACCATGCATAATGATAATGATATACTAATTGTGCACTTTCCAGTCGGGCACTGTGGCAATCCGAGGTGACCCTAGGCCTACTATCTAAGAAACGACATGAGATTGCGTAAATCCAGATTAAATATTAAATGACATACATTATCCTTTAAAAATGAAGTACAACTGTAATCGCAATATACTGGTTATGTAATATCAGAAGCAAGTGTCGCCGGACGTTCATCACAAGGATGATGGTAAGACAGGATGATTCAATAACTTTTTTTACTTGTTGTACACAGTAAATGTGATATAAACACTATTTAAAAGCATTCCTTAAATAATAAATTGTTTTCGAAAAAACCAAATATGTGAGTAACAACAACGGTGCCTTACAAACTACTGACAGAGGTCAATTATACTTTTTATACGATCGCTTATTTCCGTGTTTTCGATTACGCTTTGAAATTCTTAAATATTACCATAAAAAGCACTTGACTATGGACATATATTGATGTTTAATTCAGTCATAGAATTTAATTTATTATAATTCCATGTGCTAATTTGTTTTTGGGGTTTTTTTTTTTAAAGAACTGATTAGATATCACTGTTTCCCTTTGGTTTGTTCACTTGTAATCCTTTTGCTTTAACTATTCTTAGAAAAAGTTGTTTAAATCACGCGCCTACAGACAAACAATTCCACTTGAATTTAAGATTTCATAACTAAAGATACGAAACTCGGACCTTATAATTTCTTATTAGAATTTTTGTTATTATTTATTTATTTATTTATTATTTATTATTATTATTATTATTTTAAAAAGACCGTTGAATGAAATTCTAACAATCAAATGTCGACTTTTTCTAGCTACTTATAAAAGAGTAAAGGTATGGTACTATCGGTACAATAAGTCATTTGGCAGAGGTTTCTTAGTCAGAACTGATTAATAAATTTTTCTATTATAATTTTTTTTATTATTATTTACTGATATTTTTACAGAGATTTATTCAAGAAATCTTCTTTAGATTTTCATAAAAGATATGACAGAAAGCGGAAATTCCGTTTAAAATAATAGGTTTCCATCAAAATGTTTTTACGATTTGAAATTGGATAAGCCCCCAACTGTCGCCCCCCCTTTTTTTTTATTTTAGAAGGGGTGAATTATGTGCCGAAGAAATAAATAAATAAGTGACAAAGTTAATTTAAAAGAGAAAACAAACATCTGACAAAGCTGTATGACACAAATCACCGAGGACATGCACACCAAAAATGAGAATAGTAGAATATACAAGGAAAAATGACATTACAAAAATATTCGATTGTGCTGCGGTTACGATACCGACTAAGGACGGTCAGTTGAGTACGGTTTACGGGCGCCCACTTTCCTACTCACCGCAAAACCAGCACAATCAAAGGACACACATTAAAAAATTTATAAATAATAATCCATATAGAGAACAAGGATCAACAGGTTTCTCAAGAAGAAAGGTCATAAAAAATTTATTACACGCGAAACGTATACAGAATAATATGTTGTTATCAAAACTATGTAAGGCGACATCAACATAAGTAAACCATGGTGTTCCCGTCTGTAAGCGAGCTTAGATAATTGATCAATAGGAGTCCCGACTAATAGTCAGAGGGGACGAGGATAATAATAATTACCGTAAAGTCAATTATTTGTGATTTAACATGGCCATTTCAATCTTTCAAATATGTACTTAACCCTTAGATCCGAAAACACCCCTATTACAATATAAAGATGGAATCTTCCAAATGCGACGTCATATGCATCATGATAAAATTAACATGGAGAATCCCCAATCAAAAGTGATATGAGTTGACAGTAGGCAAATGGTTGCACTTGAGTACGTTTATCTTATGAACTTAGTTACGAGAATACTCAAATAATTGAATGGTAGTATTCATTTTTATCCATTTCAATGTTACAATAGAAAAAATCGCGATTTTCCGATTTCCGAAGTGAGCTGCGCGGACAGTAGTTGTAATTATTTTGTCAAATGCATTAGAATGGGGTTACCATGCTTGTGTTTTACAAAAACTGACAGGGATTCGACGAATATCCCCTAAATGATTTTAAAATGCAAGTCCAATGTTCCCTTACCAGAGAAGCCTTAGAATGAAATAAAGGAAGTTACCACAAAGTTTAAGTAGCAATCATTCGTTATTTCAATCCCATACCTACAAAAATCGATGGGAGTAAAGGATTCTGCTCCATTTGTCTGTCTGTCAATCTGCCTTTCTGTCATTCCGTCGTTTATTCCTTCATAGAACGGTTACTAAATCTATTTCGTTTAATTACTTTTGATATTCATCAAAAGAGATCATATGTGATCACTTTTGATAAATATCAAAAGTTATAAAATGATACTGGTAAAGCAATAGGATTTGTTTGACTCCTGTTTTACATCAAATAAAAATCATTGCACTTGTATGGTGATGGCATCTGTATGATGCATTTTACAGAAATTTAATACTGAGCGACTTTAATCCTATGTGACTTTAATTCTACGTGACTTTAATCATATGTGACTTTAATCCTATATGTGACTTTAATTCTGTGAGACTTCTATACAATGGATCCACATGCAGTTTCGATGGATCTTTTACGTGCAACGTTTACTGTGACATGGGACATTAGTTTTCATTATCTTATCCAAATGACAACACACTGATCATCCACCGGCAGAAGTCGAACCCTAGATTTCTCGTTCACGAGCCAAACACTCAACCGATTGAGCTAAGCCGGCTAGCAAAGTAGAACAAGTTTTTCTCTCAGTGTCTTGTACCTTTATTACGGGGTATCCAGGTGATAATTCAAGGATCAGATTTAAACAATAGTATTTAGATATGTACTGACAACATAAAAAGAAGAAGCATTTAAAAATGTGGGCGTATTATGCTATACCACTGTCGTCTGTCCGCCCGTCTGTCCATCCATCCTTGTCCGGGCTTCTAGTCCTAAAAGGGGAACAAAACTTTTGATGGTGTCATACGAAAGGATGTGGCTTGTAGTTGTGCATGTGGGTTTCAAAGCTGGGGTCAGGCCCCTGGGGTGGGGGGATGGGCGGGGTCAGAAAAGTTTGTCCGGGCTTCTCCTCCTTAACTAAAGGGGGAACAAAACTTTTGATGGTGTCATATGAAAAGATGTGGCTTGAAGTTGTGCATGTGGGTTTCAAAGTTGGGGTCAAGCCCCTGGGTGGGATGGGCGGGGTCAGAAAGGTTGTCCGGGCTTCTCCTTAACTAAAGGGGGGACAAAACGTTTGATGGTGTCATATGAAAGGGTGTGGCATGTAGTTGTGCATGTGGGTTTCAAAGTTGGGGTCAAGCTTCCGGGGTGGGGGAAATGGGCCGGGTCGGAAAGGTTGTCCGGGCTTCTCCTTATCAAATGCAAATATTGATGTTTTCAGCTGCCAAAATACGATCATCACATCGCCGCTATAATTTGTTTGTATTTTTTACGGAAATTAAGTAAAGACGTTATGCCATGTTTTACCTTTTATTTCTGTGAAAAAAAAAATTGTACTGTAAAACACTTCAAAATACTGACAAACTTGCTAGAAAATACTATGAAGCATCGAAAAGTGTAAATAGAGCTGAACTTGCGAACTGGCACCTGGTTACTAACGGTAAGTAACATTGAAATTTCCTTTAATGCGCATGCTAGCTTTCTTACCACCACATTAAAGCATGATGCGGGCGTATCATGCACCCGTTAGCGGTGCCCTATTTTTATGAGAAGCAGGACCGCTAAGTCAAATCGGCACAGATACTGCAGTATCGCAATCCAGTATTCATAATACAGCAAGCAAACAGCGATCTCTGGAGAAAAAGCACTGACGGATTTCGAGAGGGACAGGGGCCCCCGGGCCCCCTTTTTTCGCCACATATTCACAGGGCATGTATAGGTGATATTGAAACACTCAAATGAAAAGAGTAGAACTCTAGATTTGGCACCCAAAATGACAGAATATTTTGGCTAATACTTGATTTTAATAGGTGCCCCCTTTTCGGAAATCCTGGATCTCCAACTGACCAATTCAGCCTTTTTCATTACACAGAGTTATTTCCCATATGAGCAGGTATCTGACGTCAAACCATTATGCCGTCATACAATTTCTAGTTCAATTCCCGTGTTTTTACACTGGTTTTCATAGAACTGTTGACGTCACAATGTATGACGAAGTATACTTTTTCGAATGGGAAATAATTCTGTATAATGAAAAGATCCAACAGGACTACAGCAATGACGGCGAACCTTATTCCTGACGTTTACAAAAATATTTGAAAAGTTCAAAACCTCAAATATCCTCACAAACCCGAATTCAGTATTTTGAAACTATACTGAAACGGAAAAAAAAACGCAACTTGGAAAATTGTTATTAATTTTGTATTAAATATACATAGCTGTATGAAAATCGCGGAAATAAAAGTGCACCCTGCCTATCACCCTATCCAATGTTCAAAATCAACCAGGTGTGACGAGAAACCTATGCACATCCGGCGCGGTAAAAACATTAAAACCCGTGCCTGTACAAACACGTGCGTTCTTTTTTCATTCAAACAAGTATCAATTTATCAATAACATCGGGACACATCATCGCCAATACTTTTGCAAAAAATAATTCCTTTTACAATTATGCCATGGTTATCACAGGTTGATAGAGGACGTGCTATCGCGATGCTTATGGCATGGAGCACGCAACTTCACGTCGCTCAACACTTTAGAGTTCACTAGTCGATTAGTTTCACGTCTTAACGCCACAGGAAGAGTCGATGACCGGCAGAGATCAGGACGTCCACGTGTAACGTCGCGACGTCAAGACCGGGTTGTTAGGCTGGCACACCTGCGTAACAGGGGGTTAACGGCTGCTGAAACGGCAAGGAATACGATTGGTAATCATAACCATCGGATTCATCCCCAAACAGTGATCAACAGACTGCGTGAGGCTAATTTGCGTGCAAGGCGACAGTACGTTGGTTTACCACTAACACTGCAACGTCGAGCACGTCGTATGCAATGGTTTACGGTTCATATGCCCAGACGTTTTCCTATGAGACGTTGGAGGTCCATGCTCTTCACCGATGAATCTCGATTCACGTTATTTCGATCAGATGACCGTAAACGTGTGTACCGGCGTCGAGGCGAACGTTTTGCTGACGCCTGTGTTTTGGAGCATGACCGATTTGGGGGTGGGTCAGTTATGGTTTGGGCGGGAATCTCCCATGGTTTGAAGACACCTTTGGTGATAGTCAATGGGAATTTAACGGCCGCACGCTATCGGGATGAGATCCTTAGACCCCATGTTGTGCCGTTTGTTAGACAGCATAATCTAACCTTGCAGCAAGATAACGCGAGACCACACGTTGCAAGAGTCTGTAAAGACTTTCTTGCGACACAGAACATCGTTCCTATAGATTGGCCTCCATACAGCCCCGATTTGTCCCCAATCGAGCATTTGTGGGATGAACTAGACAGAAGAATTCGCAATCGCCGTTATCCCCCAAATACCCTCCCTCAGTTAGCAAATGCACTCGTCCAAGAATGGAATAACATTCCAATACGGACAGTCAATGCCCTGATGAACTCGATGCAACGACGAATTAGAGATGCTATAGCTGTTTGAGGAGGACACACACGATATTAGGGCACGGTTTCAAAACTGCTGCCATTTCAACTTGGATACACGTAGGGTACTACCAATCATGACCTTCTAGCGAAGTGACCTGTTCTGAAAAATCTCCAAACATTTATAAGGATGTTACATCAATATTCAATATTAACTATTACATATTAAATTTAGACATTATGCTCGCAAGTAGTATTTTATAAAACCTACAATTTGAAGTTGCGTTTCTTATTCGTTTCAGTATATTTTATTCGATTTACAATCTATTAGCGAGACAAAATTGGCACGGTAGAATTACCAACTGCTTAATAGACACTTTCACTTTATCTGCGAGATTTTTATGCCCAAATCAGGTATGCCAGGGGGCATTAAATGTTTGCTGTGTCCGTCCTACCGTCACACTATGGTTTCCGGAAGATAACCCCAGTACCTTTCATTATATTCAATTCAAATTGAGATATATGCTTATTTATCAAGTGACAGAACCCTGTCGATTTGGGGGTTAAAAGGTCAAAGGTCAAAGTCACAGCTGATGAAAAAAGACTTATTATTGGTTTCCAGATGATAACTCAAGCACCTTTCATCATATTCAAACCACGTTTGGATATATATGCTTACTTATCAAGAGAAGAGGAACCCTATTGATTTTGGGGTCAAAAGGTCAAAGGTTAATGTCACAGCTAACGAAAACAGACTATAATTATTGGTTTTCCGATGATTACCTTTCGTTATATTAGAACCAAATTTGGATATATGCTTACTTATCAAGAGAAGAAGAACCCTATTGATTTTGGGGTCAAAAGATCAAGGCCACAGATAATAGGAAAGACTGAAATTATTTGGTCCTGAGTGATTTTCATATACATGTATTATCATATACCATTAACTGCTCATCAGAACTTTGTCATTTGTGACATATTTTACAGGTCAAGTTTCGAGGTCGAGGTTAGGCCACACCAAATTAATTATTAGTTCTTCAGACATATTTGATAATTTCAAGGGGCGAGCGGGCGCAAAAATAAATTAAATTAATTTTCAAAATGAAGATGAAATTACAAATGTTTGACAAAATAAGGACCTACAGAGTTACGGAAGTTATGAAATATTTATAAGACCTGCCTCATTTTGAAAATATCGATGTCTTAATCAATAAAAATGACTACATTTGAAGCCTTTAAACGCAAATCATCATCAATTTGGTGTACAATTCTGACTCGGGAATCTATCAGGTCGTTTATGAAGACCAGTAACATCTTTTTAAAAGCATATTAAGGAAGCTCAGTGTCAAATCTAGAAGGAAAAATAGCTCTTGGTGTTCGATTGGAAAATTCGTGCGGGATTATCTTTTAATATTAAAATTTGAAATTGTCAATTTTAGATGCGGTCGTTCTTGAAGAACTAAATGCGTTTGATGTGGCCTTATTTAATTTTTTTTTCAAAAGGGAAGCATGCCTATAGATTTGAGTGTCAATATGTCAAAAGGCAAGATCACTAATGATAAATATGTATAGGAATTATGGACCAAGAAACTTATCATTTATTAAAGCTTTGTTGCTGCCATGAATTAAGCCCACGCGGGGAACATATGGTTTACAAACATGTCCTAATTTATATTTATTATTATTTTTCTTTTTTTTTTTTTTTTTTTTTTTTGTGGTTGTGTTTTTTTTTTTTTTTTTTTTTTTTTGAAATGGTAACGTTTCACGTTACTTCATATAATAATAAATATAATAATCATTGCTTCTGACATCATTTTGCGGGAACAGCAATGATTTTGAGTCTGCTGCAGGTAAGTTAGAATTTCAGAACAATAAATCAAGCAACCTATAGGTGAATTACTTTGGTACCACATGAAACATTTTGAAACAATATGTTTTGTGAAACAATAATGCCCCTGGCGGTAATTAAGTCCAAACAAGGCAAATTTTGCAATATCCTATATCTTAATTACACCCCACCCTATGGTAATACACATGTGAAATATGGAAGCCCTTCCTCTTATGATTCATAAGATATAACATGTGTCGAAGTTTTATAAACGTAGGTCAAAGATGAAAGCCAAGGTCACAAGGTAAAAAATATTGTTCCGACGGAAAGTTCTTGTCATAAGGAATACGCATATGAAATACCATTAAAAAGTAATAACCAATGATAAAAGTCCTGAAATGTAGGTCAAAGGTCAAGGTCACAAGGTCAAAAATTGTTCTGATGTAAAGGTGTTATCACAAGAAACATGCATGTGAAATATGTAAGCTCTACCACTTAAGAATCGAAAGTTGTAAATAATGTTAAAGCTTATAAAATGTAGAACAAACGTCACGGTCAAGTTCTAATGGTCAAAAATTACTATACCGACGGAAAGGTCTTGTCACAAGGAATACACATGAGAAATATGAAAGCCTTATTTTTTACGATTGAAACGTTATAACTAATATCAAAGTTTCTGAAATGTAGGTCAAAGGTCACGATAAAGGTCAAGAGGTAAAAAAAAACATGGTACCGATAGAAAAGTTTTGTCACAATAAATACGCATGTGAAATATAAAAATCTATAACATACCATTCAAAAGTTATAGCATGAACTATTGTTTTCCTCAATATAGGTCAAACTTCAAGGGCAACGTCACAAGGTCAAATTTTTTTCTTCTAGTAAAAAAGGTATTCCTGCAAAATATGTACATGCGAAATATTAAAGCTCTGTCACTTAGCATTCAAAAGTTATAGCATAAAGTTTTTCCCTAAATATAGGTCAAATGTCAAGGTCAGAAGGTAAAATGTTATTGTACAGAAACAAAGGTCTTAACACAAGAAACACACATGTGAAATCTGAAAGCCCTATCACCTATATTTACGATGTTATGCATCCTTTATTGAAAACGGGACGGAATGACGGACAGTCGGATGCACGGACAATCCAAACACTATATGTCCCCTTGGTCTACAAGACCAGAGAGAGAGAGAGAGAATCAAAACAAAGCACAAAAAAGATACGATTGAACATAATTCTTATCCCTTATGATATTATTCCTTCAAAATTCCGCTCTTTGTATGCACTACGTGCAATTAGCAATAGCGGCTAATTGTGAATATTTTCTGCTACATTGTAAATGTAAAGATATTTAAGATAATCGATATTTGCACTCTGCACATCGCCTGCGGGGTAGATTTGCATATTACTGGTACAAGGTTGATCGAGAACGACATCATTTAAGCATTAACCAGACATATTTACCAGTAATGAAGTAGGTGTATAGACAGATATCAAAGTTTGTAATTAATGTTCAGCAATTAGTTCATTATACATTACTTGTAGAGGTTGATTTCAATTTCTGTTTATCGAGATATGGCATCAGTTAACGCGATATATATATATATATATAGTGTTACTTGTTCAATATATTTAAAATATTTCGCGTTAACTGACACATCTCTCTCTCTCTCTCTCTCTCTCTCTCTCTATATATATATATATATATATATATATATATATATATATACATATATATGTCTAATTTGTCTTTATTTTCGACAGGTATTTCTTCGGAGATCCAAGGTCCATAGTACTCCCAGGTGTTTCACTGATTCTATTTGTGCTTTATATATATATATATAAGAGGCGCATGCTCAGGATAGAGAAGGACGCATAAACTTCGGCTCCGACAAAAAATGTAATTTCTTTAAGTTTAAAGTGCCGCATACAAGTTTTTGATGGAATTTTGATACAGGATTGACTTATAGTCCGAAATATGTGAGTTTTATTCTTTTTTCCAAACGTAGAGTAATTTGATCGTTGAAATTTAAAAGAACACGGCAGTGTTTACATTTCTGAGCAGTACTCACTAGAGGAATTCCTATTTGAGTTAACCTGTGTATAGTACGTGTATACCTGTGCATTCCTGACCATGGCCGAATCGAGACAAACCCAGAAACTTCGTAGAGAATCTCAGCCCACCCCACCTACTAGAGATTCCAAGAAAACAAAGATATCATCAGCTGGATCAGATTCAGAGGGGCCTGAATCTCCCTCCATGGAGTTCACCTCTTTCTCACTTACGGCGGACACTTGTGACAAACCGGAGACGACCCCCATGGTCGGCGACAGCCTATTGCTCACCCTGAATCAGGCAGACATGGACACTGTTTCTCGGGCTGTTTGCGATTATATTGTACAGAATATTAGTTCAATTTTGGGTCCGGCTATGCAGAACATCCAGAAGGATTTGTCAACATCCCTCAACCAAGCACACGAGGAAATCGCTTCCCTGAAATGTGAAAATGCCACCCACCGTGCGCGCCTTGATGATATGGAGCAGTACAGCAGGAGAAACTCCATCCGTATCTCCGGAATCCCCGAGTGCTCCAGTGAGACTCGCGACGACGTGACAGACTCCGCAGTCGAAGTTATTTCTAAAGCAGGGGTCCACCTACTTCCACACGATATTGAAAGTGCCAACCGTGTAGGCCGCCGCCAGCTTAACAGGTCCCGTGCCATCATTGTACACCTTACAAACAGGAGCGCAAAGAAGCGGACACTCAAGTCGCGAAAGCAGTTCCCCAGGGGTGTGTACGTCAATGAGGACTTGACAAAGGCTAGAAGTGAATTAGCATATCGCGCCCGGTGTCTTGTGAAGTCCGGTATGTTCAAGAAGTCATGGACGGACGACGGCAAGATCTTTGTGATCGACCACCTCGATAAAAAACAGCGAGTCGAAAATGATGACAAATTAGAGGACCTCAAAAACCAATACGCATTTGCTCGCCAACCCCGTGCTTCATACGCATCTGTAGCCTCCTCCTCCGGCTAATCTGTAAGTGACTTCACCATTTAAAAACCATACATTTGTACTCTTTACAAATTACAGTTCATCTGTATGGTAATATACATATCTACACTTAAAACTCATATGTATTACTTTATAGTGTAACTTGGTACAAAAGGTTGTATAGTATGTCTGTGTTACTATAAATCATGCTTTAATAGTATAGTATAATGCACTATATACGTCCCTGCTAATAGCTCATTTTAATACATATTTCTTTTTATGTCAACCTGCCTGTCTGCTTAGTCCACGGCGATCTCATGACCCATGTTTTACAAACTGAACGGGTTTTAAATTCTACTATAACAGGGGAGACAGGTTTCACCTGTACATTACCGAGAAGCCAATTATACTCTAGTGATATAATTAGGGCTATGCTGAACACCCCTAAACTCGATAATGGACCGTTTGTCTTGGATTTTTAAAAGCCCAAACGAGCCATGTTATCGCTGTGGGCTATCCATACGCACATATGTCAACGTAACATTACATGTTTGCGCTCTACCATTTGAAGGTTCATACTTACATTCTTTTTATACACTAGCATCTGATTTCATGTTTATCTGTTATATCTGACCGTACATGTACTTATTGGTTCGTATCGCAACAGATTCTATGCATGCGAAGTAAGGTCAATATGTAAATATTCATAATAATGGATATTTTGTAATCCTACTGTCTATTGCCTATATAGTTAAAGCAAATACTTCTCATCGATACATTATTGTATTTGTCATAAACTGTTTCAAGGAAATCAACTCCAACCTGTTTAAGCTGATAAATCTTGAAACTTATCGCCATCAGACTTTATGGCGTGTACTTTAAATTTTTCGTTACCCGATTGTTCATCATTCATCCATGTTTTCCATTTCTTTATCAATTTTCCTATGTTTACATTTTTTCTTTTCATTTTTTCCAGATGTTCAGCATCCATTCAAAGCATCCACCATAGATCTCATAATTGATAACTTACTGGACACATCATTGCCCCATTTTTTCATCGATACCATGACTACCTTCATTTACCATATGATTTCTGCAAATGAAAACAAAGTTTCAAGACCAACCCTGTCACCTATTCACTTGCACTCCACTGCTGTTACTTAATGCCAGCCTGTCCAAACTTAGTAGGTGTTAGGGTTGGTCTATTCTATGTTCATGCAACTTATTTGTCTACTAAAATGCTGGATTTGTTCATGCTTTTAACAGTGAATATCTTAATGATAACTCACTTTAAGGGTTTTCACATTGTACTTTTGCTCTTTTCATTGTCTTATTGGTCGAAATCAAAAATGTATTTCAAACATAACAAGCCAGTCTTGGCGAATATGCCGTCCTCAGTTACATACATGTATCCACTAGAAAGTATACCCTCACGCAATTTAATCTTGTACGTAGTACTGAGTGCACTTATTCTCATTCTCTCTGGTGATATTGAGACAAACCCAGGACCAACTTCAATTCAGAGTAGTGATATGTCATTTTCCTCTGTTGGCTCAACTGATAGCAACGTCTCAAATATATCATTTACAGACTTAAAATCTAAAGTATCTATAGTAAACCTCAACGTCCAAAGTTTAATTCCAAAGATTGATCTCCTCCACTCCGAGTTACAGGAGTTCGACATATTAAGTTTCACTGAAACTTGGTTAAAACCTTCATCCTGTATAGATGACTTCATTACACCCGGTTTTAAAGAACCCTATAACTTCATAAGATCCAATAAAATAGGTGGTGGTATATCAGTTTATGTAAAACCGCATATTCATTCACGTCGTCGTATAGACATCGAAATTGACCAAGTTGAATGTGTCTGGCTTGAATTAACTTTACAGAAACAAACCATCTTGTTTGGAACATTTTATAGACCACCAAACGCTCCCCCGCATACATGGAACCTCATAAACTCATCAATCGAAAAAGCTGTATCAACCAAACATGACAATATAATAATTTGCGGCGACTTTAATTGCAATCAATTGACATCGACAACCAATGACATATCTGATATCATGGATTCGTTCAATCTAAGCCAAATAATCCACGAACCGACACACTTCACTGAATCGTCGTCTTCCCTTCTTGACCTTGTCTTAATTAATAACCAAAATCTTGTATTTAAATCGGGGGTCATGGAACATTTTCTCACAAATGACGTTCGGTACCACTGTCCTACATACGCTTTACTGAACATTTCAAAACCCCAAAGCCGCTCGTTCAAACGAAGAATTTGGATATACAGTCATGGTGACTTCGACTCTTACCGCGATCAACTCGCTCGAATTGACTGGTCCGATATAATAACCGATGATCCCGATACCTCTGCGAGTCGGCTTACCGATTATATCATTAACACCGCTGCCTCGCACATTCCAAATAAATTAGTAACAATCCGACAAAATGACCTCCCCTGGATAAATAATGAAATAAGAAAATCAATTCGTAAACGTAAACAAATTCATAAGCGTGCAAAGCGCACAAATGATCCGTCTCATTGGTCATTATTCCGCAATATAAGAAACAAATGTATCAAATTGATACGTAAATCCAAAGAAAATTATTTCAACAAAATTTCAGACAAATTACGTAACGAAACCTCTGACCCCAAAACATGGTGGAAAATGGCCAAGACCCTCACAAACACAGATACTAAAACACACGAAATCCCACCACTAAAATATAAAGACTCCATACTTGATATAGATATAGACAAAGCAAACGCGTTAAATGATTACTTCATTCTTCAACAATCCATAAACGACACAAACAAACCTCTACCAAATACTGCAGCTACAAATAATACAACATTAAATAATATACATATCACTGACGATGATGTTCGAGACGTACTTCGCTTACTCAATACCTCCAAGGCATCGGGTCCTGACCAAATAAATCCAATTCTACTCAAATCAGCCGCTAATGAATCATCTGTCCCCCTATCCAACTTATATAACCTATCTCTGCGACATGGCAAATTCCCAGACCTTTGGAAACTAGCTAACGTGACTCCAATTTATAAAAAAGACGATCCTTCATTAACTAAAAATTACAGACCAATATCCCTACTTAACATACTCGGTAAAATCATGGAACGCTGCGTTTTTAAACATTTGTATAATTTTATTCAAAGCCACAGTTTACTATCTCATCTCCAATCCGGTTTTCGCCCAAACGATTCAACAATCAACCAGTTAATAGACATTTCAAATCAATTCGGCCAAGCTTTAGACCAAGGTAAAGAAATTAGAGTAATTTTTTGCGATATAAGCAAAGCGTTTGACAGGGTTTGGCACAAAGGTCTCCTGCATAAACTAAGCTCCATCGGTATTTCAGACAACCTCCTATCTTGGTTTGAAAATTACCTGACCAATCGCCAACAACGTGTTGTACTTAACGGTTACTCATCTCGGTGGTCTTTCGTCAAAGCTGGTGTTCCCCAAGGTTCGATACTCGGTCCTCTCCTATTTTTAATATATATCAATGACATAGTAAACGAAATCTATAGTAACATACGACTTTTTGCTGACGATACTTCATTATATTTAATTGTAGACGATCCTGTGAGTACCGCGCTTAACCTCAACAACGATCTTGAAAAAATTCACCAATGGTCTCGCAATTGGTTAGTTGATTTTAACCCTAATGAAACAGAATCGTTAATTATTTCCAAAAAACAAACCCCACCGCAGCATCCCCCGCTTTTAATGAATCAAACCCCTATACAAAGTGTAAATAGCCATAAACATCTTGGACTAGTTTTCAATTCTGATGGAAATTGGACTGATCATATCGAATCTATTATATCTAAAGCCACGAAAAAACTATACATTTTAAGAAAATTAAAATTCCAAATTGACAGATTCTCGCTACAAAAATTATATTTCTCCTATATTCGACCAACTCTTGAATATGCCGATGTAATTTGGGATAACTGTTCGCAAACACTATCACTTCGAATGGAACAAATCAATAACGAAGCTGCTAGAATTGTTACAGGTGCCACTAAGCTAGTAAGTATTTCTTTGCTTACAAAAGAATCCGGTTGGGAAACACTAAAACAACGTCGATCAAAACATAAACTTATTCTATTTCATAAAATGTACCATAACCTCGCTCCGGGCTATCTCACGGCACTGGTTCCGCGTAGTGCTTATGATTTACATGGAAGAAACACCCGCAATAATAGCAATCTAGTCCCCCCTCAATGTAACACCTCTTTCTATCAAAGTTCTTTCTTACCTTCAGTTGTATCTTCGTGGAATGAAATTCCCAGTGACATTCGGAATAATCCATCAAAATCAGCATTTAAAAGATACCTCAACCGTAATGAAACTTCCCCTCCTTCTTATTACAATTTCGGCACACTACACAACCAAATAATCCACTCCAGATTAAAAACGGAATGCAGTTCCCTCAAGGCACATTTATTCAAATGCAACATAGTACCGAATCCCTTGTGCGAATGTGGTAGCATTGAAAACACTAAACACTACCTCTTAGAATGTCCACTATATAACGACTCTCGATCTCTCACTATAGCACGCTTACACGACAAAACTTTACACACTCTTCTTTACGGTAATTCGCTCTATCCAACAAATATAAACGAACACACCTTTAGCGTGGTACACGAATTTTTCAAAAAATCCAAGCGTTTCAGTGACGCATAGTATCATGGTTTTTTTAGCAATATGTATTATGTTATCAACAATTTAAATTTTTCTTTAAATTGTTATGTCCATATTCATAAATTGGATGCATTGTATATATTTCCCCCTTTAAAGTAAAGTATTTATCTATATTTTCAAATCACTCAACTATATCTAATTGTACTTAAAATAGTTGTGTCTCAATTTGTTTATTTTTGTATATAAATGTTCTATCCTGAGTCTTCTATACGATAATGCAATGCATTGATGTATAGAGAGATGAATTAATATAAGTATTAATTTACTTGTTTTCAGATCTCTGATGTTACTCATGTATATCATTATTCACATTGCTTGTATATTCATATGAAATAAATGTTTAAACTAAATATATATATATATATATATATATATATATATATATATATATATATATATATATATATATATATATATATATATATATATATAAAGCACAAAGACACTACAGCTAACATGGCATGGCGCCCTATATTTCACTTATATTTGTTCCCCGACTGGGACTCGAACCCACAGTACATACATGTAAAAACTAAACGGCTGCGCCGCATTTACAAAATTTCCATCGACACTGAAACTTCACGTAACTCTTCTCCTTTGAGACCAATACTATATATTTAGAAAACCTTTAATAGAATTATAAGATACCCACAACAGCTAGACATCTTGATAACATTGTTACATACATTACAATATTATTACCTTTTTCAACCTCTCCAATGTTAAGATCAAACATACTATGCGCTGAGGCCGTCATATGTTACGTAATTTACAAGTTATGGCGGGCTAATTACGCAAAACGTCGGAGATGACTTTGTAATCAGCTGTAAGTTTGCACACACGGTACTCGGAAGGTTTCCGCTGAAAATTACCTAATTCCGACACGCAAGGTGTGTGCGTTGTCGCCTCATCAGCGCTCCACTTCTGATATACCTTTTGCGAAGTATCGGGTGCGGGGAGCGGGGGCAAGGATATAACGACAGCCATGAAGGTAAACATGATCTTTCATTTAGTGTTGTTGTTTTTATTATTAGTAGTATTTTCTTAAAATTTTCTAATGACTGTGTACTTTTCTTTTAGTGTATAATTTCTGGACTGGACAGTTTTCTGATGTCTTAATTTCTTCATTTAGTGGACGACAATATTTATTCTTTGGTATTTAAAAAGTGAAATTGCAAATCTAATTATGTTAGATTATTTATTTTCAAACAAGCCTAGAACAAAATATTTATACATGTATAAATGTAAACATTGATTTGAAGATACATATTCATTCTTTCATTCATTTTTAATTCTTTTATATGGATTTTATTTATAGAAATATTTTTGAAGAACATAAGATTATCTATTTTCTTTATTTTCACTTTCATTTCCCGGTAACACTACACACTATGATTAAAACTCAACTAATCTTGAAGGCTGCAGACGGCTACCAATGTCACTATCAACACATTCTTCCCCGTTGAATTAACTTATCAAAAAAGCAAACATTTGCACTGTTTCGTCATTGATTTCATGAAATATAAAGATTCTAGATACTGCAAGTTCCCTTTTATCAATCATTTCTGAATAATTATCTCTTTTTCCCTCAATCTCTTTAGAATTTAACAATAATCAATTTATTTTACATGTAACACGCATTTTGATTGGTTTAAAAATTTGGGTATATCTCATCCACGAAATTTTACTCTGTCGACGTAATTTCCCGCGTTTTCTTAACTGTGACGCCAATATTCACACCAACGCGGCAGCAATTTACAGATGTCGAGAAATAGTGCAAACATAACGTACCAATTTCTGAGAATATAAAACATGTTTGAAAGGAATTAAATGATAAGAAATGAATCTAAATTTTTTTTTTTCGTTTGATGGAGGTATACCACGAAAAATAGGGAAGGAAATCTTATGCATCATGCGCGACAGGCAATGATACAGTTTTCCATTCTCTTTTGTCCCCCGCTTTTCGCGAAAGTGTGGGGACATTAAATCTCATTCGTCTGTCTGTCTGTCCGTTCGTCCGCCCGCCCATCAATCCATCCGTCATGCCATCTGTCCGTCCGTCTGTCACAAAAAATTTAACCTTGGTCATTACTTTTTAACTGTAAGACGTAGGGCCTTTATATTTGGCATGTGTATCCCTATAATTGCAATACCTTTCCGTTGGTACCAAACTTGTTATCATGTGACCTTGACCGTGATCTTTGACCAACTTCAATGTACCTTTTTAACCGTAAGACATAGGGCCTTCATATCTGGCATATGTTTCCCTAATTGCAGATACATATAGACATGCACAACCATGACAATATGTCACAGATCACTGCACCCTTACTGATAGAACCCCCAAAGCGGGGACCACAATTCTCTGAATTTGCTTGGGTTTTTGTTTTTGTTTTTTGTTTTGTTTTGTTTTGTTTGTTTGTTTGGTTTTTTTTTTTTGGAGGTTCATTAAATTACCTTCACACCATTTGAGTACATATTCTGAATAGTGAACAATCAGAAACGTTACATTTGAATTTGCGTCTTTATGTGAATCTCTGCCTCGTTTTAATTTAATTTCTTCCTTTACTCAAGAGCACTTGTCGTTTCATTTATTTATTTATTTATTTACGTGCATCACCACGTGTTTTCTTCTTCTTCTTTTTTTTTTTTTTTTGTTTTTGCTTGTTTTAATTTGTTTGTTTGTTTGCTTGGGGGGGGGGGGTGTTTTTTGTTTCATTGAGATCAAATGACAGGGTAGCCATTGGTACGAACAAAATACATCACTGCTTCGGCTGTGTCAGTCACATATATCAAGATTACTGTTCAATGCATCACCATATAAGTGAACAATCTTGGAATGACGTGCAATGTGTCACCATATATTAAACAATATTGTAGCGACGTACAATGCCTCAAAATATAAGTGAACATTATTGTAGTGACGTACAATGCAGTGGGGTACAATGCGTCACCATATATTGAACAGAAACAATGAACAATCTTGATGTGACGTACAATGCGTTATCATACCAGTGAACAATCTCGTAGTGACGTACAATGCGTCACCGTGTAAGTGAACAATCTTGTAGTGACGTACAATGCGTCACCATATAAGTGAACAATTTTGTAGTGGTGTACAATGTGTCACCATATAAGTGAACAATCTTGTAATGACGTACAATGCGTCATCATATATTGAACCATCTTGTAGCGACGTTCAATGCCTCAAAATATAAGTGAACATTATTCTAGTGACGTACAATGCAGTGACGTACAATGCGTCACCATATACTGAACAATCTTGTAGTGGGGTACAATGCGTCACCATATATTGAACAACCTTGTAGCAACGTACAATGCATCAAAATATAATGGAACATTATTGAAGTGACGTACAATGCAATGACGTGCAATGCGTCAATATATACGGAACAATCTTGTAGTGACGTACAATGCGTCATCATATAAATGAACAATCTTGTAGTGACGTACAAAACGTCACCATTTTTGAACAATCTTGTTGTGACATACAATGCGTCACCATATATTGAACAATCTTGTAGTGACGTAAAATGCGTTACCATATATTGAACAATCTTGTAACGACGTTCAATGCCTCAAATATAAATGAATATTATTGTAGTGACGTACAATGCAGTGTCGTACAATGCGTCACCATATATTGAACAATCTTGTAGTGAAATACAATGCGTCACCATATGAGTGGACAATATTTTAGTTACGTACAACGCGTCACCATATCATTGAATACTCTTTTAGTGACGTACAATGCGTCGCCATATAAGTGAACAATCTTGTAGTGACGTACACTGCGTCACCGTATATATGAACAATCTTGTAGTGGTGTACAATGCGTCACCATATAAGTGAACAGTCTTGTAGTGACGTACAATGCGTCACCATATAAGTGAATAATCTTGTAGTGACGTACAATGCGTCAAAATATAAGTGAACAACCTTGTAGTGACGAATATTGCATCACCGTATAAGTGAGCAATATTGTAGTGGTGTACAATGTGTCGCCATATAAGTGAACAATCTTGTAATGACGTACAATGCGTCACCATATATTGAACAATTTTGTAGTGACGTACAATGCGTCAAAATATAAGTGAACAATTTTGTAGTGATGTACACTCCGTCAACGTATACGTGAACAATCTTGTTGCCTTGCACAGCAACGTCATAGGTTCTCTCCTCTACGCTCCGTTCTCAATATGTGTTGCAATTAAGCGTCTAGCGCAATGCGATTTTACCTTGGTGAACCAAGATGCAATGTTGTAGTGACGTACAATGCGTCACCATATCACAGAACAATCTTGTAGTGATGTACAGAGCGTCACCATATAAGTGAACAATATCTTAGTGACGTAAAACAACATACAAGCAAACATTCATTCATTTCAGCTTAGCATTGCCGGCTTCTTGATGATAATTGTCTGTTTGACCCCTACCCACGGCCAGTCAGACAGCATGATTGCTCAAGGCTATGGCTTTCAGAGTCCCATTAATAACATCGCTCAAGGCGCATCAAATTTAAAACTCCACCTCAACAATGGTATTGTGGTGTCCATCCCACGCCAGGTAGTTGAGCGGTACAAAGAAGAGCAAGAGAACACGAAGAAAAAGCACGCATTCCAACAACAAGGAAACAACATGTACGCATCAAGAAGCAGACAACATACTCCGTACCAACAACATTTCCGACAAAGAAACAACATGCGTGATTCGAGAAACAGAGAACGTACATCCTCCTACAAACAGCATTCCAGAAACTCAGATCAACAATCCATGGAAGAAATACAAAAATACAATGAACCAAAGTTCGAAAAATCAGCAATAAACAAATTTCTGGATTCATCGAAAGTGGTCCTTTTGGAAGGTGTAAGTTATAGAAATGTATTTCCATTAGATTTAATACATAATGCATTTGTTTGGTGTAATGTGCATTTAGCAAGCAAATCTACTACCATTTTGTTTTAATTGTCAGACCTTGATGTGCAGGGCCTGGTCTGACATTTTGGACCCGGTTTTCAAAAGACATTGTTCTTCGGATTTAGTCATATCAAGGACATAGCCCTTTCAAAAATAGTTTAAGTAAAGGCTTTCCGTTTTTTAATACGAACATTGGAGTAGGGGTGTCTGAAAATTAAAGAAATGACATGCTATAGTCTTTCCAAATTATTTCATGTGTATATGGGCCAGGTGGCGCAGTCAGTAGCTCGCAAGCTTCCCACCAATGCGATCCGGGTTCGACTCCCGGTGTGGTACGTGAGATTTAAATATATACACACAGTCAAACTTCGATATCTCGAACACTGATATCTCGAATACCCGGGATATCTCGAAGTCGAACGTCGGTCCCGAAAAAAAAAATCCTTCATATTATGATTAAATTCACCCCGGATATGTCGAATACTCATATGTCGAATACCATGCTTATCTCGAATACATTTTCAAGTCCCGAAGTACTTATTTACCCGTTTATCTCGAAGTTGGCTTCTTATTGACAATATTCCCCGAGGCTTTTACCTTAAATGACAGGTCGCTCGCGTGGTGTGATCAATTGACCGTGTCGGTGTACAAAGCCGCAGTAATTACATAATCGATGGCGTCCGTGCGTACCCTGCTATTTATACCAAATATTAATAAATGATGATAGCTTATTAAACTGGACACAAAATTAGATAGTTAACATTGACTGTAATTAATGCTTTTTCATTCCTGCGTTTAAAGAAATTTCTTTACACTGTTCATTAATTATTACTATTTGCAATCCGTGTGTATGTCTATGTATTTTTATGCAAAGTAATAGTAATTAAATCAAATTATGACGTGTCTTTATCTTGCCTTACGTGTTAGCCCGTCTTCGGTTTTAGGTATAGTATAAGACAGTTATATCCAGTATTGGATTTAAATTACGATGTTACTGAAAAGGAAACATGACGTTTTCAGTTTTGGAGTATATTCTCTATATATTCATAAAATGTAAAAGGTATGATGAGGTTTAGATTAATTATTTAGGAACAATACAATATGCACATCTTCATGCGTATTTATTGATAAATACATGTATACCTCGTACATCTACTATAATAATCACAAATGTGAAATAAACCGGCGTACATTAACAACTGCAAGATTTGTGATCCTAAACTCGAAATTTGGATATCTCGATATCTCGAACTACGGATATCTCGAAGTATTTTCCACGGTCCCTCCGACTTCGAGATAACGAGGTTTGACTATATATATATATATATATATATATATATATATATATATATATATATATATATATATATATATATATATATATATATATATATATATATATATATATATATATATATATATATTAAAATTTCGATATCTCTATTCTCTATACAAAAATTGACATTAACATGTTAGTTTTCATTATGTTCATCTTTTCAGTTACTTATTCCCAGATGCGAGAGACTACTACTGTCCAACACTGACGGAGTAAACATTTTCCAAAGATACTTTGCTGCAAGTCTTTGTGATAAATGTAAGCGCATTTTAAAAATTAACTTTTATTAACCCATATGCTATATTCCTAACCCATTTTTATGTCGCCTGCGAAGCATAGCGGCACATAGACATGTCAGACATTGCCCAGCGTCTATCTGTCTGTCCGGAAGTCACACTTTCATATTATTGATTATATCTTTGGTATTTAATATGGTAAGTTGGCAAAACTTGCAATGATTACCAAACCAACAAAGACCTTTTAATTGGCACCAAATTTTTGACCTTTTGACTTTGACCTTGGAATTTTGCCTACATTTTAATAAATTTAACATTGGCCATAATCTTTGAATAGCAAGTGATATCTCACAGGTATATTTCTTGTGACAAGGCCTTTTTGTTGACATCAGAAGTTTTGACCTTGTAACCTTGACCTTGGAGTTTGACCTTCTTTTTAAGAAATTAACATTGGCCATAATTTTCAAATGACAAATGATAGGGCTTTCATATTTCACATGTGTATTCCTTATGACAATACCTTTCTGTCGACACAAATTGTTTTACCTTGTGACCTTGACCTTGGAGTTTGACCTTCTTTAAGAAAAAATTAACCTTGGCCTTACTTTTTGAATGGCAATTGATAGGGCTTTGATATTTCATATATATATTCCTTATGACAAGTCTTTTCACTTGATCGTAAAATTTATGACCTCGTAACCTTAATCTTGGAGTTTGAAGTACTTTGAAAAACTTCTAATTTTGGCCAGTGATAGTGCTATAAATTTTATGCCCCCAGAATGAATTTCGATAGCAACTAGTTTATGACCTGTCTGTTTGTGACTCTGTTACTCTGTGGCAAAATAACTTTAACCTTTACCATAACTTTTGAAACGTGACAGACAGAGACTTAAAATTTGGCATACATACTTCAATGATTAAGCCATTTCAAATGAAACCAAGGTCGATGACCTTGTGACCTTGATCCTGACCTATTTGTTAAGAATATCTGTTTTGGACAGTGTTGCGGTGGTACAAAAAGCCGCACATGTGTTCACTTTAACACCCATTCTGGTAATTATTGCTATTGCTTTAGGCCAGTCGAGCTTTTTTAAAGGCAGACCATTTTCCAGAGGGTGCTCTCATATTCGCATTTCCTTCTGTTGTTGGCTAAAAGAATCTTTAAAAAGTAGAATACTCAAATAATTCAGCTCAATATACATTTATTCTTGTTAAAGCATGTATTCAAGACTAAAAGAGTACTTGTTTTCTTTGTTTTGCTTCGTAAAAGCTGTTAATCGGAAAATAATCAGGTACATTTTTTTCTTTTATTTTCTTATGCATTACATGTATTATATTTTCGCTTTATATATTAACAATGGTCAAAGAGGAAACGGTACGAAGTATAGTAGAAAACATAGACATATCTGCATGTACATATATATATATGTGTGTGTCTCTGTAAAAAGATATGATATATCAATAGAATTTAAGAAGCATTGAAAAGTCTTTTCGAACACAATGCTATCACTTGGTAACTCATGTGAATCTCTGGAATATTTCTAGCTGACAACAAAGGGAAATACGTGTACGAACCTGAGCGCCCTCCGGTAGAGACTGGGGTTCATTATCCGTCGAAAATTGAATTCTCTTCATTATCGTTATTGTTCACTCTAAAAGAGTGTTCGATTTACTAAGAACTGGTAGAACCTACTGTTAGTATTTCCAGTAATATTACAATTTTCTCCACATCGCTAGCAAAGTCAAGTATCAAAATTATCACGTTTTTCTGCATTACCATACGTGTTTATATATTTCTATGATCTCTCAACTCAATTCATTGACCTATTGTCGTATCAAATCCGTCCTAAGTCGGTATCGTAACTGCACTATAATAGAGTATTTTTGTGACGTCCTTTTGTGTTTTTTTTTTCTCATATCATTACAATATATACTGTATATTTCCGTGGTGACTTCTGCCATACGGCGGAGTCAATAACTTTTATTTCTTCTTTTAATTAAGACTATCGGTAATTAAACTGCTGGGATAAAAGACGAGCAATTATAATATTTGTATCCCGATTGTTTTACAAAACTACTGATTGTCTGTCTTCCACTTTCCTAAATATTGAACAATCGACATAGCAACTGATGGCTATGCTTGGCTTTTCCATGAGAAACAATCACTTAGTTTTGAAGGGTACTTAGTTTTGTTTTATTTTGTAGATGCTTTTGGACTATTGCGACGACTTGAAAACTTAGGTGGAGCCAGAGAGTTAGTATTAGACTGATCACACATTTTCAAATCAGCGTAAAGATCAGTGTGTTTGAAAATGTTCGACGGAGGAACTAATGAGTCATCACGATGACGTCATGGAATCCCGTAATGCTGGAGATGAACTAGTATAATCTTGCCCTAGTTCTCAGATATTGTCAGTAGGACACCTCGAAATCCGGAGAATTAAGTTCGTTTGCTTTATATGAGAGGAGATAAAACACAAGAAGAAGGGTATTACATTCATCTAAGTACTTATATTTTCTTTATATGCACTACGAACCTGTGTAGTACAGCTGGTACGGGGTGGGTGTAACTTGCAATGATTTTGGGTACGGACGTGCAGCTGGAGTCGCTGGCATCCTACCCATTCGTGGATTAAGCAGAGTGTAAAAACATTACCCATTCATATACTGACGAATAGTGATGGTGTATTGGAGGGGGGGAGGTGTAACTTGCAAGATTTTGGGTACGGACATGCAGCTGGAGTCGCTAGCACCATACCCATTCATATATTGAGCAAAACATAAAAACATACTCATTCATAAATTGACCATAGTGATTAAAGATGACACCAGAAATAAATTTCGCCAGTATTTACCATGAATAGACTTACAATCAGTTACTGCATTCCAGATTCTAGAGCAAAAATATCTTCTTATGTTATCTCTACATACGTTTGACCTATTCATATATTTTGTGATTAGAAAGATACCCATTGATCTATATTTGAAGGGAAAATGATACCCATTGATATATTGGGAGGCATTAAAAGTATACCCTGTTCTAGCTGCAAGTCTGTATATACCTTTATATAGGAAGTTAACCCCCCCCCCCCCCCCGCCCCCATGAGTACAGGGAATGGGGTGACTCCCACCCTGGGTGCAACTGTGTCCTGTCTTCCAGATGAGATAGTAAACTTCGAGATCCTGTCTCACGGTAGATGTGGCACATAAAAACCCCTCACTGCATCAGGCAAATGTCGTCACAATATACAATAAATAATCGTGAAGTGACGTAAAGCAATTATCAATCAACTTATGTGCACACAAAAAAATGTCACAAACCTACTTGTTGTTGCCCCCCCCCCTCTTTTCAACGTCTGATTGACGTTGCTGGGTGAATTGGGCAGGATGTGTTAGTCCCACCGCGCAGACACACTTGTTGAATACACCTGTAGCAACATATTGACTCAAAATAATAGGATTCATTACTTATCACGTGATTTTGATTCTAAGAACAAAACTATTTCAGTCCATTTTGAGATGTGGATTAGAGCATATCCACCTCTTCATTATTTGACATTGCGTCAAGATCATTTCAGGTATTTAGTGATAATATCCACCTGAATCAGATGCATTATACAGAAATTTCGAAATAAGTAAAAGACCAATCCGAATCTCGTGTATAAGGCACGATATCGACGAGTCCTCGGTAAAGCTCGAACACGGAACCTTTCGGCCAGGGCCAAACATACTACAAACTGAGCCACGTCGAATTTCATACTCATTGCTCACCTCACACTAATAATATTTCATATAGTGGTGGCACCTATATGGCTTGATAATATTTATCTATGCAACAGACCCACCCAAATTACTGACGGATTTTCAACATATGGACGTATACTGTAACATCCGTTTACACGGTTTCCAGCAAATGACAGAAAGTCAAAAGTAGGGGTGTAATGATATAAAATATGCCATGATACGATATATCAAGAGATACAGATATCATAAAGGCAGGAACTCAAACAACAAGACAATGATTTCTTTATAAAAATCTGCAACAAACTCTATAATATATGTGTATATATATATACATTTCCCAACTAAAACTCGTTTCCAGATATATATCGTACCTTAGATCAAACTGATTAAAACCATATCTTTATTACGCTTCTCTATTTGTCCCATTGCGGATAAAGATCTGGCGAAACCCCGCAAGAGGTCATGTTCTGGTGAACTCTGATGACGTTTCAGTCACCGAAACCGTTATTTCCCATAACCAATCAATGACTCGGCTAGGCACGTGATAGTGACGCAATATGCAACAAACACTGTTCAAAAACTACCTCGTGGATCACGCACGTAGATGTTAATTTCATTCCTAGGAATTTGTAGCCGATCCACTGACTGGCTGAAAATCAGAGTTCACCCGAACATGACCCCTTACGGAGTTTCGCCAGATCTTTATCCGTAATGGGACAAATACAGAAGCGGAATAAAGATACAGTTTTAATCAGACTGACCTTAGATCCAATTGAGTGATCGTCAAATGCCCGGCATAACACATTTTGGCACACTTGTTCATTATGATGTCATAAATAAATGGCCCGTTAACATGAATTTAACTATGACGTCACAACGGAACTACGTAATGGTCGTGGTTAAAGTTGGATTTGGCGATCCATCAATATCATGATACCTATTGCATTGTGTGAAGCTGTATCGTTACATCTCTGGGGGGAAGGTAAAACTAATCACCTTAAAACAATTCTTGCTCAAAGTTGGGACCAAGTCTGGATGGTCAGATTTAGAATCCAGTGTAATATCACTGGAACAACCTGCCCCCTGTTGGAAGGAAGCTGATACATGTTAATAAGGGGAGCTCACTTGAGCTTTGATGACCAGTTAAAAGGAAACCGAGAAAATGCCGATGAGGAAAGCTTAACTGAGTTTCCATGTTGCATGTGCCTATAAAAGATAACTATTTTACATGTTTCATAGTATATTTTATACACCAAAGATAAAATACAATCATGATGACATCTGAAAAAGTCTAGGATTTTAAAATAATGAGAACAATCAACCAGACATGCTTACATTATATTAAATAATTTTTACTTATAGTCATCAGGTGTTTCTGTATATTTAGTAACGCAATAAATTACAAGAAATCATAATATCAATAATGGCAAAATAAATTTTCACAATGTCATAAATGCGGTTTGCTAATTTTCAGTTTAATCAAACTGAATTGTACAAAATTAAGTAAGTTATTTTATGAATTGAATATGAAGGAAAAACTATCATAGTTTGACACACAAGATGGCCAACAACAGGAGGTAACTCCAACAGATTCTAACCTACTTAAAACTATTTCATTTTTAGTGTGACAAAAATGTGCAATCATTTTGACAGCTGAATATATATTTTTAATCAATATATTTCTGTTACACAGAATATGCAATTCCGTATCTGAATCTCTTCACATCACCACAAAAGTTCACTTCTTATGTCAAGTGTCACCCAATTTTTCCAACTAAACCCAAGAAGATTTTTTTTAAGTCAGATTCTTCAGATTACCTGTGTCCTGCAGTAACCATTTTATCTGAGTATGTACTTCAATAGGTAGATAAATAGTGTATATAATGACAAATGTGCATCATATGCACATTTTCTTGTTAAATTAGCTTTAAATTCTGACAACACATACTAAAATTTGAAAATGTGTTTATTTATATGTATTTAATATTTTAAAAGATAGAAGTGGGATAAGGATCCCTTCTCCTGTTTAGAAAAAGATAAAAAAAAAAAAAAATAAACAAGGATGAACATATGAAAAACAAACAAATGAATTTTATGATACACACATACAAATATATATACATCCACAAAATATTAAAATTCACATGATAATCATATAAGGCAAAGAAATATAGATCAGTAGCAATATACTGAATATTTACATTTCTGCCTTCATGCATGACTTATCTTTGAGAGCATTGGTTTTTATTTCTTCCCCTTGTTTCTAAATGGACTTCGCTGCCAGTAACTGCCGTCCTAATGCTAAGGGAGGTTATAAAACATATTCCCACAAACATGACAATTAAGCATTCTTATGACGTCATAAGGTTGCTAACGTTCAACAAAGTTTCTAACTCTTAGTACACAAGCGCCACCTAACAGATGATAACAGACGGCGAAGCCCATTAAATCAACAATTTTTTTTTATTCCGATGATCAAACAGATAAGAGTTTTAGTTCTTTCTATCGAAAGCATGATACACATATAATAACATTATAATACTGTATTGATAAAACAGACGTTTTGGTTACGAGCGAAAGTTGAGTGTTGTGTGGGGTTTGTATATATGAGTGTGAAATACAGTGAGTATTCTCCCCATGTCCGATAGTCCTCAGATATATATATAAAAAAAAAGGGTATGTAAGTTGTCCAATGACATTTTAATTTTAGTTCCTTTTCGAATTTATAAGATATAGTCAGTCAATTGGCAGTCATCCCTGATATCCCTACATGTAGAATGAAAAGCTTTCATGAATGACACAATGTCAAGGTCATGGCACATTTTCATTTCATGAGCAACAACTGTATTTGACTTCATTACCCCCCTTCATGATTTCTAGAACTGATATGACGTCCGTTTAAGAGAAGCATTTGGTTTGCATATCACATTTAAACACTGACATGTACATACCTTAGACAATTACACGTCGTATACCTAAACAATATAGGATATCAAGCATTATTTTCCCCCTTCTTCTGCTTCTGACCAAAAAAAATTCTGAGGAAACAAAGTTCATTCCATACAAATTATTTCATAAGAGTTTGGTAGAATAAGGAACCAAACTTGTCAGAGAGTGTCATCCTTTGAATACGTATATAAAAAGAAAATCTTTGCATTAGTACTTTATAGCCATAACCTAAGGGCTGCTATCTAAAGGCAATTTGAATAAGGTGAGTTATGTGTCCTTGTATATTTAGGCAATGCATGGAAGAGGAAAAGGTGTACACGTGTAGCATGAATTTTCTTTTCTTATTTGTGTAGTCAAATGACCATGGCCAAATATGGTCAGTAAAGTTGCAGTCACTTTTATATACCTTATCATGATATGCAGAAAGTGGGAGAGTTCTATCAAGGGCAGACAAATTACCTTATTGAAATGGTCTGTATGCACTTCTTCAAAGAAAAAATACAAAAATAATGTGCAGAAAGAAAACATGGAATTAAGAATATTGTACAAATTAAAAAAAAACCAAAAACCGGTATGATTCCATTCATATTAAAAATATTCATTTCACAAAATTTACAAAATATTGCAAATTACACTACATAAAGGATGAAATGTTACTTCTGAACAAAACAATGTCAGCATCACGAAAATGAAGTAACAAAACTTTACTATGTAAAGTAAAATTCATCACAGTGTTCATGTAGCACTTGATTACTTAACAGATGTGAATAGAAACTGAAATTCCACAGGGGCTACAATCAATCCCTAGACCGGATGAGCCAGCCGACTATATTCTTCAACACAGTGCCTCCTACAAGGACATACAAAATAAAGTCACTCAGCCATCTTCTCTGCCCCTCTTCTTCCAGGACTTTCACTCGCCGTGATAATTTTGCCACAGTTGTATGAAGATCATGCTCAGTGTGAATCAAAGAGTTGTTCATAGAATTCCCCGGTGAGAATGGAGGGATTGGCTGCATCCCGAAGATGGACCTATAAACGACAAAAATATACAATTCTACATCTATCAATAAGTTAATTATGAGGTGGTATAGGTGTTATTATCAAAAACAATTGAGACAAGGATGTCACACATTTTAAAAATATTGGCATGACACGCAATCAGATCCAGAATGTAAAGCAATCTTTCAGTCCGAACTAATTATAACCTATAGGTAACACAGTAGAATAGTTGACATGAGAATAAGAACATGCTTATGATAACAAAATATAGGGTGAAAGTTTGAAGACGGGTCTTGTAGATGTTTTATGTTAAGAACAAGCCCTCGGTGGCAACAAAGTCCAAAAAGTTATTTTTAGCGTGAAGGTCATTGTCAAGGTCAAATTGTGAATTTGGTGTCATTTGAAAGGGCTTCATTAATTAAGTACGCATGTGAAATATGAAGCTTTATCCGTCACATTCAAAAGTTATGGCCAAGGTTAAAGTTAACAACTGACAAACAAACAAACAGACTGACAGAAAGGAAAAAAAAAAATATGCCCCTAATCTATTCTACGGACATTGAAAAAGTGCCAAAACACTCTGTCCTCTACTTAATGAAAATCATGATCATAATTCAAACAAGAGCAACACCTAGCGTGGCATAATACGCCCGTCGCTTAATTGGGACAGGATCAATTCGCATTTGGCATGATTTTCATGAAAAACATCTGACGTTTACTGAAGTTAATTGCGTTTCATAGCATTTTATCATAGGAATAAGTCCAAAGGCAATATCTCCTGCAGAAATGGTCCTATGCAACCCATCTTGGAAATTGACCTGCAAAAAAAAACTTTAAATTTTTTAGAACTCCCCCCCCCCCCCCCCCCCCCTTCTAAAATTATAAATTTCTCAAAAATGAAGAAAAAGATATCAATACCTGTAAAATATGTGGAGGTTGGTACATTTTACTTGTTTCATGATAAATTTCATAATGTTATTACAAAAATTAGATTTTAAATGAATTTTCAAAACAAAATCCAAGGGCCATAAATCCGTCAAAATTATGTCAATCGTAACAAAACTCGAACTGGTACTGATGCCGCTTCAAATAAGCCTATATATCATATTTCAACTCAATATCTTGAAAGACGGCAAAAAAAAAGTCCGGAAAACATGAACTAGGACATATGGTCAACCGCCCCCCCCCCCCTCCCCCCCCCCTAAAATCATAAATTTCTCAAAAATGAAGAAAAAGATATCAAAACCCGTAACATATGAGATAGTTGGTATATTTGACTTGTTTCATGATAAATTTCATAATGTTTTGACATAAAATAGATTTTTAATGAATTTCTGAAAAAATCTTGAAATTTATAAGTTCAAGGGCTATAAACCCGTCAAAAGTAGGTCAATTGTAACAAAACTTGAACTGGTATTGCCGCTGCTTGATATAAAGCTATATACTTAATTTCAACTCAATGTCTTGAAAGACCGCAAAAAAAAAAGTCCGGAAAACATGACCTAGGACATATGGTCAACCCCCCACCCCCCAAAATCATAAATTTCTCAAAATTGAAGAAAAAGATATCAAAAACCGTAACATATGTGATAGTTGGTACACTTTACTTGTTTCATGAGAAATTTCACAATGTTTTGACAAAAAACAGATTTTAAATGAATTTTTGAAAAAATTTTGAAATTTATAAGTCCAAGGGCCATAAATCTGTCAAAAGTAGGTCCATCGTAATAAAACTCGAACTGGTACTGACCCCGCTTGAAATAAAGCTATATACCAAATTTCATGGCAATATCTTGAAAAACGTCCAAAAAAAGTCCAGAAAACATGACCCCGGACGGACGCACGGACGGACGGACAGCGCCATAACATAATACATCCCGTCTATTGGACAGGCGTATAAAAATATCGTCAGGAGTAACAAGTCTTAATAAAGTTATGAACTAGTATGGCTAGTATGCAAATCCTGGATATAAATATGATTGATTGATTGGTTATTGTTTTACGTCATTCCACGATTATTTCACGTATATGGTGACGGCATCTGCCTGATGCATTGCATACAAATTTAGACCTTTGCAACGGACCCACCCAAAGCAGTGAGGGATCTTTTACGTGCCACGCCTACCATGACATGGGACCTCGGTTTTTACTGTCTCATCCGAAAGACAGAACACCGGTGCGCCCAGGGCGGGAGTCGAACCCGGGACCTCTCGATCACGAGCCGAGCACCTTATCCACTAGGCCACACAGGCTTAAAATATAAATATGTAAAGTTCACTAAAGACTTAATGATAATCATTCTTTTCAATCTTATATTTTCGTTCTTGTTATTTTTTCTAAATATTCTAAAGAAAAAAAAAAATATCAAGAACTTGCAACACTGAATTTACAAAACAACTGTGTTTTTATATCTAAATTCAATAATAAAATCCAAGGGATTTTTCAAACTTGAAGCACCCCCCCCCCACCCGTCTGAGGTCTACAGGTAACTGTATTTTAAAATGAATATGGTGACTGCATCTGCCTAATACACTTAACAGAAATTAACTAAAACTATGGCCAAAGCAGTGAGGAATATTCTAAGTGCCAACATCTACTGTCTAAAATGACACAGGACCCGAGTTTTTTTTTTATTGAGATACACTAAATGGAAATTTAGGTCTATGCAACAGACCCACACAAAGTAGTGGGATCTTTAACATACCAACAGATGCTGACCCGAGGCAGACAGTTTAATTCCTTATCTGAAAGACAGGACACCAACAAGCAACTGCTGGGACTCAAACCTAGTGCCTTTCATCCGAACATGTTAACCACAGAGCTACATGTATGCCCGTCCTACTCTGACTGTGCTGGATTGTATTACATTGTATTTCAAGTTGCATCTTGTAACAATATAGTCAAATAAAACATAATTTTTTAATCTCCAAGGTTATGAAGTATATATATTTTATATGATTATTTGGAGAGTTAAAACAATGGCATTGCGAAGCATCAAAATATGATACATGTATCAGAAAGAAAATCAAAGAAGCCCATAAGATCTAAAACAAACACCTACAATACAGTCAGCGTGAAATTAGGAAATTTAGTTTAGTTTAAACATATTTTATTTCCATAAGAGAAATTGTAATTGGGCACAAGTTGTCAAACTTATGAAACGCCCTTTCCATAGGAAATTTCATGAGTGCCGAAGGGCAGCTCTCTCAATGAGGCCGATGGGTAGTCCGCCAGCAGCAGTATAAATTGTCCACTTGACCATATTACCTGCCCACGATTCCGCCCGCACACAGGTGAGCATATTAATTGTACAGCTTATAAGTGTATTTATATATTGCCTGTAGAGCAAACTGTAAATAGGGGTTGTAGGGGTTAATTAAGACTTCACTGTATGGGTATGGACGAGCATTTCAGAATTATATTGCAAATGCAAATCCAAATTTCTAAAATGGCACATTCATTCCTATAAAAAGGGAGTATTTCAGCATAGGTGTTATATAGCTCATTAATGTAACTTTGTGATATCCCGCTTTCAAGCCACGTTATGAAAAAAAAAACTGTTAGAAATAATATTAAATTCAAATCAACCAATCAACTGATGAGTATGGTGTAAGACCTCAATTTCTGTGATAAAAAATGAATTACACTGACCCATTTGGGACTGCATGTGGCATTGAGTCGTTAGGGTTATTTTTTGACGTATCTCCTGTCATACGGCCCTCGGACATATCTGTGTGGGGTAGTGCTTCTTCCACGGTTAATGTACGTGGGGGAGTTAGAAGACCAACGTAGCTACTGAGATGCGACTCCTGAAAAGTTTCGAACTTCAGGGGTCTTAATCCCTCTCTGGCTCCAACATGTTGACCTTCACCTTTAAATTATAAATATGAAAATAAATCATAAATATAAATAAAGCAAAAAATTAATATTATGTATCTTAAAAGATTTGATCATTTTAGACATGATACTTTAGTGTCTGAAAGAAAACCACAACCAAGACACATCTTCTGCATCAAAAGTAGAATCCTCATCAATTTTTTTTTAACTTATATGTTCATTGATACATGTATGCAATCAAGTCTCAAATAATACAACAATTTTTAAGAGAAGCATCTCCCACACAGTAAAGCTTTTCAATGAAAGTCCAAAATTACCATAACTTGATTTGTGAAAATCGTCAAGATTCACATCTTATCCTCATACAAACATCTGAACAAAGTTTGATTCTCTCATTTCTTTTCCGAATTCAAAGACTTCTGCACACATGTACATATACATGGACCCATTAAATACTTCTTTCATGTGTCTATGCAGAGGTCTTGTACATTGTCTCACAATATTTATATTCAAGTTTAGTAAAAATACTGAAGGATAGGTACAGTACAGTCCAGGTGGAACTTTGAATGCCCACTGTCCACAGTGGGCAGTCCATCTGAAATTTCAGTGGGCATTAGGAGTGGACATTTACCTGAGCTATCAAGCTGTCCACTTACCTGTATGTTAATTCTAACTAGCTCTTACAATTAAATTATAAATTACAATCTTTTTAATGCTCTCTGGTCCAAATCAAGTTCTACTTAGATCCAACTGTACTGTATCTACACTAACTATTTTCAGAATATGAAAAGAATTTTAACGAGACAAGGTCTTACAAGCAATATGCATGATGGACCTTGTCTTGAAAAGATAATGAAATAAAGCATACATGTATAATACATGTATATAAATTGCAGTATGGTTTTGAATAAACCTCAAGTGTAAAGCTTGTCAATTTGATACTACATTGTATTCCATTACACAATTCAAGACCTGATGCAATTCGTCTGTTTGTTTGTTTGACATTTTTACATCTCCCAAAGAATATTTCAATAATGGTGATGACATCTGCCTGATGACCTGTACAGAAATTTAGATCCAATTAACAGCCTCATCCATAATTTTTTCAAATGTGATGTTAAGAATATATATATAACAGATATATGTTGATCTCTACGATGACGTAGGACCCCAGTGTTTTTACTGTCTCATCAGAAAGTCAGGACACTAATGAGTCACCTGTAGGACTTGAACCAGGGTCATTTTGGCCACAAGTCAAGTGAGCTGCATACAGGTTATTTTGAGGTAATAATACTTTAATAAATACGTCCAGAGATCCAACCTCATTTATTCATTATACATCACAAATATTTACCTGCGACGAGTATTCTTTCTGGAACCATCATACTGTGTCCATATTGCTCATATGTATCATGGGGTGTATCCTCCGTCTCTATCTCCCCCTCCTTCGCGCCGATGGAATATGGAACCTGCATTTTACTGCTAATCTGAGTAATATATTCCGGATCGTAATGATCTGGCTGGACATCACTATAGTCTGACGGAAGGCTTGTCACATGGGACTTCTTGGGAGTACCCTACAAGTTATAATTTACAAAGAGTTACGGAATATCTTTTGATTTCTGTCATATGATAAATATTACAATCAACTCCCTTTACTAAAACACTGCTAACTTTTTATAACTGATTGATTGATTGATTATTGCTTTATGTCACTCCACAGTTATTTCATGTATATGGTAACGGCATCTGCCTGATGCATTGCATACAAATTTGTACCAATGCAACAGACCCACCGAAAGCAGTGAGGGATCTTTTACGCGCCTACTGTGACACGGGACCTCAGTTTTTACTGTCTCATCTGAAAGACAGATCACCGGTGTAATCAAGGTGGGAATCGAACCTGGGACCTCCAGGTCACGAGCCAAGCACCTAATCCAGTAGGCCACACCAGCTATTCTGTAACTACAACAAGAGGCCCAAGTGGGCCTATATCGCTCACCTGAGTACCTAGATGATCAGTCATGCATGAAGGAAGAATTCATTTATTTTTGCATTAATGTGACTAAGTCAACACAGATGTTGAAAATATGTCAAATTTTATTTCAGGCTAGAATAAAAAACAACACTTTTTTGCACATCCATTCACGTGATTTTGATATTAAGCATTTCCTTTGTCTCTGCAAGAAGTCATTCAGGGCAACATTTTCTTTAGGTGGGGCCTTTTGTTGACTGATTTCAAGTCTGGGTCATGAACAACAATTGTTTCAAATATTGTCCAGATCTAACTTAAAATTGCTTAATTTCATATGTTGAGTGTTGAGAAACATCTAAAAACTTATTTAGATGTGTAAAGAAATGAAAAAAAAAATTTTCTCCATATTTCAATTACCAAGTGGTATATGTACCATTGTGAGAACTGCTTTTTAGACATGGTGGCATTATCTGTTAACCAATTTGGATAAAAATTTACCAAATTGATAGAGGACCTTTAGTACTTCATGTATTCCTTGTTTCATTAAAATCTTTCATGTGGTATAACAGCAGAAGTGAAAAATGTGATTGAATTGTTCCTATATACCCACATTTGGAAGTCTTAAAAATTCATAGAAAATCCAAAAAAATTGAGATATTGACAAAATTCTTTCAAAGTAAAATTCCTTACCATAATTATGATCACAATAGTCCATAAGAAATCATCATTATCAATTAACTAGGAAATATGACACTTTTTTTCTGCGTTGAATCACCAAGTCCAAAGAAATGTCGAAAAAAAATTCTAAAATTTGATTTTGGAAGGGAACCAAAATGACAATACGTCTTCACTCATCCCTCTAGATCATTTCAATGCATTCTGTTTGTCTCTGTATACAGCCTGTATGAAAAAGGAATATTGTTAAAGGAGGGAACTCTTTTGTGACCTACTTTGACTATGGTGGTGCCACCTGTAAAGAGGTCTGGACGAAAACAACAGAATTTGAAGAGGATCATAAGTGACTTATTTCTATCAAGATTTATTAAAATCCTTCAAACAGTTTTGTAGAAAAAGTTGAAAATGTGAAAAATGGCCTCCCCCCCCCTTTTTTTTATTTGGAAGTCTTAAACGTAAAATTCCTAATTTCATATGTTGAGTGTTGAGAAACATCTAAAAACTTATTTAGATGTGTAAAAAAAAAAAAAAAAAAAATTTTGACCACAGCTGGATTTGATCCGCTACTCTCTATATTTCAATTACCAAGTGGTATATGTACCATTGTGAGACCTACTTTTTAGACATGGTGGCATTATCTGTTAACCAATTTGGATGAAATTTACCACATTGATAGAGGACTTTTAGTACTTCATATATTCCATGTTTCATTAAAATCTTTCATGTGGTTTCGTAGAAAAAGTTGAAAATGTGAAAAATGGCCAAACCCCCCCCCTTTTTTTGGAAGTCTTAAAAAATTCATAAAAAATCCAAAAATTGAGATAATGACAAAATTCTTTCACAATAATTTTACTTACCACAATTATGATCAAAATAGTCATTAAGAAATCATCAATATCAATTAACTGAAAAACATGACACTTTTCTTCATTGAAATGACTAAGTCCAGAAACACGTCATAAAAGCGTAAATTTCTATTTGACGGATCTTAACCCCGTACACAATTTTTATTACCCCATCTTTATAGATTGTTGAAATGCAATTAGTTTCCCCATTTATGTACTGGATCTGGAGAAGAAGATGTTTGAAGAGGGGTACCCTTTTGGGCACTTTTGGTCCCACCCTGGATCCACCCCTGAGGGAATCTGGATCCCGAACACAATTTTAGTAGGGGACCTTGAGTACATCATTTACACAAATTTTGATCCAAATCTGCAATGTATTTCCAAACAGTTTTGTAGAAAAAGTTGAAAATGTGAAAAATGGCCACCCCCCCCTTTTTTTTTTTTGGAAGTCTTAAACGTAAAATTCCTAATTTCATATGTTGAGTGTTTAGAAACATCTAAAAACCTATTTAGATGTGTAAAAAAAAAAAAAAAATTTTTTGACCACAGCTGGATTTGATCCGCTACTCTCCATATTTCAATTACCAAGTATTATATGTACCATTGTGAGAACTACTTTTTAGACATGGTGGCATTATCTGTTAACCAATTTGGATGAAATTTACCACATTGATAGAGGACTTTTAGTACTTCATGTATTCCATGTTTCATTAAAATCTTTCATGTGGTTTCGTAGAAAAAGTTGAAAATGTGAAAAATGGCCAACCCCCCCCTTTTTTTTGGAAGTCTTAAAAAATTCATAAAAAAATCCAAAAATTGAGATAATGACAAAATTCTTTCACAATAATATTCCTTACCACAATTATGATCAAAATAGTCATTAAGAAATCATCAATATCAATTAACTGAAAAACATGACACTTTTCTTCATTGAAATGACTAAGTCCAGAAACACGTCAAAAAAGCGTAAATTTCTATTTGACGGATCTTAACCCCGAACACAATTTTTAACAACCCATCTTTATAGGATTGTTGAAATGCAATTAGTTTCCCCATTTATGTACTGGTTCTGGAGAAGAAGATGTTTGAAGAGGGGTACCCTTTTGGGCACTTTTGGTCCCACTCTGGATCCACCCCTGAGGGAATCTGGATCCCGAACACAATTTTAGTAGGGGACCTTGAGTACATCATTTACACAAAGTTTGATCCAAATCTGCAATGTAGTTCCAAACAGTTTTGTAGAAAAAGTTGAAAATGTGAAAAATGGCCACCCCCCCCCCCCCCTTTTTTTTTTTGGAAGTCTTAAACGTAAAAGTCCTAATTTCATATGTTGAGTGTTTAGAAACATCTAAAAACTTATTTAGATGTGTAAAAAAAAAAAAAAAATTTTTTTGACCACAGCTGGATTTGATCCGCTACTCTCCATATTTCAATTACCAAGTATTATATGTACCATTGTGAGAACTACTTTTTAGACATGGTGGCATTATCTGTTAACCAATTTGGATGAAATTTACCACATTGATAGAGGACTTTTAGTACTTCATGTATTCCATGTTTCAGTAAAATCTTTCATGTGGTTTCGTAGAAAAAGTTGAAAATGTGAAAAATGGCCAACCCCCCCTTTTTTTTGGAAGTCTTAAAAAATTCATAAAAAATCCAAAAATTGAGATAATGACAAAATTCTTTCACAATAATATTCCTTACCACAATTATGATCAAAATAGTCATTAAGAAATCATCAATATCAATTAACTGAAAAACATGACACTTTTCTTCATTGAAATGACTAAGTCCAGAAACACGTCAAAAAAGCGTAAATTTCTATTTGACGGATCTTAACCCGAACACAATTTTTAACAACCCATCTTTATAGATTGTTGAAATGCAATTAGTTTCCCCATTTATGTACTGGTTCTGGAGAAGAAGATGTTTGAAGAGGGGTACCCTTTTGGGCACTTTTGGTCCCACCCTGGATCCACCCCTGAGGGAATCTGGATCCCGAACACAATTTTAGTAGGGGACCTTGAGTACATCATTTACACAAAGTTTGATCCAAATCTGCAATGTAGTTCCAAACAGTTTTGTAGAAAAAGTTGAAAATGTGAAAAATGGCCACCCCCCCCTTTTTTTTTTTGGAAGTCTTAAACGTAAAATTCCTAATTTCATATGTTGAGTGTTTAGAAACATCTAAAAACTTATTTAGATGTGTAAAAAAAAAAAAAAATTTTTTTGACCACAGCTGGATTTGATCCGCTACTCTCCATATCTCAATTACCAAGTATTATATGTACCATTGTGAGAACTACTTTTTAGACATGGTGGCATTATCTGTTAACCAATTTGGATGAAATTTACCACATTGATAGAGGACTTTTAGTACTTCATGTATTCCATGTTTCATTAAAATATTTCATGTGGTTTCGTAGAAAAAGTTGAAAATGTGAAAAATGGCCAACCCCCCCTTTTTTTTGGAAGTCTTAAAAAATTCATAAAAAATCCAAAAATTGAGATAATGACAAAATTCTTTCACAATAATATTCCTTACCACAATTATGATCAAAATAGTCATTAAGAAATCATCAATATCAATTACCTGAAAAACATGACACTTTTCTTCATTGAAATGACTAAGTCCAGAAACACGTCAAAAAAGCGTAAATTTCTATTTGACGGATCTTAACCCCGAACACAATTTTTAACAACCCATCTTTATAGATTGTTGAAATGCAATTAGTTTCCCCATTTATGTACTGGTTCTGGAGAAGAAGATGTTTGAAGAGGGGTACCCTTTTGGGCACTTTTGGTCCCGCCCTGGATCCACCCCTGAGGGAATCTGGATCCCGAACACAATTTTAGTAGAGGACCTTGAGTACATCATTTACACAAAGTTTGATCCAAATCTGCAATGTAGTTCCAGAGAAGAAGTCGAAAATGTGAAAAAGTTAACGACGGACGACGACGACGACGACGGACGACGGACGGCGCACTATGACTATAGCTCACTTGAGCCTTTGGCTCAGGTGAGCTAAAAAAGTGAATTATTTTTAAACTGTGTGTACCAATATATTGCCTATACATACATACGGGGCAAAACTTTATTGTCATATTATGGCATTTAGATAATGTCACTTGTTAGTTACCAGTATTATACATTATTGGGCCTGCATCCAAACATTGAATGTCAGATTGATTTTGAATGGCTGATATATACCAGTAAGTATTTCTATATATTATCTATACTGATATTTTACCAATTTAGCAGTCACTTTCTGGACATTTTTTCATCCTCGCATCATACATATAACTGCAAACCTAAGGAACAACCAGTGCTGTACATAACAAAGTGTTTTAAAAGTACTGGACTAAAATTTATTTTTCTACATTTATTTGAAAGTGTATCAAATTCATGCAATAAATAGTCCATCAAAGCAACCTCATTAACTAGAGATAATGTATAGAAAGGATTGTTCAATACAAAATTATTTCACCTTTATCAAAACTCAAATGCAAGCACCAATAATCCTTGGAAAGGAGATAAAAACTTTCTGATCATACATGTACCATTGACCATACGGTGCAATATGGTAGGCAGAGGCATACAAGGAAACCTTCCTACTTGCTCCATAAAAAGTATCAACAGGTCACAAATGTTTACAGTACAGTCCACACGTTTTGGAATTTCTATACACTGAAAACAGTTGTCTACCCAGATGTTAATTTAGAAATAATTACCAGTAATACAATAGTAATACACTGTCATCTTACTCCAAAGTGTACATGTAAACTACCAGTAGCATACCTGAATTCTCTGTATTTTGTGTAAATTTCCCTCTGTGTTTTATGTATTTCTACAAAACATATCGATTGTGCTGTAAAACAACACTTGTCAGTATTTATATATTTATCTCATTTGACAAAGTGTTTTATTTTTATGACATTTTTTGAAGAAACTAAATTTCATAAATTACATCTTATTATTTGACGATTTGAATAGCTAACAAGAGCAACGCCTAGCGTGGCATAATATGCCTGTCTCTTAGCCAAGTTACAATCCAATACCCAAATTCAAACTGGCACTGACCCTCATTAATATAAAGTTATATATGAATTTTCAATCCAATACCTATAAAGACTGCAGAAAAAATTCCAGAAAACTGTAAAATCCTTGAAAATTTCTAAGTTCAAGGGGCATAACTCTGGAAAAACCAAACTAATCATACCCAAATGTGAACTGGTACTGGCCCTCATTGATATAAAGTAATATACCAAGTTTTAATTCAATACTGCAGAAAAAAGTCCAGCAACCTGTAAAATCTTTGAAAATTTCAATGTTCAAGGGCCATAAGATAACTCTGGAAAAACTAAAGCAATTATATCCAAATTTGAACTGGCACTGACATTCATTGATATAAAGTTATATACGAAGTTTTAATCCAATACCTATAAAGATTGCAGAAAAAAGTCTGGAAACCTGTAAAATCTTTGAAAATTTCTAAGTTCAAGGGCCATAACTTTAAAAATACCACAACAATTATACCCAGATTCGAACTGGCACTGACATTCATTGATATAAAGTTATATACGAAGTTTAAATCCAATACCTATAAAGATTGCAGAAAAAAGTCTGGAAACCTGTGAAATCTTTGAAAATTTCTAAGTTCTAGGGCCATAACTCTAGTAAAACAGGAGCAATCATACGCAAATGTGGACTGGTACTGACCCTCATTGATATAAAGTTATATACCAAGTTTTAATCCAATACCTATATTATAAAGACTGCAATAAAAAAGTCAGGAAAATTGTAAAATGCTTGAAAATTTCTAAGTTCAAGGGCCGTAACTCTGGCAGAAACAAAGCAATCATACCCAAATGCAAACTGGTACTGACCATTGTTGATATAAAGTTATATACTTAGTTTTAATTCAATACCTTTAAAGACTGCAAAAAAAAGTCCTGAAAACAGTAAAATCCTTGAAAGGCCGTAGCTCTGGCAAAACCAAAGCAATCATACCCAAATGCAAACTGGTACTGACCCTTGTTGATATAAAGTTATATACCAAGTTTCAATCCAATATCTTGAAAGACTGCAGAAAAAAGTCCGGAAAACATGACCCTGGAAGGACAGATGAACACAGACAATGCCATATAACATAATATGTCCTGTCTTTACATTCTTATGATGGACATATAACAAAAAGGGAATTTTCAATCGATTGATGGGTCAAAAATTTTGAAAGGGGAATGGGGCTGAATATCGGGCTCAATCAGGTGCCCTGAATTTGTAGTACTGTTTCTTGTAAACTACCAATGGTGATGAGTTGTCTTTTAAATTTTTATGACGAGTTTTCTTGTGATGAGTTGTCTCGGAGTCGAGTTCTCTAGGACCCTCTTTCGGTATCTAATACATATACTGTAGAGATACACATAGAGTAATACGGCAATTGCCAATAGAGGAAGTGATACCAGGTGACATCACCGTTAGATTTGCGTCTAAGTCTAAATTGAGAATTTAGATCTAGTTTTAATACGCTGGTTTTCATAATTTGTGAAATAAAGAATTATTCCACTGTGAACAAAATTCAAAAGTAAAAATAGTGGTCCGAAATATCGTGGCCGAGCAACTTCTACGAATGATTAAGGAAACGAAACTAGATCCATTTATAAATTAATGTCTCTGATAACGACTCGAGTCAATGTCACTTGTTTTTAGTTTATACGGAGACAATTGCATTACATAATCAGTAATTAAAATGGAATGAAACACAAAAATACCTCATCTCGTACTTCAGACATTGTAGTTTGTGTTATGTGTCAGCAATACTTTAAAATAGCCTCTCTGTGATGTAATTATTGTGTATATTTCATTAACATTAGCTCTATCCTCTGCCCTCCATTGCGACAGTCGGATATAGTACATATTCTTCGAACGAAAACGGATCGATTTTCCGGATAAGAAATACACGCGGAAAAAAAGAAACTGTGTAATTTAGTCATTTCATTTACAGATTAATATACAAAATATCATGTTGCATTGTTGTTTATCATTGTTTAATATAATGCATTGTTTTTCAATATAAACATCAAATTACAGATTATGTCTTTTATGGACAGCCACTGAAAGTAAGGTACGTGGTACTAAAAAGTTTACTGAACAGCGTGCACCGAGACACATACGTCACATTGAACAAATCAGGTTATGCAGAAATGCCTGGGGGTGTTCAACCATACGCGCAATAAATAATTAACGACGCAACTGTTCAAAGCTTTCCGGCAATCTGATTAAAACCATATTTTCATTTCGTTTCTCTATGTCTCATAGCTTTATCTGCAATAGGACAAATAGAAAAGCGGAATAAAGATGTGGTTTTAATCAGACTGGCTTCCAGGCAACTTAGCAAGTTAGAGGGGTGGGGGAGTGGCTCTTGACGTAGTCTACGTCGTTCCATATCATCCCAAACATATTCTATAGGCGAAAAATCCGTTGACATTGTAGGCCGGAGTAGCAGATTCACGTTTTGCTGCCGTAGATGGTCACTAACAACGCTTGCATTGTCCTGCTGCAGAATGACGTTATGTTGATTGTTGTGAATGAATGGAATGCCGTGCTGACGTACAATCTCGCCACGGTGGCGTACGCCGGTTAAACTGTCCTCCACTTTCAACATAGGGATCCTTCCATGTGTTGAAATTCCACCCCAGACCATAACGCTCTCTCCACCAAATTGGCGGCGCAAAATAACGCAGGCGTCAATGTAACGTTCTCCGACACGACGGTAAGCTCGAACACATCTGTCTTTGCTGCCGAAATGAAATCTCAATAAACAGAACTGCAGTCCAATCTCTGTTATTGATACAAAGTCCTACACCACGCTTACCTCGCCGTCGCTGTCGGAGCAGAACAGGACGGATATTAGGACGCCAATGACAGATGTTGGTCTCTCGCAGTCTGTTCCTTACGGTACGAGGACTTACATGTATCTGTCGATGCCCAGAGATGATTTTAGTGGTCAAAGAAGGCGAACGGAATCGATTTCGCAAGTGTGACTTCCGTATATATGTAGCTTGCCGACGTGACGTCACATGCGAACTGAACTGTGTGGGGTTTTTTTCTGTTTCAGTACCTGGAATAATGTCAATAAATGCAAGAAAGAAAGAAATTCTAATCTATAATCATTAGTAGGTACGTGTCACTTAGTCCTGCTTGAAACTCCAGACTGAAAGCGTGTTGTGGCCATCAAGGCGAATCGAACTAATAAACTGAATACTTAAATACGCGTTTAGTATATTATACTATGCCTTTAAGAATAAAGAGCGATCAAAGAATACATTTTATGATTTTATTGAACTTTTAAGTATACACAGTTTCATATAATTAAAATTTGTCTGATTAACCGTGTTAAAAAGAAACAAAACAAACAAACTTCAACAAAAGACAAGCAAACAAACAAAAAAAAATGATTTTTTTTTTTGTGATTACAAATGACACAAACCAGGAAACTGAACCTTCCTTCCACCAGAGACACGTCACATATGTAGTATGTCTCAAAGCCCACACACTATACATGTATATGATTATTGCCAGCAGAGTATATATTGTAGGCCTGTTGTACTTTGTGATGATCTATACGTAATGACGTTTACCCTGATCCTTGAAAATTTACTTATTTTTATTTTTACCATTATTCTTTTTATTCTTATTTTTATGCCCCACGGATCGATAGATCGGGGGCATATTGTTTTTGTCCTGTCTATTTGTCAGGTTGTTTGTCAACTTTAACCTTGGCTATAACTTTTGAACCGTGAGGGATAGAGACTTCATATTTGACATGCGCACTCAATTAATGAAGCCCTTTTCAAATGACACCAAAGTCATTTTGACCTTCACAATGACCTTCACGTTAAAAATAACTTTTTGGATTTGGGGCTATAACTTTTGAACTGTGAGGGATAGAGACTTCATCTCTGACATGCATACTCAACCAATAAAACCCTTTCAAATGACTCAAGGTCGACGACATTTTGACCTTGACAGTGACCTTCACGCTAAAAATATTTTTTGGACTTTGGTGCCGCCGGGGGGATTAGTGTTTCACATACACGGCTTGTTTCTATCTGTAATGAATATGCATGGCCGGACGGATCAAAGGGAACAGTTTGATATCTTTTTTCAGACTATAAGCGGTGAATTTCCGTAATAGCTCCCACCCCCCATTTTCAGTCTAGAATATATATATATATATATATATATATATATATATATATATATATATATATATAAAAATATATATATATATATATATATATATATATCATATATATAGAAAAAATCGCGCATTCATGTTAAGGTTTATTCCCCTCATAATATGAATCACCCCCTCCACCCCATCCCAGAAAACATCCTGGACCTGCGCATCGAGTTTCACTAAAGGTATGTCCTGGACTAACGTTGCGCATAGCATACATGCCTGGGGCAGGTGGCACTGTGTCTGGTCATCAAAAAACTCCTGTTACGTATTTTTCCGGAATGTTATGTTTACGAATGGGACTTTATCAATAGTGTTCAATTAAGCTGATGGCGGGAAAATATTGGAAACAAAACACGTGGTACAGAAATGTCAACGAATGAATGGAAACTTCTTCGATATGCGCGATATAAACGAAAGGAAGGAGTTTTGGTTGGCGAGTGGGAGGTAAATGTAGCAATGACATTTATGAAAGCGATTGCACATTACTTGAAATTGTTGGACAATATTCAATACTTTTGAAAATGGTTATTGACAAGCAGGGCACATGATCATGATAAATGTCGAAGCCCAGTAGTTGCAGTACTCATGGGGAGAATGAGGGGGGGGGGGGGTTAACTTGCAATGATTTTGGTTACGGACGTGCGGCTGGAGTCGTTACCCATATTCATATACTGACCATAGTGAAAAGAACACCCATTCATATAATTTATATTTAATATTTTTAGATTCTTGTGCAAAAATATCTTCTCTTGCAATCTCCACCTGCGTTTAACCTTTTCATATATTTTGTAATTTGAAATATACCCATTGATAATATTTGAAGGGAAAATTATACCAATTAATATATTGGGTGGCCTTAGAAGTAAGTATACCCCATTCCAGCCACACGTCTGTATTTACCTTTATAAATTATATAGGAAGTTACCCCTCCTCTCTCCTCAGTACTACGGCAGTATAAAGTAAATACTTTGAAAAGGGTCTATTGATTGATTGTTTTTTGTTTAACGTCACACCACGAATATTTTACGTATATGGTGACGGTATCTGCCTGATGCGGGCCATACAAATTTTGACCTTTGCAACGGACCCACCCGAAGCAGTGAGGGATCTTTAACGTGCCATGCATACCACGGCACGGGGCCTCGGTTTTTAATGTCTCATCCGAAAGACAGAACACCGACATGACCAGAGCGGGACTTGAACCAGGAGTCCAGCGCGATACCACTAGGCCATGCTGCTTGAAAGGGTCTAAGCGACTCAACTGATTGCAAAAGGAGGAGGAGGGTGGTAAATAACATGTACTGATTTAAATGTGCGAATATGATAAGGAGAGAGAAGAGGGGTGGACACAGGTATTCAGGTTAGGGGATGTGATAATTACCCGTAAGGCAAGGGGTCCTGGCCGTTTGGATACCCAGCGGGCCCAGGGCAGAATCTTTGTTGGGGGTCATTGTGGCGAAGCCCTCGATGGATAACAATTTTTAAAACAGTTTTAAAACCTGAAATCCGTTGGGAAATGATCGTTTTGTGTGGTCTTGGCGAATTTTAAATATTACACGTTTCGAAAGTTATCATTGCGAACCACGAAAAACATGTTTTGGAAAAAGTAGCTGTATTAAAGGGACTTGAGCACGACTTGAGGAAGGTTTGCATACAAAAATTATTTTATCCGAAATTTACTAAAAGAGTGAGACAATACTCATCCTAAAACATAGTGACACTTCTTGAAAAAGTAAGTTGTCAATGTAAAAACGCTATCAACATATCTTGACTATATATGCCGTTTTCGGTCAGAATATAAACAATGCTCGTGCCTTTGTTTACCTTTTGCACAGAAAACAGCTTTTATACATGCTAGCTTACTGAAGTTTCAGTCATTGAACAATAGCTTTCGTTGTGGTCACAATATATTTGGATGAACATTTTCTAAACAATTCTAAAATATTACAGGAAATTATGTTATTGTCAATTTCTCAGAGGTGACTGGGTCACGGTCCTCGTCCCCTCTGATTGTTAGTAGGGACTCCTACACCCCTTGGACGAGAGCTCGCTTCAAGATGGGCGGGGCAAAATGTCACTAGAGATTTTTTTTATACTTCATTTCTATGAATGTTTGTGTATTACATTTTATGACCTCCGCTCAAAGTTACAGTTGATTTTTCGTCTATTTATGGAGGATTATTTACAATTTTCTTAAATGTACACGTTTCCGATCTATTACACGGCTGCAGTGGAAAGTGGGAATGTTAAGCCCGTAGACCAAGTTAACCACACCAGTTGGTCCGCAATTGTAGTGCAGGGCTTCTTTTCTGCTCATTTTATGGCCGATATTCGGCTATATTCCCAATTGCAAATCGTATCTTTTTTTCCCAATTTTGGGCAAGAAATTCCCAATCATGAGCTCAGAAAAAAATTGTAAATTTGTCTGAAAATAGAGGTATTTGCAAGCAAGAACAGTGTCCAACCGTAACTTCCAAGCGCACAATTGATAGAGACAATCTTAAATAATCTCTTGGTTCGTTTTGAGAAGCGCACAAAAGACTAGGAACTTGTAATTGACGAAGCGAAAATCATGTACTAAATTGTAAATGAGGAACAATGACGATGGCGTAAATCGGCGCAGATACTATCAGTTAGCGTTTTATCAAACGCAAACTAGCATAGCGCTGCGCCATGCCCTTTTTATGCGTCGCAATGCCCTTTTTCTGAGCGCCATGTCCTTATTTTTCCTAAGTTACTAATGTATCGTTTTATGAGACTAAAGAAGATCGATCTTCATCCATGTAATATAAAACCCTCAAAAAGATCGTTATTTACACCTGGCCAGTATATTACGAATATCACTTTGGACATGCCCTCTTTAGAATTTGGTAACACTTTCCACTAAATTTAAATATCATCCGTAACCAGCGTACTGTACTGCCTGTTATTATTCGGGTGTTAATTGGGGCATTTTAATTAATGTTACCTTCTTAGATTTAGATTACATCTGCACACGAACAGAGTTTGACACGGTTGTCTGAATGCCCAAATAGTAATTTTGCAGGTCAAATTCACATCTGTTTTCTGTCAGATATTAAAGAAAATTAAAGGATATTTGTCCCTTTAAAGCAATTTGGCTTATACTAGGATTGTAATGTCATCTCTGAATATCATATTAACGAATTGGTTTACATAGCCGGTCACGATCGCTTAGAAGCTTCACTCATACAAACAAAAACTACCCATTCTAAATGCCTTACTTAATATTATTTAACTAATTTTCTCAATTTGACACCAAATATTTAGGATCTACTCTCCACATTTCCTCTGATAATTTTGAGCATTGTTTAGTAATTCCGACGAAAATGATATTTCAGAATATCTTTTATCACTTGATACAACAATATCATCATAAGTAGTTGCAACAAGAGGAGCAAAAACTCACAAAGTGTATTCACACTATCAGACGTGTCGGTTTTTTACATCAAAGAACTGAACAACATAACTGATTATAAAACATGACTTTTTAGTATTTCTAGAATCAGTAGAATATTTACTATCTGTAAGTCAATAAATGTGAATGAATATTAACCATTATAATTTATTACTATTACTTATGTACTTTGAACTGAGACAATCATTTGGGCCAGCAATTTATTTACAAAGAGTATAATATAAAGCAGTTACAATACTAAAGTAACTAATGACCCAAAGGGGACAGATACACTTTATATTTCCCATTAATGCTTCCAGCAATTTCCTCTAAGATTTTGAATTTGAATTATTCAAACGTATATCACACTTCATACACGTAGCAGATCCAGGGATTTATTTATAAAGGAAAATTGGGTGGATGGGGGAGGCTGAGAGAACTTTTTGTTTTGTTTTCTCTGTAGAAGCACAAATAAACAAGAAGTTTGAAATTACTAATTAATATCTTTCTTCTATATTCTAACAACAATACATATATATTATTTTATCATATTTTATTTTGAAAAATTCCCAATTTGGAGCCAAACCGCTGCAAAATTCCCAATTCCAGCGCCATGGGCCATGTTCCCAAAATAGTGAGAAAAAGCCCTGTAGTGTAATAGACCATTTTTGTGAGGTGTTTGTGTATTTGCATAACATTTTCGTCAGTGTGCTGCCTGTATGCAGGTGTTTGTGTATTTGCATAGCATTTTCGTCAGTGTGCTGCCTGTATGGAGGTGTTTGTGTATTTGCATAGCATTTTCGCCAGTGTGATGCCTGTATGGAGGTGTTTGTGTATTTGCATAGCATTTTCATCAGTGTGCTGCCTGTATGGAGGTGTTTGTGTATTTGCATAGCATTTTCGCCAGTGTGCTGCCTGTATGGAGGTGTTTGTGTATTTGCATAGCATTTTCGCCAGTGTGCTGCCTGTATGGAGGTGTTTGTGTATTTGCATAGCATTTTCATCAGTGTGCTGCCTGTATGGAGGTATTTGTATATTTGCATAGCATTTTCGCCAGTGTGCTGCCTGTATGGAGGTGTTTGTGTATTTGCATAGCATTTTCATCAGTGTGCTGCCTGTATGGAGGTGTTTGTGTATTTGCATAGCATTTTCGCCAGTGTGCTGCCTGTATGGAGGTGTTTGTGTATTTGCATAGCATTTTCGCCAGTGTGCTGCCTGTATGGAGGTGTTTGTTATACTGCTCAGTCAGATTTCTTTACTTTCCCCATTGTAAACAGTATTTCTGTAACTCGTGCACAAGAACTGGAAAGAATTATGAGTAAGCGTATATTCCCCGCGCAGGGTTTGACATAAGTGTTGTTATATTTTTTCCTGACGTTATGTGGCATTGACACTTTCTACACAGTGTTGGTTCACATTCATTTATTTAATACAGTGCTGAGTTACATTTGTTTGTTCTGTATGTAAGGGCATTCATGGCCGGTGTGGCTAGCCAAACAGGAGACGCTCACTCCTCCCAGACACCTGATCTCACCTCTGAATTTCAGGGTCCGTGAATGTCCGCGGTGGTACATTGTTGTTGGTGCCACAATCTCAACAGTTTCTTTCGTATTTTGAAACATGGCGAGATGCCGCTTACTCAGTCATTTGAAGGTGATTTTCCTGGTAATTATCGACAGAAAATAAGTTAATTTACATATCAATTATTTCATGGGTGGGTCTCTATCATGGATATTTAGGGAAGGGTAATTAAAGAAAGAGATGCGAGGAAAAGAAAGCGGGAGAAAAAGGACAGACGATTAGGAGGAAGGAGAAAGAGACAGTGATGGAGGAGGGAGGGATGGTCCCAGGGTATACTCTTGCATCATGTCAATTTAATTACCATTCGATCTTATATTTTCGCATTCATGCAATAAGTGATCGACAATGTAAGATCGAAAATTTTTTTTTCAGATTGGCATCATGTCTGCTCCTAAGTATAGATTAGAATGAACCGTTTTTCGGTAAACTTTATGTCTTTATGTACTTGATTGCCGAGATTTTTTGATTTACCATGGAATCGATTTGAAACAAATGCATATGACATATTTAATAAGTTAAACATGAAACTTAATTTGTCTTTCCTTAACAACAGACGAATATATTTACAAATACATGTATATTCATCCAGAATTCTTTATTATATAATTTTAAAGATATTTGACGTCCAGTTTTCCGGCTTTGCGAAAATAGTTTTAGTTGATTTATATTATCCTCTGCCTCCATATCACCGAACCCAGTACGCGTGTTAAAGTATACATTGGTAAGTAAGATTTTCATGCCTCTCCCCCCTCCGGAATAAAAGATTCGGGGGCATCTAGTTTTTGGCCTGTCTGTCTGTTTGTCCGTTTGTCAGTGGCAAAATCTTTAACATTGATTATAACTTTTGAATCGTAAGCAGTGAACGCGAAACTTTGCCAGAAGTTACTGTACATTCGTACCAGTAATCTTCAAAATATTACTGGCCCGAACCAATCATTAATGGACCGAAGAATTTTCTTTTTCTTTTTTTTTTTCTTTTTCTTAATAACATTGGTGTTTCAAGAACAATTTATACTACCTACAGAAGATGATACTAAAGTGTTACTACCCGAAAGACAGATTGTGAGACAGACCTATTCAACCCATTCGTTCTAAACGGCTTCGCACTCTTCAAATACCGAACGAAAATATAGATTGTTGTTCGTGTATCAGTTAACCGGGAATAAAAACTGAAACTGCAAATGAAATATGAACATACGGATATCGACACAGTTTGATTGATTATAATAATTGTTGGTTCTTTTTCTATTAACTGGGGAAATATTATTCGACATTCAGTCCGGTAGTGACGATTTTTTTCCCGGACCGAACTGATTTTCATCGGTCATGTGAGTCATGTGAGTTTCGGTTGCATTGGTAAGAGGTAAAGTTTTCATATTTCACATGTGTATTCGTTGTAACAAAACCTTTCTGTCGGTACAATAATTTTTTACCTTGTGACTTTGACCTTTGACCTACATTTCAAAGCTTTAAAATTGGTTATAACTTTTGAATGGAAAGAAGTATCGGTAGGCCTTTCATATTTCATATGCGTATTCCCAAGGACATTGCAAAATTTGCATTATTTTGACTTTGTTGCCATCGCGGGCATTCGTATTTTACAAACACATCTCGTTTCTCATTGCTGAAAGTACAGTTGCAGTGGTAGAAAATAAATGACAGACGTGACATATACCGGTAGTATATACCTCCACGATATAGGAGAAATACTCTTGGGGTTGTGTTAAGCAGCATGAGCGGATATACAGGGGGAGGGGATTCCGAAACCTACCGTCCTTGGAATTTGCAAAACGTATACCATGTTTTATTTAAAAAGCTGGGATGAGTTAAATTTAAAGGGGTTTGTTTGTTTGTTTTGTTTTGTTTGTTTGTTTTGATTATCTAAGCGCCACGCTGGACCCTATGGGGTTCGCCGCCATTAACTGCAGTCCTGATATTTAAGGAGGAAATACTACATATTCCCGCAAAAATGACGTAAAGAACAATGGAACGTTACTGTGACGTCAAAAGGTTACTAACTCAAATCGACGTTACTAACTCATAGTACACAGGCGCCACCTAACGGAGGATAACAGGCGGCGTACCCCATTGTAGCATCATTCCTTTAAAACATTCAACTTTTCAGTTGCACAGCTCAGATGCATCCAGATTAAAATACAGTTTTTGATTAAAATCTAGAAAATGATGTTTTGTCGTAATTTTTTAGTGAACACTGCGTGTTTTAAACTTTGATTTAATGAAATTATTGAAATTGATGAAATATAGAGAAAAAGGATAAAACGTGTAAGATAGAGTAAAAAAATTTACGAACTCTTAAATGCAGTGAATACGGATAAACTAGATAAAATAGGAAAATCTTCTTTATCATTTCAATGCATAATATAGTATGAAATAATAATATTGATGGTTTACGTTTCAGCATTACACGACGGATAAACAAAGCCTTAATCTGAACCTGGAACATGGATATCTACTCCTGTCATACGGGAATTCAGTCATGGTAAATATATTACACCATCTTTGAAATCAACTGTTTTGATTGGATTAAGTACATTACGTGATTTATGTTGCGTATTTTCCGAATTCTGGAGCCCAATATTTGTCATTCGGAAATGCCCCGGCGTTTTCCGATGATTTTTAACGTTAAATTGTAATCTAAACGTAATCTTTCATAACCTCATGTCTTTTAAAAACATTCACAAAATGAAATATTAGGCGTAAATTCGTGACATTGTAACTTATAACAGCATAATGCTGTGATATATCTTGATAGGAGAAAAGTTTCTTACCTCTGGTATTTTTTAACGCTGCCATGTTCTGCTGGTTCCTGCAGGCCTGACGGGGTATATGATTGACCACTATCTTATATTTTATATTCTTGATAATTTGTCGTCATTTTTGATGATACAAGCTGTATTGTTAATTGGCGGAATTAGAAAGGGACGAGGGGTTGCAGGGATTGCAATCATTCCCCATTTTGTGGTTGGAAAATATTACTGAAAAACGTCATTTTCCACCATTTTTAGGGCTGCAACTCTCCCTTTCCGGACCGAATAGTGCAAAACATTAGCCACGGGAGGATGTAACCCCTTCATTTAAAACTTTTCTAGATCCACCTATATAGTTACGTATTGTTAAAGTTCAACATTGCTTAAAAAGTAATTTATCTGTACTAAACAGCATTTGGAGAGAGTTGGTTCCGTGGTATCGTACTGGACTTCAAATCTAAGGATCTGGGGTTCGATTCCTGTTGTGGACTGAGATGTTTCTAAGGTGAATTTATCTGCTGCTTTCCTATCTGTCTTTCGTATGAGGCAGTACAAACCAAGGCCCCATGTCAGGGTATAAACTGAGGCCCCGTGCCACTATATACGTTGGCACGCAATGAGCCAGTGTAAACCGAGGCCCCTGCCAGGGTATAAATCGAGGCCCCATGTCACCATATACGTTGGCATGTATTGGGCCAGTATAAACCGAGGCCACATGCCACTATATACGTTGGCACTTGAAAGATCCCTCACTGCTTCGGAGGGGTTCTTAGCGTAGGACAAAATTATAACGCAATGCAGCAGGCAGATGCCGCCACTATAAAATAAGTGTAGCAGTATTAGAGTGGAGTGAAAGAAACGCACACATACACACAAAACAACCGTAAGTAATATCCAGCTTGCCAGTAAAGCAAGATAGACTAAGTAATTTATTTTCGGTAAGGTTCTGAAACCGCATCAAGTGATATATACATGTGAATCATTGTGTTTGTGTTTAGTAGTGGAGAAGTGGAGAAAAGAAAAGAACCAGAGCTTTAATTCTTCTTTGTATAATAACATATATAATATGCTCTTTCTTTTAGGAGTCTTATTCACTGTCTTTGGGGAAAGCGAGTCTCAGTGCAGTCTGCAAAGGCGACAGCATGCTAGTAATGTACAAGCTGAAAGTAACTATTTGAATAAATAACACAATCTTTGAATGTAGTACACACAGGAACTTAGAGTTATCTCTCTTTTCCAAGTTTCCTCTTCACTACACCAGGCGTTGTGATTCCGCTACTCTACACTATATTTCGTGTGCTTGCACGCGTGCGTGTAGAATAGTGGAATTCAATGTATGAAGTAGTGAGGACGTCTGTGTTTAGGATTCACTTGTTTTTAATCTGTGGGTTTATCATATTACTTAAGCTGGTGTGGCTAAGTGGATGAGTGCTCGGCTAATGACAGAAAGGTCCCGGGTTCGACTTCCCCGTGGGCACACCGGTGTTCTGTCTGTCGGATGAGGCGGTAAAAACCGGTAGGCGTGGCACGTAAAAGACCCCTCACTGCTTTGGGTGAGTCCTTTGAAGAGGTATAAACGCTATACATAAGGTAGACGCCGTCACCATATACGTACAATATTTGTGGAGTGACGTAAAACGATACTCAATCAAATAATGTCAATTCTCGTGTCACCTGTGAAGCAATAGGGACCACATAGTCCACTCTGTCCGGCTCTCCATTTATCTGCATGTTTCACAATTTGTCCACATTTTTTTAAATCAACTTGTGAAGCACCGACTCTTTGTGCTGTCGGTATATCGGCCTGTCACACTTTTACAATGTATCTTGGCATGTGTTTGACTCATGAAGTTGGAACTCGAGGGCCCGTTAAACCCCACCAATTAATTGACTATTGTCATATCAAATGACCGGCCTAAGTCGGTAAAAAAGCATAAAAACTAAAAAAAAAAAAAAAACAAAAAAAGAAAAGAAAAAGAAAGAAAGCATAATAATAACAATAATAATAATAATTAATGATAAAAATAATAATACCCCCCCCCCCCTTCTATGAAAAGGGAGATTTTGGACTTGGTCCTGCTAGTTGGTATATGATTTTCCCCAACACATTTGAACACGTTGCTGTATAATAACTGACCAAGAGTACTGAATTGCGTAACATCTGCACAAAATTAAACATTTTCTTATATATTGTATTTTATTGGTAGAAATGGTTGTTAGACGATGAAAATGAATAGCATGTTTTGCTCTTTGGAATCGTTCATATCAAAGCAACAAAATTTTCTATACAAAGTAGATAAACTGTTATATGAATGGAAACTTTGTTGAAGATGTAATATTAACATAATAATAATAATTAACATGTACCAATTCAAAATCATTGATGTTTTTATTTGTGAAGGACAAATCTCATCGATTCCGTATGAAGTTTGATAAATCGGAGAGGACGTCTGGGGAGGAGAACTGTCGAAACTGTGCCGAGATCTTGTCGAAATCATTCCCAGTGAAATTTTGGTCCTGTCCATCCACGGTGGTACAACAAGACACCACGGCGGTTCAAGACACAACGGTAGGAGTTAATGTCATTACGGTTTCTAAAGTAAAATTGTGGCTCTGGTGTTCGATTCCCGTATTGCGCCACTATGTTTATAGGATAAGTTGTATCCTGTTTCCTTGTTTTGGTATGCAAGAGCAATTGTTGAAAGCGACACAAAACTCTAGTTAAAGAAATCAGCCAGCTGCGATATAACACGGAAATATATCACCAAAGGGGGAAGATATTCGCATCGACCTTAATAACGTGAATCAAAAACTTAAATGAAAAGAAGAGAATGCATTTTGTTGTTTTTTATGTCTGCAAACTTTTTGCTTAATCAATAGTCTATATATGGTCTGATAAAACTTTCCAGAAATGATAGGTAATGAATGGGTAACGTTTCAGACTCGTTCAGATATATGCTTTTTAAAGGGAGACGACATAGATTTAGGGAATACTTTTGAATTTTTAAACGACTTCATTATATCTCAAGTTTAAATATTTGGACAGAACCACGATAGTGCATAATATGAAAGGTACAATAAGCTAAAAGCATTTTTCCCTGTGTCGGTCTCATTCAAAACTTAGTAAACAATATATCAAGTTTTATATATTCGTCAGCAATAGATGATTCCGAATTGAAATTTTGAACAGAATCTGCATTTTTAAATATGAATATGTTATCTGAACATTGCTGTAAATTTCTCTATGTTTCTATAATGACCACTAGATAAAAAAGTGAGTAGGGCGATACGGGTAGGAAAGGAATAGAAAGGATGAGAGTGAGAAAAGTGAAAGATAAGGGGTCGGAGTTGGAGAACTTTCAATATCATCTCCTTGTTTGGTTAAGCTTAAAACATTCTTTTGCCAATGTTAATACTGCGATACAGATATAATGTCATAACAGGAAATGCATTCGACAGATAATTTTTTTTTAAAAAATTAACACCAATGACCTCCTTATTATAAAGAGCTTGGACTGAGTGGTATACATTTATCTTGAAATAATCAGGTTCTTAACGTTGCTTCTATTTTCAGAAAAAGAAAGTCGAGCACACTTCTAAGGTTTTAGCTGGTGAAGTCACATTATCGCAAATAGCAGAGGTGATGTAGTGCTTTATATAATTAGTTGATACAAAATAGACGGTAGATAAACTTACATTGGTTGAAATAGACATTAACAAACTATGCTTTGTTCTCGGGGTTTGGGACCATAAATGTCATTTGATGTCTAAAATAGGAGGTATTCAGTGGCGTTGCTAGCTTGGAATTCTGCATTTTCAACCCCCCCCCCCCCCAAAAAAAAAAAAAAAACCGTGGACGTAAGGGCTGCCATAAAGCCCAAAGCGGGTCCTCGAAACCTCAGCGATTTTAGCATTTTGTTATAGGCAAATTCCATAGAAATAATGCAAACTGTAAAATTTTACTAGAAATGTATATACATGTAAATATTAATTATAATAGACCTATACAAACTTTATTCCTCGTGGAGATGCCTACTGTAAACTGGAGTACTTTTGATCTATATTTGTTATTAATATTTCTTCACTCGTATACTCGTATTATCCTCTGGTTTCATGATTTTTGGACTTGTGGTTTGGAGTTATCCATCATCTGTACAGGAAGTGCCACAGCGACATTGCATCAGTTATTTTAACCATTCACAGTGTTGCCACAATTATTCCTTTTGCAATGCGGATACGGTAAATGCGTACCCTATGAAGGGCATAGATACTATGTTAGTGTTATGATATAATGGTGTATAGCTGGAGTAATCTCTATGGTGCACGTCCAAATCTTGTATTCAGTATTGTACTATTTGTGTGACCTCACTCTACGATGTTCGAGCTTTTATGGCGGGTATGACTAGCCTTACAGGAGACGCTACCTCCTCCGGGAACCTAGTCTCCACGTAAAAATACACATTACTGCCAGTGTCTAGGCGACAATGTATCACTTGCTTAGATGCCCAAACATTCTTTTTTGCGATCCATTTTTTAAATCTCTGACATTATAAGTAAAACAGGATAGTTTCAGGTTCTTCAATTACAGACAAGAATGAACCGATATAATCAATATCTCATTTGTAACATCTCTTCAAAGGCTGTCACATCAAAGAGCAAAGATACGGTTTTACCAGAGGTTTACCAGAATTTCTCCACAGTTTCATCCAAAGACATAGATACTTACTTAAAGTTATGTCTCTGCGATCCGTCATTTCCTGCTTTTGTTGGACAAGTGGAAAAAGCAATAGAAAAACTAAAATCAGAATGCTCTAATGTTTGACATGTAAATACCAATATGTCTGGACGTTATGAATGAATTACTATGTAACTGTCTGTCTATCAGCTTTCAATCTAAAAGTGAAGTAAGGATTGTTTTTGCACTGTTTTCGTAACAGTGATATTTATTAAATATTCAGTGTAAAAAAACTACAATAGTCGGAGCAAAACAAACATTGGTCAGTATAGTCCCACAGAGAGATAGAGTTGCACGTAAAACAAACACGAATCTAAGTTTTACCATAACAGGGGTGTCGGGTTATACTAGATACGGGTTTAATATCAATATCATAACCTTGAGCACCCCTACTATGGAATTGTTTGTTTTGGAAGTCCCAGAACCCCGCAAGTGTAACTCTATCGCTCGTTGTCGGACTATACATAGTACGTAATATACATTTATGTTATGAACAATTGACAATATGGAACATGTGGCTCAAGTTGTCGGTTAATTTGATGTTATCAAAGAATGAACGACACTATTATTGAGTTTCTTTACAATGTAAAAGTGAAAAAACGAACCGTGAATATCCTGGAAGTTAACACTGAAGATTCCGATCCCCCGATTTAAATTGTGAGAAAGTAAAAAATGGTTGTTTATCATTAAAGAGTAATTTAAGCTAATCAAATGATTCAGATTTTCAATTTAATTATTTTCTAATATATCATAAGCTTGCCCTTTATCATCCCGACAATATTATATCACATGACCAAACTTACAATTTATAAAAATGATTTTAAAATGATACAAAACCACAAAAAGCACTGCCTGAAGTTTTTATCTACATGTTTATTTATAGTCAGGTTTAACCTTTGATCTTTAATCCTTTGCCTAAATCGTTGTTTATTATGGGATTTGATTTTAAGACGAGTCAGGATCTCAGCTGATTGTTCTTTATAATACAGTTTACAAATGATTAAAGTGTAAGGTCATGAAGACATAACATGATGTCAAAATAAGTATAAACACTGCATTTATGTTTATATGAATAAAATCAATATATCATATACCTTGAGAATATTTCTGATGTGTGGCTAAGACACTTTCTATACACTGTTGTTTAACATTCATTTAGTCTGCTTTCAGTTTTGAAGTATAAATTTTGGATTTTGGCAATGACTGCGTGTGTGGCTAGCCAAATAAGAGAAGCTTACCTGTCTAAACCAAGTGTTAAGTCAGTGTCACAGTAACATATGATCGATATTTTTCTACTGTATATTTGAAATTAATTCAAAATGATAAAAAGTTACTTAAAAGTAACATTCTAATGAGTTACAGTTTTCATATTTCATATTGTAAGTGCTATAATCACAGTTACTTTGTTTTTTTTTTTTTTTACATTTATGTTGTCATAATATAAAATTACACACTTTGAGCTTTCAGTCAATAAAAAACATTTTTTAAAACTCCATTTCGAATTTTTTTCATTGATATCATAAAGTTCAACCAAGTAAGTACGTGAGCTATTGATTCTAAAAATACAGAATATTTTTCATTCAAATTCATAATTATATTAATATTCAGACCTCCATTATTCTCCAACTAAACAACTTTTACGAATTTAAAGATACATATGGTCTCCTGTAGCGTCTACTATTGTGATTAAAGTAACATTGTAAATTTGTTTAGTACAGTATCTTTTGACTATCCATCAGTATTTTAAAAATGCAGCTATCGCGTACAAATACGCTACATAACCAACGTTTTCCTTATCAGTTTTATTCATCTCGGTCGACCTCGGAAATATTCATTTGCATAATGTATGCATTGCACGTGATACAAATTCTACTTCTCGCATGCTTTACATCATACTCATTCTTTATTTCTTTTCTTTTCAGTGTCAATTAGTGCAGAAGGCCGATTTCTTTTCTTTTTCTCTTTCTTATCTTCACCATTGTTGTTTCACTCCGTATGCAAATGAATAATTTTAAGGTCACGTGCGTATTCTCCGGTCTCGTACGAACGTAAGTAGGTTAAATTTGAGGGTCGTATTTCTAACTTGCTGCAGCAATAACTGTATAACCAAGGCTTATTAGGTTTGGGGGTCGCTGCATTTTTATTATCTTTTTATAAGTAAAATAAGTTTTATATATATATTAAAAATATTTTAAAATATATTTTATTGTACCTCTGATTTTATAAAATTAGACATTACGTATCTTTAAATTGTCATTTTCACCATTGATGGTGTCACTCTTACTATAAAATCATACAAGACATAGACCTTTTTTTTGCTTGAGCGAGATCATATTTCCACTTCCCACGGTAACAGTATGTATTGAATATATACTTCTACTCTATATTCACCCTTTAGCTCAGATATGACCATTTATAGTCATTCTATTTGTTCAATCATTATCTCTATTCCCTCGAGATTTTACTACCCTAATGATTCTCTTCATTGTTCCATGAATAATTAACAAACTATGTCTGTGGATGATAATGGAAGATGGCCTTCAGAAACGAAGCCGACCTGATTCAATGAAGTATACAAACGTGCACATGTATATTTTGAAACACAAATAAGGCACAAACGCTTATGACGTTCAAATTGCAAAATAATCATATAAACCATTATAATGTTGATTCACAAAGCGTACGTAGCATTTGTGTGCCTCTTCAAAATGCTTGAAGTGTAATGGTCGGAAGGGTAAAGGCTAAAAGTACACACTGAGGTAAGCAGTGTGCAGCCCCGTCATAAAATGTTACGGCCTGTTTTCAACTATTATCAATATACTGTTAACAAGTATTGAGTCAATATTAAATAACAGTTTGTTAACAACCAATTTCACGTTTTAAAATACCATAAAATATAATGAGAACAATATTGTTGAAAAAGTGACCAAGGTTATTCCCATGCCATAAAATCAACATATGTGAATAACATGTAATTATGTTAGTAATAAGTATAATAATAACAATAAGCTTCACATTGATAATAAAATTATGTTGACAGTACAAGAATCGTCATATCATTCATACCATAAGGTTCTCAATAGGCCATATTAGCTTTGCTAAAAGTGATACACGCAATATCGACCGAGTCTGCGGATGTTATTTACATAAACATCAAGTGTTAATATTTTAACACTGCTTGCATGCAGTACCCAAGCTGTTGTTTTAACAGTTTACTCTTCTTTTTTCACAAATAAATGACGAAACATCATCTCCTGCTCTGTTCAGATAACGATCGTCATCAATGTCTCGCAAAGACACCCATGCAAAAAGGTAAAACATCGGCGGCAATGCAGCTTTCAAGCCTACGGAATAAAAATCATATATTATTAATAAGACATTTGTTTACGTAGAGCTGGGAAATGCTGTTTCAAATAGTGCAGGTTTTCTCCAATATACACGATGTATAAGGATTCATAATATGGAATGGTGGTAATAAGCCAGAATTGTTTCTCTATTACAGTATCAATCTAATCAATTATCAGTCCAGTGTAATTTTATCAATGCTGTTTATGACTATCAACTACCGTTTACATACTGAAAACCATGAGCTCTAGACTGGAGTTTCTGGTTGATATGAGACGTTTACTCGTCCATGACACGTGGTCACGTCTCTGTCAGTGTTTGCCTATGATTTCTGATTACGTTACATATGCATGGATCGCCATACTGATTTTACTTCGGAACCAGTACGTGAAAGTAGTTTATGCATATGTATTATTCACATAGACATGTGTAGATCACGTAAATTCTCGTTGGCTTTCAATCAAAAGGTTTACTTTTCAGGAAGGTTCTCTTGAACTCCCAACACCACGAGTGATGCTACTCAAACACATTTAGTTGTTGATTTCACGTATGATTTTCAGGATTTCATCAATGTCCACCTTGGAATATTTTATTACACTATATATCTAAATCTCCTTCGTGTCTACTGTGTTTTGTAAATCTAAATCATGCTTATGAGCCGGACAACTTAAATTTACTCATCGCTATGAATGTATATATAATGATTTACAATAATTCAACATATATACCCTGTATCATCTATAATGTTAATCAAGGTTTCAGTGAAAGAAGGCGATTATCCGGGGACCGATTATCCCATAGTTCTAGAGCAATATATCAAACCACAGCTCGAAATAATGGTTTGGTGACCTAAGGAGTAAAATTTCTTCTTTTTGTTATCAATAGGTAATCTGAATGCAAGGTATATCCTTTAAAGAGCGTTCTTCATGCAAATGGAAAATCTCCACCGATACCAGACCTTTAGAAATGATGAAACTTCAGTCGACCTTAGTCAGTATTATTAGGTGGACTGATAGTCCCCGAAGGCATCATAAGTCTAGTTTCCAGTGCCTTCGTACTGACATGAAATATATACTTCAAATTTTCAGTCATCAATTTAAGTAAATCACTCTAAAACTAAGGAGTGTCTCCCCCCATGCATAGCTCTGTCCTTAGATAGATTCTTTGGTTCACATTTCGATCATTTTCGTTTGAACACTGCTCTTCAAATATTTATATATTTTGAGAATTCCAATCATTTGGCCACGAGCATCACTGAAGAGACATAAGTTGTCGAAATGCGCATATGGTGCACTAAATTAAAAGGTATATATGTTCCATATTTATATGCACATGTTTCATTTCCTAGCATGAACGTAAATGATGATGACATTATTGTTCGTGTATAGCTTTTATGTCCTTCAAAACTTTTGATATTATGTAGTTGTTTGTTAAGGTCACGAAATCCATGGTTATTCACTTAAAGATCAAGTTATTTGTTATGTCAGATACTCCGTCGTTTACCTTGCAAATTTCTATTTCATATAGTATACCATTATTTTCGTCCTTAAAGCAAAGAAATCACTACATGCTTACATTTCCCTTTTTAGCTAGCTTCTCGGCCTCTGCTTTGGCATCCATCTCGTCCCCAACTGAAAGTGAAAAATAAATTAATATGATTCATTCCTACAATGGTATAATGGATATAATAACCGAAATAATGTAAAGATGATGGATAAATCCAAACCACAAATCCAAAGGACATACAAAATCAGTGAAAATGAAAAGCAAATGGAAAATAACAAAATATGTCTACTTGAAGAGCATATGTGAACCCCTGTGATGGAGTGAGATCAGGTGCCCGGGGAGAGTGAGCATCTCCTGCTTGCTAGCAACACCCGTCACATATACCCCGTAGAAAGAGTCAAATACTAATTTGTACCAAGGTCAAATTATCATGTAATGATATTCAAGTAAGAATATGCAAATATTATGGAAAATTTTGTAATTGAAAATGAAAAATTCTCCCCCTATATATTTCTTTCCTTATGGTGAGATGAGTGGTACTTGACTCTCCATATTAAGTTGACAAGATTTGTAACTCTCTAATGTAGTTAATATTTACTGTACGTAAGGGAGTATTTAAAGCAACGCAGGAGATGTTTCCTTTTTCAAGGAGGGTGAATTCACTACATTTGGCGGCGGTGGTGGGGTGGGGGGTAAGAATGTTCAGTAGTGAATGCTCTTCAGTTTAATTTCTATTGTGCTTCCTTTTTGCCCGATTATGTATGGTATACGGTTCGGCAATACTAAGTTAATGTTGTCTATCATTGCGATACAAATTGTTTGGATTCTACGGTTTCAGTCTTGTCGAAATGTCCATCTGGTGCACAAAACTTATGTTTCCATATTTGTCATAGTTAATTCTCGCTTTAAATTATCAAGGTCATAAAATACATGTATACAAACTAAATGATGGTTTGTTTACTTTTAGTTTTCTACATCAAACCTGCTTTAAATGCAACCTAAATTTAACAACAGCCTATTTAAACAACCACTTACAACTTACTACTAAATCTCTGTACAAAATCAATCTGTACTTAGAGACAGCCTACCTTAAGTGGCCTCGTTTTCACCTTTCCTATTATGATCACGTAAAACAGGTTTGACTGTTATGTACAACGCTGATTATTCAATTTTCAAGTGCTCAAGTTGGTTCCAATCTTATTTCCGCTAGTATATCATTGAACATATTCTAGAACACACATTATGCTTTAAAAATCTAAAAATTATGGAGTAATGTTTGATTGATTGACTGATTTTTGTTTAACGTCACACCACGAATATTTCACGTATATGGTGACGGCATCTGCCTGATGCGGGGCATACAAATTTTGACCTTTGCAAAGGACCCACCGGTAGCAGTGAGGGACCTTTAACGTGCCATGTATACCACGACACGGGGCCTCGGTTTTTACTGTCTCATCCGAAAGACAGAACATCGGCATGACCAGAGTGGGACTCGAACCCCGGCCTCCCGATCAGGAGTCCAGCGCGATACCACTAGGCCACTCCGGCTTCTATGAAGTATTGTAATCTTTTTCTTTACTATTGACATTAAAAAGGATATATTACACCGAATAATGTACATATACCGACAGCTGGTCGTCTCCATGGATCTTTTCCTAGAAATTCTGACAACAAATGGTGCTCGCTTTATGGTATGTATGTCATAGACTAACCTCCGATCGATTAAGTTCTTATTACGACGAGTAAGATCAACATCCTACATGTAATGGATCAGAATTTCTATAAGTCTCTATTTGGGAAACAGGATCGGTACATAAATCTGATAATATAAGATATACACCTGCACGTTTTATTTTGCATACTGATACTCGTAGATAGAAGATATAGGAGTGTTTCACCTATTTATGTTCACCGAGGACTGTGACGCGCACTGATGCTCCTGTTTTTGATATGTGGGGATAATAATATACCAGTATTAATGTATCATTCTAATCAAAGAAATATGACTAGACGCAGGCTTTTGTAATATGCTTTAACCAAAGAGAAAACCATGAAATTTCTCTGTTCTATTCTCTATTTCATAAACACGAATACTTTATCATACTTTCTCTAAACATCTGGGTAAAGTGTATAGGTATTCACATTACCCTCAACGCAAGCATATCCCTTTCGCAGCATCCAGAAATATAATAGGACAAATATCCCACCAAATTTAATTTATAGTATCTTTGAGGTTTGAGGCAGGCTTGGTATAGTGGCTACGCGCTTGGCTCCCGGCGCCGACAATCCGGGTTCGATTCCCGGGTTGCGCCACTATGCTAAGAAGTTAGTGACCTCCTGCTCCCATATAAATGAAGAATTACTGCAAGCGACGTAAAACTCCAATTAACCAACCAACGGGTGCTCAGAGTAAGTATCTTTCGCTGGAAAACCACAACACCTCCGTCGTACAAAATTCAGTAAAGTAACATTAAAAAGGGAGGAGATAAAAATCATAAATGTCATTTATAGAGAGTAATATAGTAAGAAAGTTTCAAAGGCTGGTTGAATCTTTATGCGAATAATTTAAGTGTCAAGTTTTGTGATACAGAAAGTCAATTGAATCCAAATATATCTCTCCTTATGCAAATCTACACACCATGATCTTCCTTTGTGTTAAGTTTGGTTAAAATCCATACAATCACTTTGGAGTAGTTTCAATAACAATATAAATATTCATAAATTTGAGAAGCAAAATATTACTCCTTGAAATTTAAACTTACATAGTTAAACGTTTCCTTTCATAGACATCACATGTAATGACCTTCTCTTACATCATATTTATTCAAAATCCCTGGCGGTTATCATATAATATCACATGTCACGGAGACGGAAAAAGTGATTTCTAAATACATTTCCAATTTTGATTATATGGGATGGCAATAATTAAATTCACTACCTACACATGTATTTCAAAGTATGAAGTATTAAACTAAAATTATTATAACATCTGATGAGGAATTTTTAAAAGACGCAAATGTACAATACTTCTCAAACTTTTACCCGCGTTCATATTGTCTTATAGTGCATTACATGTCAAAGCCATTAGAGTTTGATTACTCAATGCTTTGATTAATATTGCTTTACTTTTGTCTAATAATCTTTTGAATACTCTTAAGCTTGTAATATTTATTCAATATATGAAATAATCTATCACTGTTCGTTCATAAATCTTCAATACAAATATTGTTCACATATGCATGATATTTCTAAAGAAACACACATAGTATGATTATCATTTTCTGCATCTCTGTTTGTTCTTTGAATCAGACAGAATAATCTAAGGTCTCGTATCAATGAGTACGTAAGTATGATCCCTAAATAATTCGGTTATTTATTCCATTATTACGCAATACACTAAATCGGTGCCGCCGTCATACAAGTGCATTGACTTTACAGCAGCGTAAAACAATAACAAAAACAAACGCCCAAACACATGATTCTATTATCAATGATATATTAAAGATTAAAACATGATAAATGAACATTTCTCTAATATGATTATATATCCTATATACGATATACTTCATTTTTACTTGTTGAAATAAGTACGAAATAAATACATTTAAAACAAGTCAAGTCTTTATGAAGAAGTCTTTAAGTATATATGTTTTATTTAGACAACTTCCATGCTTTTGGAAAACAAGTGAAACTGTCGAATCAAACGCAGACAAATAAAACACCAGAACATCCTCCATGCAAAGGCCGCTTTAATCAAGCATACATTGTGTATACAGGATTTGTTCTGTTACGTTTTGTATCGTTGACTTGTTAGAACTCTCTTAATTTCCTAGGGGGACACTGAATATTGATTTTCGTTGACAATGCAGTTTCTGTCACATTTGTTACTCGATAAAGTAGAGCTCTCTTCATATTACGTAATAAATGATTCCTTACAGTTTTTAGTTTATTATTATGTTTAAAAATATAGGTTATATATTTCAGTTTTATTCCAAAGCCTCTAGCTGATATATATTTCATATATTTGCAACACATAGCAGTTGAACTAAAGTCATATGACCATCCACTTTCATTGTAGCTGTACGTGATAGAGGCCATATGTTTTATTTAGCTTCATTTCCTATTCTCTTCGGATGCTTATTAAGATGCAAATATACATAGTACTCTATTAGTCGATCGAAAGAAGACAAGGTCGTAAGTTCGAGCCTCAATTAACGGAGAGTTCTCCGTTTCCTGTTAGTCGGTCAAAACCATCGATAATCCGTGTCAAGATATTACTTGACATGTTAATTATAAGGTCATAACTTTCGGTCTTCACTTTTACGCAAAAAGTGAAATTTGCAATCTTGTTAATATCAAACATCGCTTCAGACATTCACGAATAATTTTTCTGAAAATGAGATTAAAGAGCAAACCAGATATTTCGATAAAATCTTAGTAGAGAAGACAGAGGACATCTGACCAAACTGTATGACACTAATCACCAAGGACATGCACACAACACATGATAATAGTCAAATAAACACAGAAAATGACATTACAAAAATATTCGATTGTACTGTAGTTACGATACCCACTTAGGACAGTCAATTTTAATGTATTATTTCATATCTACAATCGTTGTAAAACATGACGGATGAAGAAACTGTATCAAATGAGGAGAAATCAACCATATAGACTTTCATCTGTCTTATCACAAAGGTAAGGAATTCTAAACCAATTTTATAAAGACAGTTTTACACTAGAAGAATCATACTGCGGTATAAGGTCACTATTGTGTCTATGCGTCAGGTCAATAAGGCATGCAGATAATTAGTATTCCGTCAGGCTCGTGTGATTGTTATTTCAAAGAGTTGGCATTGAGAAGGTACATGGCATTTTTCCTTAAGAATTGCTGTTTTAGTATTATATGTTAATGTGCTCACGTTCTTAAAGCACATACATGTACACAGCAAACGTTATATTGAAATTTCGACATCTGGAGAAACAGGCTGGGTAAGATGCTATGGAGGACTACTCATCCCATGCCCACCATTTTATCCACCGTAAGACAGTTGTTAACCGACATATGTCGGTGCCACGACTGCATAACAATCAAATATTTTCATTATATCTTTTTGTATGTTCTTTTGTCTATATACGACTCAGAAGAATCTTCTTTCCTCATCTATTTGTTTATTTTATTTTATTTTGTTTATTCATTTTTATCAAATTTGATATTGTCCATTAGCGTTAAATCGAGGGTATAACACACAGTCACTGCATACAGTTTTGGATACAGAGGAACTGTTATACTTCAACACAGATCTATTTTTGGATCAGCTACTGTGTACCAAAATTATAAGAGCATATATACAACTGCACCATAAGGTCATTAAATGGAGCACAAAACAGTTTTTGTAAAGTAAAAGCTCAGACTCTGTAAATGCGCGTGCCAAACATTCTATCTGGTATTGTTATTAAAAAGCACGTATAAAAGTTCAAATATAAATGATATCCTTGAAACGAAACGTCTAGATCACCAGTAATCAAAGGACCTTTGTGAAAAGACAGTTAAACTGAAAAATCTCTGATAAACATATTCAATAGAAATTAAAATCATTTCCATAATTATCATGATTTTGCCAATTGTATAGCTGCCTTTTTCAGAACTCTAAACATAAAATACCGAATGGTTGCCAATTGCATTACATCCGTTGGTATGTCCGCCTAGATGAATTTTGCATTTATTATGATAAACACATATCCAGTGCTATAGATATATGTTCGTTCAACAAATCTATGGAGAGGAAAACCGTGAATAATGATCGCTATCTTTATAGGGTTTCCATTTCTCGAGTGAATACTAAAGCTATTATAATCCTTACAAACTACGGATTTGATTAGACGCATAGGGAATCAAACAGGTCAAATGCCGATATTGATGCTATCACGATCCAACAAAGGCATAGAAACTACCCTATTTTGAGATGCTGAATACCTCATTATAAAATATTTCATTTGAGCATTAAAATCAAGAAGTTAGAATTAAACAGGAGATGCGACAGTCTTTGTTGTTAGTATGAGGTAAATTTAATTAAAGTCCCGTAAAGCAACAGAAATCATATATACAATGTTGTCCTTGGTATTTTCTTTGTTTGTTTTCAACAACATAGAAAAATTATTTCTTGACATTGTTTGAAAACAACAGTGTGAAAACGACGATGTATTCATATCAAAGTACCACGGTAGTCCCCTCAAAATCGGATGGGACCAGGTATCTGAGGGGAATGATTATCTCCTCTTTGGCTCTACACGTCCGCCATAAATGTCAGAGGTATGTAGACACTACTAAATGTTTCAAAATTGCATACCTTACATGAAGGTGGAACAATAACGCATAGAGAAAGTCACAGTTATTCAACAGGACAAGGGTATTTTTACATTTTAGTCAATCTTTCTGCGTGGAACATTTATTACGATCTCTACAATGCGGACGAAATAAGAAATTTCAATACGAGCGGTGACCTCAATTAGTAGGAGTTAATTGATGTCGAGAACAACTGTAAGCGGTTTAAAGGAAAACGATACCCTGTTCTTTTACGACCCTTACTTGTGGTAGTGTCAGATTCGCTACCACAATTCGCCCATAACAAAAACGGTCAAATCAACCAGATGAAAAAGTGGATATAAAATTTCCCAAAATATTCAACTTTATAGCAATAGGTATCCAATACCTGGATCAAAGATACCAAAAATGGAACTTGATGATAACATTTCTAAAACATCGGAAATATTGCATGAATTACAGTCCCGGAGAATTCTGCCTCTGACACTTTCTCGATATTTGAGATTTTAGAACATCTTAGAATCTGCGAGTGACACACTTTTATATGAATTGTTTCCCATGCGCTATCGATCAGGAACTACAATGTAATATACCGAATTGAAATTTCTTTCAAGAGCACTGTGACGGTTCGTTGATTAAGCATTCCATCACTTTCCTCGTTGCAGCTCCTTACGTGGTAAGTCACGTTAAGATGTGGATACAAATAACATAGCTTTCAATTCATGTCCAACGATTCCGGGAAATTGCATGCAATCATGGATAATGAATTACCACACAGAGAGGGCATTGGAACATTTGATTTATTCTTTTTTTGGGAGTGATCTTAATTAAAGTTTGCAGCATTCAGAAAGGAGGGAACGGCTTGGACTTCTGAAGCAAGGCTATTGATCTGATCAAATAAAAGCTGATCTAGTAGACAAAATTAATTGAGAAAACTTAAATGAACAGTTTCTTGTCATAAGAATCTGTTATTTTGTCAGGACAATTGGTATAATAAAACTGCAAAAAGGAAGGATAAAACATTTGTGATTTAAGGGTGCCATTATAAAAATTGCAGCTGGTAATGATATAGACGCCAGTGCTTTGTGTTTCGAGAATGGCAGACGATGCCTACTCTTTGTCTATTTTGGATTTATTTAAATAACCTAGAAACAACTCGCACACTACCTCTGCATAATTGAGTAGCATTTGTCAAATTACGAAAAGATGCATTTATTGTATGAAATAATTTACAAATAATGCTTGTGTATTAAAAGAAACTAATTTGATTTCGTTTTACTTCTTAAAATTTTGTTACGTTTCGGTGTTCATACAACCTTGGGCAACTTTCTTATCTTTTGGATTGTATTGTATTTTTTCTTTTTTCTCTTTTTTCTTTTATAAAAAGACCTCTTTTTCTTATCGTTCAGCAAATACAATATTAGTTGAACAGAGCCTCTGGACTTACAATTTATAATTCATTGTCAGTAATATGTCTGGCTTTCTTAAAGACTCAACACCTGAGTTAAATTCCAACATGAAACGAACTAGCCTAATATATGTTCCATTTCTTGTATTTAAAGAGTTACAACTTTTTTTTCACGTAGTGCATGTTTCAAACTTTTATAAAGTTAACACATTTAGATTGTTTGTAGATATGTCATTGTGTGATTTTTCAAAATGCATATCTTTAAGTGAAATTTAAAACTTAAAAATTATTCAATTTTTCTTTTCATTCCTTCTTTTTTATTCTCTTTTTTCCCATTTCTCTTGTTTCGGAGGTTACAGACCCCGATGTGCAATATTATCGCGGTAGGATTATACACCAAGTATGTATACAATAATACCACAGAATGAACCAAATATATATACTATACATATGATATGACTAAAGAAAACACTCTAAATAGGGGGCCAGGTAGCGCAGTTGGTAGCGCGCTCGCTTCTCACCAATGCGACCCGGGTTCGATTCCCGGTGTGGTACGTGAGATGGTGGGGCTGTCACCAACCTGGCTTCGTGGGTTTTCTCCGGGTACTCCGGTTTCCTCCCACACAAACGACACCCTTACGCCAAGATCTGTGCCAACGAGCAAGATTTATATAAGTTGTTAACTTGTTTCTTAATCGTTGTAAAATAAATAAAGTTTAATTTCTAATTTTTAAATAGCGCTTGGCTCTTTTATAAATACAGAAACCATTTATACGCAGATTTATGTATGGCTTTCCTGTAGACTTCACAGGAAGAGAAGGAAATGTGAAAAGTCAGACGATCCTTTATTGGTTGTTCCCATATCCCGAAGCTTAGCAAGATATTATAAAATAAATTATTCCAGACTTTCTATTAAATGATCTGCATCAGATTCATAGCAATTAAGATTTAAAGGTCGAGGCGAAGATTTTTGTTAGGGTAAAATATTCTTTAATCACTAGAACTAGAAGGGTACCTTTTTTACAGATGACTTTGACTAAATGCCTTAATATCGTCACAGTGTCTTAGGAGTTTAATATCAAATGAAGTTCCGATGTTAAATATAGATTTTCAAAATAAGGCTATTCAATGCATTGATATTTCGGCATTTGGTCGATATTTTAAAGCACGGCATTGGGCAGGTTGTGTTACAAATAGATTACAACAAACATATTCAACATACCGACCTTCCATTCTCATATTTTGATAATAAAACGGACTTTTGTGACACTATCTTACAGAATGAGAGAAGACATCTGTCACAGTGATATGAGAGGAGTCATCACGGACATGTAGATCATAGCAAAATAAGTACATATTACGGCATCACAAAATGTTCGACTGCATTGCATTGGTGGCACCGACTTAAGACGGTCAAATGATGTGGCAACCGTCATTCAGTTGTTGTGGTTAAATACAAACTTTGTTTAATGCTATTGGTATTGTTTGAATAGGTTCCACATTTTAATTATTATTACGTTAGCAATATGTAATTTTATTTTCGGATGATGAAAAGGACAGACGCAAGATGGATAATAATGCTACCATCTTTCAGAAAATATCAAGTAAAATATGAAAGTAACTGGTGTCATATGATTATGGTACTAACAACAATGTACCACAGAGGGCATTCACGGACCCCTGAAAGTCAGAGGTGAGACCAGATGCCCGGGAGGAGTGAGCGTCTCCTGTTGGGCTAGCCACACCCGCTGTGAATGCCCTGACACACAGACGAAGCAATATAATTCAGCACTGTATATATACATGAATGTGAAAAACACTGTGTAGAAAGTGTCACAGCCACATAACATCAGGAAAAAGGGTATAATAACATTTAAGTCAAACCCTCCGCGGGGAACTTTTTATCAAGTTGAAAATCAATCTATGAATAAGTACTTGTATTATGATATCCATTAAGCCGGCGTAGCTCAGGGGACGAGGTACCCATCTCCTGACTGAAAGGTTCCGGGTTCGACTGTCGCCATGGGCGTAACGGTGTTCTGTCTACCCGATCAGACAGTAAAAACCGAGGTCCCGTGTCATAGTAGACGTGGCACGTGAAAGATCCCTCACTGCTTCGGATGGGTCCGTTACAAAAGTACAAATTTCTATACGCTGCATCAGACAGCTGCCGTTATCATATACGTGAAATAATCGTGAAGTGACGTAAAAACAATCATCAATCAATCAATGACAAGATATATTAAGCTCCAATCTTACTGTGTATATAAATAAAGAATGATTGCCTACGTATCTCCAGTGCTAGAACATGAATAGATAAATAAACGACATGGGGTTTCGGATCTTTCCATGGTCTTGTCGCGGAATCTTGGAAACGGGAAACGGGAAATTCAAGAATCCTTTTGTTTTGGAGCTTAAGATTTGACAGATCCTTGATTGATTCGCCTTGAGAGCTTGGGGTAACACAGTTACTGAATTAAGTAGTATTGAAAACTTGGTGACAAGCAGTTCCTCGTGATCATCTTAAAGGGGTTTTTTGTTTTCATTTCTTTTTCTTTTTTCTTTTTTTTTTTTATGTTTGTTTTTCTTTAGTTTTAGTTTGTTTGGGCTGTTTTTGTTGGTTTATGGCTCTTTCCTTTTCTTCTTTTCTTTCTTTCTGGTTTTTCAGGTTTTTTTAGCAAAGTTGTGTGTGTGTGTGTGTGTGTGTGTGTGTGTGTGTGTGTGTGTGGGTGGGTGTGTGTGTGTGTGTGAGAGAGAGAGAGAGAGAGAATGAGTGTGTGTAGGTGTGTGTGTGTGTACGTTACAAAAATACTATTTTATAACAATTTTGCTTTTATAAAAACTTAACAACAGAAATTATTAAACACCAAATTATTCTTACCCAGATCATCCCAAATGATGAATTTGCGATACCACAATAAATTGCGTCATATTCGATCACATTAGCTCTATCAGCTTAAATGTAGGTTTGTCAATTACAGAACCAGTAAATTAATATATTCTTTTGTTTCACTTTCGCATCCTTTCTCGCTCCAGGTTCTGTTTACCGATACTACATTTGAATAATATTTAAATTTCTAATCACTTCTGTTTCACTAGCGACAGAAGTACAAAGCTATTGATTTGTCGTAAAACATAAATGGTGTCGTAAACCCAGAGTCATTATTTTCAGACAGTGATGAAAACAGAGATGTTCCGAGTGTAACATTACTCTCGAGTGTTTGATTGTGTTAACTGTAACTTTATTATACGATATCATATATTGATTTGGCGGGAAAACATCAATATTCAGTATAAAATTACACCAGTGATTATGGGAACGATTGGATTCCGAATTCCGAGGAACTTGTTGGAGTTTTTCTCTAAAAGCATTAGGCTGAAAAAGATATCCATTGTTCTGCGAGTTAGGGTAAAATTAGGGGAAATGATATCACAAAATCAAATTATTTTATTCCCCGAGCAAAGAAAAGATTTCTTCTTTATTTCGCCTTTATATGAGTCTAGTCTTCTAAAATAGTGTTCAGATATGGAAGAAATAATTGCATATTAGGGACATCTGCTGAAGTTCATGCCCTTAAGGCAAATGAAACTACAGGCAGAGATCCAACAATGTTTTCTACATGGAATGCAATGTTTCTAAATAGTGAGTTATATTTCTTCATGTCATACTGCATAAAAACCCATTCAAATAGCGAGTATCTGTGATTCTCGAACACTTCTCTATTCCTTGCTAGAAACATCCAACACCGGATTTGTTCCTGACACGGATATCTCCAGACATATTTCCGATAGTTCTATTTACAAACAGATGTTCAATTACAATGTATTAACCCTTTCCTTCGCAAAGGAACTATGCATAATATAAATGAGCATCAAATATCGGAAGCTTCAAGTCACAATAACAATGTAAGTTTATTTGCTGATTGGTAGTTTACGTCGAAATATTCCAATCATATCGTGACATGGAAGCAGGAAGTTACTCAACTCTTAAACATATTAGCACAGTTCGGAAATCGAACTTTGATCCAATGTATCCCTGTAAATCTAGGGGCACAATTCAAGTCGTTAAAAATCCTAGCGTCTATACATTAGGATATATTTCCAAACGGGAATATGGATTTATATTTTCGTTTAAAATTATAACCTTGAAGTCATTGTGTTCATTATCGAAGGCGCTCTCATCTTTATTGTAACGGGTCAGTGTAAGCTTGTACTTTTCGAACACGCTTATGTCTAAAATTGATGAACTTGTCTATTCATGTGTTTGAAAAAGTTAAGATCCCTGACAATGTCAATGTGTGAGAGTATGAGAGAAAGTGTTTGATGCCACGATGCCAACTTTCTATAACAAAACAAAAACCAAAACTAAGACAAATACAACAATACAACCAATATTTGGGGATCGATTTAGTGTGCCATGATTTTTCTGTACGCAATTTGTTTGTATCAAGCAAGTCAGCATTCGAATTTTTTTCAGGATTAAAGTTATTTTTGGCACATAAATTCATTTATTTTTAATGCCATCACTTTCGAAGACATTAGTTTTCATTTTGCCCTAGTTGTATATTCTTATTTGACCTTCACCTCATTATATAAGCACTACTTTCCTCAAATTTGTACTGAAAAAGCGGGTAATCCCTTTATTGAATATCTTACGACTGAAAATGCAAAGTGGTTACACGCTCACTTAGCTGATGGCTTGGTCGATCCGGGTTCGATTCTAGGTTGGACCCCTCTAGATTTCTTAATGGCTTCCTTCCATATTGTAACGCCTTTGAATCTATTGAACACCACACTGAATCATTACGGTAGTAACAAATTAATACTATGACGAAGAATTGTATATAAGTACATCTACATAAGGCAACGTGTTCCTGTAAAAATAACTTGCAACTATGCATATGTTTTTACGTCATTTCCCCCTCTAGATATGAAGAATAACCCATTTAAATTAGCTAAAAAACTACACACACACAACAAAAAGAATACGCCCCCCCCAAATAAAAATCAACAAAAACAAAACAAAACAAAATCCCAAAACCACACACATACACACACCTCAAGCAACATAAAAGAATAATAAAAACAAAAACAAACAAAAACAAAAACACCCCCCCCCCCCCCGCTTGAACAATAACAACTGATTTAAAATATAATAATCATAGAAAATCAATGAAAAAAGAAAAGAAAACAAACAAACCAAAACAAACCCCATTATCACATACAATAATTGAAACATTTATCATCGTTCTTTGCACATACAGGAAGACACAAATCGATTTCGATTCCGTTATTTCAGTATCCATCAACTTAAATACTTGTATTTTTCCCCAGTTGAATCGTTTGACAAAGCTGTTGTTTAAGCAAAGCAACATGTTGTTCATATACTTATATTACTGAGTATATATAGTAGACACTCTATGACATTCTGCCTTGTGCTCGTACTGTATACTTATAAACAATGCACTTAACAATACAAATGAATCTGGGTAATATTTATACCCGAGATAAAAATAAACACAATTTTTCAAAATGCACAATAGAGTTAGTAACGAAGCCCCCCTCCCTTCAACCCCACCCAAACCCGTGCGTCATTTTTACCCCACATCAAAGCGGTTCCTTGCCCCTTGCCTTAATTCTGCATCCGCATCAAAATATTCCGGGCGTAGTACAGTGGCGGATCCAGGATTTCCGAAAAGGGGAAGGCCCACATATGTATTAGCCAAACTAATCAGCCATTTTGAAGCAAAAATTTTGATTTTTACCCGTAAGTATGTGGCGAAAAGGGGCGGACCCCCTCTAAATCCGCCGCTGTAATATATGGATATCGAAGTATGGCTCCATGTGAGTTAAAACCTATATAATTGTTGTGCTCCGCAGTGCTGTATACGCATCGGGTGACGATTTTATTTCTTTGTTTTTCCTATGAACGGTGTTTTATTGATTGAAGCTTCTATTAAAATGCAAGTGAAACATCTATAATAGATGCTTTTTTTTCAGTCGGCGCCAGAAGCTTCTGATGTTCTGTTTTATATAAGTATGCATCAAAGGAAATCCATTTACAACGGTTTGCGGTTATATTCTATTATCCGAATTTGAATTCAGGATGCCGTATCAATGAATAAATGCTTACTACGAAGTGTGTGCTTAAAATGTAAAAAGCCTGCTGGAAATGTGTTCTTGGTAACAGCTTCTAGTTTGTAAACAAGGAACCGTTGTGAATGAATTTCGCTATATGATATAACAGATGATATTGCATAATATGTACTCTACACGTGCCTGTAGCATGAAATCCTCGTTAGCAATTCTGATAAACGAATGCATGTATTTGAAAATGACAAAACATAAACAAGACGTATATGTGAAACATCGGGGAGGCCAATATCAAAGTTTTTGAAAACTATGTCAAATGTCAATCTACGTCGTAATTTCAATTCCGTCTCAACAAAAATAGCATCGTCACACGTAAAAAAGAAATATCAAAGTTTAGCCATATCTATAATTTCTTTTCACAAGATTTGACCCATGTTTTTATTATTATTATTATTATTATTATTATTATTATTATTATTATTATTGCCCAAAACAAAAACAAAGACACGGACAAAAAGAAACAGACAGACAAATCGAAACCTATATGTTCTTGAATTTAGATTACTGGAGGCATAAATATCTAAAGTTTACTAGTAATACGTGAACAATGTTCATCCGTAACAGATTTTGGTCTATCATTCGGTTTCGTTTCTTCGATAAAATAGTATAATATCACAAAATGAAAATCAAAACACGATTTTAGTCGTTTTGCATTTATTGCCAAGTTCAGTTTATTTCAAACTATTTATAACATGGCGTCATCTAACTGTATAGACAAAAAAAGTTTGGCAGATTTCTTCATTGGAATTGCACGGGACGTAAAATGTGACAACCCTAAGTTTGATCACGTCTGGTGGCAAGTTTTCTGAGATTTCTTAATTATCTGATGTCTCCCTAACTGTCCTGAGATAGAGATAGTCTGAGACAGTATAAACCGAGGTTCCATGTCACGGTTCACGATATCCCCACTGCTCCAGGTGGGCAGAGACAGTCTGAGACAGTATAAATCGAGGTTCCGTGTCACGGCCCACGATATCCCCACTGCTCCGGGTACGCAGAGACAGTATGAGAAAGTAAAAGCCGAGTTTCGTTGTCACGGTTTACGATATCCCCACTGTTCCAGGTGGGCAAAGCCAGGCTGAGACAGTAGAAACCGAGGTTCCGTTTCACGGTTCACGATATCCCCACTGCTCCAGGTGGGCGGGGAAAGTCTGAGACAGTAGAAACCGAGGTTCCTTGTCACGGTTTACGATATCCCCACTTCTCCAGGTGGACAGAGACAGTCTGAGACAGTAGAAACCGAGATTCCTTGTCACGGTTCACGATATCCCCACTGTTCCAGGTGGACAGAGACAGTCTGATACAGTAAAAAACGAGGTTCCGTGTCACGTTTTACGATATCCCCACTGTTCCAGGTGGGCAAAGCCAGTCTGAGACAGTAGAAACCGAGGTTCTGTGTCACGGTTCACGATACTCCCACTTCTCCAGGTGGACAGAGACAGCCTGAGACAGTAGAAACCAAGGTTCCGTGTCACGCCCCACGATATCCCAACTGCTCCAGGTGGACAAAGACAGTCTGAGACAGTATAAACCGAGGTTCCGTGTCACGGTTCACGATATCCCGACTGCTCCAAGTGGACAGAGACAGTCTGAGACAGTAAAAGCCGAGGTTCGTTGTCACGGTTCACGATATTCCCACTACTCCTGGTGGGCCCATTACATCGTACGCCTCTCTAAAGATACCGAAATAAAGAAACATAGTGTACAAACAATAGACACATCAGAGCATTAACTGTAGAGTATGTAAACATGCGCAGAACCAGACGAGTGGGCCGGTGGTTTGGTTCCATCCCGTGATTCGGCAAAACTTTTTTTTTTATCATTTTTGTATCGTAAAATAATTTATTTAACACAAAAAGAAATGGTCAGAAAACTTGTTTTGGCGGACACTCGAACGAAAATGTTCTGTTTCAGTATCTGGAAAATTGGTGGAATTCTATCTACCCAATCGGTTCTGGTATGAATAACAGAGATTACGTATTACCCTAACAAGCCCTTGTCTTCGACATGCATCGCACACGCCCTTTTACATAAAAAGCGGAATCCACCCCAGCCAATCTATAATGAAAGTAAATTGAAGTCTATTTCCAATGGAATGTCATTACATTGAATTCAAATGCAGCGTACAAATATGATTTATAAAGGAAAAAATCGGAGACGTTCCGAGTAGTCTGAGACTTTCGATGTACAAGAAAGTATGTATACAATTAAGTCAAGAATAAAATCAAGGACAAACCGGAAAAAAATAATAATAAAAATTTCAAAAGATAATATGTGGTCCATTAAACTTTTCTTGGATCCGCTGCTTCAGAAATACATTTATTAGAGTATTGATTGTAACATTGAAGAAATTACAGGAAAGTGTCATATTACAATAACATAACTAAATGTAGAAATATTGACACATGTATTCTGTCACTGCAGTAAAGCAGTTTGTGACAAACTGTGGCAAATGTAAAACAAGAAAATAATATCTAGGCAATGTCTGTTGAACTCACAACTTCTCACCACGGTGGAGGAGGAGGTGAAGCCAAGTGTCCCGGGGTGAAAGCGTCTCTCGATTGCTTAGCCACACCTACCATGACTGTCCTTAAGCATTTAGACGACTCAGAAATGGTTAAACTCTGCACATGCGATATGTATGTGGGCATTTTTGGTATAGAGAGAGTGACAGAGTGTCAGGACATGGGTATAAATAGCACGTATAAAGCCCGCGGAGAGGTACATTGTACGCTACACTGCCATGGGAATAAATGTAACAATGATTTAAAAAAGTAAATGCTTTACTTTTTGACAATAATTGAATTTGATGATTGAAGATTGATGAATTATAAACAATATTATATGAACTCTTTAGAAAAGTAGTTATGTTTATCTAAACCAGAAAATAAAAATTACAAAACTGTTATTTCGAAGCTAGCAGAATAAGGACAACCAAAACATACATATACGCGTTATATAATTTAGCTTCAGACCATAGTTGACGAAAATCAGTCGAAAATATATTTTATCTAATTCTGAAATATTTTGTGAAAATGTTTGTTTTCAATGATGACAAGCAGCAGAATATGGATTCAAGACAACGATGTAATCAACCATTCTAGTGTACTGATAGTTCGTAATAGTCGTTATATTTACTCATATCTCAGTCGTATGAATTATTGCTAGAAAGATTATATGAAGGTAATTTCAGCAAAATTAGTCAGCAGGTGAAGTGCAGCAAAATAATGATGGTATTGTACCATTGTTTATGGCAATGAGATGGCGATCATTACTATCCTCTCAAAAGACCATTCATCTTTTTATCTACTCCCATGGTCTACGTCGAGTAGCCACTTAAGCGGTCTTTACCTTTAGGCCGGATCACTACCACAATAAAATCGGCTGATATATTTCTTTCTACTGATATAAAGCGCATTTTCACATTCAAATTTTGAAAATGTAAAGAAAAAAAAACAACAAACAAAAAAAAAAAAAAAAAAACCAAAAGGGGATGCAAAAAATTTTTGTTACAGAGCCAGCACATGAGCATGGACTGATATCAAGTGTTTTGAATATTTAGATATATTTTACGTATAGTCCGATTCAAAAAGTTATTCTACCATATACAGGTAGGAATAAAAATTTATGCAAATTATGTAAAATTTAAGAGTATTTCTTACCTATAAATGCATAGATGACCACGACAACCACGGCAATGAACAGCACAATTCCAATGGTCAAAAATGAAATATTCAAAACTTTTTTTAACACTCGGTATTCCTCTGGATTCCCCGTTGTTTCTAACGGAGGTTTCCCTTTCATCCTATTATCCAAAAGTAAACGGTGAATTTTTCGGAGTACAGTATCCTTTTTATAAGAGTCAGAAGTTATATTTTTCGAGGTATTTTCCGGGTCCGTAAGAATGATATCTATACCTCTAGCGTCCATGGTAACAGAAGTAGCGTCCATCTCCATGTGACGTGTACGACCACGGTTATTTGCAAAGGGAACTTTTGTAAAAGTCGTTTCAGTTTCGTCATCCCCTAAAAACTGTCCAGTCTGATCAGCCATAGCTTTCTTAGGTGCGTCTAAATTTGCCCGGGACGAACTATTCGGCGACCGCGAATTCCCTCCATCATTAGAGTCTAAAACTATAAATCGATTTTGGTAATACACTACGTTTCTTAATGTACTGGGATGCAAAGATTGAGCAGATTTATGTTTAATACTATCGGCGCTTTTACTAATATTTGACTGATTATTCCTTTGTTCTCTTTTCTGTATCACATGTTTTCCTTCCTCCGAATTATTCCATGTCCCGACATTTTCACTTTTACTTTGGTGCAAGAGTTCACTCCCTTTACCTACTTTCGTCTGCTCTCTGCGATTGCTTTTTTCCGATTGAGATTCCTTATTGCTCTGCAGTTTATGTACATCAACGCCGTGTCCGCGATCTCTGTTAGCTGCGATACTCATTCTCCGATCACGCTTATTATTACCATTCTCCGAAGTGGATTCAATCACCACATAAATATCGTCTGCTGTCGTGGGGTGCTTAACCTCCTCACTCTTTACTTCCGGTTCGTCATTGAGAAAAGTGGCGTTGTCATACGTCTGAAACAAAATAGATTAAAATTTACACCTCCAAATAATCCGGTCTACTACTCACTAAAGCGGCTATAAAAAGATCGTAAACCCGGCACAATTTGGGGTTGGCAAAGCAAAGATGATATGCTTGCGAACAGTGAATATTCCCCTGGGGAGTTCGAAATAGACTAGTGGATGACTTCACAGAAAATACATGAAAAATTAATTAGCTGCAAAGAAATGTGAACAAAACCCATGTAGACGAACTCGGTGAAATGAGTATTTTCTACGAAATGTACACGCAGAATTACAATAAGCGTTTTGAATGGTTATTCATCCCACAAGGAAGGTAGTATAGTCAAATGGGGTATTTAATCTATAGGAACAGCGATATATATCTTGTATTCATTAAGGGGGTGTACTATGACAGTGTCAGTGTTTCATTCTCTATTGTTTCCCGCCTCAAACAGATGGGTACCGGTATCAAATTATGATAAATGACAATCGACACTCTTTAGCAGGCCGCGCTAGGTTGTTTCTCAATGTTATTATAACTGTAGGGTGGCGGCTAGGGATTGACGTTTGAAAAAAAATCGTGGTAAACACTTTTCAAACATCTAAACCCCCCCCCCCCCCCCAATATAAAATAAATAAATACAAGAAAGAAAGAATAGGTACACTGCCAGACCATCCCACTTTTGTCCTAATCCGGTATCAAACCTTCGACCTACATGTAGATGACAATTTTAAATCGAGTTCCAGAAATCATAGGACTTTCAACAGATTCACTGACCAAAAATTCCACTTTGGCCCTGGTAAGATAACGAACTTTTGGCCGATCGAGGAAGGATTCTACATTGAGTTCCAACAGAGTGCGTAGATGGTCCATTTGGCCAATGAGATGCAATTCTAGTCGGGGAAACTTTGGAAAGTTGCCATGGAGATTTCCCATCGTTAGATGTGATACAAAGAGATGCGATTAACTAGCATATTCAGCTAAGATATATTATACGTTAATTAATTACAATTGATATATCTCCTAATTAGTGATCAGTAGATCGCCGATAGTAATTAGGGATCGCCAGGTCAAAATTCACTCTTCCACGGTACGTAAAAGAACGTGACATTCAGTCTTCTTTAACTGTTCTATCTATGACATCATAAACAAATGCGTTGTTTGTCGGAGTTTTGTCGTACCTCAGATGATGTCATCACAATGAAAAATTGCGTTTTGTGGAAGGATGAATTTAACCTCGCCCATTACATATACATAGTTTCATTGTGACATCACAGGTAAATAGTGTTCAAATGATGACTCTTTATTTATGACGTCATAATGAAAATGAGTGCCAAACAGGTGCGCTGTAGGAAATTTGGCGCTTTACGTCATCTAGGTCATTGTTTAAAAATTGCAGGTTTTTTGTAGAGGACAGATTTTAAATGTTTGCATGTATATATTATTAAAATTATTTTTCATATACTTCTGAGGGTAATATTGAACTAAAGAAGCTTAATGGGTAGTATGTCGAGAGGTTCAAGGTCGGAGCCCTGCGGAGGAGACAGTAAAAGAAAAAAAAAACATATGTATCCTGTTTCGACAGAGGTTGGAACGTAGAGGATTCCACGATCACAGCTTGCGTAAAAATCTCTATTCAATGCATCAGAAAAACAATAAAACTTTAACAGTAAAATTATTGATATAATTTTCACACAGTGTGTTTCCCTATTACCTGGTGTTGAAATGTAGCTTTACCTGGCAGTTTTAGTTGCTACATTAAAATTATAAAATTGATATATCATGAATAATTCATTACGTCATATAATGTAGGCGGTATATTGTGTATACTTGTGTCTATAGTGTAGTAAAGCGAGAATTCTCAAACAGTATCTAAAGTACTTTGCTAAGCCGAGGACAGCCTGACTCCCCGGCATGATACATTGTACATCAATACTTCGCTAGTCTACTATCCATCAAGATGACAATAACAAATAATCTATTCTCATAAATATACAAATATTGTAGAGAAAGTGGCACATATATTGTAGAATAATAAATCATGTATGCATTGAATGCCATTAACCTCGAGAACCGATTCTCTTAATAGACAAGTTTCATTTGCTATTTGAATAAAATTTTATTGGAATGACTTCCTTTGGGACATTTGTCCGCCATTTTAGTGGTATGTGACTGAATATTTGTTCATAAATCAACTATATTATGTCGAAGACTTTTACAAACCTAGGATACTCCGTATGTTTTTGCAATACTTAAATGCAAATTTTAAAATGTTAAATGATGGTAAAAGTTTCTGAAGAAGTATAAGTATAAACAACATTCGTAAAATTATTAATTAAATCTAGTATGAATATTATGTAAAATCTTCTGCTTGAAAAAAGAAATGGCCGACAACGGGAGGTAACTTCAACTAAACTACAGCTAATGAAACCTTGACATAATGCATGATATAAATTTGGCAGTATTCACCAGAAGATATTTTACTGGTATTGAATAATGCACAAACCCTCTAAATATTGTGGATGTTTCTTTAATAATAAGGTAAAATTCCACTAAAATATGACATGGTCTGTACATATAAAAACATTATGATACTCATTACCAGACTAGGATCTATTAGATAATAAACAAGTAATTTCGTTTATGGAAAATTTTTTCCATCTTCTTGTTTAGATACGAATAAAAAAAAGGACCCGCCGTAAGAATCTCGATAAGAATTTCAGCATTTAATGTTTTAAATTTACAAAATAAAAATGAAAGTTTTGGAGCTCATTTTGTTAAAATAAGTAAATTTCTTTTAAACCAAGATGTCTTGAAAATTCTATTTATGGTTTCAACAATTTAGATAAATGTCTTGTTCTGTAAGATTATGATGACTGAACTGTTCATCTTTCTATTAAAAAATGATTATAAATAAATCAATCAATCAATCAATTACGGTTTCAGGAATTTGAAAAAATGTCTTGGTCAATAAGATTGTGATGACTGAACTGGTCATCTTTCTATTAAAAATTATTATAAATAAATAAATCAATCAATCAATCAATTAATCAATCAATCAATCAGTCTGACTGAGAGAAAATTTACACTCGGAATTCATAATTTAGAATTTTAGGTTAACTTTTGCTATCTTTTTTATCGAATTGGAATCATTAACATTTTGATTTAAATCAGCAAATTACAAAGCGTTATGGACATAATAAAATCTTTTTTGTTTGTTTCCCCCTTTTCCTTTCGACCGTCTCTGTAAATAGATTCCAAACATAAGTTCTATGTTTGAGCCTGACATTTAGTTTAGTATATATATATGCTTAATACTTAATTATAATTTGATCATAAATAAGTACATATATTTTATCTATCATTACTGTTAATTAATATATAATTGATCGCATGCCTTGACACTAAGGGGAACTGAAATACATTTGAAACAAGTATGTGTCAATTTGTACTGTTTTACGTCAATCCACGATTATTTTACGTATATGTATATGGTGACGGTTCCTGTCTGATACGTTTGCGTAGAAAATTCATACCTTTGCAACGGACCCACCTCAAGCAGTGAGGGATCTTTTACATGCCACACCTACCGTGACACAGGACCTCTGTTTTCACTGCTTCAAGCGTAAGACAGGACATTTTATGCATATGGCGGGAGTCGAACCTGGGACCTTCCGGTCACGAGCGGAGCACCTCATCCGCTGACATACATCAGCTCAGTATGTTCTCGAAGTCTGACATCCGGGTATTTGATAATGGGCATTCATAACATTTGGAGTATAGGACATCGGACTTTATCATAGAGAACAATGTATATTCCTGGAGGAATTTTGAAAAAATAAAGCATCAAAATATTTTATCTTTCAAACAAGTAAATTTTGAATACATGTTTTACACATTTCCCATAGTATCTTATGAGCAAATTCCCGTAGAAGTGATAAAGAAGAACTTAAAGTTGCATTGTCACTTACGATAAAACCCCGAGTTTTACCCCAAGTGTCATAACCAGATTCTTCGGGTATCTACATAGACCGATATAGGCAGTGACGTCACATCCCTATCAGATCAGGAGTAGCTTATTTGGTATGGTACTTGGTTCTGAGCCTCGCCGGTGATTCCTCGGAGTCATGAGACTTTCCAAATGATAGTCCATGCTCCCATTTTGCAGTATGACTGGAAAATTTTTAAAAGCAACGTAAAACCCCCAATCAACCTTTCAAATAGTTCACTGTTATATTCTAGATGGTACAACCTGGCACCCCTGCTATTGCAAAATTTAGAATAATCGTCTTTCGTTTACATTCAACTTTCTCTCTCTGGGACTATATATATCCTTACAGAGAACTTAAATTGACCCATCGTTTTCATGGAATATTTATCGAATTTTCAATGTCTGTCCAATGTATGACCGAGGTATAAAGTATTGTGACATCATCAGATTTAACAATTTTTCGAGCATAAATGGAAAGGTCACTTGGACACTGCTATCAGGTCGAACAGAAACCTCGTTTTACTATCATTATGACCGATTTAACAAAACGTGTAAAAGAATACTAAAATCGGATGATGGGATAAAATCTTACAGGTCACATTTTCGAAATAACACCTTATCAGCAACATGAACAATAAGATACTTGATCAGTCTTATCGATCACCAAACCAATATCAAGTATTTACAAACAAACCACTATACAATGACATACGCTGAAAATATCTATAGTCAATCTGCTACATAAAAAAAAAATGTATATCGTGCTGGCACAATCAATCGAGACAGCGATTGCTTTTTTATCAACCGATACAGCATACCTTACGTATATAGTGTAAACAGCAGAATGTTGTGACAACAATGAGCAAATGGATGTGATAATTTTGAAATGAATAATGAATGAAACTAGTTCAATTTCAGACGACGGCGAATCCGTTAATGATAAAAAGGAGGTCACTCTCCAAATCTCTTTCACGTAGAATGATAAAATCTTTTTGATTTTGTTATATGCACGAACTTAAACTTAAAAACATATATTTTACAGTCGCTGATGTTACAGCTTAAAACAATTGTCTCTAACGAGTCATTCTTTAGTTCTGTCGGTAATATCTTTCACGGGGATTTATCTTAACTTAAAAACTGCTCATAACCTTGAAATGTTTCTACAGCGTTCATATTGAATTGTTCTGTAGCATTTTATAAGTAAATGAAATTGCTTTACATCATGCAAGCATCTTATATTTCAAAAATTCTATCATAATTAAAATCTTTTCTACAAAAATGAACAGGAAGGTACATATACATCATTGTCGGAAACCCACGCTCGGTTGCGCTTCCGGAGGTAAGGGAAGCGCAACCGAGCGTGGGTTTCCGACGATGCATATACATAGGACGGCCATCATTATGGCAGTATTGAATTTAGTAATAGTATGGTTGGTTGTATAGTTGTTTGGTTGGTTGTTTTTTTTTTTTGGTTGGTTGGTTGAATACTTGGTTGGTCGGTTGGTTGGTTAGTTGGTTGGTTGATTGGTGTTTTACGTCGCTTTCAACAATATTCCAGTCATATCGCGACATGGAAGCAGAAGGTAACCATTCCCTTAAACATAGTGGCGCAATCCGGGAATCGAACTCGGTTCTTCTGCACCACTACTCCAAGCCTGCCGCTGGTAACAGTATGTTCTTCGTGCTTGACGAGTATCTCGGACCGATCACAGCGGTAAAGTTGAATCAAAATCATAACAAAGACGAAAAATAGAGACACATATTACTAGATTGTAAGATATCGACTATATTGAATTCATCTGGAACTTCTCGTTCTTGTATCTGCGAAAAAGAAGGAAAAGTGCCCTGATTCTAAATTCTCCCAGTTTGTATTTGCGTCGGTCGAACATAGATCGTTTCTGTGCAAGTTTCAATAGAATTTATCAAAAATTGAAGGAAAGAAGACTCTCTCATTATATTTTCAATTTGGTCGTCATATAATAGTGATAATGAATAACGTTTAGAGAACTACATGTAGTTAGTGTCAATTGTCGTTTGTGAAGAAGCTTTGATAAAATTGTAATGATCAAATGTAGTTTTCCCTCTGATCAATAGTTTCCTTTCTTGTAAATGTATAATAATAAAGAAAATAAATATTTTTCCCTCGATATCCTCCATCTCAGATTCAAATGGTAGGGAATCGAACTAAATACTTTTCGGATTTAAAATCTACAAGGAGTTCTAGATAACCCCATTAGTCTATCCAGTAACCGAAATTCCTAGTTCAAATGCAAAGAGGCAACATCGATTATGCTTCAAGAAATAATAACAAATGACTTCATTCATGGCATCTCTTAAACTATAAAGTGAAACTAGATTGCCTATGGCAACAAATCAGTTCCGTCTAGTTTGAAACGACGTCTTTAAACAGAAAATCTATACTAAGCGAATATAAATGACTCGATATAAATAAAGTGATTTGGGCTGAATTATTCCTTAGCGCAATCAGCAGATCTGCGGAGTAGTGATCACGGTGTCCTGGGTTCGATTTCTTGGCTTGTTTTATTAATGTTATCGTTTCAATTGAAAAAAAAATATCAATCGAAATCATAAATGCATTAAGTTTCCATTTATAATAAGACGGGGTGGATATTTCACCCAGTTTTACTGATACAAACGGAATCAGTGACACCATTCAGAAGAAGGCTTCCGTGAAAAGGATGTCTACGCACGATGTGTGGAAATGTTCTTTTTAAAAAATTAGTATGATAAATAAGTGAATAGGTAAATAGATAAATATATAAATATACTGAACACAGGACACAGGAATCGTAATTAAAAATGTATGTTTCATTCTGAAAAAGTCAGTTGGGGACGTTTGGATATATCCAGTGAATTGTAAAGGGTATCTTTTATCTTTTAAAGGGACTTTACTGTAAATAAAGATAGATAAGTTAAGCGATAAATAAGTAAAGAAGTCCCTTTATTTTGACAAATCAAATCTAATTATTCATCAATATACATATACATGTTCATCTTCTATATATATGTAAACTGAATACAGATTACATGATAATGATAAAACAGTACATATTCCACTGAAGGTTTTTGGATCAAATGTTTGGACATATTAACAGTGATTTAAATCAATAAACTGAATTCATAAAATTATAACCCCCATTTACCGTATAATTTTGTTTTGTTCGGAATGTTTAAATCGCTTGGATTCCATAATTTTACTGCAAGTCATTGTTCTTTTAAACTCCCACAACAGAATAAATCAATCGCAATAACGTGTACACTGGGGGGCAGAGAGACAATTCCTATAATTTTGTAGTACTTCAACTTGTCAATCGCCGCTTAAAAATTAAGTCACGTGATTCATTAAACCACCACATGATCGATTCTACAGCCTGATAAAGATGTACTGCTGACCGCAATGCTTGGAGTTTAAATCTCAGTAATAGGCAGTTCTAGATAATCAGGACTAGATCTCTCATCATGCTGTCACTGAGATATCAGTGCATAATGGTAATTCCGTTTATATCAGGTTAGTGCAGGAACGAATATTTTAGAAGAAACTTTACTTCTTTAGCTGCCTTACTTACATTGAAAAAGAGATACTGCGTTATTGACAATCCGAGTCACAGTGAAGTTGAGATACTCTCGCACACTACCGATTGTTATTTACTATTTTATTCGCAGTGAGGTTGAGATATTTTCATGCAATGTGTAATTTAGAGTGAAGTCAACATCTTCTCGTGCACTACTATGCCATTCACTGTAAAAATCTCTTATGTATTATTACAATTGACATAAAACTAAAATACACTACCCGATTCACATTGACATTGAGATAAGAGCGAGAGTGAGATTGTCTGCTATGTACTATCCAATTCAGAGTGAAATGAGATAATTTACTACACATTACCCACTTCAAAGTAAACCGAGATAATTTGCTATGCACGATCCAATTCAGAGTGAAAATGAGATATTTTGCTATTACTACCCAAATCAGGTTGAAACTAATTGTATATATTCTGAACTACCCAATGCAGAGAATCTAATATACACAACCCAATTCAGAGTGAAACTGAGATATTTTGCTATGCACTACCCAGATCAGGGTGAAACTAATTGTATATATTGTGAACTACCCAATTCAGAGAATCTAATATACATAACCTAATTCAGAGTGAAACTGAGATAATTTATGTACACTTTCCCAATCACAGTGAAAGTGAGATAATCTATTATGCACTGCCCAGTTCAGTGGGAAACTGAGATAATCGTCAGTGCATTACCCAATTTATTGTAAAACAGATAATCTACTAAACACAACATAACTTTGAGTGAAAAAATGAGATAATCTAGTAAGCGCAACCCAATTCAATAATAAACTGAGCTAATCTATATTGCACTAAACAATACACCGTTCTATGTTCGTCTAGTGTCAAACTATTTAGCGCAAAATTTAATTGTATTGAAATCATTTACGTTCGAACAAGTCAAACGTTTGATCATTTCTTCACATGCATAACAAACGAATGTCCGCGAAATTTCGCTTTCTTGAATGAAAGATGGATCGGAGTATTCAAAATGGAACTGAGATAATCAATTATACACTACCTCATTCACATGGAAGCTGATTTACTTTATGTACTACGAGATTCACAACAGAGATGAGATATTTTCATGCACTGCTCCGTTCAGAGTGAAACTGAAACACTTTTCTACGCATTTCCCAATTTCACAGGAAAGCTGAGACATCCTATCAGGGATAATTGAAATTTACGACCTTTATCGCATTATTTCCACGTATCTTTTAATCCAATATTACGTAAGAATTCATTTCCCTCTCTACAATTATTATACTGCTAGAAATAGATGTTTCAATTCTCTCATTTAATTGGATTAAGCAGAAATCCTAGTCGTATTTAAAAGTTTTTAAAAAGGACAACTGAAAATGGCCTGGAATATTATTCACCATTGCACTAGAGGTCTGATATAATTAAGGATTCAATTTATTGCCATGGTTAGAAATTCAAAGATATCTCAGTAAAGGAAACTTTTTTTCATTAGAAGATTGTTTTATACGATAAATCTAACTTCTTCTGCAGACAGCAATAATGTCACGGGTGATTTTTTTTCCAAATGCAATCTCAAAAATCACATTAAAGATAATGAAGTCTAGAATAGGAGGATTCTAGAAGCAAAAGCAGTCATTTCTATGTTTTGGGGAAAACCTCTTGAAACCAAAAAAATTCTTGACCGAGTTTTGTTTGTATTCAAAAATACAGAATTTGAAAAGATTATGTTAACTTTGTCGATGCTGCTGCTGCTGCTGATAATGATGATACTGATGATGATGATGACGATGACGATGACGATGCAACTCACATCTGTTGTTTTCCTGTCAGACTTATCACTATGTGTGAAAAATTCGATTTGAAAGCAAATTTTCTCAAAAGTTAAAATGCACCAAAAGCTTTCTTTCGTTTAAATATCTGTATTTTTTCTAGCCAAAATACTTTTTAATTTAATTTCATATATTTATTTTTCATTATACGTCATTTGCATGACGTATTAGTCATTTCTTAAAATCGGTGCATTCCATTCGCACTAATTCTGCAGAATATCGACTGGATCAACCAGAGACCTAGATACCTGCTGGTGGACTGTCAGGTTCCGAGGATATCACCAGGTTAGGTTTAAGTACTTGTACATTGACCCGAAATGTACTTCAAATCTTATAGTGACAGAAGTTTGTGAATAATGTGAAAACTAAGAATATTTTCCTCATGCATAGTTCTCTCTCTCTCTCTCTCTCTCTCTCTCTCTCTCTCTCCACTGTTTTAATTTTAACATTAAGAGCCAATGAAGAAACAAAAGCTGCATTCGATGTAAATTAGTATTTACAGTCTTATACTAACATTGAGTTTAGAAACCCTTCGCTAACAATAGTGATTTCAGCTTTCACAGCTTGGCATTGTCCTAGATTTATACACACATACAAAAAGTGGTTATTTTTCTTCTCTTTTTGCTTTTCAACAATTAATGCTCTTGTAGACAAGAGCAAAAAAACTTTAAGGTCGTTTGCGCCCATAAGATAACATTGCTTTACCGATGTAAATGAAATGCAAAACAAAACAAAGGTATGGTATGTAAGTAGTAATTACAAGGAAATCTTACTTACCTCATCTCAGGTATCAAGAAGTTCACAGCATTAAGCTGGTAACATATGGCATCGATTTTGCTTCAGTTTGATACATTTACAACAAAAACCGATACGACACAAAAATCTAAAGTGTATACATTGTATACAGTGGAGAGGTTGAGTTTGGTCAAATAAAACAATAAATTTTTTATGTGGTAATAAATTTTTAAATAAAAATTCTATATCTAATAGTGTTCAAGAATATAAATCAATGTTCATTTCAATATGTAGACGATTTTATTTATTTCCAACTATGTACCAGCTGTTACTAATTTGATACTTAATTTCACTTCATTAGAAGTATTTTGTGTGTATGTATGTGCGTGCGTGCGTGCGTGTAAGGGTACAGCGTGTATGAGTGTGTATGTGTGTGCGCGCTCGTGTTAATGGTTGCGTGTTTAACAACATACCAGGAATATTTCACATACATGATGGCGGCACCATCTTGGTGTAATACTGAATCGGTTTTGACTATGCTACTTATTCCACAATAAGAGGTCTTCTACATGCTAAATTTTATGACAACATGGAACCTTTTGGGATGGAGTGTGTCTGATTTAAAGAATAGGAAACCATCAGGATTTCCGACTTCCAATTTTTTCCAATCCTGAATGGAACACCTTAATCACTTATAGCCACAAAGGTTTCTGAAATTTTGCTGTAACAATGCTGTTACTATATTTCTATAGCACCATGCTGACGCACTGCAACTACATTTTGACCCGTTCAAAATACCCAGTCCAAAGTCTTTAGAGTTCATTAACATGCCAACGCTTTCTGCGGCGAAGATATCCTTTAATTTTTTTCACAAGGGCAATAACAATATCTTTCGTGTGATTCAAACCAAGTACCTTGATTTATTTCTATATATATTCACTGACTTGGAGATGTTTCATCACTGCGGCAAGAAGCGAAGACACCGTTATCGGGAGCTGTATAAATACTATATGAAGTGTAAAAACGAAAATAATCCACATTTTTCTTAATCAATAAATGATTAGTGATAAGTTATTAATGGCAATGCTGTCTTCAGGGCACGATATATGTGTTCCGGATGTGACCATGTAAATAAAATTTTCGTGTCATATGGCGTTTTAATATCCAGATAACCGGGCGCAGCGGAAACTTTTCATCCGGATCACCGAATCGGTTCTTGAAATTACGTCAATAAAAATCATTTGTTTATAATGATAATTCATTTTATCAATCTGTTTCAACAACAAAATGAAATGTTTATCGTTATGTGTTATCTTTTTTTTAATTACTATCATGCTATAGATCTACTGCATTTTAATTCATTTTCTGATTCCTTGCATTGCTTTGTTACCTCCATGACGAACAATGCTTAAAACGTGTATTGCTATATCGGCGTTCGAATCTATTATGTGTTAATTAAGATGAATAATAAGTTTATACATAAAGTTTCAATTTCATAATATACTCGGGTGAAATGTTCAGATACCAAATTTAAGAGCAAACGCTTGCAACGTCGTTTGGAGGAAATATTAGAATTTGTTACAGGGATCAAGTATGGATCTCCTGACGAAAGAGGCATCTCCTGACAACTGATCACGCCCTCCACGACACATGGAAGAAACAAGAGAAGATCCGAATGGGGTTAACATCTCCTGACGAATAATCACGTCCTCCATGACACATGGAAATCTGGATTTTCAAATAGTAAGTACAAAATTGTATTAACATTATAACCAAGAGGCGAAAGAAAGGATACAACTTTTATTATCCTCATTGTTTTGATTTTTGACCATAAAATCAAATTCTGTTACAAAATGTATATAAATACCTAAAAATACTACTTATGCCTCCCGCATTGGGCAGAAGGTGGGCCAGGTACTCCCACTGTACCCCTTGCCTTTTCTGTACTACATATTAGACGGTGATTCTGTTGTTTTCCAGTATGGATAGAACTGAGAGATATTTCGTTACAGATCGTGTCAGTCTTCAATTCTAGACTCGGTAAACATATAATTCACTTCAGAGAGTCTGATCAGGATTGCACTGAGAGCTGTATCAATCTATAAAATTATAATGTTTACTCGTACATCAGTCTCCGCAATGGACGCATCTATAAATGTGTCGGGTCACGCTCAGTTGGGACGGGGACTGATTCGGAGACGATTTAAGCTTTAAGGAACCGACGGAAGACGCCGAGCGGACATACTGGACTAAGTCATTGACACAATAGATGTCAAATTGATGAATAGACTTTTCAATTATTATTATTGCTTTTCGTCATTCCAGTTATTACACGTATATATGGTGACGGCATCTACCTGATGCATTGCACAGAAATTTATACCTTTACAACGGACCCACCCAAAGCAGTGAGGGATCTTTTACGTGTCGCGTCTATCATGACGTGGTACCTCGGTTTTTACTGTCTCGTCCGAAAAACAGGACACCGATGTGTCCATGGCAGGAGTCGAACCCGAAAATTTTCGGTCACGAGACGAGTACCTCATCCACACCGGCTTTGGTAAATAAAAGACTGACAGTATGTAAAATGCTTAGATATCAGTTAGTCGTCATACAGGAAATGTCTTTAATACAAGATGAAATTCGAAAGAGAAAACCATGGCAACTATGGATGGGGCTCCAGGAAGAACCAGATATGGGATAAGGTGCCCGGGAGGAAAAAGTATCTGTCACCGACCCTGTGGCAGATTTAGACTGGAAGGAACCCCCCCCCCCCAATTTTTTTTATTAAAAGTATGAGTAAAACATCAGATTTGGCATCCGAGTATTACTATGTAACCTCCAATTTATTCGATATACATGTACTTTATACAATAGTATGCTTAACCGAGGAGTTCAGTATGCAGTGTTCTAGATGTTAATAATGGCCAGTGTTATACAGTAGCTTTCCCCCCTAGCCATTTTCCCCCGGAAAATGGCTATATGGTAGTGTTTCCCCCCGGAAAATGGCTATATAGTAGTTTTTCCCCCGGGGGAAATTTGGCTATATAGCCATTTTCCCCCCTCTTGTCATTTTTCCCCCGGGGAAAAACTACTGTATAGTGGATTTCCCCCCCAATGTGAAATTCCGGATTTTCTTTTCACACATACATGTAAGTAAATCCAGCTTGTTACCTTGTTAACAATACATAGATTTCTATTTAAAATAGAGATATCTCAACTTTTGATACTGATATATATTCAATTAATCTAGAGATATCTCATTTTCTTAAGTAGAAATGTCTTCAATTTTAATCTCTTTTCCAAATACAAATGCATATATTTAGAACAGAGATTTATCGACTAGAATTTCATTCGAGATATCTTTATTTAATCCGAGAAATCTCTATAAAAACAAATGGAAAAAGGAAAAACAAGTTCGTTTTTATGCCCCCGGAATGAAATTCGGGGGCATCTAGTTTTTTACCTGTCTTTGACTCTTACCCTGTGGCAAAAGCCTTGACTATATCGTTTGTACCAAGAGGTACAAGGTTTTGAAACTCCACATATAGTTTTCTTGTGATGAGACCTTTTCTTTGGGACCATGATTTTTTAACTAGTGACTTTGACTTTGGTGCTCTACGTTTTCAAAAACTTAAACTTTGGCTGTATCTTTTGTACCAAAAGGAGAAGGGGTTTTGAACTTCATATATAGAATACTTGTGATAAGATCTTTTATTTGGGACCATGACTTTTGACCTAATGACCTTGACGTTTAAGTGTGACCTACTTTTCACAAACTTTAACCTTGACTATATCTTCTACACAAAAGGGTATAGAGCTTTGAAACTTAGCATAGTGATATTTTCAGATGAAACCTTTCATACTTTGCGCAAGGGACAAGAAAATCACATTCTTGTGTTCATGATTTACAACATCTGCGACTAGACAAGCCTTGTCGTAGATTGCAAATCATGGATACCTAGGTGGAATTTCCTTCTGTTATTTACATGTTCATCACTTACTCTGTACATGATGAGCGAAATTGTGATATATATAATGCATCAGTCTTAATTTATTTAGGAATTGAAAGTTCAAGGAATTCTTGCACGTTCAATTCTTATATTTATCATTGGAACATTTTGATTGATAAATTCCTATTTTACATATGATGTACTACGAAAAGTTGCCTGGGATCGAATCTTGAATCACAGCCTGGCGTCATGATTGACATCTATACGCAAGTAAACGACAATTTTTACAATGAAATAATAGAAGAAAATAGCATACTATGGTAAATATATAAAAAGAAAGACTTGACTTGTAAATAAATAAATAAAACAAAAAATAAACACACACACAACACTTAACAGTATATAGAAACCCATTAACCACAACACCATCGGTTTGAACCACAGGCTATTACTATAGTACATTTGTATTTCAAATGTTATCTGACTGATACAGAACGAACGTGTATAATTTCCAAACCGTTACGTAAGGGGGAAAACTACTATGGGAGAAAGACTACTATATAGTAGTTTTTTCCGCCATGGGGGAAAAACTACTATATAGCCATTTTTCCGGGGGCGGGACTACTATGGGGGGAAAACTGCTATATAACACCGGTCTAAGGGGAGGGTCTGAAAGCTAGAATTTATAAATGTAACTGTTATATTGGTATTTCATACACCTTTGTGGCAAAATAAGTAAGAGTTAAGAGAAATGCTTTAAAAAAGAGGGTATGACCTCAAGAAGTCAGTAAGTGGTTAAAAAGAGAAATAATGCACAAGAGGGCCTCCCTGTTGCTCGGCCGGTCTCTTCTAAATTCGCACGTGATATCCTGTGTAAAAGTTTTGAATGCGCCCAACAAGGATCTTGAATGTTCCTATATTCCTACATCACTGTCGACATTGACACCGATTTAGTCTTCACGTCTTTACTCAATCTCAGACAGAGGGTGCTTTATAGTTCTGTGGCAGAGATTGGTCCCTACCTAGTCTGAAAGATCAGACCGATACATAGGACTCAAGCATTGTCCAAGTTTTACGTCTGACCCTATCAAACATTCGAAAAACAATTGTTTGTCTGGAAGTATTCTTAACTGCGGACACTCATACCTCGGTTCATAATGGTCGACAACAAAATGATTTGACTTGATAATAAAGCAATACAAGTCCCCCACTGGTCCTAATAGATCCATTATAACCGATTCTGAACAATGGGCAACAACGGGACAGAATAGCTCTTCCGTTGCAGTCGTAACTAAGCATGACCAAGAAAAGTTTGGAAAACCAGCATTACGGACAGGCAGAAACACAAATAGACTGACGGAGAGACAGAGTGGAAACTTATAGTCCTCTCTGGTTTTACCAATTGGGAACTAAATAGGAAGTGAAATAGTATATAGGATATTTTGCCACACACTAGAACACCAATGCCAACTCTGAGAGAACGTTCATTGCTATTTTGGTAGCATCTAAATCTCGACAAAATTCATCAAAATAATATGGTTCTTGTACTCAAAGTATGGATATTTTTCACATCTAAATAGTAACACATCTGAAATGCAACTTTTCAAAATGAATATCCATTTACCTGTGGTGTCCGTCTCGGCTTTGCAGCCTTCGTCTGATTTGCAGCCGTCTTCTGTATGGGGCTCGGTTTATTATCTGCGAATTTCCTCGGTACTTGATGTTTCGACGGTGGGCGTTTTGCCGTTGAACTCCGTACTTCCTGTTCGGCAGCATCTTCTTCTAGCTGATCTCGAATGACCGACCACTTACTCCCATGCATTCCAGTAACAGCAAATATCTACATCAAAGAGTGCTCAACTTAAGAGTTATTAAGGGTATGAAGAATTCAATCGTTACAAATCCACTTAATGTCAATATAAACATGAATATTCTTTATAAATTCATGATTCATTTCACATCATGAATATCTATCATATATCGTTACCCCTTATTATGATCACAAGTTTGCGACGGAAAATTACTTATGATAACATAATTGTGTGATCCAGTGTTATTTGTACAAAATGAATACCGTCCACACATGAGCAACTCCGGCCGTATGTACATGTATTTTTATCCTACTGGTAAACATCAAGTGTTTCGAAATTTTTAAAAAGGAAAACACACATGATAAGACAGCTAGCGAATTCTTTTATTCTAGTTATCGAGACGTGAAGACTATTTATTACAGCCTTTAAACGGGGATCGTGTATTCGTAGCATGTTTAGCAATTTAAAAGAAAAAAAAGTAGTATATACATGCAAGTGTTAAACGTATGTTTTTATGATTCAGTATATTATATATTAGGCGTTTAGGGAAATGTGTTAAAGCACATGTTTTATATAGTTTTTTTTTTCATAGCTGGGGATTTTCAGGGTTTGTAACCCCACTACCATTTCTCTCTGATAATTTTCTGTCCACTATAGGGAAATGCTTTCTATGAACTTACTATAAAGTGAAACTAAGATCTGTTTGTTACAAAAAAAAAATAAATAAAAATAAGATAAAACAAAAACACCCCCACCCAACCCCCAAAAAACTCATAAATCATATGTGTAATAAACTTTTGCGTTGTAGATACTAGAACGGAAATATACAGTTTACTGGACACTGACAAACGACTGACGACATCGAATCTCAAATTCTTTCTTTCTCTCTTTTTCCTTTTTTTTTATAAATTCAGCTAAAAATATAATAAAATTATTTTCATCGTTGTTATACGATAAGATTACACTTAGACGAAACAAATTGACGTCGAAATGAAAACCCCGGCAAAAAGTAACATGACGTCGGGTCTTGGGCCGCTTATATAATGTAAAATATGAAAATTGCCTGTTCATTAAAAGCAATTCCAGGAGCTCTTAAAATTTTCAAACCATCGCTCTAAAAATAAATAAATAAATAAATAAATAAATAAATAAATAAATAAATAAATAAATAATGATAATAATAAATAAAAAATAACTTTAAAAGATATATCCATCTTTATATATAACTACAAATAAAAACCTCCCTCTGGAAGAGATGTTTTATTCTCATATGTAATTACAAAAAAATAATGCATAACAGTAACTGGTGTCCTTTTGTGATGGTTGCACGAGGCATTTTTTTCAAAAGGAAATAAACTATAAAAATTTCTATTTGTTCTTGAGCCATTAACATTCACAAGATATGAGTGTGAATGAGATCTTTTGAACTAAGATGTACCATAAAAAGTTTCAGATCTTGCCTTTATCTTCTAATACAAAATTTGTAACTATCTACATATATATTTACAGAAGTAAAACGAGGATTCATGCGCAGATACGGAGGGGGTGTCTGGACACCCCCCCCCCTTGGAATCCGAAAATTTTACCAAAAAAGGTAATATTTGGGCATTTTTGGGGTTGGACCCCCCTCGTCTAAGAGAAAAATTTACCTTTTTTGGTTGGACCCCCTCTGACAAAAATTTCTGGATCCGCGCATGAGGATTGATTTGACGGCTGACTGGGGTAAAAGCTCAGAGCATTTGTTCCTCAGGTCTTGGTTAACATTGCTTCTATTCTTGATTGGAACTAGTGTTAAAACTACAGAGGTTTGTCAATGTACTCGGAAAAGGTCGGTGGTATCCTTCCATTTCTCCGGTTTCCCCTACTCCATTAAATAGTGGCTGCCATCATGCATCACATAGGTAAAATAATTCACGAGTGATGTTAATAACAAAGAAACAAGCGGTAATATTCTATTAAAATAACTTAATCAGGACTTGCATATATGTAGTACTTTGTAACAATGTATCCACTCCATGAATGAATTTGATGCAAAATAATGAATACTGCCATAAACTTACTCTATCACCATGACGACGATTAAGGTCTCGAGCTGGATCATATCCCCAAATAGAGAAGTACATAGTTACTGTCAATCATACGTAATTTCAGGAGAATACCTTTAGGCCTACTTATAGCTCCTCTTTCCGAGGACGGTATCTCTATATAATTACTCATGATATGAATATTAACCGATCAATAAATATGAGGTCACTGTTTAGGTTCTTCACATATGTTGCTTATAATACAAGTGCAGATCTAGAAATTCAGCAAGGGAAATTCCCCACAGATGGATGAGCGGCTGATAAGCTCGACTTGTGACCGGAAAGTGGTGGTTTCAAATCTCGACAGACATGCAGAAATTTCGCTTGTATTCTCGATGGTTACGGCGTTAAGGTGGTGCCCCTGATACTAAATCATAAACTGATCGAGTGTTAAATAGCCATTCTTGGAGTTATGGTGATGTAATTGGGTTCCGATGGACAAATTTTCACCCAAGACGGTCTTTTTGAAAGTGGCCCTCTTTTCTTGGCAAAATTTCACCATCAAATTTGGACTCCTTATTCGAAAATTGCTGGAAATGTCACTGATACAGTTCACAATTTGAACTATACACTGGTAAAACTGTCACGATGCAGGTAAAAATCGTAAAAAAAGAAACAAATACAACTACTTTATACAGATGTAACCCCCCTTTTTACATGCATACTGGTAAACACACATCTGCACAAGGACTCGTGGCAATTTTCATCTATACGTGTTAGGTAAATCGATGTAGTAACAAGTGCATGCATGTCGAGACATAGAAGGTGCAGATCAAGAAATTTTGCCGAGAGAGCAGGGTGTCAAAGCTGGACAAGAGGGGTGGGGGGGGGGGTTCTTTTTTGGTCGAATTCATGGAAAAGTGGGGTTTGATACCGGACCCCGTTAATCACTCCGAGGTTTGAATATGCACTTATATGTTACCTCAAACGTGATTGTCCATACAAGTCCGCCAAATTTTCCGGCAAGGACTTTCTTCGTTTCTAGTCTTGTGCCACATCACTTACACATGTAGCGACAACGAATAAATATTTATCAGAGTACAAAATGTACCTTCAGACCTTTGACTAAGATTGGCTAGAAATTATTTACTGTTAGAAAACAAGTTATGAAGGGTTTGATCTTGACCTTTGACCCAAAAACCAATACGCATGTTCTTCCCTTCACTCTGCATCTATATATGAAATACAAAACCTGTAAGTTGTAAAGCTTTTGATTAATCACATCACAACCAATATGTTGACGGACGAACGAACAGACAGACAACCTGATTGCTATAGGTCATCGGCATCAGCACAGGGCCCTAATGAAAAGCACAAAAAATTCATGTAAATCAGTTTCATTCCTCTGTTAGATTAAAACAAACAAAAAGCTTATTTCTTTAATCAGTATCATTTAATCAAAATACGGATGTGAAATAACACATTATTTCATTTTTAACAAGAAAGCCTCCTATTTACACACATCAACCTAGTTCACAATATAATCTTCATATATATTACACACACACCTCTAGAATTATTTCAAAAAACACAAAACAAGAGTCGCAGTTGGTCTACACAGCTCAAGAGTACAAAGAGGAAATAAACATCAGAAAATATCCAATGCAGCACTTATATGATCATCAGTCAAATGTGCGAATATCACTGCAAACTAAACCTTTGCTTGTTTTTCAAGTCATAATGTGGCCCTTGTGGCAATGGATTTTTATTTTCTATCTGGACTCATATTTTTAAATAAATTTCGCTTGAAAGCAGTAAAAGTTGATCACTCCTACCAAGTTAGATCAAACTCCTTGAAATTTTTTTTTTGGTTTCTCTTTCCCTCTCAAAAATGACAGAAAACAGTTCAACTGCGATTACAATAACAGCAACTCATTTAAGAATACATTTCAAAGTAATTTAAAATGAACAAAGGGATTAAAGAACAATAGCTGCCTAAAAGAATCTAAAAACAGAAAATAAAGAGGTGGAATACTCCACAAAACATCAAAGGCAAAAGAAAGCAAAAACATACATTTTACATGTACATAATACATACAATATGTATCAATGTATCTCAGTAATTTTAAGACCATAAGCTTAGACAAGGTCTATCTTATTAAATCATGAGAACAACTTATATTATTTCCAATAAGGGGAGCCTATAACGATTTACATTATTATACAATGTTTATATTGTACATAATATCTAAGTGGACCCATAAAGGTCTTAAATGACTAATAATTTTGGCACATGTAATAATTGACCTTCATACCTGATTTTGAAGTGGAAAACACATAAATAAACTGAACTAGTACTCTGGTATTAAATTTTCAAAGACAAATATCTCCCATTAATTTAAAAGGCAAAGCGCTTAGATATGCTGACTCAAGTCTGCTACGACCCAAAGAATTGCACTACATGTGGCAGACAATGGACAAAGTAATCTCCAAGTTTAGCTACATGCATGCTTAATATAAACTAATTTTTAATCCAGTTTTCCATTCTAACAATTTAAGTTTGCCTCCAAAATTATCTACTTCCTTTGATAAAATCCTCCAATGACTATTCAGAACAGACTTGAAACTTTCAAAACCAAGACAACTTTAATTTGAACCCACAGTGTCAAGAGCAATAACTCTTACACAATTTGTCAAATCCTTAATGTAAATATAATTCTTACATTGAAGAAATTTAAAAAGTTTTAATGACAGTTCATTTATCACAACTTTATATTACCCTTTGAGATTCTGAACTCACAAGAATAAAGTTTACATCTTATTATTGTGTATATTTTTTTCTTACACAATATCAAATGACCATATTAATTTCTTTCATTCACATCAATCACAATTTACCGGTATATCGCCACTGCTTTATCTATTGATACACTTCACATGTGATGATACAATCTTAATCATACAAATAAAGATACAAAACAATCTGATTTCGTTTCAGCATATATTCAATTATTATGTCAAGAGAGAGAGTATCATGTACAAAATTTAGCATCGTAATTAATAAAGTATTAAAATTAAGGACAGTGTAAAGACAAACATTTCAAATCTCCATCAAAAATCGAAGAAAAAAAACCCAAGTATTATAAGTTACAGAAATATTCAAAGAAAAGGTAATATTTCCTCAACCATGTTTACATTTATATGTGCATTTTGTACAGTATAAGAATTTTATTCCTATACTTCCTTCCTTACTATAACATAACCCCATTAGGATCTCATAACATTTGGATTCTTTGGAAAAACAAGAGGCTTTTGAATTTAGTTTCTAAGAGTAACAAACTTATGTTAAATGAAAAAAATTTTTGCATTCAATAAAACTGGAATGATAGCATACGAGACACGAGATTCACAATGGATTACTTTTTACCTATGAAGCTTTTCCTGGCAGGAAAGGTATTAATAGAACGCTTTCCAATATATGTTTTTCCATTTAATTGATTGATTTTTGTTTAACGTCACACTATGAATATTTCAAGTATATGGTGACGGCATCTGCCCGATGTGGGGCATATAAATTTGGACCTTTGCAACAGACCCACCCGAAGCAGTGAGGGATCTTTAACGTGCCATGCATACCACAACACGGGGCCTCGGTTTTTACTGTCTCATCCGAAAGACAGAACACCGGCATGACCAGAGCAGGACTTGAACTCCAGCCTCCCGATCAGGAGGCAAGCAAGATACCACTAGGCCATGCCGGCTTGTGTTTTTCCTATTAAACATGATGTAAGGGGCCTTATGCCTAACACTACTTTTTGCCGGAATTTTCATTGTAACGTTAATGTCAGCTTAGTGATGTCGGAGTAAAATGATACAAATTTTTACTGTAAATTACCTTATGTCTGGCATAGAATGAAATATAAGATCAATAGGAAAAAGGTCTATTATAAATGATGTAAGGGCTTAATGCTGGACAAACCACGTTCAGCCAGATTTTTTTTTATTATGACGTCAATGCTTGGATGGTGACGTTACAATGATATGACACAAATCTGAACGACAAAACTTCTTACGTCCAGCATTGCCCCTTACATCTCGTGAATTGGAAAAAAGTTCATTACATCCCAAGTGAAGAAATAAAAATTCTTAATATTACTTAAAAATAATAACAATGCTGATAGCAGACTTTTTATAGCTTATTGTAGATTTATCGTATGAAAGTGAACTCTAATATAACTGTATTATTATCACTTGGGAGGATTTACTGATGCTGAGGGTTTCAAAAGGATTTCATTTAAAAGTTCATACATATTTGCTTAGGATTTCTTCTGAATTTGCTACAATTTCCAAAAAATATCCGTTCAGATTTGTTAAAGGATTAGACAGGATTTCATTTAGAATTTGTTTCTAAGGATTTCTACTAAAATTTGATATTATTTTCCTTGTGATAAATTTTAAGTTAAATAGAATGAACAAGTACCGGTACATGGGATTTGTTGGGAAGTCGTAACAAAGAAGGAATTTACTTTGGGACTGAAGTTAAAAGATTAACCCTGGAATTTCCCTAATGAACAGGATTTCCCTGAGGTTTCTTTTTTCTCATTTTGATGGGGAATCATGTACAGGACTTGTTTCATATGAAAGAATTTTCCTTTGTTCTCCTCTTTGAATGTAACAGGAGGCAAAACATAACATGCTCATATTCTTAGATACATTTCGTACATCATGTTATAATTCAAACCTAATTTTTTAATCAAATAAATTAAAACAAATAAAATACTGACGGCAAATTATCCATATTGTGTCAAATCAATAATTATGACTCGCATCTTATTTTGTGTGTTTGACAATGAAATTGTGTCAGCATTATGCAATAAACTCTATATAAAAATACTTTGTAAAATTAAAAAAAAAAGTATCTTTACATCAATTTTTCGATGTCACAAAAAAACAAAATATTTGCTGTTCGTGAATAATGTAGCACTGGTGTGTCTATTGCTTCTATTATTTCATATCATCAATTTGTAATACTTCAACAACAAAAATATGACTCTTAAAAATGCATAATTTGATATATACATACACTTCGGTAATCAAATTTTACAATTCATTAAAAGTGTCAACGTAAATAAAAATTTTACCAGTTCTCAAATATTCTACCCAGTATTTACATAAAGCAAGCTCTCTACCAACACTTCTTGTAAAACTTCATGTTCATACATACGTTATAGTATCACAATTTACCCTTCACTAAAACCTATACTTTTCAAAACAAGTATCATTGGTTCTTCAATATTTTAATATTTTACCTAATTTCTTTTTTTTTCTACTCATTTTCTGCTAACATATATCGTAAATTTTCATGTACAGTATTTTTTTTCTTATCTACTTCTACAAATATATAATACTACAATATGCAGACTACAAATCAGCAAGAACACATTGGTACCAAGGACATATCTAGCAGAATTGCAATGTGGTTGGTGGTGACCCACTTTACCATAAAGTAAACCCACTATCTTCACTTAATCATAACCTGGGGTGATTTCAAAAGTTGTTAAATCAAATTCCACCATGCAGATTCTTCATTTCTGCTTCAGCTCGAGAGTTATTTGCCATATGATGAATTCAAATCTGAAGATCTTGCAGATCCGCAAGTAGCTATGCTCCTGGATAATTGCCAAATGACCCTTTCATTTATACACGAAAAATAGTTAAATCAGATGACGTCACACTACTTTACACCTCGGTCATATCTCCAACAAACATTGAAAATGTATCGTTATGTCATGAAATTCAAAAAAAGTTTTGCGAATGTGATGGGTCAATTTGGGGGCAGTTGACAAGCATAAATTATAAATCATTATTTAAAAATTTTATGAATAAATTAGTGACAGTAAACACTTTCTTCTTAAATGCAGAGCTTAATCTTTGTGACGGATGAGCATCAATATCCCAAGCAATGTTATGAATGGACATTAAAAAGACAATGGAGATTATGAATGGAAGAACTGTGATAGCGACGATGTTCACGGTGAATACACAAAGTGGCTCCACACTAAAGATGAAAATATTTCTACTCAATTTACTCCACACTGATAGAACACGATTTTCTGATACTGACATTGTAGTCTGTATGGCAGTATTATAGAATTCTGTTTCCCTGGCAGTATTTCTTATCATTTATAAGCACCATTTTAATCTCGAAAAAAAAAAAAATAAAAAAAAAAATAAAAATCAGAAATACATTCATTTGTATATTATGCAAAATATTTGATCACAAGCAGCTTAATCAACACTGGTTGGTTTGGAAAAAATTCTTATTAATACATGTTAGCATTAACAAAGAGATCTGTAACAATGATAATGCTGCAGCTTAACTGATATGTAATCCATGAAAAATGCAGAATACATTTTCTAAATGCAACTATGTAAGGTTTCTACATTTTATTCATAACACTACAATTGATACAACAAATATGATATATATGCACTATTGCTAAAAATGAGATTTTCGGAAAATTTTGATAATCTTGGAAAACAAGATGTGTTCGTGAAACACAATGCCCCAGCTGGAAGCTATGATGGGTCTCAACTTTTTGTTTCCACAGGTTTACATATGTCTGTGGTGGTGTGTTGTTGTTAATGTCACAGCAACAATTCATCAGCTACTTACATATTGTATATGCATATAGGTCGAGGTCAAAGACTTTGACCCCATTTCACATGACCTCACTACTAGAGTGTGAATGCCAAACGTATAAATCTCCCAGATTTAAAGTCTAAATGGATAGAATTTAAACCCCCCCCCCTCTGTTTTCAATTGGATAGCATGAAAAATAGCAGAAAATGAAGCACTGTCTGTATATATAGATGTATAAACATTTACGATAACAATAAAAAAAATACCATGACAACAAATACTCTTTTCTTAGCACTCTCAGTATTAAAACTCAAAAAGAAAAAGCTATGTTTGTGAAACACTAATGTTCCAGTCAGCACCAAAGTCCAAAAAGTTATTTTTAGTGTGAAGGTCACTGACAAAATCAAAAGGTCATCCACCTTGGTGTCATTTGAAAGGGCTTCATTAGTTGAGTACACATGTCAAATATGAAGTCTCTATCCCTCACTATTCAAAAGCTATAGCCAAGGTTAAAGATGACAACAGACAGACAAATGGACTGGACAAAAGCAATATGCCACTGATCTATCGATCCAGGGGCATAAAAACACAAAATGGAATTAAGATAACTAAATCTACAATGCTGTTAAACAATAACAGGTTAACACATGAAATCTCAAAGATTTAAGTCTATCAAAACATTGATCTTACCCCAAAGCTGACCTATTTCCTAATTCAGTAAGGTGAGTTGTCTGCCCTTGGTTAGAACTCTCTAACTTTCCCTATCATGGTGAGATATATAAAGAAGACTGTTATGGCCAATTGACCATGCAAATGAGAGAAGTAAATGGATATATAACTCGTTATCCTCTTCTGAAGACTACCTCAATAAACCAGGGGTAGATAACTCACCTTTTAAAAATAGTTTATATTCAACTAGGCCTTTTTCATTTAAAATCTAGATTACATAAGACCTGATGTGTTACCAGTAACAGAGAAAAACTAGAGATAATATGGGCGGACAATCTGAAGAAGGAAGACAAAATGATTCCTCACTAACACAATAGTTCACAAGTGGTAGGATAATGTGGCATAAAGGAATAGAAAGGGTGTAAACACTTATTACAAATATGATCAAATATATGTTAGTAACACAAATATCAATAGAGTTATTCTGGGATTCAATCTGAATTAATAAAAGCTAAAATCTAGAAACTCAATTGCCTCAAATTTTCCATACATTTTCAATGTCATATTTTATTATCTGATAAATTGATCCTCTCTATCTAATCTGAATAGGATACTCTCAGAATTTTGAGAGTCTTGCTTTATATGTGCCGAAAACAGAACAGCCCAGGCATTTTGTAATTTTAAATCTGCCACAGTGGCCATGTCCAGGTGTAATTTGAGGAATTACACAATACACTGTGTATTTCACAAAGGCCTGAATAAACAAAGGTAAATTTCCACCTGGAATCCCACTGTAAATTTGGGTGATTTTCTCACCGTGTTTTGTGCAATTTCTCCAAAATACCTTATAAAATACAAAATACTGTACTGTTACTCTTCCAGATATACGGTTACAACTTTGAGGACAGCGGTAGTACAAAAATACTTGTATTTCCCTGCATTCGGAAGTATTTTACAATATGACTAGAAAATAATGATTCTTATTTCATTCCTATGTAAAATCAATCTCGTAAAAATTAAAGCATAAATTATAAATCTTAGCTGTGATCAAAACTTTGTACAAAATGCTGGAGACATAAAAGGCCAATGGAAAGGTCTGTTTAGAGTGTTACACCTCTATACCTTTAAATCTAAACACCTTATTGGTACATGTTAATGTTAAATACTTCAATATGTTTGAGATTAAACACCTGTTTGTTTTGAGATATACATTTCTAAAGGTTTATGGTTATGATTAATACTTCATATCATTGATAACAAAATCTGTGAAGAAAGATATGTCTCTTTTTAGTTTTCTTTTCTTTCTTTTTGAATTTTTTTTTATACTTTTTTCTTTACGTTTTTTGAATTTTTTTTGGTTTTTTTTGTTTCTATTTTTTTTTTGGTGTTTTTTTTATCAGACTTTGCAGGGGGGGATGGGGGTGGTACTTATTACATTTTTGTCTGCTGAATCACTTATCATCGCCAAAGAATAAAATGCACTATTGTTTGAAGACATCTCATCTTACACATTCAGTCATAATTTTGTATTTCATATATACTGCATGAAGAATGACACGATTCTTTCAGAAATCTACACACAGCTTGGATGCAGATTTTAATTAAATGCAGTTTTTCCTTGTCAAAATACCGTATTTTTGCAGTAACTATAAATATATGCTTATCAAGCTGGGCTTCAATTCCTTTCTTATGATCATACTATAAAAAGTTTAAATACAAAATCTACAAGTGCTCTTGAAGATCGACATGGTTTTAAAGTCAACACAAACAGGTTTAGATATATATGGAATAGGAAAATACAATACATTTTGATATGGTAAAATATATAAATTTTGAATATACATAAATGTACAGGCTAAAAAGTTCAAATGAGTGTCGCAAGCTGTAAAACCCTAAACAGACTTTTACATCAACTTCTTAACAAAAAATAAATATATAACTTAGGGTGGTCATATAACTTGAGGTGATCGACAGCTTTAAAAACAAACAAGGCCATGAGAGATGCACAAAAAAATGTACCATTTGGTACTGACTAACTAAAGTTTGATATTTCTTCGTTGTACTTAATACTGTAAGAAAAAAAGGTAGCAAACAATGCTCTTCATATCTACCCCATGGAATGCTAATATGTTGCAACTATATGTTCATGTTTAAAGTGTGCGCAGAAATGATGATACAACAGTACATTTTGTACTTCTCTCTAACAATCCACCTCTTGTGAAATAACAGAAAATGGCTTCTCTTTCTCCATCTCGGAATATACTGAAGTTCTCCGCATAAAAGTTGGAATAGAAGATTCTTTCTCTCAACTGATGCAGATGACACATCACAACAAGAAGCTAAAACCATACATTGCCAGGGCACTTACTCCCCCTGATATAGGGAGGGTGAATACCCACGCCATCACTATATTCCGAAACAACTTCCAGTCCACATTTTCTCTTGATCTGACGCGGCCCACTGCAACCACCGACCCGACTTTGCAGTGTGTTGTGCTGATTGGTATTTTTAAATTCGAGGCAAGCAGGACTGTTAAAGCAGAACCAATTTCTATACAGAACCCACTGCAAAAGAAAGATTAATCACCATTTAATAAATCAAAAGCAAGGAGTAAAAATTAAAAAAAAAAGTTCCAATAGCCTTTCCTGATCTTCAAGAAATTAAATGTTTCATACATCTTTTGAGAAAAACTGCTTTGCAATGGACATACCTTGAGCTTTGAGGGATTTTTATACGTCTACTGTAATTAAATCTAAGACTTTTTTTTTGTCTTGTTCGAAAGACAGAATACCAGAATGCCCATGGCGGGAGTCGAACCCCAGACCTCTCTGTCATGAACCATGCACCTCATCCACTTAACCATATTGGCTTAACTAAAGAAAAGGGGTAAAACCTCTAGATATTCAACCTGTACACTACCAGACAATTACACTACACCTATAGTTTTGTTGGCTTGAATTTCGTTTAATGTCTTACCAAGATCATTTCACTTGTAGAGTGGCGCCATCTGCCCTATACAACACACAGAAATTTAGATCTATGCAAAAGACTTATTAGCAGTAAGGCTATTCTTATTGCTGTGCCTAACAAGACCATAGAAACCTTGGTTTTTGTCATCTGGAGCCAGCTGTTCGAACTTTAACAACTGGTTGAGCTCACCAATGGCTAACGTTTGTGAGACTATTACTTTAATTCAAATGACTTCGGTATAAATAACTAAATTATATTACAATGCTGGTTACATATGGTACAAACCAATACACAGACCATGACTTAAAGTCTTCTCATTTCAACGATACAGTCACATGAAATTTAACCATTGGTTAGCTTAACCAGTGGCTAAAGTTTCCAACAAGTGGCCCCTGACAGATAATACAATGACAAAGAACCAGTCAGACTTGAGAGCCGAGTGCCTAACTGATTGAGATTCAATGGCTCGATGCATCTAAGGAATCTATGCAAACAAGTTGTAAGTCAAAACTTGCCACATGATATTTTCTTCGGTAATTTACTACTCAAGTCATCCATTCTCCGACCTCGTTATAAAATGTACTCCTCACCCCGATCAATTACCATAACGCAAACCTACCTTGAAGGAGTGACCTTCGTCAAATCTTCTCCAACGGTCTTCATGACTCTTCGACCCCAGATCCAGAGGCCAATGATAATCCCTACCCCTCCATAGAACAGGATCCAGATAGGAGTCTGGGCTTTCTGTAAGGCACTTCCTGTGGTGCCTATTACCCAGAGGGCTACAAGAGGTCCTATAGAGTTGCTGTAAAACAAAAGCGTTATAATCTTCTGACTTCTTATTTTCTTTCATTTGGCTGCTCATTTTAATGTACTTTAATACATTCCTAACTGTTTTGGAAGTGGGTCCTGAGCCTTCTGCATCAGAACTTTCATCAACATTTTGCCAAAATTTTTATTAGATATCTCTATTAGATAACTAGTACATAAAATCATTCTATTTTCACCTTTAAATCACAGTACATCAATCTGCATTTTTGGGAAAAATGGTAACTACTTTGGATTGGGAATTTCGACCTCATACAACAGGGGGTAAAATATCTTGTAACTATTGTACATATGTTATCTACATTCAGCTTGGGCAGATTAAGAACCACAAAATGATCTTAGCAAACAAACTATGTTACATGCACATTTAACAGAGAAATAAATGCAAGTTACTTCCTTTCCGACCCTGATAAAAATGGTACTTTATGTACTCATCAGAAATCGTCTCCCAATATTCACTCTGACAAAAGGATATTATATGCTTAAATTTTATTCCCTTGAAAGTAATATATAAAAAGCTTTCATTTACATTTTCACTTGTTTCTTTCTACCCGAAATTTAATAATTTTCAATGCATACATGTAACATAACAAAAAGGCATACACAGAAGTCATGTAGAGATCTCTGGAAAAGGCAGAACTACTTCCTGGTTATCATATAACTATACAATTACCTGACGTCATTTCCACCATGGGCAAAAGAACCAAACACTGCAGTGAGAACTTGTAGGAAGGAGAACAGTTTAGCTGTCTCTGGTTTATCATGGAGTTCTTCTCTAGCAAGTTTTCTTTTCTCCTGACAAAGATAAAACACAACAATGAATATATCCTTAATGACATAGAGAAGTTGGGAAAAAGTGGTCACATAAGACAGCTTGTCTCATTTAGAAAGGTGGTTGTTAAAGACAGGTGATCAGTTAATGCAGGTGGCCTTTAAAGCAGGTCTGAGTATAGATGTTTTTCCTTTTTTTCAATATTTATGAATGATGATTTACGTACCTCGTCCGAATCGACACTCTCTAAACTGCTGTTCTGGCTATCATTCACCTCTGTAAAGAACAAAAAGAATGAAAGAAAATGCCAATTGATAGATAGATTGATTATTGTTTTACCTCACTCCACGATTATTTCACGTAAATGCTTACGGCATCTGCCTGATGCATCGCATAGAAATTTTTACTTTGGCAATGGACCCACCCTCTTCAGGTGAGGGATCTTTCAAGTGCCATGCATGCCTGCTGTGACACGTAATCTTGGTTTTTACTGTCTCCCCCGAAAGACAAAACACTGGTGTGCCCACAGTGAGAGTCAAATCCAGGACCTTCTGGTCACAAGTCCAGCACCTTATCCACTGGGCCACACCAGCTTATAAAAAAAAACTCGGAAGAAAATTATGGAAACATAATAGGTGAATACGGCTTTAGAAGCTGTCAATGATGACCTCTAACATTCAATGAATGTTACACACAATTTTTTGGAGAGAATTTAATCAAATCCAATCGATACTTTCAATAATTAAATATGTGCATAGGAATATATACAGCATGTGCATGTATGTATACATGTGTCATTTGTGTAAGGTAGCGTTTCTTTACAGTTAGGAATACAATTTGCAGAAAGGTACTGTGTTTACTGTGAATTTACTTCTATATGTAAATGTAAAGAAAAAGGATAATAAACATTGCTTCCAACTGTAAAAACAAAAACGTGCTTAAAACAGCTTCTACAACACTTTTTTTTCTTCAAAATATAAATGCAATTTTCTGCTTCCATAAATATTAAATTAATTTCTTTTCAATGAGCCTAAAGTATTCTATCACTTAAAAGTTCCTCTTATCAGAGCTGGATTGAAAAAAAAAACCAAAAACCTAGAAAAAAAAAAAAATTAAAAAACCAAAATCAAAAGTAATAAAAGTATATACATATACCATGGTATATACACATTGTCCATTTTAGCATTAAATACTGAATCAAGATTGAGAAGGTATTGGTTGTGTATATAATCAGTGAGAATACTGGGAATTTCTCTTGCAATGATAGCATAAGGGAAATGATATAAACGTACCAATTTCACTGAAGGTATTATAGGTCTTTTGAAATCTTTCCTCTGTTCAAAAGTCGAAGTATCTTATTTACCATTTGATTCAATCCATCATCAGAAAGTAATTTCAATTATTTCAATTCTACTTTTCTTTGCTTGATGGTAGATCAATACTATTTCATGTACCTTCATTTTTGCCCAGATTTTACTGAAGTTTGTTTGCAAGACAATTTATTTTTACTAAAAGTTTTTTTAAAAATGTAAATTCATAGACATTTTTATGTTGGTTGCAGAAATAACATTTTGGTTGTCAATGTAAACACTTCAATTTCAAAAACTGAACAGGGAACTTCATTACTTGCCACCAAACCTTTGGTTAACATGAGAGGGTCTAAAACTACTCTCCAATTTTGAAAATAAGCTTATAAAAAAATTTTTTTTTTTCAGACTATGTGACTAAATATATATTATTATTGATTCTGCGAACAACAGGTGATAATTTAACAAGATCATTTACCTTCTGGATTTGTTCTTCCATCTTTCGACTGAATAGGTGAACCCAATAAAGGTTTACAATCCAAATCGCTGGGTGAAGAACCTTAAAAAACACAAAGATAAGCATTCTTTAAAAAATATTAATAGTTTATAATCAATTTGCTATTCCTTAACGTCACACTGCGGTAATTTCACTGATATAAGAGTGTCACCAGTGTTAGGTAGTATCACATAAGGAGAATGGAGATAAAACTTTTTCTGTAGACATTTGATTTATTATTGTTTTACCTCAATCTATGATTATTTCATGTAAATAGTGATGGCATCTGCCTGACGCACTGCATAGGAATTTATACCTTTACAATGGACACCCACACAGTGAGGATTTCTTACATGCCACACCTTCTGTGAAACGGAACCTTGATTTTTGTTGTCTCATCAGAAAGACAGAATACTGGTGTGTCCAAGGTGGGAGTCAAACCCAGGACCTCTCAGTCATAAGCCAAAAACCTCACTCAATGAGCCATCCTAGCTTGCAGGTATTTGAAACGACACATTAAAACATGACATATAGCATGGAAAGATGCCAAGACACTGGTAATAGTTATTCCACTGCATAGTGAGCTGGCAGTTAGGCACATCCTATCATCCTTCAAGAACCCCTGGCCATGATAACTGAATAGCAATTTGTTACAATAGATAAACAAGTTTAATTTGTACTTTTCATTTCACATTTCATTACACTTTATGTAATGCTTCAGTGGACGAAAAGTTGTGAAATATTTGGCTTGTCCTTTCAACATTTCATAACATTTTAACCCATAGGGTACTTCTGCAACATTTAGAATAAACCTCTTCAACAAACCATAATTGTGCATCTATTATAATTGACTATTTACTTTTAATTGGTGTACTTTGATGGACAGGTGTGTTGGAATTGTTATTGGTACGGTCCTGAAGGGGGGCACGTTCTGGGGTCAAAAATGTGGCACCACCTGTAAAAACACCACAGAATCTTGTAAATAATCATGTAGATTAGTTACACAAACATAGTCATTTCAAACCTTAATCATAAAGTAACTGTAAATCTTAATCATTAACTTGCCATTCTTACGAACAATATGGCCAGCACAGTCTAGCTTACATTCTACTTAAATGTCCAATAATTATAAAACATTCTGACAGGTTTCACCATTTCATTCTAAAAATCTATTTCATTTTATGCTTATTTGTTTCAGAAATGTCAGTTTGATTTAATCATATTAATCATTTTTGTCTATGCAAAAGTTATCTTGCTTGACTTACCGTTTTTCTGTACCTTGTGGCCAGCACTATCAAGGTCATACTCCACGTTTGCACTGTTCTCTGAAAAATATAAAGTAGCAAACTAAATAACAATCATTTATAAACAAGTAATACTACATGGGTATTCATTTTAGTGGGATTTATATTTTAGCAGAGTTCAAGACTTACTTAATTCTTACATTTATTATTTGTTTTACATCATATCAAGATCAATGTGCTTATATGGTGCCAGCATCTGTGATATGCAATGCACAGAAATTTATTAAGACCTCTGCAACAGACCCCTACAAAGCAGTGAGATATTTTTCATGTGCAATTTCTACCATTGCACTGTACCTCAATCTAAAGACAGGATACTGTGATGGGTCTTACCCACGACCTCTCGGTCATAGGCCAAGCATCCAACCACATGAACAATGCAGACTCTTGCTAATATTAATGCATCTGTTTACAGAGAAATTAAGAAAGATAGTCATGGTTTGTATTAAATCATTATTATACTAATATAGCATAAACATCTACTGCAAACATTTTTCTTTCAAATTTGGTCGAACTAAGACAAATACAAGTACAGTGTTCTCAGGAAATTCTAACAAAGCGTTATTTTCATTGCAAATCTAAACGAAAGTTGTTGGGAGAAAGAAATGAGAGTAAGAAATCTCCAATCACATTTTGAATTAGGGCTCTCCTGACCATTTAGGCAAAGAGTACATGAAATAAGTTGATTTTTCTACAAGGTCTTATTGTAGTAAGTTTACCTTTATTTTCTTTATGATCTTCTTCAGGAATTATTTTCTTCTTGCTATCAACTGTAACAGAAGGTTTCATAAGCCATTGGATCTTTCTTCTTTAAATGGACTCGAGTATCAAAAGAAACACAAAGGCAGCTGTTCTTTATTATATCTGATCACTTAATACTAACGTAGTCAGATTAACTTTGTAATTACCCTCTTCTAAGAAATCCTTCATTATTTACATTTCAAAATGGTATCTGTGAACTGTCACCTTTTAACAAATGTAATAAATTATCAGAAGCAAGTTTTCCCCATTTTTGATACAAAGTTACACATGACAAGTACATTATTCTCCAACAAGGCCGGTACAAGTGAGTACTGCCTTGCTGAATACAAAAACTTTTTCAAAGTGGCTGAAAATTAACAACAAAAGTTATACATACATGCAGTTTCTTCATGTTTTTCTCCTGTTTCCATTGTATCTTCGCACATTTCTTCAACATATTCTACAATAAATAATATAAGGTTGAAATCTAATTGCTGGTATAACAAAAACAACGTAAGATACAAAGTAACTGATGCAGAGGCTTTTATTCAACTTCCAAAACCAGGGCCCAGGGTCATTCAAAATGAGATTTTTGCAATGTTTCTCCTAAAATTGGAGAAAATTTCTTCTATCTAAATATATATCATTTTATTCATTTATTTATTTAATTTTTTTGTGTTGTTTTTAACTAGGCTTTAGTTTTAGTTTCATTGTTTCTGTTGGGGATTTCATTCAAATTCATTCAGATCAAATTTCCTCTGATTTTGAAATTGATGATATTTTTGCCATATTGAAAGAAGGAATGAAACTGCTAGTGATCATTAGATCTGCAGTCTCTATCATACAGACATTTGGCATCAACTGACTATAGTATTCTTGAAGTCGAACTGGTCACATGACCTAATCTGCATCATATTTATTTGGGGATATCATCGCTGTCTACGAAGAATCCGATATTTTGAAATCTTATTTTTACAAACTGTGGTCATAAAAAATTCGAAGAAGGAAAGAGAGTCATTCCTTGTGAGATTCCTCAATGAATTTCCAAAGTTTTTAAACTCATTTAGGTCTTGTGCTCAAAATATAGTTCAGCAAAGTTGCATTATGGTCTATGATAAACCGAGTTTATCCCCCAGGTCATCTCCGGGATTATCTTCATTTAGATCTTAGCGTGATGTCATACCGACTTCGAGAATAGGTAGAAAAATAAAATCAAACCTCTGTATGACATAGACTATATAAGATCAATTGGGATCTAATTTTAGGTTGAATGTGCTGATAATCATTTATCAGACTAATTTATTGTCAACTGTAATATCCCTATGAATTCAATTTTTTATTAACAATTCAAGTACACTGTTTGAGTTGAAGTTGGGAATAATCAATTGGGAATTTTCCAATCTGAAGTTGGGAAAAAGTATCAAATTTTGGCGTTGGGAATGGGACCAAATTTGGGCCTCTTTACGGACCCTATAGAAAACCTCTGTGATACTACTGGTAAGTGGGAGTTACAAACATTCAGCAACTTCTAGATTTGTATATTCATACTAAGTATTTAATTTTTCTAGTGCATTTGGGTCAGTATTTTAGTTATCTGTAGACATGAACCAGTCATAATCTCATTTTGCACAAAAGAAATCTTTGTTTACCTAAATACATTATATATCAAATACATAGGTACACCACTCTCCTTCACCAGTGTTTTTCATTTTCCTCAAATCAGGTCCATTATAAGGACCCTTTCCAATGGAAATTTCACTGATTTTTCACAAAATTTTTCCCAAACACTGATCTGTAAGCATTATGCAGATGGGACAAAAAATTCCCAAATGAAAATTTAAGGTACAGGCATTTTTGAAAAAAAAAGGAAAAACCCCCCCCCACTTTTTACCTAGATTATGCTTCAAAATTCTCAAGGTAAAAATCTAATTGGCTGAACACAAAAGTCACCAAAACTTGACCTCAATGCAGGTTTCTACAGACCTGGAGTGAGCTTTACTAAAGGTCGTAAACCCAAACGTAGACGCAAACTTTGCTACTAAATTTACGTGCAAGTCCATTGAATTTTTCTTGAAGTCTATGTTCATACATAATAATATTGGTAAACGTTGTAAAAGGTGTATGTTACGTTTGGAATGTTTTAGGGAGGAAACAAATATTTCTCAGCAAAGTTTACGTCTAAGTCTCCGTTTGGACGTACGACCTTTAGTAAAACTCAACCCTGACCTCCAACCACAACAAATCAGTAAAAAGGAGTTCGTAAAGCTCTGGAGTGAGTTTTATTAAAGGTCGTAAGCCCAAACGTAGACGTAAACTTTCCGACTAAATTTACGTGTATGTCAATCTAATTTTTCTTGAAGTCTATGTTCGTACATTATTACATTAGTAAAGGTTGTAAAAGGTGTTTGGAACTCTTTAGGGAGGATAAAAATATTTCTTAGTAAAGTTTACGTCTACGTCTATGTTTGGGCTTACAACCTTTAGAAAAACTCACCCCTGGTTTTATTAGACTAAGCCCCATCTAGGAATAATGTGCCTATTATGAGTCACATATATATTTATAATACTCCCACTCACTTTGAATCTTTTTTCGGTACCATGGGACAACAATCACTTTCATGCAGATGGCAATGATGGCTGATATTCCAAATGTCAGTATAAAGACACCATACAGTGGTATCTTGTCAAAATGTAACACTGAAATAAAAAACAAGACATGGCTGTAAAATGCATATTCCCCAACTGTAACAACTGAACTAAATAACTCCTACCCCTCCCCCCCCCAAAATACAAAACCCTACTAGACAGACTAAAACACATAACTATTAGAAGAAAGTTATGACAGGGATTTACTGAAACAGGAGGTTATAACTGTGGGTTTGCAGGACTCGACATTAATATTGAATGGACAAGTAGCCATGAAATTTACTTGTCCAAATATAAATTTATCTCGTCTGACAATCTGTCGATACTAAACTTTTATAACTACTGTAATGAATGAAATAAAGTTTAAACAATATATTCATTGTATTAAGTTATTTTATTAACTAATATACAGAGTTCGTGATAAGGGTTAAAGGGTATTTACCAATTGCAAAATTAGAAAATAACAGAAAAATAACGACCAAAGTGTCCAAGAAGTGAACTTTGAACCCAATTTTAAAGTTGCCAACCTCGCTTTCAGAATCAACTTCCAGATTGTTGTTGTCTCACTGCTTTCAACTTTAAATTTGGATAATTTTAAAACTTCTTTACAGAAAAATCACATGTCCAATTGTACAAGTACTTAGCAAGATTCACTTTTACATGAAGAATTTTCACTGGAACTGGACGAGCATAAATGTGGAGCCCTAGCTTAATTGTATGTATGATTTACATCACATCATTAACAATGAAGAACTTACAGTATACTTACAATTAGATCCCTTGTAAAAAACAGAAAACAGATTGATGGCGGCAGTAATAAAGTAAAAGATTGGCAGCAGTCGGAGGCCCGCTTCCAGCTGCTCTGTCTTTTTGAGGACAAAGTATCGCACAAGAAAGAATATCAAGGAACTTATGATTCCTGAGCACACAGGGGAGATAAACCAGGAACCCACTGAAAAAAAAAAAGTATCGTCAATGTCATTTACCTAAAAAAAAAAGCAGTTGAACTTCGATAACTCAAATTGTAAAGCACCTTCTAAAGTTTTGGGAACAACATGATTACTTAAGATTCCCAGCTGTTTTCTACGTTCAGATAATCGAAGTTCTACTGAACATTTATAATATTCCTTTCAATTCTACCGTAGAAATCTTGCAACACATATTAACTTCTTAAACAATAAAAACAAATAGTTCTGCAGATTCTCGAGTTAGAGTAGAAATGAGAAGCAGGATAAAATAACCAAATTAAAATACGTAAGTCATGTATTTCATTTTGTTTTATTCCATTATCAAACATATAATTAAGTTGTCATGCAGAATGGTTTAATTCTACATATCGATGGAATAAAACTAAATAAAATCCTCAGTTTATGGTACCATACCCTGTTTTCTTTTATAAAGTTAAATTAAAGATTCACTGATAGTGAAATGACTTTAAAGAAAACCTTTGTCATCATATAAATATCACAATTTATTGCAATATTTGTTTGGGTATTGCAATATATCGCAATACACATTTTGACCCACAATTCTCATCCCTCTTTCATACCTATCATTCCAAGTGTTTTCCAATTGACACCTCTGGCTCCTTGAGCAACAAGCGAGAATCCCACAGTTGCTCCCACGATGCTGTGTGTAGTAGAGACAGGAAGCTTCAGTGCTGTGGCAATGATCAGCCAAACGCAGGAACCTATAGCAAAAAGCATGTGTGAGAGGGAAAAAAGATTTCTAAAAAACGTAACAAATCTGTCTGACCAGGGAGCAATCTTGTCAAACAATGTTATGGGGTCAACAAAGATGTGAGAATTCACTGATTTATCAACACAAAGAATTGATATAATGTATCAATATAATGTATCAAAAAGCCTTGCAATACAATGCATCGATACATGGGCCAGATTTGCCAAGCAACATTTCATTATTTATAGCTGGGTATGAGATCTTTTTGTTTTTGGTATTATCTTTCTGTTTTCTGGGGCGATGCATTTATTTATGATAAGTTCTCTGATATATTGCAATGGTTTTCAATGGTTTATCCGAAACGTCAGCATGTAAGAGTCCCATCTGGGAAGGGGTAATTCACTGAATTTTATTCCTTTCTCCTTGCCTAAATTCATCAAAGCGAAATTTGAATCATACACTTCATTAGTTTGCAATCACAAAAAGCCACTGCAGAACACGCATCATCTCTCTGCAATACCATGCATGGCCTCTCTGTTTGAAATAACACAAGGCCCAAGTGTTGTTGTACCGATTCAGTTTTCATCATTTAACGACACTCAAGGTATTAACTCCCTCTTGGCACATGACCATAAAAGTTTGGCCTACTCAACAAATCCTGAAGCAAATAGGGCTCTCTTACATGTCGACATACACCGAGATAAACTGAATTTTTCCAGTTTTCAAAAGACAGACGAAGAGGAGAACATTGATGAGAAATTATTTTAGGAAAACTGCTCATACAGGAAGGATGTGTCCAGTTACTTAACTGTAAAATTCTGTGTGAAACACCTCACCAAACTACTCATATGGTATAAGTAACTGTTCGAAAGATCACGTCTATTGCTATCCATTTTCCAACACCGAGGCTATGAGCATGCAAACAGATACAAAAATAGACCAAAGCCGGACAAAGTCATCTTTATATGTCCTGTTGTTTCGCTGACAAAACAATAAATAAATGACCCTGATTATGCTTTAGCAGTCCTAAATCTGACTGTTCATTGAGATAACTAGAGAAAAAAAAAGAAGTCATCTTACCTGTCAAAGCTGCCACATTGCCCACCATCAGCTCCCTCTCAGACCCGTTATTATAAAGTTCTACATCTATAATTCCTTTTCGTATAGTATCAGAGACTTTGTAACCTATGATAAATACAATACATCATTTAATTATAATACTATTATGATAATTATTTTTATTACTTCCTTATCTTTATTAATGCAAGTGACTGCAGGTGTAACTGTTTATATTTCACTCCATTAACTAACATGATAAAATATCTTATTTTATGAACAGAAATACCTGTAATTCAGAAAGTTATTCGGTCCTTAAAGTGCTATTAGAATGCTGGGGTATATTGCATTTTCTTAAAATCCTAATTGAATTATTATAAAATTCATAAAATTACTGGTCCTTCTACTTCAGTATTTCTCTGAGAGATATCTAAAAAAATATCCATTTGCCCGAATTTTACGGGAAAACCCGAGTAAAATAAAGGCTTCCTGTACAACTTGTGCAACTTTTAACATCATTTTAGTGTGACTTCACAATGCAAACATTAACGTCATAATTAAAACCAAAGGAAAAAAGCATTTGTACAACTTCTGACGTCACATATTACGGAGATCAACGACTGAAAAAATCCACCGAGCTGTTTATGGATTATTGTATATATCTTGTGATCAGAGTCATGCAGCAGTGCAATTTTTTGTTAGCGACTAATTTATGTAGATACGCACATTGTATAGAAAAATTGTGAACATTCTTTAACTTGTGTAGCACATTCCAGGGACTTATCTTAATAAAGTAACATTTCTGGAAAGTTGGACAGACAGTCACACTATACTTTGTATTTTTCTAGATTTTTCACAACTGGACAGGGTTCAAAATGTAATACCTTAAATACAAACCATGATCGTCACTGAACAAAAGTAATAACATTTTTCGCATTTTATTTTCCCAAAGGGGTATTCATGACCCTACCTACATGTATCTAATTTTTCTCACCTATAAGCACAGCTCCAAGGAGTTCAAAGATGCTCCCCAAAATGCATGCCTGTCTCAGAGTTAAGACCTTAGCGCCGACTGAGGTACCAAAGGAATTGGCAACGTCGTTAGCACCGATGGCAAAAGACAGTATGAAGGCTATAATGAAGCCCACTATTACCATCCATAATACATCGTCTAGCACCAACATTTCACTTGTATGTTTTGCTGCTTAACTGAAACCATGACAACAAAACTTAATTAATATCAATTATTCTTCTGTTCAAGGACTATAATGTAAGTATTTGGAAAATTTGCCCAAAATATCTTCTTTATTCAATATTCAGTACTTCATCATGTTAACATCAAACATTACATGTGAAAATAATAAGGTTACACTGGGTGTACCAAAAATGAGAAATACATTTTTAAATGTGCACAATGGAGTTGTGTATTTATAATATACCATGAAATTGATTGCCACATTTCAATTTAAAATAAACACTCTTCTTTCTACAAATGGCATGATCTTGGTCAACTGAATGTTTTAATATGATTTATTACTTTCAATACTTGTTTCTCGTGAATTTCATTTTTGATTTTCAAAAGCTAACATTTTCATAAATTCAATTCAATATTCTTCCTCCTTTATAATTATCAAAAAAGAATTTATTCTTACCAACAAGAAATATAACTTCCTTGTTTTATATTTTGCTTCACACTTCTTGTCCGTCCAGATGTGTCCACTCTATCACAGATACAAACAAGCCTATAAAAACAGTTATTGAATCATTAAAACTATAGACGCAAATTCATTTGGGAGATAGATGATAGCATTCAGCCAAATCATTCATAAAACCTCTAGATAAATACTTTATCTCCACATGGTTGATGCTGCCGTCTGGCTGTAACCTACAGGCCGAGAAGTGACGTAAAAATCCAATCAAATACCTAAGCAAAGAAAAACAGTACATGCAAGCTGACCAAACTTAGATGGAAAATTTGCTATATATGGAATTCCTAAGACAATATTCTTCGCAGCAAATCAGATTACTGAATAAAAGCCCAAGGGAAATACCAATATAGAAAATACTTAGCCAGGACAGATTTGTATCTAAAAATAAATAACAGACTAATTCTCTTGCACCTAGTAAAATATTTAGGAAAAGAAATTTATGGCAGTGACAATTGTTTGCTTAGTACTGATAGTAATGCACTGAGCCATTGACACACATACATGTAATATTAATTCCAAGGATTCCAACACCAACATGTTAGTTATTCTTAGAGTCGGATGCCAAATTCACTCGTTAGGATTTTACGAGACTTCTGAAATATTTGGGTGTCAGAAAGAAATAAGGAAGATAGAAGGTACAATAAATAAATCTTTAAAGCATAGTAGCACATGGAGTATTAGGGAAATGAACGATGGCAGACTGAATTCAAAGATAGCTTTTAATCACTCTCCCCTGATCTGTACAATTGACCTTTCCATGTATGTGCAAAAATTTGTTAAATCAGATGACGTCACAATAATTTACACCTCGGTCATACCTCGCACAAACATTAAAAATGTATATTGTGATGTCATAAAATTCAACAAATATTCTGCAAAAGGGATGGGTCAATTTAATGTAATCCACAGTCTTTGCGTAATTTTGAAAACTGAAGCTTTTACAAGTACAAGAAGAGATAACTCGACAAGTACAATGTATATTCTTTCCTAAAAATGATAATTCAAGAGTCTTTATCAATGTGATTCCTCAATTACGTAAAAGGGTAAATTCTGCTTAAGTAATATTTGTGCGGCACGGAGCAATTATACACAGCAACACTGCAGATAGGAGTAACATGGTATTGATCTAACATACCAGAAGATGAAATAAATCCTGAAATATTGATGACCTCCTGTACTGGCATTTACTTACAAATCATTGCAGAAAATGTAGAACTAAATGGAGTGAACATATTCTAAAATCTTAGTACATTTTATAAATTGCTTTATTCATTATATGTCTTTTTCTAGTTTTTCTTTACTTATATACATGTATGTAAAATAATCGAAGAGTAAGTGTATAAATCAGTATTTTTACTTGAAATACATGTACCAGGAAACAGATTCCCATACGCTAAAATGTCATTATATTCACATACATATTATTTACATGTACCTGTAGCCTCTAGTACATGCTAGGCAAAAATAAACTAAATCTTTCCTAATGGGACAAAATTACCCCCCCCCCCTCCTCCTCCACAGTAACAAAGTTGCAACATGCAATATTTCAGCCCAAGACACATCACTGATCAATTCATCAATATAAGTGTACAAGTAATTTGAATGTCTCACTTGTAAATTTGGAGAAACTTGCTTTGTCCAACTTCTTAACTGGACAGATGGACAGACCGATGGACAAGGTGATTCCTATATAAACCTACTCTTGTCTCCCCCTCCCCTTCCAGAAATAAAGTTTAATGTTGTAATTTATTTCATGGTAAAAAAAAATCTGTGTATTTCTACATAAGGTTTTAATGCCATTTCAATACATTACGACCTAATTTCCTAATTTGTAAAATCAATCCAAACCATTTTCAATCAAAAAAAGTACAACTGAAAATCAAATCTTTACAAAGTGAGGAAAATATAACTTCTTGATTGGCCTAACATTTTTATACATTAACTCCTTATTTCAAAAAGATACTACCTTATCCAAATTTAAAAAAAAAAAAGCCCTTGTATAGAGACATGTTTGATATCTTTTGTTTCAGTTATAAAGAGTTCCCAAGGTAAAAATCAAAGTTTTAAGATTGATGGTCAGACAATGGGCATATGCTGATTACCATGGCTCTAGACCTTGGGTTTCAAATTTGATTGTGTTTGATGTACCATATGGATAACGCTGTCGTCAAATCAGTAATTAAACAAACAAAGTCTGGCAGCATCTGTTATCACTACATGACTGCATTTAGCCTGTCACTCAAATTACACAAATAGATGTGTATTGAATACAAACAAGATGGGGAGATGCATCAATAGCAGATTACAATGATAATGTAAGTGTAACACTGATGTCGAACCCTTGATGAAAGTCTCCTTTGAAAAAACGATACAACATATTAAAAATAAACAAATTACATACAGGTACCCAGAGGGTTACATTGATGATCAGGGTTCACACTAGACCTAGGAAATCACGAGTCCCATTAGAATACTGGTATCATCTCCATTATAGATGTTAAAGAAAATACAAATTTTGGTGACTCCCAAACTCATTTTTGTGAGTCCAGGATTCATTTAGGTGAGTAAATGAGAACACTGATGATGTAGTGCACTGTGATTTGATTTAAACTTCTCATAATTCAGACGCGTTTATCTTCAAAATACATGACAACACGCCATGATAGACACTTAATATCAGCTTCAGTAATGTGTGAACCAATTTTCAATACACTTAAGATTTAGTATACAACTCAGAAGGATATTTCAAACATTTAAATCATTACAAGTTTTGTGTTTTACTACTGTGGTGCTAATTATTTTACTGTATTATTTGACTGAAAATAATCCACAAGTTTCAGAAATAATATTGCAACAGGTAGGGTGAATGATTGGATTGGCAGACTGAGATTCGAACCCAGGATCCTCTGCCAACCTACTCTAGACTACCAACTGAGCTTTTGGAGCAAAAATCCCAGCCTACCACAAGAAAAATGTTTTTATAGATAGTTTTTTAATGCATGAGGAGATGCCTCCCTTTTCCACCATATTGAAGGTAAATGACTGAATATTTGTGCATAAATCAACCAAATTGTGTAAGGAATTCCTCCAAACTAAGAATGCTTCTTGAATTTTTGCAATTGTTATGCAATAATAAAACTAATGAACAGAATCAAAATGTTTTGAAAGGAGTGAAAAACTGACAACATTCTCAGAATAATTTGTAATTGGTATGAATGTGAAGCAAAAACTCTTGCTTCACCTCCAAAATTGTGGGAAAGGGAAGTAACTCCAATTAAATTTCTTGCAATCGAAAACTATCTATTTATTTAGATATAAGGCTTTTTTTTTAACTGAGAACAAGTCTTTTAAATAATATTTACAATGTATGTATATAATTTATACTTCAAATTATTTAGCATAAAGACTAAATATTACTTTGAAAATAATGAATTCATAGCTTAAACTAAAAAACTCGCTTTAGATTGATTGACTGATTGATTTTTGTTTAACGTCACACCACGAATATTTCACATATATGGTGACGGCATCTGCCTGATGAAGGGCATACAAATTTTGACAGACCCACCCGAAGCAATGAGGGATCTTTAACGTGCCATGCATACAACGACATGGGGCCTCGGTTTTTACTGTCTCATCTGAAAGACAGGACACCAGCATGACCAGAGCGGGACTCGAACCCCGGCCTGCCGATCAGGAGGCAAGCGCGATACCACTAGGCCACGCCGGCTTAGTCACTTTAGAAATTATAGATATAAGTAAATATCAGAGAACACAATATGGACATTTTTTTCTACGTGCAAAGAAAGTTTTAATATTAATATTCTTTAAAATTACTCTGGCATCATCTAAATCCAAAGGATTTTTAATAATTGTATTTAGATTTCACAACCACTACCCCAACAAGCTCTACAGTTTGTCTATCCCCTTTAATAATGACTATCTCCCCTTTCTATTTGAAGAACTGAATAATTCAATTTGATCCTTCAAAACTGAAAGCCTTTTGAAAAGGCTTTTCATTTGTATATTTAAATCAGTGGCAATTAAGAAAACAAAGAAAATATCGCTGGCGAGCTACAGCTTATCAAAAGGTAACATCATGTGACATGCACTACTGCCATCATGCATCTTCATGATAAGAATAAAGTAAATTGTACTAAATACCCTACTGTACTGAATACTGTATCGTCTGCCCTGATACGCTCACGATTCCTTATGTAACACCTCTGCTTCTGGACAAAGCTTATGCTCTTTCCCTTTGCTGTTTATTTTTTTTTTCTCTCGAGAAAATGAATTGTTCCTTATAACACACAAAGGCCTGGGTAAAGATTCTGAACTTTCACTTTGTTTCCGCGTTGTATTTCGCGCTAATTTTGATCTCTCGACCAATCAAAACATTTGCAATGCAATACACATCACTACTTTCTACACTCGTGTTCGGTGAAAGCAAGGTGAAAGAGGGGATGCGACAAAACAAACAGTGATGATGGATTCTATGAACTTTGTGCATAAAAACATACGAAGTGTTCATTACAAAAACAATGGTTTATCTATTTATAAATCTTTCTACTGAAAGTTCCAAAGCTTACTGATAAGCCGATGCACCTAAATTGGCGCCATGCCTTGCGCGTTAAGAAATTGGATACGCTATTGCAATGTATGCTACGTGCTACATTCGTCTGCATTTCTGTCAAAAACTTATCTCACACATATAATTAAACAACTAAATGATCTAAAAAGTATACATTCTTATTAATTTAATCATAAATATCACGTTTGAAATCCAGAACCCCTTTGGCCTTTCCCGTTCTTTTGTAATATTACAGCACCTTTTCGTGAATATTTAGGCCCTATTTATCTAAATTATAAGAATGTAATATCGCAAGTACCTAGTAGTGGATAAATGTAGAATCTATCTCGAAGCCCGTTATGCTTGATTTAACATTAACCACGTGCGTTTAGACACGGTCACTATGCATCCATCGTACGACCATGTGGTATTTCACACATCGCTGATTGATGCTTACGAAGCACATATTTATAACCTATATGACGATATATTTAGAAAATTTCTAATTTGAAGTCAGATTAAAATAGAACCTACCTAATTCAAAGCAGCAACATAAAAGCCGACTGTCACCTTATTGCCATTTTGTTTACGTTCGACATTGCATGAACATGAATACGGTTCGCATACGTCATACCAACTAATTAACATAATTTCTTTTGGCGGGATCGATAACTGCAGTGATTTGTTCCATTCTAGGTGACTCCGTCCAAATAACAGAATATATTTAAGAATATTTTCTATTTTGAGATTTAAGATTTTAACAAAACCTGTAAGGTGTATAATTAGTGGGAAAAAAAGGAGAGGGGGGGGGGGGGGCTATTGGTGAACTAATATCAGTTGATTGATTCAGTATTTGTTTTACGTCACTCCACGATTATTTCACGTACATAGTTATGGCATCTGCTTGATGCATTGCATAGACATTGTATACCTTTATTCAATGTATCTATCTAAAGCAGAAAGGGATCCTTTACTGACGTGCCACTGACGCCCACCACAATGCTCATGAGATCTTACCACGTACCGGCCTTACCCTAAAGACAGTTCACCGGTGCTCTCACGGCGGGAATCGAACCTGGGATCTCTCGATCACGAACCAAGCATCTCATCCATAGAGCAATACCGGCTTAAACTGACAAAAAAATAATAATAATAAAAGAATAATATTATACACATACAAGGTAATCCAGTATATATTTGAATGGTATTATTTTCACTTGAAATACTGTCATGCGTCGCCGACGATCCGGGTTCGATTCTCGAATTGCACCACTATATTTAAAATGTCAGTTACCTCCTGCCTCCATATCGCGATATAAATGAAAAATTGTTGAATTGTATAAATAGGTAAAACGCACCTGTAAATCAAAGGAAAATATATATGTATTATCCGGAACGCAGAATTTGAAACGTCAAGTATACATATTATTGATGAATGGGTATGATTTTCACTATGGCCAGTATATAAAATGCATGGGTATAGTTTCAACACTTTGCCCACGGCAATATGGATGGGTAGGGTGCTAACAACTCCAACCGTACATGTACGTCCGTACCCAAAATCATGGTAAGTAAACCCCCATCTCACCCCCTGCCTACACCCCTAGCAGGAAATAGATTCATACACTCTATATCAATGCGCAATACAGAGCTTATTACATGTAATAGGGTATCAGGATACTCTTAATGTCAGAGAAGACCTTCAAGATGACACAGTAGCCCAGAAAACCGTATACTTCAGTTGAAATGATAGATGATACTGGATAATATTGCTCTGGATTCTGAGACTGATGGACCGACAGGGAAGAAAAGGGCAGGAAGGACAAAAAAAAAAAAAAAAACAAAAACAAAAACAAAAACACACACACAAAAAAAAAAAAAAAAACCAAAACCCAAAAACAAAAACGGGGTGTTGAAAGCTGATCGAAAACGCCGAACTATATTGTTTCTCTCTCTCTCTCTCTCTCTCTCTCTCTCTCTCTCTCTTTTAGAATCACTCTAAAACTAAGGAAGGAGTATCTCCATTATGCATAACTCTGTCCTTAGAATGATTCTTTGGTTCACTTTTTCGGTCACTTTGGTTTTAACTCTACTCTTCAAATATTTATATAATATTAGAATTCCAATCATTCGGCAATGAACATCACTGAAGAGACATAATTTATTAAGTTGTCGAAATGCTCATCTGGTGCACAAAATTGTAACGTATATATATGTTCTATTACTCATTATATAAGCCCTAGGCCGGTGTCACTGTTGGTGGACTGGTAGTTACCTAGGGCACCATGATTCTGGTTTTCAATGTTTTTGTTCTGACGTGAAATATATACTCATAATTTTCAAACATGAATTTTTGTAAATCACTCCAAAACTAAGGAATATCTCCCTCATGTATATTTCTGTCCTTATATTGATTCTTTGGGTCATTTTTGGCCAACGGCTTTGGTTTTAACTTCACTCTTCAAATATTTATTTTATTAAAATTCCAATCACTTGGCCATGAGCATTAATGAAGAGACATACATCGCTGTAATATGCGTATCTGGTGCACAAAATTATAATGTATATATGTTGTAATATTTATTTATACTAGTCCAAATTGTACCGAGCTAGAAACCAAGAAGGTAGAGAGGGTGGGGAGGAAAAGGTGTAGGTGTCAGTTGAAACGACCATTGAGGATTTGATGGAAAAGTATAGCCAGTACTAGACCAAGGATTGACAGGGTAGGGAGGAAAAGGTATGGAGAGACATCGGGATAGTAAAGGGGGGGGGTTAAGAAAGGGGAGAAGGACGTCATATAACCCACCGTCCAATCCACATTTCCTATGCAAATTGGAATTGGGGGGGGGGGGGGGGTCGGAGAAAGAGAGAATTATAGGAATAGGAAGAAAAGAGTAAAAAAACCCCGAAATCAATTACAAAACCAATACAGTAAAGGAAAAAGGTAATCATAAATAATAATTTTTGGCAATTTTACGCCAATATTTGGATTTTATGGTATAAATTCATACTTTTATATAATTTTTGTTGACAAAAAGAAAAAGGCGGAGGTTGGGAGGGGTGGGCACAAACTCGCCACCATCTTCAATCCATGAAACCCCCATGTCCTTTCCCCAGCCCGCTATCCCCATCTACATTGTACATACTTAAATGTACATGTGGTAATGCCCCGATTCGATGGTTTTGTCTATATGAGATGTTTAACGATACCTATATATAGTATATTCATAATGCACATCTTAATATGGTTAATGTTTCATAGAACACGTACAATTTTCTTTCGAGGTGTTAATCAAAATTCCTAGATGCAGACAGACAAGTATACGTCCAAGTTGTCTTCTCGTTATAAATCTTCCTGCATTGTATTGAAAGGATGGTCAAGTATACATATTATTGATGAATGGGCATGGTTTTCACTATGGTCAGTATATAAAATGCATGGGTATAGTTTCAACATTTTGCCTACAATATGGATGGGTAGTGTGCTAACAACACCAACCGTACATGTACGTCCGTACCCAAAGTCATGGTAAGTAAACCCCCATCTCACCCCCTGCCTACATGTATGTACACCCCTAGCAGGAAATAGATTCATACACTCTACATCAATGCGCAATACAGAGCATTATTACATGTGATGTACATGTAGGACAGATTTGTTATATTAGAGTATCAGGATACTCTTAATGTCAGAGAAGACCTTCAAGACGACACAGCAGCCCAGACAACCGTATTACTTCATTTGAAATGATCGATGATACTGAATAATATTGCTCTGGATTCTGAGACTGATGGACCGACAAAGAAGAAGAGGACAGGAAGGACAAAAAAAAAAAAAAAAAAAAAAAAAAAAAAAAAAAAAGGGGTGTTGAAAGCTGATCGAAAACGCCGAGCTATATTGTTTCTCTCTCTCTCTCTCTCTGAATCACTCTAAAACTAAGGAGGGAGTATCTCCATTATGCATAGCTCTGTCCTTAGAATGATTCTTTGGTTCACTTTTTCGGTCACTTTGGTTTTAACTCTACTCTTCAAATATTTATATAATATTAGAATTCCAATCATTCGGCAATGAACATCACTGAGGAGACATAATTTATTAAGTTGTCGAAATGCTCATCTGGTGCACAAAATTGTAACGTATATATGTTCTATTACTCATTATATAAGCCCTATGTCGGTGTCACTGTTGGTGGACTGGTAGTTACCTAGGGCATCGTGATTCTGGTTTTCAATGTTTTTGTACTGACGTGAAATATATACTCATAATTTTCAGACATGAATTTTTGTAAATCACTCTAAAACTAAGGAATATCTCCCTCATGTATATTTCTGTCCTTATATTGATTCTTTGGGTCATTTTTGGCCAACGACTTTGGTTTTAACTTCACTCTTCAAATATTTATTTTATTAAACTTCCAATCACTTGGCCATGAGCATTAAGAGACATACATCGTTGTAATATGCGTATCTGCTAATCTGGTGCACAAAATTATAATGTATATATGTTGTAATATTTATTTATACTAGTCCAACTTGTACCGAGCTAGAAACCAAGAAGGTAGAGAGGGTGGGGAGGAAAAGGTGTAGGTGTCAGTTGAAATGGCCATTGAGGATTTGATGGAAAAGTGTAGTCAGTACTAGATCAAGGACTGATAGGGTAGGGAAGAAAAGGTATGGAGAGACATCGGGATAGTAAAGGGGGGGGGGTTAAGAAAGGGGAGAAGGACGTCATATACCCCACCGTCCAGTCCACATTTCCTATGCAAATTGGAATTTCGAACTGGAGAATAAATCTTTAGCAGAAATCTACAGTTATTATACCTGCTTTCAGGGGGGGGGGGGGGGTGGAGAAAGAGAGAGTTATAGGAATAAGAAGAAAAGAGTAAAAAAAACCAAATCAATTACAAAACCTATACAGTAAAGGAAATAGGTAATATTAAAAAATAATTTTTAGCAATTTTACGCCAATATTTGTATTTTATGATATATAAATTGATACTTATATATAATTTTTGTTGACAAAAAGAAAAAGGCGGAGGGTGGGAGGGGTGAGCACAAACTCGTCCCCATCTTCAATCCATGAAACCCCCATGTCCTTTCCCCAGCCCGCTCTCCCCATCTACATTGTACAAACTTAAATGTACATGTGGTAATGTCCCGATTCGATGGTTTTGTCTATATGAGATGTTTAACGATACCTACATACAGTATATTCATAATGCACATCTTTTAAAATATGGTTAATGTTTCATAGAACACGTACAGTTCTCTTTCGAGGTATTAATCAAAATTCCTAGATGCAGACAGACAGGTATACATCCAAGTTGTCTTCTCGTCATAAATCTTCCTGCATTGTATTAAAAGGATGGTGAGAGATGCTTTTAGACGAAATGGGAATGGCATTTTGTTGAAGTTATTAACTAGGTAGATGAATTACCTTCATATATAATGTAGTAGTGGCGTAGCTAGCTTAAAATTTTATGTATTCAAAAGAAACAAGAAGAAGGTATGGGTTCTAGTGCTGCCGTAAAGTCCCCAGTAGGTCCAAGGTGAATCCCTGGTATGGGGGTCAGAATGGGGAGCGGAACTCCTCGAACTTCAGCTGTACCGGTAATTACCCCTATGTTGTAAATAAGTAAAAAAAAAAAGTAGTTAAACAAGAACTAAGATACTTATTCCGAAGCTCTGACTAAGTATAACACTGATGGTTAACACATTCAGATAAAAACTATAGCTATGAATGAATTCCAGGTAGTGAATGCGTTTCATCACATCAGTTCTAATGATAATTAATGATCCAAGAATTTGATCACTGGGTCATTTAGATCGAACCCGAGTACAAAACACAGGGGATGTGTTCACACCAAAGTACAGGAGTTGATGGACGTGTTCGAACTCGAGTGCAAGAGTTGATGGACGTGTTCGAACTCGAGTGATTGATTGATTGATTTCTGTTTTACGTCACACCACGAATATTTCACGTATATGGTGACGACATCTGCCTGATGCGGGGCATACAAATTTTGACCTTTGCAACGGACCCACCCGAAGCAGTGAGGGATCTTTAACGTGCCATGCATACCACGACACGGGGCCTCGGTTTTTATTGTCTCATCCGAAAGACAGGACACCGGCATGACCAGAGCGGAACTCGAACCCCGGCCTCCCGATCAGGAGTCCGACGCGATACCACTAGGCCACGCCGGCTTCGAACTCGTGTGCAAGAGTTGATGGATATTTTCTAACCCGAGTACAAGTTAATTAACCGTTGTATTCGAACTCGGTACAATTAAGAGTTGACGGATGTGTTCGAACAAGAGTTGACGGACGTGTTCGAATTCGAGTACAAGAGTCAGTGGCGGATCCAGGATTTCCGAAAAATGTGTGTGTGTGTGTGTGTGTGTGTGTGTGTGTGTGTGTGTGTGTGTGTGTGTGTGTGAAACCCCCATGTCCTTTCCCCAGCCCGCTCTCCCCATCTACATTGTACAAACTTAAATGTACATGTGGTAATGTCCCGATTCGATGGTTTTGTCTATATGAGATGTTTAACGATACCTACATACAGTATATTCATAATGCACATCTTTTAAAATATGGTTAATGTTTCATAAAACACGTACAGTTCTCTTTCGAGGTATTAATCAAAATTCCTAGATGCAGACAGACAGGTATACATCCAAGTTGTCTTCTCGTCATAAATCTTCCTGCATTGTATTAAAAGGATGGTGAGAGATGCTTTTAGACGAAATGGGAATGGCATTTTGTTGAAGTTATTAACTAGGTAGATGAATTACCTTCATATATAATGTAGCAGTGGCGTAGCTAGCTTAAAATTTTATGTATTCAAAAGAAACAAGAAGAAGGTATGGGTTCTAGTGCTGCCGTAAAGTCCCCAGTATGTCCAAGGTGAATCCCTGGTATGGGGGTCAGAATGGGGAGCGGAACTCCTCGAACTTCAGCTGTACCGGTAATTACCCCTATGTTGTAAATAAGTAAAAAAAAAGTAGTTAAACAAGAACTAAGATACTTATTCCGAAGCTCTGACTAAGTATAACACTGATGGTTAACACATTCAGATAAAAACTATAGCTATGAATAAATTCCAGGTAGTGAATGCGTTTCATCACATCAGTTCTAATGATAATTAATGATCCAAGAATTTGATCACTGGGTCATTTAGATCGAACCCGAGTACAAAACACAGGGGATGTGTTCACACCAAAGTACAGGAGTTGATGGACGTGTTCGAACTCGAGTGCAAGAGTTGATGGACGTGTTCGAACTCGAGTGATTGATTGGTTGATTTTTGTTTTACGTCACACCACGAATATTTCACGTATATGGTGACGACATCTGCCTGATGCGGGGCATACAAATTTTGACCTTTGCAACGGACCCACCCGAAGCAGTGAGGGATCTTTAACGTGCCATGCATACCTCGAATTCGAGTACAAGAGTCAGTGGCGGATCCAGGATTTCCGAAAAATGTGTGTGTGTGTGTGTGTGGGGGGGGGGGGGGGGGGGTGAGGGCTACATATGAAAGTCACGTAACAGCCGAACTACTCAGCCATTTTGGGTGCCAAATCTGGAGTTTGACTTGTACATATGTGGCGCAAGGGGGAAGAAGGCGCCCGGACCCCCTCTAAATCCGCCACTGAGAAATGACGGATGTGTATTGGGAGGGTATCACCATATGTAGTATCAACTCTGTACGTTCATTTAAATACTATGTAAGATCCTTGCCCTTGTATATGCTTGCATACTGTTTTCTTACATGAATTAGAGACAGAGTAGCCCAGTTAATAGCGTGTTTGTCTCAAGCCCGGAAAGTTCTTGATTCAAATCCTCGTGCATCCAACGTAAATTCTCATCAGTACGATGCCGAAATATTTGAAATTGTCAAATTGATATTTTGTAGAAAAAAAACCCAGGAAAATGTTGAGCGCTATTTCTTATCTATATTAATTTATTTTGGGAATAATTATGCAATAGAGTCTGGAACAAGAATTCTATCAATTTCAATTAAAAATAAATATTTGATATTAAAAAACAACATGGAACCTATATCGGAGCTCAAGCGAAATGTGGAGCACGTCAACACTGTTAATTCTATATGTCATGCATTGTACACCAATGTTTTCCGTCGCATAGATATACAGCAAAACTTGTTTTTCGTAATCGTTAAAGCCTTGTTACTGATACTCCATACGACATCTGTATATTGCAATGTAAACACACGGTACCTCGATACTATGTTTATCATTTTCAAAGAGTGCTTTTCACTAAGGTACGAAGAATCAAGATTGATTACTCTTTGTAGTAAGTGATCATGCAAATATTGTTTCCTTGTTGAAATATGAAACAAGTAAGGTCTTGATAAGAATTTTCTGATGTACTTTATGCAATTTGAAGGAAAAACAAAAATGATTTATTGTCATTTAAATCTAGGAAGTTTAAAACTTATTAAAATTTTCTATGTTTTTTTTCTATTAATTGTCAAAATTGCTTGTTTTCTTATATTTAATATTGATTGCTAGTTTATTTATGTTGAAGATGTTTTGCTGATTTGTTTGTTATTGTCAATTGCTTTTATTTCTATCTAAAAGATCGAATGTTAAAGATTGATTTTTTATTCTTTGCTTTCTTTTTGTTTGTTTATATATATATCATATTTATATCTAATATTGCTTGTTTACAACAAATGAAATGTTTTTGTAGTTGTTTCTGCTACTGCTATTATTGTTGACTTTCTAAATTGCCGACTACAAAGTATTGGGTCTTTTCGTTATACAGAGTTACTTCCCCTGATTATGTATCTGCCATGATACCATTTGGCAATCTCCAAAGCAGAGTTACGGTCCTTGCACTCCCTTTAATCTCTGTCAACTACTGAAAGTAGTCCCTAGTCAGAAGGCAGAAAATATAGGCTGTTTTGCGTGTTTTGGGAAAAATGTCATCGTATTCAAGTTATCTGGGCAAAAATAAGACAATGAGGTGCAAATGATAGTGTTATTGACACACTGTATTACATAAGTTTTCTGATTTGTACGCTGAGAAAATATAGTGCGGTATAAATTCGGGGTTCATTTCGTGTAGAAGCCCGATTAAAACTCAATATTACATGGTACATGCTTTAAATTTAAGTCATAAAGCAAATGAACACCAAGTCATATCGTCTAAAGGCAAAACTCTGATTTTACAAGAATCTTGTAAAACCTGAGACGTTGGCAGAGGTGTGTGTGGATTGTAAAGGAACGACAACTCTGCTTTGGAGATTGACCATTTGGACGTCATACAATTTCTATATCATTTCCCTTATTTTTACACCAGTTTCCATAGAACTGGTTCACGTCACAATGGTTTAACGTCAGATACCTGCTCATAAGCGAAATAACACTGTATAACGAGAAGACCCAATTCTTCCGGTAAAAAGTATGAGATTCGACTTCATGGCCCGTCCTTTACGAACAGGACTTTGAACCGCTTGTTCATCAGGGCAGGAGATTGGGTATGATTTCGGGTTGTACTATATGCAACGGGTGATTACCTCATTGGTTCCATTTGGCGACATAACTGAAAAAAGGCTGAAAACAAGTCGAACATCTATAAGCATCACAAAATAACTCATACAAGTTAGACTTTGTTTTGTTATAGAACGAGTCATGTAATAGTAATATCAATGATCTGAGAAAACAGCGATCTACTATCTGGAGTTTGACCCCTGACCGAGAATGATTTATCTATATTCCTAAGTATGTTCAGTTCACTTAAGAATCCGACACTTAGCACCAAAAAACATCTGTTCTCATTTTAAGTAAATACTTATGAAATTAATACCGTAAACATAGACTTCAGTTTTATAGATAATCTCAGATGTACGTATCTCTTCACAAAATCAAGCTTTATACCGTTTAGTACTTTTGTGGAATCTTTTTGCGTTTAACACCACTCAAAGCACAGATAGTCCATCACTATAGGTAAATAAACATTCATTGACCGCATGCTTACACTTGTTAGTCTCGTGTTAATCTGCGCCACGCGTCATACCTTGCATTACAAAATACCCGGCCCTTCTGTCGACATTTATTTTGTGATGATGCACCGACGAATGACTGCTGAAATGTTTATTTCTCGGAAGGTGATAAAGATCTTTTACCAAAATAGCATTCTTAGAATGCGCTCCTCAGAATCAATAATATTAGGCTAATTATATTATGTATAAATATGCCTTGTGTAGTAACATCTACCTCTAATACTGTACGGCTACATACCCACTTAATTTGTCCCCTTCGGTCATTCAAAGCTATTACAGCATTTGCTTCTTACTTTACATGTATTAGTCAGGAGAGTGTGAAATACTTGTTGAAGTTTCTCTACAATATTTCATAATATCAGAATTCTTTCTTTCAAAACTCGATTTGAAACATTTTATTTAAAATAAAATGGTCAATGTGTACCCATTATTACATGCTGCTTGTTTGTGTTTTAACAAATTACCTAAATATATTGCATGATATTACTTACGTAATTATTGATTTAATTTTCGGTTTGAGTATGGCAGAGGAAAACAGATAGTATCAACTACGGGTTTGTGACGTATCCATCTGATTAAAACCATATTTTTATTTCGCTTCTCTGTTTGTCCCATTGCGGATAAAGATCTGGCGAAACTCCGGTAAGGGGTCATGTTCTGATGAACTCTGATTTTCAGCCAATCAGTGGATCGGCTACAAAATCCTAGGAATGAAATTAACATCCACAGCGTGCATGACCTACAAGGTAGTTTTTGAACAGTGTTTGTTACAAATGTACATACTGTGTCACTATCACGTGCCTAACCGAGTCATTGATTGGTTATGGGAAATAACGATTTCGTTGACTGAAACTTCATCGGCAGAACACGAACCCTTACGGAGGTTCGCCTGATCTTTATCCACAATGGGTCAAATAGAGAAGCGGAATAAAGATATATGGTTTTAATCAGATTGGTAACATATACACATTGCTTTGAGAGGACACATATTTCACGATCAGCAACACGAATATAATATGCTGCGGAAACACATAGAAAACGGTGCAATAACGGCACGTTTATTGATGGACCGCAGAAAATGTAGTCGAAAATTTATATATACATATGTTACAGAAACACGTAGGACACGTTACGATAACGTTATGTTTAGTGATGGACCGAAGAATGACAGTATTCGAAAATTTATCGGTTTGGTTAAACCAATTTCGATCATTGATGACGCATTTACATAATCGATGTTACATGTATGCTGTTAAAATAAAAAGATTGAGACAGATGAAGTAGTAAACTATATCTAAATGCATCGTCTGCTAAAAAAAAAAAAAAAAAAAAAAAAAAAAAAAAAAAAAAAGCGGCAGATGAACATTACAGTCAGAATATAGAGAGTATTATTAACTGAATTCCAGTATGTGGGTGTAATGTATGATCTTAAAGTTTTTTTTCAGAAAGAATGTTTATTTGAATCTCTATCTTCTATTGTTTTTTAAGAAATCGATAATATAATCGATTGTTTTTATTGTTCCGATTGCAAACCGATTATCGGTTATTGTTACTATAATATTATAAACTGATTGCCTATCAGTAGTACCAATCTACCGTCAACACAGAGCATCATAATTCCTAATCATGATTGATTTCGATATCTATAAAGTATACATTAATCTATTGGCAACCCCAACAGCAATACCTAACTAAACTAAATAACATATGCGATATACATAAAGCTAATATATATATATAACTACGTTTAACATCATACCTGATAGAGAGGAAATAAGCTGATAAATGTAGACATTTAACCACAATGCTAAATTGATAACAGGAATCGGCCTTTAAAGAAAATTTGTGCGCGCGAAGAACAGTGATTGGTTGAATCCACCCAAGAAAACATGATTACATTAACACACATAATTTCAACTGAGGATATAACTTGATTGGTCAATATCATATGAAACTCATTCAGAGTTACCAAGCTGGTGACATGAAAAGAAAACTGAGAATATGAACTTTTCATAGAGAAACCTTGTCAGCTTAAACTTCTACCGCCAAAAACAAAAAAATTAATAAATCTCACAAATGAAGTGTTTGTAGTCATGAAATTATTAACGAAATGTTTGGGATTTTGTTTTCGCTGTTATATATAAAATTGCATTGAACCGTTGCAAGGCTCATTTGCCATCGCTCTGTAAGTATATATATTGGGCAACAACATTAAATATTATGTATTGAAAGTGAGAATTCGGGGTTCTGCTTGGTAAATCTGTATTTATATTTTTATTTGTTTATTCGATCTACTTTTAAGGTATATAGAGTTTTAATGTATCAAGATTTCACCCATATCTTTGTGATAAGTGTCTTTTAGTTTACTTTTTAAGATAACGAATAACTTTCGACATAAATAAATACATCAGATAATTTTACATAGTTCTATCCAAGTTGGTAATGTTTTTTTTTTTTTATTTGAGCACTAGGAGTCTACAAATATACAGACTTAGATAGAGCAATAATTATATTACTACTACTACTACTACTACTACTACTAGTAGTAGTAGTAGTAGTAGTAGTAGTAGTAGTAATAATAATAATAATAATAATAATAATAATAATGAAAATGAATTTAGACAAACCCGAAATGTTTTAGTCTTTTATACTATCTTTACCAAGAATGAATCACATTTTCTCTCACGTCACGTGTCTTTCCATCTTCCTTTTCCTTAATCTGACATTATGGCATGTGTACTATGGTATCATTTACAGATGAGAATCCCTAGAGGCTTACTTCTTTGTAAGGTGTGGTTGTCACTACATAATCTTGTTTTATTGCCTGATAGAGGCTTATGTTATGAGATGTTTCGTTATGTTTATAAGCCAAGACGTTCATGTTAAAAGTATCGATGATCATATTCAAGACTGTGATGTCCTAACTGCAAAAAAAAAAAAAAAAAAAAAAAAAAAAAAAAAAAAAAAAAAAAAAAAAAATCGGTGATAGTAGAATATAACGCTCTCTTGGGCCGTATCGTTGAAAAACCCAGTGTAAACTTGACAAAATAATGAGAGTCCACTGCTCCATTAGCAAATTTCTGTTCAGTACAACAGCCAGATACTGTCGAATTATATCGTAATTACCGCTTTATAGAAGAAGTAAAAGAATTACCACATTCATCACGGGGATAATAGGCAAATCAAATATGGATGGGTCCTAACTTGAAACAATATTCATACGAAATTTAATCTTTCCTTTGCATAGGAATAAGGTCATTTTGAGAAACAGGCTGGATAAGGTACTCAAATGTACAACAAATGAACATCCCCTGCCGACTGGTGTTCATCGATCCACACCGGATTAATTTTTATCTTATTAGTTTATTAGTAAAAATATACTATTGTTTTTCAAGAATATATTAGAAATGAAATACAGGTTAATGTAGAATCTCTAGGAATAAGTGATTTACATAACAAAAATATAATTCTTTTATAAGCATTATTTTGCTGTAAAACACTGATACATTGATAAAGAAATTTTTCCAAAAGTGCTGTTTTCAAATATACCATTGCACATACTTACACGGAAAACGTGTACCAAAGCGACTTGACCCATCATATATCTGACATGATTTGTATTTGTGTGCATTTCCCGTGTAGAAGTTCCAAATTATAATCTTACTTTCATTTTATAGCATACTTTTTGGAAGTGTAAATAAACAACAGTAGTTTAAATAATGTAAATATTATTAATTTATCATAAACGTGCATATTCAAGAAGAAAATATATTTTTAATTGACAATTTATTATCATTAAAGGACCAATAAATTCCAATATTACATGCACATGATCTACATTTGTCATTGTTTGCTTGCAGTTTGTTTGTTTTCCCTGAGTGGTAGTAAATATTAGTGGCTTTAAGGAGATATCTAGAGGGACATCTAAAGTTGAAGGTAAAGAGCCCGAATAACGACAAAAAGAATTACGAACGTACTGAAGTAAATATTATTGGCCTCGTAGAATGTTTAGAGAATAACTCGGTGAAAGTTTCAGGTCAGTGGATTGGCTGACAACAAAACAGGTACGCATATCTTATCTATTATTGTACTAATACTATCACGTGCTTCTGATCGAATAATTCTGCCGTGTGTGCTAAAGCAAGCCTCGCGATCACTTGTTACGTTAACACAAAACGCGGTCATATTAAGACTGCAACCACAGGGGTGACCTTACATTGAGAAATTCCCAAGACCTAATCCGTAATAAACTAGTAATACGTCAATAGGTAATAGGTACCTATTGACGTATTACCAGTCTATTATGGATTAGGTCTTGGGAATTTCTCAAAGTAAGGTCACTCCCGTGCTTCAACCGTCTGTAGCACATGACAAAGACATCATAAAGAATTTTTATATTTTCCGTATAAGGAAATAAAAGGAATAAATGGATCACTTTTCTTCCAGAAAGAAGTATGGTTTTGAGCAATGTTTCCAACGGTTATGTCATGGTCTAAAACCAAAATAAATATTGTGACGACTGAGGTGGCATTTGTCATCGAGAAGGGAACTTCAAAATAAAATAACTCGTCTTGAACTTCACAATTTACAGATTTAATGTATAATAAGCATATCTATGTGTATAATTTCATTCCAATATCAACAGATGTGATTTGAATATGCTATAACACACTGGATTTTATGTCATGATTGACACTTAATTTTCCCTCACAAAGGCATAATCAAATTTAGAACATTATCTACTAGTTGATATATGCTCCCATTATGTGGATTTTATCCCCTTTGAGCACTTATTAATTCGTATATTGTTGTTTTTATAAAATTGTTAGGCGATAATATGAAAACACTCTCGACATAGTGATGCTTACATTAAATATACGAACGCTTATGTCTTTGTTTATTTTATATATCAACAATGAGAAACGATTTTCAAACACTCCAGACATCAAAGTTTACACAATGTTGATGGAAGAGACATATTTGTTAAACCACAGCTTATGTTCATAATTAAATCCATAATAACCTGTCAAAAAGCATGTGCTTGTGTACGTGCTTTAATCTGGTGTAAATTTCAAGATCAACAATCCCTGTTCTTGTTGCGTGAATTGACTTTCTCAAACCATTCCCTTCGTTCAGTCAATACAATCCAAATTCTACTATAGCTCTACGACAACAACAATACAATACAAGTATTTTGTAAGTTTTGATAGTAACTGCACTGTTGACCGAATTTCCTCCTCTTCACCAGCCTAGTGCTTCTGTACTTTAACGATATGTACATCAAAGCTATATTTAGAGTATTTGAAGACATAAGGAGTGTCTTCCTTATATACTTAGCTTTTACTTTAAGTTAAGTATTAGCTCTTCCAATTACGACATTGATGATAATTAAATCTACACAGATTACTGTCTTTCAGATTTAGAACTAAGCGCACCGCCTGTGGGCTAAGTAAATATAAAGACCCATTACTTGTCGAAATGTGCATTAAGTTATAACCGGTTCATATCTGAAACACGAACGCTCTAAATCAAAGAGAAAAATTTACCTCTTTTGGTTGGACCCCCTCTGACAAAAATTTCTGGATCCGCGCATGCAAATTGATCAATATATTAAACAGTTATAAACATTCAGTTTCAAAATGGAACTTGTAATTATGCACAATATTACAGTTACATGGGCATTATGTTCACAACTATTTTTCACATTAAAGATATTCTGGTATAATGGTATAACAATAAATACTTTCCGAAAATCAATGCATGGAACATCAAGAGAGAACAGTCGCATTCTATATGTAGTGTTATTTGTTTGATAATCACCAGAAATTGTTCCAATTTCCGTGTAGGTTATTTTGAACCCGTTTTAACCAATTGGCCAATTATCAATGCCGAATCGAAATAAAAACATTTTACGTGTATTTGACGTTAGAATGTAAGAGAAGTGAGACTAGGTTATCCAAACGTCAGATTGTAGGTTCCTTTATCTAGGAAATAAAAATGAATTGATTTCTTTGTATCAATGCTTTACATTGCAGGAACATAGCAGATATTTCTATTGGGAAAACGTTCATAGTATTGACTAGATTTACTATTTTCATTAAACTGAAAAGTGAGGGGGGGGGTTTGTTCTGTTTACAATCCCAATATCTTTCATTTAGTTGTGGAGTAGAAATCAATTTCGATTATAAACTTGTATAAGAGCCTCTTCCCCCATCCCCTAAAATCTCTTTGTATTTCATATCTTGCCCGTTACATTTATCTCGATAACTTGAATTGTCAGATTGATTGAATTTTGTTTTCTGTCACTCCACGATTATTTCATTTATATAGTGACAGTGCCTGCTTGATGCATTGTATAAAAATTGGAACCTTTACAGCGGATCCACCCAAAGCAATAAAGTGTCTTTTATGTGCCACGCCCACTGTGACACGGGACCTCATCCAAAAGACAGGGCACTGGTGCCCACACAGTGGAAGTCGAATCTGAGACCTTTCGTTGACGAACCACAAACCTTTCATTAAAACACCCTTCCACGAGAAATATTCGTGGTGTGACGTTAAACAAAAATCAATTACTCAATTAAAACACCCTTCTAGATCACTCAAATACATTCAGTTTGTCGATCTACATGTATACAAGAATCTATCTATCGAAGCATTTTGTCAAAAGATGTTACCCTCTTTATGTACCTATATCGCCCTGCCCTGAATCCAAAAAACAACAGAGTTTGTTGGGAACCTTGATCTTCATTCTTTCCAGGCTTCAAAAAAATAATCTTTTCAGTGGTTCTGGAAAAAGTCGAAAACATGAAAAGTTTTACGACGGACGAATGTCACGGTTGCAAAACACTTAAAAGTTCGATATTCTGACACTATCCACTAAACAAGAAGCTGAGACAATCGAATACTAAACGACATAATGATTTATCTGTACTTACCTTCATGTAACTTATCTTCCATTTAGATTTCATGTGATTTAAGCAACAAGGAATCAAATTAAGTAAAATTTTAGATACCGAGCAGTAGTGAAATGGGAATATTTTAGATAGAAGACTTAGTAGAGAGTATAGCCTGGAGAAATCAAAAGAGATATTAGGTGTCATAGAGGAGAAAGCATCCCCTGCTGATAGTTAAAGGATTAATTCTAGCAACTATAACTGGTAGTAAATTAAATGTTAACATAACTAATTCGCATAACATCCAAGACTAGTATAAGGAATAATGAGATCCATGCATAATAATAGCCAAGATGTGAATCATTAACTGATAAATTCCTAAATCTTTGGATGAAAGAGAGGGAACAATCTGGATGTCTGAGAAGGACTATACAAATTTTGAGGACAGAAAATACATGGTTAGACAGAGAGTCCTTTCCTTTTACTTTACGTTCTACGCCGTAAATACCTTTTCGATTGTACTTAACAATGAAATGTAGTGGTTCTATTCATCTAACAGTATTTCTAAAAGAACATGATTCTGATGAAAACCATATGTGAGAAAAAATTCTACGTTCATATTGCGAATTCAAGATGACAGGTGGTCAGTATCTCACTGTGGTAAATCGCAGACGAAAAACGAACAATTCTTACGTGTGCAAATGATAATACAATTCACATTTTAAGCACTAATATCCCATTTGTGTGTACAGGACAAGGGTGGTGGTTACGGTTGCGGCCCCGTTTAACAGAGATTAAAAAATCTGGTTTTTACTATCAGTATTGTGTTTTTACTATTGTTGAAAATGCAACCTATTTTCGTTCAAAATTTTATCAACAAAGGTGGATGCCAACCCTTTTGAAACAAAAGTTGTCACCCCTGTACGTTAACGTTTTTTAAAGCGGTTATAATTGTTCAAACAGAATATTGTATCTTAAGTAAATTGAATTCCTTTTGACTTAATTAAGTGTTATTATACCCTTTTTCCTCATGTTGTGTGGCTGTGGTATTTTCTACAGTGTTTGGTCACAGTCATGTATATATACAATGCTAAATTATAATTATTTCGTCTGTATCTAAGGGCATTCACGGCAGGTGTGACTGGCCAAACAGGGGACGCTCACTCCTCCCGGACACCTGGTCTCACCTCTGAAATTCAGGGATCCTTAAATATCCACTGCGTTACATTGTTGTTAATGTAATAGTCATGCGACACTAGTTACTTTCGTATTTTACTTTAACAAATATTTTTTTAGAATTCAGAGACATGATCAGGCGCGAAATAACGCTAAAGTGTGCAGTGTGATTAGAGCTAGGACGTCTTTGTAAAACGTGAATGAAAACATTATAGCATTTTGCGTATGGTGTGTTAGCTTATGACATCTTCTAAGGGCTTTCATATGCATTTCACACTCCAGTGTTAGTATTTCCGACAACTGTAATGACAATGTCCATTGATACAAATTCTCAGCTGGTTGTGTCAGAAATACACATGATATTATTTATAAATACAGTTTTACAAAGTTCTCTACAAACAGACAAATCATTTTGCTTACTCCCATATTAGACATTCTAGTGTAATTTATGTAGCACTTTGTCATCCTGCAGCCAAAGTCTATATTTCATGACATTTATGAGGAATATTGCATACATGTCAGGTCTAAGAATAGTAAATGACGAAGAAGTACCGAAGGGTTAACCAGATCTTGAAGTCCATGGAAAAAAAGAACAACATCGTGTACAGTGTCATATTCAAGCAAACGCAAAGCCCAATTAAACTGAGGTGAGACCAGGTGTAAAATAAAAGATATGCTCGATTTAATTTATAACAAATATATCATTGTAGAAATGCAAAACTATAATGGTTTGTTTTTAATGTTCACAATTTTATCTTGTATTAAAAGTATAATGCGCTGCACTCAAACGATAGTTAAATGAAATAATGTTAATTTCAAACAATAATAAAATGAATTAATGCTAACTAAATGTTTAGAGGACATTTTTTTCCTAGGACTATATTAACAATGAATTTTGTTGTTAATACATGTGAGGTATATTAACTACCTTTGTTCTGACATATATAAATTGACTACTTTCACGGTCCCTAGTGTAACGGCGACCTATGTAGGTGGTTAACAGAATAAGACCGATGTCCAGTGTCAGACGCGGATCCAGAAATTTTGTCAAGAGGGGATCTAACCCCAATGATTTTTTTGAGAGATCCCCCATGTGTTTGTGTGTAAACTTAGTTATATTCCATTGAAAAATAATTATAAAAGTAATGTTTGCCTAATCTCAGGGTGGGTCCAGAACCCCGGTCCACCCCTTTGGATCCACGCAATGAGTGTCATGGTGATCAATGTGTCAACATTTGCAAAACAAACCATCATAATGCAAAATGTAGGATAGATGTAGGGTTCTTACATGTTTCCTACGAGAATCAATGCAATGCCTTTATAATAGAATTTCATTTAGTCATGCTAATTCATGGACTCCCGCGACCGCCACATACTAAGTAAACTTTTGTATTCCTTCACTGTTTAACATGTTAAGTGGTTTTATTTGCTTGTTTACTATTCATTTTAATTCAATTCACTACTTATCATTTATTTATATAACATTAAATTTGCGTGAAAATCAAATCAAAGAGTTACCTAATTTCGAAATATGTTTTTATTTGTATCACTCTAAAAGGAAAGAGTATCTCCCTTACACATAGATCGGTCCATAAATTGATCTTTTGGCTCACTTTTCGGCCACTTTGGATTTGACTCTACTCTTTAAATATTCATATATTATTAGAAATCCAATCATTCAGCTACGAGCATCACTGAAGATCTTGAGTCCTCGAAATGAGCATCTGGTGCACGAAATTATAACGTAGATATAAATATTATAACACATAGTGCTCTTGGATTGTAAACGAGACATTCAACTTCATATTCATGAACAAGGGTTAAACGAAATGGGGATTCTTTATCAATGTAAGTTTACAATAATAGGTCACTAGTGTTGATTGGTCTATGCATTATTTGATTTTAACAATAGATGATTAGGGACTTTTATCCAGTTTTGATCATCAGTGTATATACTTCAACTTTGTCTATCAAAACTCCAGCAAGAGAGAGAGAGAGAGAGAGAGAGAGAGAGAGAGAGAGAGAGAGATTGGCGATCACGGACCCCTGGAAGAACAAGAGATAGGGTAAGGTTCCCTAGAGGAATAGGCATCTTCTGCTTTCAGGTTAGACCCGGCATGATGCGTCATAATCTATGAATGTCATGATACAATGTAAGTATAAATGATATTATATTGTATTATTACAATACAAAAGGTTTAACAAAGACTATGCGGCGCCGACCATCCGGGTTCGATTCCCGGGTTGCGCCACTATGCTAAGAGGTTGGTTACCGCCTGCTTCTATGTCGCGATATAACTGAAAAATTGTTGAAAGCGACGTAAAACGCCAATCAACCAACCAACCAATTAACAAAGAGTAATCAAATAAGGAAGTCTATCAGAAAAGCAAACAAGTCTCTATACTTAATTAATTCCCTTCCTCTAAAACACAGGCCACACAGGCCATATCCAAATGTTCTTAAAAAATTCTTATCGTCGGAGTTCGAGTATTTGTAAGGAGAGTAGTAATGAAAGTTGTCTGCAAAATTGTCTTATCGGTGACTCTCAAAGGTTAGATTTGCATACTTGGTATATTAAAAAGAGTCAAACGGCAAAATAACATTCTTTTGTGACTAAACAGTACTGTAATGCATGTATGAAAAGTAAGTCTTACATGTACTTACAAGCTATTGGGGGAACAAATGTTCTAATTCATTGTTGAAATTCAAATCAATTTTTTTTACGTTGCATTTCAAAGATGAAGATGATTTTTGTCCTGTACAATCACTTCTTTCCTTTGGCCGTCTCCGCTGTCGTTTTGATATTTCCTCCACGTTGTTCTGTTTACATTTTGTGCGCATGCGCATTCCTATACAGATTTTAGTTTCCTGCTGTATAATCATGTCCCATGATTCCTTGCATATATAAGGTATTGAATGTTGAATAGCGACTATTTACAATACATTATCGTTTTATCCTGATTATTGCGATATCCGAAGATTATAAATATCGGTATTCTGAAACTACATTACTTCCTCAATTCTAGAAAAAATAGACATAACTATTATTTTCCTAATTTTATAATTTTATTGTTAATATTCGTACCATAAAGACTTAATTCCTTTCATCATATTTTAAACGTACGAAATGCCATATTGGTATGATATAATTCAATATACTAAAGGTCAGATCGTGATATAAAGATATCGATAGACAATCCCTGTCATGTTTTCATGTCACATATTGCACGCTGTTTAATCGCCGTTACGTCGGACTCGTCCGAGATCAATTTTGTGTATAACTCACCTTCTTAGATTTACGCAGGTGTTACATTGGTCTAATTTTTTTTAAATATGAAAATGTGCTACTAAAATGCACAATTGTTCATAGCCTTTTTGTCTTACAGTATTTTTAATTATAAGTATTTTTATTATTAGATTTCATTTGTTTTTGCATTTTATGCGAAATCTTCCGTTTGGAATTTGATTCATTTATCATAATTCAAATGAAACTCATTTTTAAGTCTTTACCATGTTTAAATATAACTAAATCAAATAATCAAATCTGCAGTTATTTAAATCACAATTATTTTAATGAACTGCCTCGAATTATAAGAGATAGATACATTATCGCTTGATTCAATTCTACCCACAAATAGAACCTGTCCACTCAATAATTTTGTCCCCCGCTTTTCGCGAAAGCATGGGGACATTAAATCTCTTTCATCTGTATCTCCGTCTATTTGTCCGTCTATCACAAAAACTTTAACCTTGGTCATAACTTTTTAACCGTAAGACTTAAGACCTTCATATTTCCGTTGGTACCAAATTCTTTTAATAATCTGACCTTGATCGTGGCCTTTGACCAACTTCAATGTAACCATTTAACCGTAAGACGTGGGGCCGGTGGATCACTGGGAAATATAGGAGGAAATTCTCAATCATGTTAGAATCTATTAAAAGTAAAAACTATAAGTTCAGTATTAAATAACACCATATGCGCATTTTGACAATTCAGTGATGTTCAAGGCCCAATCTGTGTAAAAAAAATAATATTTTGAGAAAAACAAATGTGAAGTACTGACAGAGCTATCCATGAGGAAATTCTCCGTTTTGAAAATAATTTACAAATTTTTAGCACAGAAATTATAAAGTGCATTCTAACTGGATTCAAACACCACGAAAGCGAAGATAGTAAGGTGATTCCTCAAGAAAAGTGGCATCGTAACACAAGTTGATCTGTTGTAAAAATAATTTGTCTTTAGGAAAAGGTTATCACTTTTAATACAGGTGGACTTTGAAGCATGTTCGATTGTACATACCAAATCCAATGCTTTACTGCAAACAGATAAATGATATCTGAAGGCAAATAAAATCAATTACAATGACACGATGTGACAGACTTGGATTATTAAAGTTGCACTAGCTGTCATTTTCCGTATTAAAAACGAAAGCTGTAACTTTTAAGCCTGGACCCTTTCCTGAAGTTAAGCCTTTATACGAAATTACAATGTAAGTTCGGTTAGTAGTGGAAAAAAATCTTTAAAATGTAATTAAATAATTACGACCTACCCGCACAAAGTCGGTAATGTTTTCTTCACCTGGCATGCTCAGTGTATCAATGACCTAGCCAACTAACGCGAGATTAGGAAACTTTCACTAATAACAACAACACTGGTGACGTAAACAAAGCTATCTGAGATGAGACGTCCTCGATTAAAGACAGAATTCGTTAACATCAGGGATGAAAAAAGTCTGTGACGAAACATTTTTAGAACAAGAACAACATAGAAGTTGCAATAGAGCGATGGGAACGAGGGAGAGTTATCAATTTACACAAAATACTTTGCACGGGTCTTTAAGTTTACATTTTTCAATACCACGTCAGCACGAGGCCTTGACATTCCAATGTATTGATTACTTGCGTGTTTGTATTATGAAAGCGGTCCGATATTTACTGTCATTAGGTAAGGTAATCTCTTAAAATTAACTGTTGATAATAATGTGTAAAGTGGACGACATGAAAGAAACGTAAATGCATTTTGTAAAATTCTTTAAAAGAAATTGTTTTAAGAGTCCCTTTTTGGGGCCCCTCGATCAAATCATGTGGGACTACTAATGTGATATAAAGCTTTAAAATGTTCGATGTATATAGCCAAATTACTATTGACAATATTACTAATGACATTTTTTCTTTTCTTCTGTACATTTAGTATGCGCCTATATATCTTTGAGTTTACAAAGCTAGATAAAACATGTTTTTACGAAGATATACTCAGCGACACACTTTAGTACATTGTTTTAATCACGTGATTTTCTGACCCGATCTACATACGTGTCAAATGTTGTGTAAATGGTGAATGTAACGGACATTTCTCAATTTTTCTGGTTTATTAAAACGTGTCAATGTCGTCAAAAGAGTTGACTTTCGATGTAGTATAACTTTGTTTTGTAGTTTGATTGTATATAATTTCAGATAATTAAATGAAACATAACATTCTTGTTATACCAATTTTGACAGCTAATGCAACTTTAAAGGTAATGTTGCAAATCCATAGAAGCACATTTGATTGGGTAAAAAGCTTTAAAGAATATGTGAGTTCAAACAATGATTTTAAGTCATTTCCGTGAATGTATTTTACAGGAAAATGTCAATAGCTGTAAAACTATAGATGACCATGTTTACTACAATATCAACAGCGTTATAACTTAATGTATTTTTGTAATATATAATATATTATACAATTCAAATTGGCCATATGATGACCTTCAGTTGGTTGACATAAAAGCCACAGAACGATACAATAACTAGAGAACAAAATGATGTGGTCAGTTAAATCAAGATTTAGAAGTAAATTTATCGTAAAATCAAGAACAGGTATCCAAGAAGAGAATAACTTCTCCCTCTGGTAGGCCATAACTGTTACGTATTAATTAAATAGTCAAAGGAGAGAGAGAGAGAGAGAGAGAGAGAGAGAGAGAGAGAGAGAGAGAGACAAACTGGCAAACAGACAAACAGAGAGAGACAGACCTCAAAGGGTAATCAATATTGCGTGGCGAAATTTAATAGCGTTCAAATGTCAAGTTTCAATTCGCGTTATGATATTATGACGATATGTTTAAATATCATGTAAACATTCTCCTGCCTCAATTATGCAATCAATAATAAATGTGTATGATTCTGACAGCTGCACGTACGTGTATACAAAAGATATAGAAATATGTATGTGCTCTTGCATTATTATTAACACAATTACATGCAAGTTTCACTAAAATTATCAGTTTTATACATAGTATCAATAAGATATAATCAATTAATAATATGATATATTTCTCTACCCAACCCCCTCCCTCCTCAACCCAACCCCCCCCCCCCAAAATTAAAAAACAAGCAAACAAAATACAAAGCAAACAAAAACAAACAAACACAAACTAGCAAACAAACAAAACACAAAGCCAAAAAAGCACCAGAAACAAAAATAATTGTTTTGATTACAATATTTTTTTTAAATCAGAGCTTTTTACGATTCCATTTATTATTATTATTATTATTATTATTATTATTATTATTATTATTATTATTATAAATTAACTAATTAATTAATTTATTTATTTATTTACTTATTTATTATTTTTATTATTACTAATATTATTATTCTTATTTTTATTATTTTCTTGTTACTTAGATTTTAAATCCAAATGCATAATATATTCTTAAATAAGTAAATGTATTACAATATTACATATCATTAAATTCACACCGTACATTATTGAAATATGAATAATTAAATAAAACTAATGATTATATAAAGCTGTAAAATAGCAAGAAAAATAAAGAAGTTTGAACCGTCTAGACATTCGTTTATACACAAAAATCATAGCACAAACCCAGAAATACCAATTAATATATTTCCCGATACTTATAGTATATTAACCCTTGAATGTAAACAATACACGGTAAGTGTGGATATCATTAGTGTCATGCTTACCTGAGTAGCGGGGGCTCTGGGAATACCATAGATTCCAGGTAAAGTCGGTTTGCCGCTTTTATATTCCAGAATTTGTGAATGGATTGCATGAGTGAAGCACGAGTGAAGAGCCGAAGAACAGCATGACAATGTTCACAGAAATGTATTACATACTATTGCAGAATGTATACCTGCATGGTAGTGGCATATATCAAGATGATGAATTCGTTGTTATACTGTTGTTAGTTTTAAGTTAGAACAGTTGAGATGAGTTGAGAAAGTGGCAGGATTAATCCGTATTTAGTTGAATATGCTGTATTCATCCACCATGTAAATGTCATATTGTGTATGGAGACATGTAGTTTGTCGATCGCGGGTAGTGTTAGAGATAACTGAAGATAACGGTGGGTATGTCATAAGGTAGTAAGCTTTGTACAACTCAAAGGTGATGACCACTCACTAGAGAGAGAGAGAGAGAGAGAGAGAGAGAGAGAGAGAGAGAGAGAGAGAGAGAGAGAAAAGAAGAAGAAAAAGAAGAAAAAAATCGTGTTTATCTTACTTAGATGGCAAACTTTTACATTTACATAGCAAACAGATGAAAAAGATGTCATTAAATATATGATGGTACTCAGCAATTGTGATTGCGACTACGGACAGTTAATAAAAGTGAAATAGTCACGTCGATGAGGTTGCCTAGTCTACGGACCACATCTTTCCACTACCCTATTAAAGCACATACAACGGTAACTGAAGCAATAAAACTATGGCACTAACAATAACGCCGCAGGAGACGATCATGGATCCCTGGAGTGCGGCGAAGAGAGCAGATGCCTGAGAGGGGTACGTATCTCCTGCTGAACTGCCACTACCTCTATTAATGTCGAAAACATAACACAAAATCAGACATATACAAATCTATAGATAACCCATGATTTCCAATAGCAGTGATAAATGTAATTATCAACATATGAAACATAGAATTAGATATATATATATATATATATATATATATATATATATATATATATATATATATATATATATTATATATATATATATATATATATATATATATATATATATATATATATATATAAATTGATGGCAATGTCAAGTAAACAGTACCAGAGGCATGAATGAGTACATTATTTATCCGTATGCATGCACATAATTGAAGTTGTCGACAATATAATGAAACGATGATATAATAAAGATAATGATGATGATGATGATGATGATGATGATGATGATGATACATGTGTCAACCTCCATTTGCTTATCACACCTATGAGTTACAGCTCTTAAAGCATATTTTACTTATGGTAACCCTAAATCTCTTCATTCGAAGAAATTCCCGTCAAAAATGTTAAATATTTTTGTTTGATGATATTTATTACGTCGAATGTTAAGTAGTATGTCACAATTCCTTGTTAGGGGCAGGTTTGGTGTAGTGGTTAAGCGCTTGGCTTGCGGCGTCGACGATCCTGGTTCGATTCCCGGGTTGCACCACTATGTTTAAGAGGTTGGTTACCTTCTGCTTCCATGTCGCGACATAACTGAAATATTGTTGAAAGCGACGTAAAACACCAATCAATCAACCAACCAACAATTTCCTTGTTAAACTGAAATATGTGAACACTTTATAAAAGAAACCCACACATTTAATGGACATCTGATCTTTGATTCATTTCATAGATATGTGCGGCTTCCGATGAACAGTTAAAAAAAACTTATGTAGATAAGTGCATGTGTGTAACTTTATTCTACTTGATTACTCCACAAAATAAATGAACATGCCAAGATCAAAACGTCGCCGTCGAGCTAATGTGAACATGTAAGGAATGTGACAATTACATTTATATGGCAGTGTAATGCATTCTCCTCGGTTTCAGTGTAACATAGCACTGACTGATCATGCCAGCTGTGAATTTTGCCTATAGTGTTATACATATAAGATTCCTACTCCTGTATAGTAAGGTACGCTCAAAATATTGATTGGTAGTATTGTTTTTCTGTTTTTAGTACGCGACTTGATTTGTTATTTAACTTATATAGAGTAGGCCATAAAGTTCACAAACGAGGTATATGTTTCCACAAATGATCTTGAAGTGTGTACTTTTATTGTTCAATAAATCAACGTTTACTTTATGTTTTAACAAATGATCTTGAAGTGTGTTCTTTTATTGTTCAATAAATCACCGTCTACCTTAATGCACTTTTCCATTTTTTGGTCTATGTACGACTAATATACAAGTCATGAGCACAACATCTCCGGACACAGAGAGCTTCACGCCTATAAGTTTTAAACTTTCAAAATTTCGAATTTAACGACTGGGTGCCAAGTCTTAACTTGGATGATTTAGTTGTTTGAGCATACAAACTTGTGCGAAAAGCAAATTGTGCATTTTCATGACGAAGCAAATACTATTTAGTTCAATTTTTTTTTTCATTTCTTTTGATAGCAATGTTTCAGTTGAATGTTTAAATGTAACAAATGTATCAGATCATAGTAAACCCCAATGACATATCTACTAGCAGATTTAAACAAACATTCTAAAATACTGTAAATGTGACAGCTGAAGTGGGGTTCGAAGTTTTTCTTGCGCCCGTCAGCCATGGTGCTTCCACTGCAAGGGCACTGTTTGGGTTTCTGAGTCCCAGTGATTAATATAAGATAACCATAACTAATTATATAAACATGCATGGAAGCCCACTGGGTTGCATAAATAAATTCCAAAAGGCTCCCAATCAGACTCGATATCCTCATTTTAACGTTTAAGACGATACACTACTGCCATAAACGCCATTGGTCTATTTATTTATTTATTTGTTGGGGAGGTTGTGTGGGAACGGGAAGTGTTTTGAGTTGATTTGTGTTTTTTTCCTTTTCTTTTTTCTTGTGTGTGCGTGTATATTTAAGTGTTTTAGTTTTATTTTGTTGATCAATCATTGCCTGTTGATTTCTCTGAAGACATTTTGACTTTTGTGAACTTGATCATTTTCACAATTTTCACTATCCAAATAAAATGCACATGTACTACCTCGATGGTTACAGTATACGCGTTCAGTTCAGATTTCCAAGTGCCCGAGAACTTTCATCCTGGTAGGTTATTGTGAGTATCATAGTAAAGATATAGCCCAAATTGCTATTGTATTGTATTTATATTGTCACATTCATTTTGCAATGTTAATTTCATACAGGTTGACAGAATTATCATTACACCCATAACTCTTTGTGACACTGGCATTTCTGTACAGTTTTATGTTGAGATTGGATTAAATCCAAGGTACTTCTGCAAGTTTACTTTATATAAGTAATTAGTAGTAAGGAACAGAAAAAGGTGGTTGTTTTCGGTCATTTTGGCTTCAACTCTGCTCTCCATATTTTTATATATTTTGAGAATTCCAATCATTTGGCCACGAGCATCACCGAAGAGACATAACTTGTCGAAATGCGCATATGGTGCACAAAATTAAAAGGTATATATGTTCTATATTTATTACAGTTAGGTGATTATTTAACGTGCTTTTAGAACGAAGGAGTACTTTAAAAATCTAATTAAATTATTATAAAATTCATAAAAATTATCATCGCTACTACTATTTCATTATTTCTCTGAGAAATATATAGAAGTACTTATTTGCCCGATTTTACTGTTGTCATATCAAATGACAAGTCGTGTGGCCTAGTGGATGAGGTGCTGGTCTTCGGACCTAGAGGTCCCGGGTTGGATTCCCGCCTTGGCCACACAGGTGTTCTGTCTTTCGGAAGAGGGAGTAAAAACAGAAGTGCCGAGGTAGGAGACTGCACGTAAAAGGTCCCTCATTGCTTCGGGTGGGTCCGTTGCAAAGGTCTAAATTTTTATGCAATGCATCAGGCAGATGCCGTCATCATATACGTGATATAACCCTGGAGTGACGTAAAACAATAATCAATCAATCAATCAATCATCTAAAATGACCGTCCTAAGTCGGTATATGGATGCACTATAATAGACAATTTTGTGATATCCTTATGTGTTAAATACTGTAGAGAAAATTACATTACATACTGTATATTTCCGTGATGACTCTCCGTCATAAGGCTGAGTCAGTAACTTCTTCCATATGAAGAACAAAGATAAATTGGTTTTGCAAAACAAATACAAATTTTAACACGAAACGTTTTTATGGAATAATATAATAGAATCGACTATATCTTAAGGAAGAAAGAAAAGGTACTGACAGAAGTCACCTCGAAAATACACAGTATATAGTGTAATGACTTGAAAAAACACATAAGGACATCACAAAAATATTCGCTTATAGTGTAGTTACGATACCAAAATAAGACGGTCATTTGATATGGCAATAGTCAATCAATCGGCGTGGAAAACCGGTTTACGGGCCAACCTTCCCACCAAGAGACAGAACCAGAGATGGGATGGATGGATGAGTATGCATCCCCTGCCAATTATATCCGCTGTGATGCCATAGAATTATTCCAGCTAGTATTACTCGCAGTCATAGTAACTGGTAACGATATAAACACAATTATAATCGGTATAAATTCAGAAGTAAAATGGTGTGTTAATGTTTTATCATCATAAAACGGTTTAGCAGACACTACGATCAAATAAAGAAGTCAACAGTCAAATAATGATTTCTGAAAAGCACAAAGAAGGTCTTTACTTTGATATTACTCTATTATTGATTTTATTACCTTTATTTTATCTACAGAAACATTAGTCAGATATGTATTGCCAATGTATGTGCTGACTATAAAAATACAAACTTCAATATAAAAATAGGAGATCAACAAAAATGAATGCGATATACGTTTGAAGCTTACGTTTGGTCTGCGAAATGTAAAATAAACTGACAATTCAAAAGGCACTTAATTCAGTCATGCTTATGTATATTTTTGCAGCCAGTCAAAATAAAAATTGCGATAATACTTTTATTATTCTGTGCAAAATCAGTTGTACGGGTGGTTTTCTAATACAGGAACATGGCTCGAATTTGACAAAAATTTTGGGTCATCAAATTGGCATGTTCAAAGAAAATTTGGACGATCTCCATCATATTGACTGAAATTTTAGGTTGCCCAGAATAATTTTAGATTGTTTTAGGTTGCTAATTTCGAACCCTGCAAGAACTAAATTGAGGCGTTTATTAACAAGGTATTAAAACGAGTTTTGTTGTTCTTATTTCAGCTTAAATAAATGGTGAATTCCGGGAAGGACGACGTTAGTACCATAGGATATAAAGGTAACAGTATTTTTATTACGTTCTTACGTTATGTGCATAAACGCTTTTATGTAGAGTCAATTTGACATTTTACAACGTATTTCCGACAGGGATGAAAGAGTATCAAATCCAATAAACACAATGGATCACTAACGAACTGTATATATATAAAACTATTACGCGAAGCACAAGGATATAAATAAAAGCATGTCAACACATTTAAATTTGCGGCTGAATTTACTCGAGTTATTTTCATGTAACCTTCCACTCCTATGTACCGACAATTGTTGTGAGCGTGTGACGTAGAAGTAAACCTGTCATAAAAAGTGCATGAAACTGGATTTTACATTTTAGCTACAATGTAAAGTTTATAGCAAAGAAGCAGAAAAAGGTCTAATGGATCATAGCTATGTTTCTTTTAAAGTGACAAATCAAAATTTGGAAAAATAGGGTTGGTTGGTTGAATGGTGTTTTACGTCGCTTTCAACAATTTTTCAGTTATATCGCGACATGGATGCAGGAGGTAACCAACCTCCTAAACACAGTGGCGCAAACCGGGAGTCGAACCCGGATCGTCGGCGCCCTAACCACTACACCAAAACTGCCCCTGGAAAAATAGGGTCTCAAATACAAAACCTGTACTAAAGATAACAATAGTAAACACATAAAAAGAAACTCCCCGCCCAGAAATATATAGTGTGATTTGCTACAAAACATGTGAAAGGGAAATTATATATATGGCATTAAGGTATGGGCTAACCTGTTAAAAGAGGTAACCGTTGGTGTAGGTTTTTATTAAACATGTACCTTTATTTCCTCAGTATTTGTTTCAATATAAATTTGCTAAAATCTAAAAGTTTATTAACCAGTGATATTAAGGTATTTTGAAATCCTGACGTAAAAATTGATTGTGAAAGATTTTTCCTTTTTGAACAGATTGTGATATAATAATATAGCATTTAACTTTTGTGTCATTGCCTTCATCAACCGCCTACCCAACAATAAATGGGTCACCACTAAACAAAAGTATAAACTAAAACTGATGCTCTCCTGGTGACATAAACGACAGTGCTGTGACTGGGTGGCATTTAAAGTAATGAAAATTTTATAATAATTTAAAAAATCTTTAAAGTCCTTATGGTTGATTTGTAAGTTTCGTGCAAATGCAAGTATTATGATTTTAGAATATAGAAAAAATATCAAATCATGTAATTGTATATTTTAGAAAAAGTACCAGTACCCAAATATATAACGATAAAAGTGCAAATTTATTTACGCAGCCATTTGATCATATGGTCAAATTACTTTTAGGATCAACCACAGGTTCTACACTATCCAATCAAAAAATTATATGGAATTACCGTTTAGGCGTAGTGCTGAAAACAGTCTCAAGGTGACTACCATGGAGGCAATTTTAAATACTGGACGGTGTCGATTTTCATTTAGTGCCAACTGCACGTCATACTCAGTCATCCAGTCAAGGTTTCATAACGATAGGACTTACCTGTCAGGGAGTTACAGATAAGATTTTAAAAACGGTTGTCGTGAAAGAACCTTACAGGTAAGATTTTTTTAAAACTAGCCTAAATCAGTCGATGAAGTGAAAGGCTGAAAGGTCCTGTGTTCGAGTCCAAACGGCCACTCTTCAGTGCCCTGTCTCTTGGGTGAGACATTACAGTTTGCCCCTCTGCCCTCGTCTCCTCTGACTGTTGATTTTCCTATGGATCAAGGGTCTGAGCACGATACCAGACCAGTAGAGCACAGGTTCTTCATGTTGATGTCGCTGTATATATTTTTGATATCATAAACTTACTTTATATTACTATATGTGTTTATACATCTTTATGACCTCTCAACTTGAGGTACTCGTCGATCCTTTTTCTCTAAATGGAGGATTATTTAGAAATTTTTAAATGTGTGTCTTTTGATTTTACTGCATTTGCCATGCGTGGAAAGGTGGACTCGTAAGCTAGTAAACCACACCAATTGAGCTATCGGGACACAAAAGAAAAAAATATCTTTCACTATAGTAAATGAAGAACATCGTAAAGATAAAAATTTTATATACGTACCTCTATGACAAAATGTACCAGGATAGTATACATACAAAAACAAAAACGAGATAGAAGAGTTTAAAAGGACAAGCCTATAATAAGATATTTCATAACGCAGGAGATCTTCATGCGACAATCAGTATGAAAATAGAGAAAATAAAAACTTCAAACTAAAATTGAAAAATTCCTGGATCAGAAAACTAGGGGAAAAGGTTCCGAGTGGATACCAGGAATCTAATACATAAATTTGGATATACATTTTATATATTATATGAAAATAAATTTTATTTTGTTAACATTTAGAAAATATAAGACTTGTACGTATTTCATAGAATTAATATTTTGCTCTATATTGATTAAGGCCTTTTGGCTGTACCGCTCGAAATATGCATACATGTATGTGATCATGACGTTATTAATATATTGTTTATTGTAGTTTATTAGTATGATTTGTCATATTATCATGGATTCACTTTGCAAGAGCCTGTTCTCTATACGACGGTTTTATTCCTAGGGCCAAACGACTGGCCACCAAGTTGCTCATGCAGGGATATGTTAAAGAACGTCTGAAATCGTCACCGAGGAAGTTCTACGGTCGCTATGGGGATCTTGTACGAATATATGATGTGCCTCTTTCTAGAATGATTGATAATATTCTGGAATGCGACTAAATGACCTGTTCAGTGTACACCAAATATGACTTCATATACCAGTTTTGTAATTTCGTATGTACAATTAGGAAACCAAAACTCTTGATTTTGACATGTCTCTTAAGAACTGCTGTGACGGGTGATGCATGCAAACAGGAGACGCTTACTCTCCCCGGGGACGTGGTCTCACCTCGGAATTTTTCAGTATTTAACAACAGTTCCTTTTTGAAACACGATTTTGTATCTGTCCTTGGACTTTGAGAATGATTAACGGTTTGGTACTTCTTCGATATTGATTTGCTGTGAAATTAACATCGATTTTTCACTTGATTAAGACCAACTCGGCGTGACCGCATAAATGCGAATAACCAATCGCTAGCTCCGCTCAGTCTTTATCATATAAAAACGCCAAAACAAAAACTTCTAAGCTATAATAAGAGTCTTGCTTGCAGTTGTAGACAGGCACCAATGAAGGGTCACACGCGTTCTTCCACGGGCCATCGGCTTTTTAAGAAATACAAGTACGTAAGTCGAGAGGTAGACACGGAAATTTAGGCCGGAGGGATATTGATTTGATGTGTGTATGTTGAATGAAAGTACTGTAGGGCATAAAGCAGAAAGAGTACATCCCTCAATTAACTTTCTCATTTCTATCGGCTCAAATCTCAAAGTTCTGTCCATGATCCTCTTTCAAATACTAACAACAAGGATTAATTTGTTATGTTCATCTTTTTCATTGACAGAACCATATTTCCCACACTTATCGAAGTGAATACCGGTAAGTGCCCATCCACACTCTTCTCACAGCCGTCAACACTGGCAAAGGAAGAAAATTTTTTCTTACATAAATTCAAGATGTCGGAAATTCTCAAGTGAATTCAGGCCTGAAGTTTATGCATGTAATGTGCACATGTTTTTATTTTCAAAGTGATAGGGAAAAAAGAGTAATGACGCAATGACCATTAGTCACTCTAACCACACCCAGTACCTTTTGATTCTCAATTGACCGTCCTTAGTCGGTATCGCATCTGTCGTACAATCAATATAGTATTTGTAATGGCATTCCATGTATTGCATTACTTGTTTTATTGTACATCTCCTGGGTGACTTCTGCCGTACAGCTAAGTCAGATTTTCGATTCTTTGATCGAATTTCAATCCATACATGTATAATCTATTTTAAAATACAATGACCTAGAATTCATGTTTCTTGTTCACTTGTAACGACTCTATAACGTCAGTTGTAATAGTTACTGACAGATGTGGTGGAGAACACCGGTTACGGGTCACAAAGGCCAATCCATGTGCCATCGACAGAGGCAAGGATATTACGTTTTTCTACATATATTTCAAGTCGATCAGTATACATGTGATATCAGGCCTGAAGGTAATTATTTCATGTGTGGATGCTAAAATGAAAGTTGTAGGACAAAACCGTAAAGATCATATATTACTAGTTAAAATCTAACAGTTCATATTTCAAAACCATCTTCTTATGAACCATTTAAAAAATACAGTGATCGTGCGCGGATCCAGAAATTTTTGTCAGAGGGGGTCCAACCAAAAACGGTAAATTTTTTTCTGGTGGGTTCCAACCCCCAAAATGCCTAAATATTACCTTTTTGGTAAAATTTTCGGATGCCGGGGGGGGGGGGGGGAGGGGGGTTCCAGACCCCCGGTACCCCCTCTGTATCCGCGCATGGTATATAGTTTATATTTTTCTTTCACCTTTAACCTCTTTAGATCTGACATATGAAAATTGCCGACAGATGAAGATTGTTGTATGCTCCCCGAACGACAGTTATAATGCAGGAAATTGATGACAATTCATATACCAAAAACAAAAAATATCAGTAAAACTGACGGATGCTCTAAGAAGCCCAGCAATAACGAAGGAAATGCATGACTCAATGCATAAGAAATCATTGAATTAATTGATGACGATTTCAAATGTCAGTAGTAGAGAAGTACGTACAAGACTTCTAGTATGAAGGATGTGGGTTATGTGGACTGCTTCAATGATAATTATAGGGCATAAAGGGTAAAGTCTATGATCAACTTGTTCAGTTTTACTGTTTCAAATTTTAATTCGTCTTTGCAGGATCTTGATCAAACTACGGCCGGTGTTCTATAGTAGTTTTCCCCCAGGAAAAATGGCTATATAGTAGTTTTTCTCCCCATGGCGGAAAAACTACTATATAGTACTAGTCTTTCCCCCATAGTAGTTTTCGCCCTTACGTAACGGTTTGGAAATTATACACGTTCGTTCTGTATCAATCAGATAACATTTGAAATACAAATGTACTATAGTTATAGCCTATGGATCAAACCGATGGTGTTATGGTTAATGGGTTTCTATATACTGTTAAGTGTTTTGTTTGTGTGTGTGTGTGTGTGTGTGTGTGTGTGTGTGTGCGCGCGTGTGTATTTATTTTTTGATTTATTTATTTATTTACACCCTTTTATATTTACATATTTACCATAGTATGCTATTTTCTTCTATTATTTCATTGTACAAATTGCCGCTTACTTACGTATAGATGTCAATCATGACGTCAGGATGTGACTCAAGATCCGATCCTAGGCAACTTGTAATACATCATAAGTAAAATAGGAATTTATCAATCAAAATGTTCCAATGATAAATATAAGAATTGAACGTGCAAGAATTCCTTGAACATTCATTTCTAAATAAATTAAGACTGATGCATTATATATATATCACAATATCGCTCATCATGTACAGAGTACATGATGAACATGAAACTATCAGAAGGGAATTCCACCCAGGTATCCATGATTTGCAATCTACGACAAGGCTTGTCTAGTCACAGTCAAATCATGAACACAAGAATGTGATTTCCTTGTCCCTTACGCAAAGTATGAAAGGTTTCATCTTAAAATATCTATATGCTAAGTTTCAAAGCTCTACACCCTTTTGTGTAGAAGATATAGTCAAGGTAAAAATTTTTTTAAAGTAGGTCACACTATAAGGTCAAGGTCATTAGGTCAAAAGTCATGGTGTCAAATAAATATCTTATCACAAGTAATCTATATATGAAGTTTAAAACCCCATCTCCTTTGGTTACAAAAGATACAGCCAACGTTTAAGTTTTTGAAAACGTAGAGCACCAAGGTCAAAGTTACTGGTTAAAAAATCATGGTCCCAAATAAAGGTCTCATCACAAGAAAAAAATATGTGGAGTTTTAAAGCCTTGTACCTCTTGCTACAAACGGTATAGTCAAAGTTTTTGCCACAGGGTAAGAGTCACAGACAGGTCAAAAACTAGATGCCCCGAATTTTATTCCGGGGACATAAAAACGAACTTGTTTTTCTTTTTTCCGTTTGTATATATAGAGATTTCTCGGATTAAATAAAGATATCTCGAATGAAATTCTAGTAGATAAATCTCTGTTCTAAATATATGCATTTGTATTTGGAAAAGATACTAAAATTGAAGACATTTCTACTTAAAAAATGAGATATCTCTATATTAATTGGATATATCTCCGTATCAAAAGTTGAGATATCTCTATTTTAAATAAAAATCTATTTATTGTTAACAAGGTAACAAGCTGGATTTACTTACATGTATGTGTGAAAAGACAATCCGGAATTTCAAATGGGGGGGGGGGGGGGGGATCCACTATATAGTAGTTTTTCCCCGGGGAAAAATGGCTATAGGAAGGGGAAAATGGCTATATAGCCAAATTTCCCCCGGGGGAAAAACTACTATTTAGCCATTTTTCCTGGGGGAAAAACTACTATATAACACCGGTCGGATAAGACTATACGGCTAGCTTCAAATCTAAATAATTGGTATTAGTAGATATAATCATACAATTAAAACAGGATCGTGTGTTATATACGTCCTTGATTAAAACTAGAATTTTAATGTGTCGGTGCGACACAGATGCCCCCACTGGCAGCTAAGGTAGTGAAATATAATTGCCACCGAACTAATATTTGAAAATTCAAAGAAGGTTCAGCGGCATGCAATGCACATTTTCTAATTTCAAAGTCCCATAACTCCTGAAAAAAAATTTCTGAGCAGAGTTGCCCCCCTTTATGCACATCTACATAAAGTCCCATAACTCTTGAAAAAAAAATTCTGAGCAGAATTGCCTCCCTTCATGCACATCTACATATGCTGCCCACCTACATGTGAAGTTTGGTGAAATTCTGATGAATAGTTTAGGAGGAGTTACGATGACAATGTTCAGCCATATGCAACGCACATTTTCTAATTTCAAAGTCCCATAACAAAGTTCCATAAAATTGCCTGAAATTCTGGTGAAATTCTGATGAACATTTGGGGGGAGTTGCGATGACAAGCTTTCGGAATGTCGGAATGACGGAATGACAGGGTGCAACACTATATGCCCCCGGCCACATATGGCGGAGGCATAAAAAAGCTACAAACTTTTATTTTATTAATTATTTATTTCCGTCTCTTTTCAGCAGAAACAAAGCATGTGATGCATCTTGGGTGTATTACAAATGGAAAAACTTTTCACAATTTCATCAAAATCAAAACAAATGTAATCTCCATATCAAAAATATACCACAGAACATGAACATAGGAGTGACATAAATCACAAACGTAACAAGGGACACATTAATTAAAAACAAAACATTGAATACAAGAACTTACTCTAATGAATAAAGAATGTAGAAATTATGGACAGGATAAAATGATCATTGCCTTATTCCTCTGTAACCTTAGCCTTGGTGATATGATACTGGATAAAGGCCATATATGATACAAAAGAATCGTTCCTTTTAAACATAAACTTATTCCAATAAAGCATATTGTAAAAAAAATTATGAGACAAAGATGCTTCACTTTAGTCTAAAGTGATCTTGACATTGGAGAGATGACCGAGGCTCAAAGTCATGACATATTGCAACCTCCAAAGTACGATTTTAATCCGATGAAGCATGTGGGAACAATAGACTGAATAAATCTGTTTGGAACAGAGAGAGACAGATCGAGAAGGTAATAATATAAAAACATTTGCTTTGAAGTAGGGTACAAAATATAAATAAAACATGAAAAGCACTTACCATATATAAAATATAATTAAACAAAACACGGCTCTTGGATATCAGGAACCGGTGCCATAAATTGAGAAAATACTGAAGTCGTAATTTCATATTCCTGTGTTCTATAATGAATTAATAACTAGGATTTTGAATTCAATGAGTTTTATTATATCGAAACAAACCATTCTGCATGTCAATCTATTTGAACGTCTGGTAATGGAATAAATTAAAATGAAATAACTGACTTAAGTATTTTCTTAATTTATGGTGCCGGACACAGAACATACGATTAGTTTCATAAAACATCAGTTGCAAATCATCCAAGATTCATCTCACAACACCATATTAAATATAAAAATTGAATTTTCTCAGTCAGGTTGCTTAAAAAATATGTGAAGGATCCACTTTGAATTCTTTTTAGTGCTTAAGTCATGTCTCAAGACTTTTGTCATACAAAACTCCACTTTGGCACTATTTTCTGTCATTTACCAATTGCCATCAATCAAAGTATTATTACACATGTCATATCTAAAATTTATAAAAAAAAAACATTTCAGCACTCAATGACCTTTAGATTATAACAAAATAACATATAATTAAATAAATTACAAAAAAGATGTAAAAATAGACTATCTATAATATATATTTACAATAATTACCCAGTACAGCTTCACAAATGAATTAATTGAAAAAAAATACAAGTTTGTTTGTGATGACCTCCAGTCAGGATCATATCTCCAAGGTAATTTTAGAAATGGTAATTTTATTGTACTAACACAAAAACTAAACACTGAAATTACTATAACCTTAAGGATACGACCCTGACTTAAGGTCATGACACACAAACTTTTCATAAGGAATATTCCTACTAAGTATGATTTAATTCAAAGTATCCACAAATTCTGCACCAGAAAAACCATGATATGAAGTATACCAACTCAAAAAGTAAACAATAGACTGTATATACTAATCCAAAGAACATAGGTACATGTACTCTGCCAAAATACCTAAATTCTAAGAAGTGTGATGAACAGACAGACAAACAGATAATAGAGTGATAACTGCACATGGCTATTTTTATTGAAGATGAAACTTTTAAAGTAACATATATTAAAAAAGAATGAATGTTTCATTAATTACATGTACATAATATAAAATATAAATATAAATACTATCATGGAATGTATCAGTAATAAATCTAGAAAAAGCATACTTGATTGTAGCCCGATAAAAGAAATATAGATTTAATAGGAATCTACAGAGATGTTCGAAGATCTTTTAAGTACCCATGACATGGCACTCTTAGAAAATACAGACTGGTAATTATAAAGTTGCACATAACCAAAACAACTCCAAGTTCAGTGATAACAATGTGTCAGACTGCTCTTAATCTATCTTTTATACATACACAATCCAGAGAATCAATATTTTACATCCCAGTACCCCTACCACATGTATCAAACACATCAAATTGGAGTATTTGTTTTGGAGGTCAGGAAAAACCGAAATGTATCTTTATCTTAGTTGAACTATTGTTAGATTTATGTATTAAACAAGAGCATGAGTAATCCATAGGATCTGTAAGTCTCTTAACATTCCTTTTATTTTCCGAGCATTTTTGTAATTCTTCGTATAGTATTTCCGAACATATCTAAGCTGTAGTGTTGCATGTCAACGTTCTTAGTGATGAGAACATAATTCAATACTATGTTTTATAATACAGCAGTCATCAAAAAAGTTCTCGTCACTTAGATATATAGTTTTATTACATGTATAACTACTCCTTCTATAATAATACACGGTACAACGTTCCTAAATTCAGAGTGTTTCGTCAATTATCGAAGTTCATCTGACAAGACTTATAGATGATACATCGTAGTACGTGAGGATCAACGGTATCAACAAAAAATTACAAACAACACAAATTTAAAAATGATATATAGCATTTTAACAATAATCATAATGTGGTAAAATGAAAAATTTTAATGACAATTTTGATTTACTGGCACAAATGAAAAACTCGAATGCCACATATGTTGACCACATGATGTGGATTGGAATTCCAACTTCTACGAAAGGATTTCATAAGGCGTTTAATATGGTGTTTATCATTCTGTGTTCACAAAAAAAAATATATCAACTAGCAGACTCTGAGGTATGATTTAATACCAACTTGACGATGACATAAATGATCATAACATAAATTTGCCATTTGGTTCTTTCACCATAGCTAAAATGGATTTAATCAACTATCAATTCAATGAATGTATTAAAATTTTCACACCAAGAACTGTCACAAAGTATTAAAATTATCATTCTGAGGACTGTCACAAAGTCTGAAAATTCTATCAAGAAATTAAACACACTCAATTTTACAATAATCTATATCAAAACATAATAAGTAAAGGAACACAAACACTCTATATTGCAAATTTCTGGCCTCATGACCTTTATCAAGCAATTTAAGAGATGACAAAAAAAAAAGAAAAAAGAGGAGTTACTGGCTCAGTTATGTGGCAGAAGTCACCATGGAGCTTAATACAATACATGAATACAAAGCTATGTAAAATCCATGTTTACATTTCAAAGATACAGAAGCTTATGTAAACATGAATTTTACATAGCTTTGTATTTGTCACCTCTTAAATTGCTTGATAAAGGTCGTGAGGTCCAAATTTTGCAACACAGAGTGTTTGTGTTCCTTTACTTTTTATGTACTGGACTTCCCTTTGGAGGACTTCTTCGAATCTTTATGTCTGAACAAATATACACTATAAATTTTGGTGCACCATATGCACACGTTGACCACTTATGTCATTCTAGTCCTTCTCCAGGATGAAACTGTGGAAACTGAAAATAAGTAGTTTAATAGGACCAAATTTCCTAAAAAATTTGTATGGGAAAGTTCCAATCTTGATAGACAAACACATAGTGGAAGACCAAATACTTTGCACATGAACCATTCTGAATAAGGGTATGAGAAATAAAAATGATTTAAATGTAACACATGATCATTTAATTATATAGTGACCTTCATTCATTTCAATTCTATAGACAGATTCTGAATCTGTTAACATAAACAAATCTAAAGCTATCACACTTGTGTATACTATATATATTCAAATAGTATTACATAATTGGTAAAATGGTTTACAAAAAATTCCAGTCTGAAAAATCGCATGTGATTAATTTTTCATGAACATGTAAAATATTGAATTGATTGATTGATTATTGTTTTACATCGTTCCACAATTATTTCATGTAAATGGTGATGGCATCTGCCTGATGCACTGCATAGAAATTTATACCTTTGCAACCGTCCTACCCGAAGCAGTGAGGGATCTTTTACGTGCCATGCCTACTGTGACACGGGACCTCGGTTTTTACTGCCTCATATGAAAGACAGAACACTGGTGTGCCCACGGTGGGAATATAAAATATCTAGAGTATCTATATAAACAACTACCAATAACAATACACATGACATAATAACAATATGGAAATTTATATGATATTATGCTATACAATAAATACTATGCAGATTACTAATGATTATGTTATTGCATTGACTTGCGTTAAATGAGTATAATTTTTTCATGCATCAATACCATGTGTTGGTCGACTTTAGGAATGTTTGATTATCTCCCTTGATCATTAAATTCAAAATATTATCATGATGAGCTGCATTTTTCAACACTGACTGAGTGCTGGAATGTTCAACCTATATGATATACCTAGCAGATGGAGCTTCATTATAAAACTAGAGCAATCGAAAGATAACATAATGGATTGCTATTCATTTTTCAAAAGTGTGACTCCAATCAAAGTGTGACTCCAACCAAGTGTGACTCCAACCAAAGTGTGACTACCACCAGACAGATAGTCAAAACTAGATGTGTCGGTGCACCACAAATGCCCCTGCCAGCAGCAAAGTTTCATTTCAGAGGCCATAACTCATGAAATTTTGGAGAGAATTCCCCTTACAATATACACATCTACATACTGTGATCAGATTTTATTTGTAAGGATTAAGGACTTGCAAGAGCAAGGTGAATATACTATATGTACATAAAAATATAAGTCCAAGGACTATAACTCATGCACAGCATTTCCCTTACAATGTGCACATCTACATATTGTGATTTTTGTTTGTATCAAGTTTCATTATAATATTCCAAGGGTTTAGGAGGAGTTTCGAAAACAAAAAGCATGAAAGAATGATGAAATGACAAAATGATGGAGTTACAGTGAGATGCTATATTAAACCCTCCTCCCCTGGCCATATATTGTGGAAGCATAAAATCTTCACAAAGTGATCGCTAGGTAACATAAAAATGGAGATCTGCTGGATACCCCTGATATTCAGAACTTAAACCTTGAGTTGATGGAGACACAGAACTGAGGGGTAACAGAGCACACTGTACAATAATTTTCAAGATTACATTTACTTATACATACATTTGTTTACTTTGAGATCACCCCTAATGATGAATTTTATACTAAAAAAATAATTAGGGGTGATCTCAAAGAAAAGAAATTAATTTACTAGTTATTGTGACTCAGCATGCACTTGAAACCCTCACTAATGAGTGAAAAGATACATGTCATCTTGAATCCACAGAGTATATCCACAATTCTACGAAATATTTTATAATATATACCGAGAAAGGAGCATAGAGAAGAGAACTTTCGATGTTATTGAGTGATATGGATGCATGTTTACTAATTTTACATACTCAGTAAAAGTGATATGGTATGGATTACTATGTAATATACCAAACCTTATCCCAAAATTCGTATTTCCATTTAGTGACTTTTCTGAATAAATGTTTCTGTATCTGCAACTGCCGTACAATCAAATATATTGATCAGGTGTCTTCTGTATTCTATTGTATCTCAAAACCTTTTCAGTCTTAATCAATAAATCATAATCTATCATTATGCACCCCTTTCATAGAATAATGCTAAAGTTAAAGGTGCTCTATCTCGATATACAAAATTGAACATAGACCACTTCAGATCCAATATCCTTTTCATAAAATGTTTCTCTGTCTTTTTGTTGTTTTTGTTGTCAGTGAAGGTAAAACTGGCACCTCCGTAAAACTGCATACAAGATATGGCACTATTTGTGACATTTTTTCTGTCTTTTTGTCATTCTGCTTAGGCTTAAATGTTGTCAATGAAGGTAAAAGAGGCACTAAAGTAAAACTGCATGCAAGACATGGCACTATTTTTGACATTATCTGTCAAATTTTCAGAAGTTTCTTTATGCTGGAATATATACAAATGTAATGATAACTGAGCAAGGTTGTTGAAAATTTCTACATTACATGTAATCATTTACTATCGTGAGATCTTCTGAGTTTAATTCTGTATTGTTACCATTACTATCTCCATTCAGTGCTGAAGCAGTAACATCTGGAGATGTCAGACAGCTTTCTGTGGCGCTGTCCTGAGAGTTCACTCCCTCTGCTCCTACGTTTTCACTGGTCCCAGGCCTAATTAATTCATCAAGAACCTCACGATTCGTGGATGAGTTTGTCACAGACAAATTCCCTTCACTTAATCCATCAGTCTGAGAACTCATTCTACTGGGCACAGAACTACCAGATGGTAAAATATTGTAAGACTGATTTCTCTCAAAAATTTCTTTAAAAAGGGCTTCGTTGTATGAACGAATATCCTCCATCATTGTTCCCATATGGATCCCTTGTTGCTTTAAATACTGGATATCCACATTTTGCCTTTCATCTTCATAGCTGTCCCTATAGATGAAATCCGGATATCCTCTTAGCAACATGGTAAGGACAACAGCTTTACCACGGCTTGGTACGTAAAATCCGGGTGCTCCAGAAGCTCCCTGACGAAATGAACATTCAAACATAAGTCTTTCTTTCAAAGTCATATGGTTCTGATCATCGTAATTTTCCCCATAATTGTCTGAACTCCATTTCTCTAGACTCCTAATTCGATTTGGTGTTGGGTCCCAATACTTTAGGATTCGATCAATCTGTTTGATACTGCCATGTGAATGACCTACTAGATAGATGGAACATTGTCCATGTTGATCTGCGTTAAAATGTTCAAAATCTGTCAGAGGAGGTGGGAATGGTGTTCCATTTTCATTTTCCATTAATTTTAAGATAATGATGTCTAAATTTCTGTTTTCATATACAATGTTTGCCTCTACTTTATATCTCCGAAATCTGTCAACTGTATAATTATTCGTGTAGTCGAAATCAACAATAACATCTTTAAACCTCGCCAACTCCCATTTGTTAGTATTATTATTCACTGGAAAAAAAAAACAACAGCAAAATTTAAAACAACTTTAACAGAGTAAAATGCAATCATCATATAAGCTATGGTGAGACAACATCATTTCACATTAATTATTTACGAAATATTGCAATGAAAAGGATTTGGTACACTATATTTCCTTAAAGTGATGTACTCTTAAGTGTACAAAATAGTGAATTGAACAAGTGATCCAAGTGGACCTCTATCGCTCACCTGAACACTGTTGGCTCAGCAACAAACAACTTCCTACTGAAAAAAGACTGTAATTTTGCTTCTCTACATTGAATTAATCAAGACCATGATGCAAAAAATATGTGAACAAGCTGTGTTTGTGAAACACTAATGCCTACGGCGGCAACAAAGTCAAAAAAGTTATTTTTGGTATGAAGGTCATTGTCAAGGTCAAAATGTCATTGACCCTGGTGTCATTTAAAAAGGCTTCATTAGTTGAGTATGTATGTGAAATATGAAATCTCTATCCCTCACGGTTTAAAAGTTATGGGTAAGGTTAAAGTTAACAACAGAGATACAAATAGACAGACATACAGACAGACAGGACAAAAATAATGTGCCCCCAAATTATTCCATCCAGGGGCATAAAAAGATATAGTCAGAATTTTTTTTTAAAATATTAAGTAAAATCTTGTTTTGGTATAAACATTCCTTCAGCAGGGTTTGAACTGCTTCCCCTCAGCATGCCAGAATTGGTCTATTACAAAATCAGAAAAAAGTAATAAAAAACCAAGAAAAATTAAACTTTGACATGTTGGCAAATAAATACATTTAATTTATGGCTTAAATATATAGTGAACAAATCAAAAATGAAGAAGTTGGTAATTGTTTTCTAATATGACTTATTGCATGCTGCAAAACACTTAAACACTTGGTTTGGTGTAAAATGAAATGAATTAAGATGTTTTGTGAAACACAAATGCAACAAAAAGCAAAAAGGCAAATTTTATAATGTAGATCAAAGGTCATGGTCAAGGTTATGAGGTCAATAACCTTGGTGTCATTTGAAAGAGTTTTATTGGTCACTGTGGGGTATGCAGCGGGAAGAAGACACTATCAAAGCTTATTATTACAAACTAAAGTATATCAACTACCCCCCCCCCCCCCCACTCCCACTTTTTTAACAACCCCTCCCTCCCTATTTTTAATCTAAAAAAAATTGTTAATATCCAAGAAATTATTTCTGTGTTTCATTTCTTCCAGTTAAATCTTTTATGGCTGCATCAGAGGGTGCACAAGAACTGGGGCTATGAAATTCACAAATTCACAATTCATCTTCCTCTTATTCTAAAGATACTACAAGTGAAATATGTTGGCAATGGGCTATAGTATTAAAGAAGCAGTTAAAAATATTCAACCGTACATGGATGACATACATCACATGATGGCGATACGTTGAGGCCGGAGTAACTCATGTGACCAAAAAGGATTATTGATAAAATACTTAAATCCTGCCTCCCTAAGTCATTGCACAGATGAGGACATTATGAGCCTTGTCCTCCACCATGAAAAGACCCTACGTGTAATATTCTATCAACAAACTATATGCACTTCAGACAAATTCTATTGACTAGATGTGGTAAATAGTTTTATTGATAGACTGTTTCCATGTGCCTTTTTCCCAAAGTTATCAGAGGCCCTGATGGGTTCACCTGGTATTAAATTAAATGTACCATGCAAATTTCATACAAAACATTTTCAACTCGTTTTTCTTTTCTTAATTTTTCTTGTAGATGGCAGTTACCCTCAAATCATAAATGTAATGAAAAGACTTACAAATCATCTTATGCACGACATGCCAGGCTGTCTGTACTTTGTCATCACCAATCCTGAATGCTGTCCCATTTATTCCATGACCACATATGATGCCAACAGCATTAGAAATTTTAGCAATGGCAGTAGCGTGCTCTGTTGGTATTGGAATGCTTGCTGAACTTGGAGGGATATCATCCTTTTCCTTTTTTTTCCCTCCTTAATTGAATAAAAATTTCTGAACTTTTGAAAAATTGTAAAATTTGTTTCATTAAAAATATTTCTTACAGTAATATGTCTAAATTTCAGATTGCATAATGCTTTTAGTTTAAATGATATGCATAAACAAAAACACCTGATTAATTTGATTCATCTCATATAGTTAATTCTTGATAGCAGGTAATAAAATCTGCATAACTGAAACAGTTGAAATTTCAAAATTCAAAATCATTTTTGCAAGAGTTTTCTTATTCATAAACTGTTGATTGATGAGAGGAATGAAATACATGTAGATTCAAAGAAGACAGTCTACAAAATAAATGAAACAGCCACGGAACATTTCTGTTCATTTCCATTTTAAGTCATCTATATCTCTCTTGCTTTACACATGGGAAGGTACAGTAAATAAAAAGAAATCTCTCTCATTTCAAGTTGAGCATCTAAAGAGTCAAATTCTTTTCTAGGTCCTTTTTTTTTTTTTTGTTAAAGCTGTACGACCCAAATATTTGCGATCAATGCATAAATTTAGAAAAGTAAGGGGTTTTGTCTTTTTTTCCAGCATTGGAGAAGTTTTTTAGCTTCAGAAATGTCTGTAGTCTAAGGACATCATGATATTCGGATTAAAACTGTAATTAATTGTAAATAATTGTGGGGTCAACAATAGATACAATACAAGGAATCATGGGACAAGACTATACGTAAGGAAACTTAATCTGCATAGGCACACACATGTACCACAATATGTAAACAGTACAACATGGAGGGAATATAAACATGTCACTTACAGTCACAGGATTTCTACGAAAAAGGAGAGGAAATTAAAGCTGTATGTTCCAAATATTTCCAATAAAAGCATAAGTTTTGAAAACTGAGGATTTCGTCTATTTCTAGCATTGTAAAGGTAATTAAGTTTTAAAAAATGACAGGTCAAAATTGTTTATAAAGACCCATGGATGCATTCATAAGTAATATAGATAAATAGAACAATGTTACGGGAATATCAAAACAAACGTGGGATAGTCAAAGAAATTAAGCGATTCCACAAAAAAGGAAAGAAAAGTTAGTAGAGACAAGGAGTGTGAACAAAACAGAATTTATATTGAAAGTTATCTACCCTGTTAGAATGCTAATTCAAGACTAAGATCATGTGTCCTCCTCAATAGCTTGTAAGTACATGTATGACCTACTGTTGAATATTTTGTATTGCAGTACCCCTTTTTAGCCATAGAAGAATACACTTGACTTTTTGATTTAAATGTTTTATGTATTATATTATACCAAGTTTGTAAATCTAATAATGCATCTTAAAATTATGGATAAGACAACATGCAGACAGTGCATTTTTGGAACTGCTCTCTTCATAAATAATCATAATTGCAACGATAAGCATTCGTTTACAAATAACGTGATTTGAAGAAGAACTGTGTCTTTTGAAGTGGGATTTGACGATAAAGCGATATGGTTTGCTTTATTGTATTATGTAAAATCAATGAACTGGAACTGTTCATTTTTATCAAGATTTGGGTTATACAGTCTTTAAGAAAGGGGGGGGGGGAGGGTTTTATCCACTTTATTTTTTTATTTTTCCACCACATACCTTTTGTTTGCTTGGTCCCTTTGATGATCTTCCAATTGCTTTGATCCCTCTCATCTATCACCTTTCCATTATTTCCAATGATAACATTTTCTGCACTCTTAATGCTGGATGTAGGCTGTGTACCACCTAAACAAAATACATGCAATATCATAAAGTGAACCAGCACATTTGACTGAAAATAATACATTTTCCAACATATATTTGAATTCAAACAGTTAATCTTATCCAGTTAATCAAAGAATAGATGTTTTTCCCATTTTACATGATGTAAGGGGCCTTTTTTAATACAAAAAAAGGGGTTATAAAGAATAAAAGTAACAGAATTTGTTTATATCATCTAGTTTTAATATTCTATACTATTAGTCCACCTTGAAATATAACTACATGAACTTCTTTCAAATTGTTTTTTATTCATGTTTTTTTTTTCTTTTCTTTTTTTTTTTGATGCTAAAATTCTAGCATTGAATATTTACTGGTCTAAAAAGATATCCAAAAACAGTAAAAAAAAATTGGTTTTAGAATGAGACCAAAACTAATGACATTTTTTAAATTTTCACTCTTTGACGACCAATGCCACCTGTCTCAAGAAGAAGTATGTCAAAGGAGGGTACTGTCTTAGGCCCACACCACTAAGCACTGACCACCAACATATGGGTGAAATAATCCTGATGTGGTGTTACCCTCCACCACTAAATACTGACCACCACCATCAAGATGACATAATGCTTAAGCGGTGTTATATTCTATCACTAAACATTGGTCAAGATCATATACATGAAATAACCCTTGTGTGACATAAAACAATTTCATTAAATATCAACACAACCCTATGAGCTTTCAGTAAAATATAACTGAAAATAATGAAAAATTTCATCAGTAAAATCAGACTATTCTACCTTTCACATTGTCTTTTCTCTTTCTTTCTTTCCTTTTCTTTTTAGTCCGGGAATCTTTTATGTTCCAGCCACTTTGATTTCTCCTATCAAAGATTTTACCATCATTCCCAATAATCATATTTTGGACTCGATCTATACGTCTGACAGTATCCTGGCCACCATCTGGTAAAAGATATTGATAATATTATTTCATTTATACACCATCTAGCCACATAGATTTCCCTGATACACAACTTACTAAAAAGGAATGATTAAGCTGATGTGCTACATCTTTGCGTTTAACAAAACTTAAAACTTGGGATAGGGATCCACAGTGTTCGTAATTAGCAGTCACCTGGTCATTAAAAACAGCTATATATCTTTTCAGGCAGCCTAAAATTTCAGTAAATATCATTTAGATTATCAAGATTATGTTTATGTTTTGCTCATTCGATGGCCTGAAATTTTTGTCAATTTTGAACCATGGATTCAACCACCTACATCAAAGAAGATTATCTAGCATAATATTTGACTTACTTCAAATAGATATTTCCTGATAAAAGCTAAAAAATAAATGCCTTAGGGCTTTCCTATATATATACAGTACAGTCCAGGTGGAACTTAATTTGCCCACTGGTCACAGTGGGAATTTTTAGAGTGGGCATTAAAAATGTCCCCCGGACACAGTGAATATTCTTGTAAGAGCCAGTTGGAATTAACATACAGGTAAGTGGACAGCTTGATAACTCAGGTAAATGTCCACTCCTAATGCCCACTGAAATTTCAGGTGGACTGTCCACTGTGGACAGTGGGTATTCAAAGTTCCACTCAGACTGTACTGTATATATATTGAATAAATCAGGAAAATATCACGATAAGTTGGGAAACTAGACTAGGTTAGAAATTCTTAATCTTATATGATTCACTAAATTTTTAAATACTTAAAAATTTGTTTTGATGTAAAATAAAATGAAAAATATTTTTTGGTCTTTTGCAGGGTATGAACCACCAATATTCAGCATGCTAAAAGAGGCCTAATGTAAAAAAAAAAAAGAACAAAAATAGATGTGTCAGTGTGCCATGAATGTATCCATTGGCAGCAAAGTTTCAGTCCAAGGGCCATAACTCCTGTTAAACATCTTTCCGGTTGTTAAACTTCACGTGCTATTGCTAAATGCCATCTCCGACTATTAAACTTCATTTATGCTGGATTGTTAAACTTCATCTACCGTTGTTAAACTTCATCTACCGTTGTTAAACTTCATATATTTTCAATATTAAAACAAATTTAACTGATTATCGATCAACTAGTCTGCTTATTATAATAATTAGTAAAACCGTTTGAGTTTTGTATAAGTGGACCAGGTTGTAATTATTTTATCCTTCCAGCAGACTTTAGTAATAAACGTGGGTTGTGAATCATACATCAGGATGAGAGAGGTACATAGTGACCTGAACTTGACGTTGAACTTGATGAAAAACTGTCATCTGATGATGAATCGTCTTCATCTTCACTGTTTACTCTCTCCTGACGGCTCAACTTGCGCCTGTTTTGTTGTTGCCTCAACAGCTCCTAAAATACATCCAAAACCTTTAACTTTTAAAATTAGCATCTTCATGTCTATTTATTGCATATAAAGAACATTACGAAATAATAGGATATTTATGAAAATTTGTTGGTTTGCTGATTTCCTACCAACCACTCACAATTTGACAGCATATGTTTGTAAATGGAATTTGTTATCACTATTTTCTGACGGATCTTTTTCTTTCAAATAAGGAGAATTCTGAAATGCAACATTTTCACTTTTCACTAAAAATCAATTTTTTTTTATGACTGAATTCCAGTTTTCATTTTGTTTTTTCTGAGTTTCATCAAAAATGGACATTATGTATATGTAGCCAAGCATCTAAGTGAACATCTGTCTTTTCATTAGAAATTAAAAATGGCATTTGTCTTGTATTTGGTACCTATATGCTGCATTTTGAACAAATTCCTTGCAGGTCAAGGATGAAATATGAACAAAAATAAATCAATAACATACAGAAGAGTAAGTAAAATTTTCATTTGCCTTAAAACTAAACAAAAAATAATAGACAACTATACTTTTGACTCCCATTAATATGATTGATTGATTGATTTCTATTTAATGTCACAACACGAATATTTCACGTATATGGTGACGGCATCTGCCTGATGCGGGGCATACAAATTTTGACCTTTGCCACGGACCCACCCGAAGCAGTGAGAGATCTTTAATGTGCCACGCATACCACGACACGGGGCCTCAGTTTTTACTGTCTCATCCGAAAGACAGAACCCCGGCATGACCATAGCGGGACTCAAACCCCGGCCTCCCGATCAGGAGTCCAGCGCGATACCACTAGGCCATGCCGACTTCCCATTAATATGGGAACCGATACAAAATGGCAGGTTTGACACATGACCAAAAGTACAATCCCATAAATCTTTGTTTGTTGTTATATGTAACAAAAAAATTATTTTTCATATACATGTACTTTTATATTATCTGCCTGAAGCATTGTACAAAAATTTAGAATTATGAAAAATTACTACCGGAAACGGTTTCTGATTTTATGCATGCGATTGTCTACCTCAACATGAGACTCTGTCTTTACTCTCTAACCAAAAGATCAAGACACCCACTAGGTACCAGCAGGACTCACATCCCAGACCTTTCAACCTTAAGCAAAATATGCAACCAACTTCAAAGCAAAGATTCTATGAAGCTATAAGTTATACAATCATAATGAAAATATCCAGGTATAAAATATAATAGTAACAAACCTACCTGTTCATTATATTGATCATGATTCGCATCTACAAATCTTTGCTCATTAGACCTGGTGTCTTCTTGACCTCTAGGAGTGTGACCTTGACCTGTGTTGGTCCTCTGTTCATCTGGTTTCTGCACATTTCTTTGTCTTTGATCACCAGCAGTTGAATCAATGTTGTCAGATTCACTCTGAATATTTTGAGAATTTCCTTGACCTCTATTCTGACTTCCAGTGTTATGGCCAGGACCTGAGGACTCTGGTTGACTTATTACTGTGTTTTGAGGATTACCAGTAGAGACATCTCTACTCTTAAGTGAACCGCCATCAAACTCTAATGAAATTTCTGCTTTTCTGGTATTCAATGTCCCTTGTTGGTCTTGACTTTCAGTCAAAATTTTTTGTCTACCACCCTGATTTGCTTCCTTGTTTCCTGACGTGGACGTTGTTTTCGGTGGATACATTCTATTTCCTTTAGCAAAATCTGTTGAAACAAAACATAAAAATCAAATTCAATATTAGACACTTATACATGTATATACCGGTACATGTACTGTATTAACATTGCATCAATATATGCAACACCATCGATTTTTTTAAAATTGAAACTGAGTGACACAGATTTAATATGATCTGAAGTTTTCTAAGGAGAATATTTATCTTCTTACTCCCTTGTCTGGCTTTCAGATGAAAGGGTATGATTAAACAACTGCCCTGCTTAACAGTACATGTATATGCTTACACAGTGAAATATCTGTCACTGCTTTGGGTGGGTCTGTTATATACATGAAAATTGTGAAGTCATGTCACATCAATAAGTTAAATAAGCTAAGTGTGGCATAATTGATTGATTAATTAATTATTGTTTTCAGTCACTCCACGATTATTCCACTATATGGTGACAGCATCTGCCAGATGCACTGCATAGAAATTTATACCTTTGCATGAGAACCACTCATAGCAGAGAGGGATCTTTTATATGCTATGCCTACCTCGACACTTCTGTTTTTACTGCCTCATCCAAACTAGAATTTTAATGTGTTGGTGTGACACAAATGCTCCCGCTGGCAGCTAAGGTAGTGAAATAGAATTGCCAGAGAAGTAATGTTTTCAAGAAATTTTCTATGTACAAGGACAATTACTCTGTCAAAAATTACCAGAGCACACACATATTGACACTTGACCTGCATCTTCCCTTGATACATCTGTATACCCAATATCAATTTAATTGATCAAATCTTCAAAGAGAAAATGAGCAGAAACTCAATGATGATGGAAGGATGGAATGACAGAAGAGGGTAACACTATATGCCCCTGGCCATTTCATAATAAACTAGCAATAAAACACTAAGATAAAGTTTTGGTTTCTGTCCTCATCCAACTATACTGAGGTAAAACTCACAGGAGATGTTCATTAAACACATATGCCCCCTTTTTGGTTCTATATTGTACAATCATATATACAATTATATAAATACAACATGCATTCCATGATCTTTCACCTTTTGACCTGAAAATCAATAAGGATCATCTACTACTCATAACCATCCTACATATGAAAAATTTCATTTCAATATATGCTCTAACTGCTGAGATAATGAACGGAAACTTAAATTATTGGAAATATTCTAAGTTCAAGGGGTGTAACTCTGTAAAAACAACTGTTCGATTGTTACCAATTCACTACTTGGCATAGATATTCTCCTGATGTATAATATTATGTAAATTTAATAAATATCAGAATTCTCTGATATGAGTATACTTTTTAGAAATTTCAATTTAGAATGGAACCATGAAAAACACCATGTAACTCTTAGACATTTGCTTTTTCATTCTATGTGTTACCCATCTAAAATTTCTCTTCACAAAAAGATGGTACCTCTCAAGACCAAGTATGCCACTCAATTAACCGTTCCATGGGATACCTAGAACGGCAACAATATTTATAAGATACACTGAATACTTCATTCATGCTAAGTTTTATCAAAATCCACTGATCCAGAGGGAAAAACTTTCTCCAGTGTACATTTTTTCTGGGAAATAATTTTTTCATACATATATTCAGAATAATTCATAATTTTTGCACAGTAATCATAAAGCTCTTCATTGTACAAAAAGTGAAACTTTAGCAATGTTAGATTCAATTTCATTAAGCCCATCCCTAAAAATTCTTTGTTTGCTGTTGCGCGACAAACACATTCAAAACCCAGACATTCAACTGTTTTTACCAATATTCCCCTTCTTGCTTTAGGATTATAAGGTCTACAAAATGTCAAATCCAACAAGAATTTGGATTAGTTTTACTTGCAACAATTTATAATTTTCTAATAAAAAATACCCTACAGACAAAAACTGACCTAGTACCAACTCAGGGGGAAAATGCAGAACTCCTTATAGGCAATGAACAATTTTACAAGGGTAGCCTAGTTAGAATTGATCAAAAATCTTCTTGTATATGTTGAACATCCATTTTTATACATGTATTTCCTTTACCATGTAGACATGTGGTGGTAAAAAGAAATTATATACTTTTCACTACTTTCCCAGGCAGGCGTGGGATTCTTAGGAAATGTATGTAACAGGCAGGATGTAAAACCGTGGTCAAACCTGGGTATCAAACCCAAAATCTTTCCCTAACTAGACAGGCCGATATCGGCATCCATCACACTTCCCCTTTGCCAGAGGATCAAACCCCGAAACCCATTAGAGAAATGACCCTGGTTCTCCCTCACATGAGGGTCACTCTCATGACACCAAATGCTGTAACAGGCACGATGAAAAATTTTGACCAGACCTGGGAATCAAACCCAGAATCCCCCGCTATCAAGATGGACGCTTTCACCGTTGAGCTATCCGGGCCGATACTGGCATCCGTCACACATACATAATTCAGGTTAGATCCTACACAGAGATAAATGACAAGATAGCCATACTTGACCACTAACATTTAGTGATCAGGAGACCAATAACTTACTGTGCTCAGCTGTCTCCTTACTCCAGGAAGCAAAATTATTTGGATCATGTGTTTGCACACGGACAGAAGTATTTGCTGTCACATCTTTCTTGGCTTCATATGCATCTCCACCATTCTTTTTGAAGATGCTAGACTGTGGACTTGACTGCAAAGTGACGACTTTCTTTGAATTTTTAGAATCATCTTTTTCGGTTGCTTCTGTCTTATCTTTTTTCGAAGGAGTAATATTCTTCTGTCGAGAACCCTGACCTCGCTGAGTTCGAACCTTATTTGCTGATGCAGATGCTTGTTCACTGTCCTTTCCATCATTAGTAACAGCTGCGCCATTTTCTTTCCTAACATTATTAACATTGTCTAATTCAATATCATCAATAACAGCTAAAGGAGCTTGGTTTGTTATTACTTCGGAATCAGAACCCTCTGGTGTCACTATACCGTCATGTGAGATGTTATCATCAACCTCATAAATCAGGGGACGCTCTTTATCTGTAATAACATATACAAGGTATTATATTAAATCATGTAAATACTATAATATGATATTTCAAATTTATCCTCAATTTTCAAATTCGACAAATTTTATGAAATTTGGAATAAAATGAGAGACTATTTATTATTTCAGAATAAGTACTTCCTTTGTCTTGTTATTACAAGAAAGACCACTTCTGTTATAAGACCACTGATCCATTACATTTGAGGTGATCTCCAAATGGGGGGGACTGTATTTCAAATTTTATTACAGTTGACTGATACATGTTAATACGTGAACACCGATAACTTGAATACCATCGTGTTAGCTCGAAGTATTTTTAAAGTCCCGATTCTGTTTTCAAGAGGATAAATCTCTCACTCAAATTCCAATTTACTTGAACTGTTTTACCTTGGCCCTTTGAGTTCAAGTTATGGAGAATTGACAGTACTTCAAGTTAGATTTTATTACGAAGTATTGTCAAAATAAGAAATTGATACAAACTTTTGGACTTCTAATGTTATAAATGCAATCCTCAATTGAGAATTTTCTTATAATTATTTGAAAATTTAAAGTGTAGTTTTACATTTGGATGCAATTAAATTTAATTAGTAAAATTAAATTTGTGTGAAAATCACTGCTTATCAGATTTCAAGAGACATTCCATTGAGAAAACATTGTTGGTTCAGTATGAGTACAATGTAGCTTTATATGTACCACTTTGTGTGGATTGTGGTGGTTGCTTCAACATTTTATTCATTCAACATATCTTAATAATCTGACCAATCTAATTAAAACCATATCTTTATTCCGCTTCTCTATTTGTTCCATTGCGTATAAAGATCTGGTGAAACCTTGTAAGGGTTCATGTTCTGGTGACCTCTGATTTTCAGCCAATCAGTGGATCAGCTACAAAATCTTAGGGATGGAATTAACATCCACAGCATGCGTGACTCAGTGAGTCAAGGTAGTTTGAAGTGTGTTTGTTACATATTTCGTCACTATCACATGCCTAGCTGAGTCACTGATTGGCTAAGGGAAATAACGGTTTCGGTGACTGAGAAGTCATCAGAGGTCAACAGAACATGAACCCTTACGGGGTTTCACCAGATCTTAATACGCAATGGAACAAATAGAGAAGCGGAATAAAGATATGGTTTTAATCAGATTGTAATCTGACCATGTTAACTGCAAAAACCTTCACTGAAATAAAATACCCCTACCCGCCTCGTTGCTATTTTGACTTTTTCTGTTGAAGAAAGTCAGGTACATGTACATCATTGTAGTTACAAAAAACTGTGATTATGACCTTTGACTTAAATTTCAAAAACACTAACTTATGAATAGTAAATGCTATAAATAACCTACATAAATCACCAATAAACCAATTAATGAATCTTTTACAATAATCATGATAGCATTAGTATTATACGCATGTATATGACTGAAAATCTGCATTATCACTTACGATCTATAATAAATAAAACAAAAGTCATACCCTATAATACATTAACAGTGTCTCCGATCTTTTCTCATTAAAGAATCAGACAGTATGTAAAACTCAAAGCGGACAGGAATCCCTCTGTCTACTAACTTGAACAGTTAGTAATTATGTATTTAATATAAAAAGTCACATATTCTACCTTTCTGTCCATTTTCAGTTGCTTTCTCATTTCTCCTCTTTTTCTTTCTGTTCTTTGACTTCCCAGCACAATTCCCCATTTCCAGCAGATAACGAAGTATAAATAAATTAACGCTATATCTAGAATTTTTCAGTAAGATAATTCTGATTCATCATGTATGCCTAGAAAATGAAAATATTATTTTAAGAAACAAATTAGATTCATGTTCATGATTGACACATTGTACGACTATAATGTTTCTCAACATTTTTGTCAATAAACTTATTTATTGTATAACATCAATATATGTGTATCTTTATGTTGACTTTAACACTGTGCATTTATATTGTCTGAATCATATCTATGTATATCTGTACGTATTGATACTTTGGATTCAATAAACAATACAATATTCAGTATTCAGTCGGCAATGAACAATAACTTTCAAGAAATTCATTTTTCATTGTTTTTGTCCTTGTTTTGTATGTTGTACCATACAGTCCGGGTGGAACTTACTTTGCCCACTGGTCACAGTGAGCATTTTTAGAGTGGGTATTAAATATGTCCACTGGACACAGTGGACATTCTTATAAGAGTCAGTTAGAATTAACATACAGGTAAGTGGACAGCTTGATAGCTCAGGTAAATTTCCACTCCTAATGCCCACTGAAATTTCAGGTGGACTGCCCACTGTGGACAGTGGGAATTCAAAGTTCCATCCGGACTGTACTGTATTCTTGAACCACAAAACACAATTCTTTGGCTTTATCCCAAAACACAGTTCAACTTAAAGCTCTTCACCCTCGATTTCACAGGCTTCTGCTGACAAAAGGACTGATGGGATACATGTATATGTAAAGTAAAATATGCAACATTTTACACATATAATGATCTGAATTACATACATGTATCACACTTTTAATATTAGCTATACATGTATTATGTAATTCGGTCCCTGTCAGAACCAATGCTGGAATTTGTACATGTATCTCTAAAGTGAATTCAGAGAATTTCCTACATATGCTTCAAATAAAATATATGTCCTTGAAACTTTCAAAATCAGAGTGATATTTTTTTTTTCTTTCACATCATTTTTTTTTTTAATAAGTATAATAATATACAAATGGGACATTTTATCTCGCTGTTAGTACATGTATGATTATTTGGGGTATTTTTATCATTGTTTACACACAAAAGTGGGATCAATTCTCTTGACTAATAGTAGAAAACAGACCTTGTGTACCTGAACAAAATACTGTAAACTTTTGACATGTACACAAATGACAATTCGGGAAAAAATCCCTTTTCATTATTCACAATACGTCGGTGTTTCGAGATACAAATCTGGACCATCACTTTTCAATTTTCCTAAATAGGTCTCAAGTTGAGGCTAAGGCAGGACACCACTGGCAGCTATAGTAAATGATATCCCAGCAACCATGAAATGCATCAGAAATTTTTCATTGAAACTACCAGCACTAATTTGTTGAGTATCAATGTCAAAAAGAAGTCTCCTACATGTTCCTTTATTATATTTTCCCAGGTGGTTTTTTGAACGGTAATTCTTTGTAGAAGCCTGGATCCACTATAATGAAAATCTAAACCACCTCAAGTAAAGAAAGTTCACTCTTGAAACTGCTATGTCTCAGTTTGATTTAAATACATTTGAACATACAAGCATAATGTTATCTTGTAATATATTCATGTATTTGTTGATTTATTCGATTTTAAACAGAGTGGGTCATTAATATTACACAGAGACAGGTATAAACATGTCCTATCCTTTCTACAGGAAGCACATAAACTCAGAAAAATGTCAGCCCGACTCGGTATCTCGAAATTCTTTTTTCATCTTGTCATTTTCTTGAAATGCATCCAAATCAAAACATTCGATTAAAGTTTAGTAGTTTCCTTTCGCAGCATTCTTCCAAAATTTCTATTTTTTTATCATAAATTTCCAATCTAAGTGAATGATCGAAGAAAAAATTCAATAAAGAAAGCTCAATATCACATGTATACTACAGTATTTATATCAAACTTTATTATACAGAAGCATAACATTTTGAATGAAACAAGTGCTTGACAAAGGGTATAAGTAAATAGTAAATAGTTTATATTTTTAAAATTCCTGTGGATTCTGAGCTCTATGAGAGGAGTTCAGAACATTGTCCGAAATGCAACACGAAAGTAAAAGTCTTGGGTCTATAAATTCTCCCTATAGAAAGAATGAAACTGGAGGCAGTTTGGTGATAAAATGCTAAGGGACTTATATCGAACTTTGTGATATGAAGGCATTATAGTTTGGATGTAAACAAATGAATGACTGAGCAAATTGTGAGTAATAGAAAGTTTTAATGATTTTTTTCTAATTCCTGTCAATTTTCTTCAGAATATAAGGGAGGATAATTCAGACTCAAGTCTTAATTATACTTAATTATTGTGACTTTTCTCTTAAATGCAACAGGATAAACTTTAAGCTGGCTAATTTTGAAAACTTTCTTTGACATCATGCATGGATTCTTCAGTAGAGTACTAGAGTGCCCAGAAAACAAAAACCTTTGTCTTACATTAGATGCACTGATAAAGATTTGAGCCAACAGCAGAAAGGAGAGATGAAAGATATTGCATGTAGGTATACTGGTCAGGGCAGTAAATCAGGACACTGGCTATATCCGGACAATCACTATTTTTGTTAATTACTGACCACTTTAAATAATTTAAATTTTGCACAATTGTACATGTAATTCATAGTGATTACCAGTTTAATAGTGATATTTTCAACTGTTGGCTGGACTATCCCGGCTCAGAGATTTGGAAACGCGTCAAAAGAGGAAATTCAGAGGATACTCAATGATAGGGACAGAAAAAAATATTGATATTGTGTTAAGGGTAAATCAAAACTATTTGCAACTCAAAATGTCAGTCCCACAGTTAGCCTGAAAAGGTCTATAAGGACTTTAACTGACTCAACTACTGAAAACTAATCTAAAAGTAAGCTTCTGAATTTTGTTATTAAGCACCTTAAGTTTAACCCGAGATATATCCATTTCCAATCAAATATTAAAAAGAGCCTAAAGTGATCTCTAGTGTAACTTACAAATAAACGTAAAGAAATTTCTGTACCAATCCAACAGTGGTTATATTTTACCTTCCAATGTAGATCTACTCTATTATTTCTGGTTTATATATTTAGAATCTTACGAATGGAATTCACCGCTAATTAAAGAAAAAAACGAAAGTAAAAAATATATTTCTCTAGTTCTCAATCTACAAAAGCAAAGATTAAATGTTTCACTCTTAACTGTTGATGGTTCGTGTTTTTATATGAAAAAATACTGTAAAAACAGGAATCTTATTTTCTTATCTTACCTACGTATTTGTGGTAACCCAGAATTTCCCTCAACTAAAAATAACTATCTACCGTACATACTAATACTAATACCGGATCCGTTCTTCATTTCCGGAATATTTCGGGTGTTTTACTAGTTAGCTACATGTAAGTTGGTTGTACATGTCATGTACCATGCTGAGAAGCATTTTTTAAAAATCGTTTTATTGTCATTATAAATAGGCCGATTGTAGTTTACGTTACAATAATTCCTCTTAAAAGTCTGTTGTAATTTACCCAATGATGATGATGGGAATGACGACACAGGCACTTCCAGAGTCATAGAAAATGTAATACATCCTTTTGTTTGTGTATTCATTCATTGTAGTAGTTATTTGCTGTGACAAAAACAAAACAAAACAAACCCCCCAAACAAACAACAAAACAAAAACAAACAAACAAACAAAATCCAACAAAAAAAACAAAACAAGAGAAAGCGAGATAAGGAAGTAGGAAGTGTACAATGTGGAAAAAAATTATGTCAAGCGCACGACTTAGTAAGTCGTGCGCACCAGATAGTTATGTCGTGCGCAGGACATAAAAAGTCGTGCGCACGAGACGAAAAAGTCGTGTGCAAGAGATCAGTATGTCATGCGCACGACTTACTACTTCATGCGCACGAGATACTTATGTCATGCACACGACTTTTAAATCTGCCAATAGCAGTATCTCTCACATAATTGCTGTGGGATCTTTTGCTTTATCAAACCTTACTGAATAAATATGTGATTAAGAAAGAGTTCCCATTGAAATTAGGAACCATGGTGCTTCAGCTACATATTCCATAGTTTTGTTGAATCAGGGGCTGATCCAGGATTTGGAGTTAGCGTAAAGGGGGGGGGGGGGCGACGTCAGGCGAGAGGTCTGGGGACCGCTGAGTTCTCCAGCAAGTCCAAAGATTTGTCCGCCCTCCGCCGGAAACTCACTCAATTTGGCAATTTTTGAGCCTAAAATTTCACTTCAACTGACCGTCCTCAGTTGGTATTATAACAAAACAGAGACAGACAGACAGGCCGGGGTTAGGAATGTGAAAATCAAGAAAACTGCAGGTGTAAAAACGTGCTCCATTTGAGGAGGGTAAAGACATGGCGTGGGGAGTGACGTAAGGTAGGGAAAAGTGCGTTTGAAAGCCTTGTTGGCACGGCAGCTGCGATAAAACTGGGGACGCTCATTTGAAGTGAAATTTTAGGCCCCAAATTTGCCAAAGTGTGTGAGTTTCCGAGGGGAGGGGAGACGAAGCTTTGGACCTGCAAGATTTCTGATAAAGCAAGAAAAGTCAAAACAGTTATGTGAGAGATGTTGCTATTGGCTGATTAAGTCGTGCGCACGACATATCTGTCTCCTGCGCACAACATAGTAAGTCGTACGCACGAAATAATTATCTCGTACGCACGACTTTTTTATGTCGTGTGCACGACTTTATATCTCCTGTACACGAGAGAATTTTTCCCACATGTCCCTTCCATATTTCCGAAGAGAGAAGACACAAACAAAAGGATTTAACTACAGTGAACGATTTCATCGTAAAACAAAAGGAGTTATTATATTTACTATGAGTCAAGTGTCTGTGGATGAGGAGGATTGATGAAGGTGATGAGGAAGAGGATAATAGAACCTTTTACTGTTACTGCGGTACTGACGTTTTGGTTGGCAAAATCATGTATAATGGCATGGCATAATGTTCCCGCAAAATGACGTCAGAGACAATCATTTATTTTATTTATTTATTTATTTATTTATTTATTATTATTAATATTATCATTATTATTTTTTTTTTAAATTTTATTTTTATTATTATTATGTTATTCTGACGGCAAAAATTTTACGGGAAACTTTATAATTTGCCAACCAAAACGTTAATACACACTTACGAGTGTATGGTTCACGTTGTATAGCTAAAACCATAGACTTATGTTAAACATATATAGTCCCTTTCACGTTAAATACGGGGCTAGTCGGACTATTGCGGGATTAACGTTTTGGGCGAAGAAATACTTTTCTCGTAAAAATTTTGAAGTCGTAATCAGTTACTGATTGTTTCTTACGGTTTTTTTACGGGAACAGTGATAATATCTTCCCAAAAGACATCAATCCCGCATTTATTGTGAAAGGGTGTATTGGTTATATGTTTATGCTAAAACCTTGAATTCAAAATTTTTAGGAACGACAACATGTACTAAAAAGTGGATTTGGAGTTTTCATATAGTTCCCCCAGAAATACAAAGTAAAAGTGTAAAAGCCAATAGATATCTGACACAGAATAAACACTTTCCTATACATGTACATGAAATGGACAATGTTGAGCCAGAATGCTTAAGAAAATAAGAAATCTTCCGTAAAAAAAATCAAAATTTGTAAATGCATGACCGTGACATATACTTCATAATTTCTAAGTGAGGGGAGACCAAGCCCCGCCAATATTATTCACGGTCGGAAGTAGAAAGATATCTGACACTGAATAAACAAGTTTGTTTGGGGTTTTTTTTTCGATATAGGGTCAAACATGTTTCAAAGACCATCTGTATTAAGCAAGGCTTAGCAACTGTCTTTCTACATTTCCTTTTGTAGATGCATTAAAACATATTAATGTCAATGGCGAAATACATGTTGTTTTTATATAAATTGAGAGACTGTTGAATCACTTGTGTCTATTTGGGTTTGAACTGCCTTAATGTTACTGTTTGGACACAAAGATATAATTGACCTTGACATTGGAGGTATGATTCTGGATCAGGGGTATGCTACACTTTCTAATCTTGAAAAGTGATAATAAGAAATCACCTTTGCATGATGAACAAGCTGTGTTTAAGAAACACTAATGCTCCTAGCGGCACCAAAGCCCCCAAAAAATTATTTTTAGCGTGAAGATCGTTATCAAGGTCATCGACCTTGGTGTTATTGGAAAGGGTTTCATTAGTTGAGTATGCATGTCAAATATGAAGTCTCTATCCCTCACACTTCAAGAGTTATGGCCAAGGTTAAAGTTGACAACAGACAGACAAACAAACAGTTAAACAGACAAACAGACAGGACAAAAACAATATGCCCGGATCTTTCGATCCGGGGATATAAAAACTTAGAAATTAATTCATTCTTGCCACCTTTGGTTCAAATAGGACATATGAATTGACAGACAGACATCAATATACCAAATCCATTTGCATAGTATTGTAAATACTTAGTCTGAGAGAGAAGACAGTAGTCATGTGCATTTAAGGACAATGTTCATGTACACTAACTAGCTAGGCCACAGACTGCCTGGTAACATCTACATGGGGTCTTGCATGCTAATTAGCTGGGCCACTGAATGCTTGGTAAAATCTACATGGGCTCTTGCGTGCTAATCAGCTAGGCTACCGACTTCATGGTAAAATTTACATGTGCTCTTACATGCTAATTAGCTAGGCCACTAACTGCCTGATCACATCTACATGGGCTCTTGCATGCTAATTAGCTGGGCCACTGACTGCATGGTCACATCTACATGTGCTCTTGCATGCTAATTAGCTAGGCCATTCATTGCCTGATCACATCTACATGGGCTCTTGCATGCTAATTAGCTGGGCCACTGACTACATGGTAACATCTACATGTGCTCTTGCATGCTAATTAGCTAGGCCATTAATTGCCTGATCACATCTACATGGGCTCTTGCATGCTAATTAGCTAGGTCACATCTACATGTGCTCTTGCATGCTAATTAGTTAGGACACATCTACATGGGCTCTTGTATACTAATTAGCTATATTCAAGACCCTTTTCTAGGTCTGTTTGAACCACAGCTACAATCTAAACTGAAAGTTAATTAATAGACAGAAGATTCTGTATGAAAACATGCAACAATAACTCATCATATTCATCAACACGGCCTTCACATCATCAATGCAGTTCACAGAGCTCTTGTTTTATTATACATGTATATAACAATTCTAAACATTATAATTAATACAATGTCATAATAACTTACATAAATTTCAATATGTTTATTGCAATTATTCTGCACACTTACATGTATTTGTGTTCATATACATATTTTCTATGTAAATGCATGGATGACAAATAAATAACATAACAGTAAATACAACTCACTTCTCAGCTCACAGTAAATAAATATGACTTCTAATCAGTACCTATTTTATGTATTTTTATATGCAAGTTTGAAAAACTGTTATTCTAAATACCTTGTAAATAACTATTGATGCACTTATCGATGCTAAATTACAACACATCAGTAAGACAGTATTTTCACTTATGGGAAATATTTAACATCAAACACAATGTGAATGCCAGTTATTTCAATGAAAAATATGGTCTAAAATTTCAGAACATAAAATATACAACAAGGCTGGGAATGTTGACACCTCACCTTTTTGTTAATCACCAATAAAACTTCTATCAAAACTTTTGACAAAGCTTATCAGACCTTAATAAAAGAATCGACCAACACTTATATTCAGAATAAAACAATAGCCATCGGTAGCTACAGGAGTAATTACCACTGTATATAAATATCACTTTTCTGATGTACTAAATTCTTTTTGTCTCCTGGCAAAAGTCTCTGCTACTAACAGTGGGAAAATCAGTGTGGCCTCTCCACATATCTGGAAGAAGAAACATAAAGATTGTAATAGCCTACATCTGTGAGGAGTGAGTGATCAGATTGTAAATGTTCATTGTGAAATGAGCACAGAATACAGAGTTGCATTATTTTGTAAACAACATACCACTTATCTAATTATTTTTTTCTCAGCAACAAAATTATATGTAGTGCATTGTTACTGTACAGCCTTTATCTTGACAACATTACTGGTTTTATTCAAAAATTCTCTCAAGAAGGTGAAGTAACTTTAAAAACTGACAAAATCAAGAAGGGTCCCAGTGTTTGACCTTAAACTTTGACTTCAAAATCTAAAAGCATATTTCTCTTGACAATCTGCATCTGTATGTAAAATACTTGTATGACACCTGTACAGTGCATACCTTTTGAGTTATGGCATCTAAGCAGAGTGTTGATATACAAACTAACACACAAAAATTGATTCCTATGGGCCATTTGAAAAAGGTGAGTTATCGGCCCCTGTTTGTTAAGGTAGTCCGCAGAAGTGGAAAAGGAATGGAATCAAATTTGTGCAATACACTTTTTTTTTTAATTTTAAGAAAAAATGGTGAGAGATCAACAAGCAAGTTACCTTTTAAATTATATACCTCATCATGATATGCAGAAAGAGAGAGAGTTCCTCTCAAGGGTAAAATTTAGAAATACTGCATTTAAAAAGAAAACTTTTTGATTTAGATATTCAGTTTTCAATAAAAAACCTGGACAGATTATGATTTACCTTCACAGGTCGGGCTGTTTTCTTTATTTTACCCCAGGACACAGCTTCATCAGGACTGGCACCAGAGTCACTGCCATCAAATTCGGATGCTGTGTTGACAAACACACTAAAGTCGGTTCCATTTCTCTGTAAAAAATCATTACAAAAATTTGAAACAAAATCAAGGTCACTAGGTCAAAAGTCATGGTATCAACTGAAAGCACTCATCATAAAGAACCTAAGTGTGAAGTATCAAAGCCCTATCTTTATTGAATCAAAACATATAGCCAAAATTAAAGTTTTTTAAAAGTAGGTCAAAGTCCAAGGTCAAGGTCACTAGATCAAAAGTCATGGCATAATTTGAAAGCTCGAGTCATAAAGAACTTATTTGTGAAGAATTATGTTTATACACCTCTTAGTTGCTGACATTTAACTTCAACCATAAACACAATATAGTCACGTCAAATATTTCACTTCGAATTAAAACCCAGACAGATTGGTCTTTTCGGCATCAAGAAAGTTTTCACTCTGCATTTAAAATACATGTAAAGTGATTACTTGAAAACCATGGTATCATCACAAGATAAGTTTGGTTTGTGTTGCACAACTAGGTACGGTTGTAGCCTGTGGTTAGAGATAGAGGTACTACTGGTAGAGGTAATACTGGGAAAGAAAATAATGACCTTCAGAAATGCCTGAATCTGGGATTGAATGCAGAGCTGATGTAGTGTATATATATGACATAGCCATATAAATAAAATATATATGTATATCAAATAGCTTTTTCAATTTCTATCAACATTTGTTTCTTTCACTGTCACACCAAGATTATTTTGCTTTTAAGATTTCGAGACATCTTCTTGATGCATAAAACACAAATAAAGACCTATGTTTTGGACTTAACTAAACCCTAAAGGACACAAGATGTTGGTTTTTACAGTCTTATCAAAAAGGGCTGAGGTAGGACTCAAACCCAGGTCCTACTGGCTATATGACCAGTATGCTATAGACTGGACTACATGAGTTTTGATTTCTATCCACAAAAAATTATCCCCTCCCCCCCAAAAAAACCCCAAAAAAAGAAAAAACAAGGCTTTCAAAATGATTAGGATATGGCAGTATTTTCTAAAATAAGAAAATACCTTGTACTAGAGATAGGCAGATTACAAAGGGGATGTTTTTTTTCAACTATAAATATTTCACCAGTTATCAGCACATAATGAAAACTGTACAGTGAATCTATCATTCTGTTTCATATATTATGAAAATCTTACCATAAGATTAGCATTACATATATGATGTTTAACAACTCCACCTCCGAGTATGATAACACCAGTGTTAATAGCATACACTGCTTGGCTGTTCATTCTACGAATATCTAAAGTAATAAAGAAAAAGAGAAATTTACTTCTGAAATACATGTATATTGTACTTGTAATCACTTCACAATAAATAAATAGGTATTATAGATAGGTATTATAGATCGCATAAGGTGTATGGTTGATTTTTAACAGATATAAGATTTTGGAGTCGAAAAATTTAAAATTAAGCTGGTCATGTTATGAGTATCAACAAGTCCGAGGCTCAGTGATTGATGTATTTCGTCAGTATTCATGTCATTGGTCCTATCCTTATGGTGCACAATGGATTCCACATTTTCCTAGATACGGCATTCATTTGCATTGTCATCATTTTGCCTAAGTGTGAACTGGTATTTGTCTTTTTGGAAATGTCAATTCGTCACAGACAAATGTCCTGTAGGAATGTCAACCTGTCATGGACTTGTATCCTGCAAGAATGTCAGTCTGTCATGGACATGTGTCCTGAAGGAATGTCAGTCTGTCATGGACATGTGTTCTGAAGGAATGTCAGTCGGTCATGGTCTAGTATCCTGTAGGAATGTCAACCTGTCATAGGCTAGTATCTTGTAGGAATTTCTGTCTGTCATGGACAGTGTCCTGAAGGAATGTCAGTCTGTCATGGACTAGTATCCTGTAGAAATGTCAGTCTTGTCATGGACTGGTGTCCTGAAGGAATGTCAACCTGTAAAAACTAGTATCCTGTAGGAATGTCAGTCTCTCATAGACTAGAATCCTGAAAGAATATTTTTCTGTTATGGACTTTTATCCTGAAAGAATGTCAATCTGTCATGGACTAGTATCCTGTAGGAATGTCAACCTGTCATGGAATTGTATCCTGAAGGAATGTCAATCTGTAATGGACCAGTATCCTGGAGGAATGTCAACCGGTCATGGACCTTATAGCTGGCATTTTGTAGGAATGTCAACTAGTTATGGAATAGTATCCTGTAGGAATGTCAACCTATCATGGACTAGTATCTTGTAGAAATGACAGTTTGTCATGGACTAGCATCCTGTAGGAATGTCAACCTATCATGGACTAGTATCTTGTAGAAATGACAGCTTGCCATGGACTAGTGTCCTGTATGAATGTCAACCTATCATGGACTAGTATCCTGTAGGAATGTCAACCTATCATGGACTAGTATCTGGTAGAAATGACAGCTTGTCATGGACTAGTATCCTGTATGAATGTCAACCTATCATGGACTAGTATCTGGTAGAAATGACAACTTGTCATGGACTAGTATCCTGTAGGAATGTCAACCTATCATGAAATAGTATCCTGTAGGATGTCAACCTGTCATTGACTAGTATCCTTTAGGAATGTCAACCTGGCATGGACTAGTATCCTTTATGAATGTCAATCTGTCATTGACTAGTATCCTATAGAAAGGACAGGTTGTCATGGACTAGTATCCTGTACAGTGGGAGTCTGACTGTCATATCCTTAATACAAAGAAACTTATTAGTTTTAAAGGTTGGAAGAATTTAGATATTTGAAGGTAGTACCACCTATGGTGAAAACTTCAAATCACAATGCCTGACCTGGTTTGGGGATTATCAACGATTCAGTGAATTTCTGACATGGATGCTATCTTTGCACCTTAAGCTAATAAAAGTACATCATATGGAAGCAAATTTCAGGGAAGATTTGAATCTATGATCTTCCAATCAAGAGTATAACTGGCGAGTATGAAAATATTCTATACTTTAGGTTTAGTGAGTCATTTCTGAATTTCATTTCTTTTGTAATTAAATCCTAAATTTCAGTTTAAATGTTAGTTCATTGGAATGTGATATAAACTAAATTCTTTAAGATTGATTAAAATAAATGGTTTACATATATTGAAAACATTGACATCTACTGAAACACTAGCTTATACGCAAATTTATTCTTCAATTTGTGATGACTAAAATTCTGTAAGTGAGATTTCAATGTTTATCCATAGTATGAATCAGGAATTTCTCTGGGTATTTAATGGCAATATAAACAGTGCAAGTTATAATTATGTGTTTTCAACCATTTTCTTTACGTATGAATGCACATCCACATATTCAATTTACTCTAACATCAATGTAAACAAAATATCCATAAAAAAGGGGGGATAAGGAGGGACTTTCTTTACATATCAATATTCTTCCACACTTTGTTCGGTAAAAGTAAACTTGAAGCTTGCTAGTCGCTAACATAATATGAGGGTCATGAATAAAAGATAAATAGCTACAGATATATAAAAAAAAAAGGGAAGAAAGGAATTAAGATTTTTGACAAGAAAGAATACTTATAGAATATGATATTGATCTATCTTATACATAATCGCGGTATGATGTAAAATGTACACATCTGATGCTGCATGATTTTCTATGCATTAGCCTAGTCAACAGGGTGCCAGACTAAGACTAAAAGGTTTCATTTTTAAGTATTGGTAAACTTCTTGTCTATTATAAAAGAAGGTAAAATTTGAGGGCACATCTAACACTAGATGTTGACATATGAAATGATCCCTCACTGCTGAAGTTGAATATGTTACATAGGTTACCATGAGTATGTAACACATCAGGCAGATGCAAGCACTATACTAGAAAACTGACAAAGTCATAAGGGCCCTGCAGGATGCCTGTCACCATGACCTTGACCTTAATTTGGTACCAGCAGAAAGGTCTTGTCATAAGGAACGCAGATGCCAAATATGAAAGCCCTACTTCTAACGTTTCAATAGTTATAAACAATGTTAATGTTTTTCAAATGCAGGCCAAACATCACCATCAAAGCCACATGATGAAAAATATTTGGTATCATCGGAAAAGTCTTGTCATAAGGAACACACATACCAAATATGAAAGCCCTACTTATTTCGGTTCAATAGTCATGGTCAATGTTAAAGTTTTTCAAATGCAGGTCAAAGGTCACTGTCAAGGTCACATGATCAAAACTTTTGGTACCAATGGAAAGGTCTAGTCATAAGAAACACACATGAAAATTATGAAAGCTCTACCTGTGACAGTGTATTAGATATGGCCAATGTTAAAGACTTTGCTTATGAACAGACAGACAGGGAATAAACTTAACGCTCGCCCACTCGCCCAAGACGAGTAAAATTTGTTGTGGACGACCAAGAAACACTTCCTACTCGCCCATGTGGCGAACGAAAAAAAATCTGCAAGACGAATCGGCCGTTTCCTTGCTGAATTCTAATCTGAATCATCTAGACACATAATTCCGTCACTGAGTAAGCGTCTAGAAGTTTCAAATCCGGACATATTCTTTTTATTTGTTAGTTAGCAGTAGCTGGTTTCAGTGGCGTAGCTACCATTACGCCAAATACGCACGTGTGTACACATCATTTTATCAAAAATATAGTATTTCATGAGAGAGAGAGGTGGTTGTTTTCTTTTCCCCCAAACCCCTGCCTTTCTTGTACGTACACATGATTTGCGCACTTGCTACGCCCTTGGGTTTCACGTTTGTTTACATAGGTCAAAGCTTAGTAATTCCATTTCCCATAAGGTCTCATGTTAAATTAACAAATTTCCAGCAAGATTTACACAACATCCTGCATTTTAGCTATATACAATCGGTCGGCTCATAGCTTCACCGTTTCAATAGAATCTCTATCAGAATTTTAACAGTTTACCATAGGTTATCCACCTTAATTTTGAGAAAATCATGTTTGAAGGGGGTCACCCCCCCACAAAAAAATTCAAACGTAAATAACCTACCTATCTATCTATCTCTATATACTGTAACCACCCCTTTTTAGGTTATGTAATTTCTACATTAGCGAAATGAGATAAAAATTCATGATTTTACAGCAGAATCAATCTTTATATATAGATAGATTAAATAATTTCATCCAATCACAGCTCCTGATACACTGAAATAGTAGTTCCTCTCTCCCTACACCACATCAACCAATCACGACTCTTGTTAATTACTGTTCTTTGACCTTTAAATTATGGCTCGACAAGCCCACTTAGGAAGTTTTTTTTTTTTTCGCCGTTCCCATGAAACGAAATGTATCGCCGACAAAACGGGACGATTACTTCAAGGAGTAAAATTGGAGAGAAATTGTTGTGTAATGTAATAAAATTCAGAAAAAAAATTGATTAGTTTTTCTTGCAATTTTTGAATGGTTTTAGTGTGGACTCATACAGATTGGTGTGGGCCCGTAGATTCTGAGTCTTACGAGCCCACATGGCTCGTAAAAATTTCTGTTAAGTTTATTCCCTGACAGATGGACAGACAGAGTGATTACTATAGGTCACCTGTTTATGAAGCAGGGCCCAAATAAATTCTGACTTACAACAATAAACAAGACATTACTACATGCATGAGGAATGGATCCCAAACACCAACCTTCCACTAAATCTAGCACCAGCCCAGGATTTCTGAAGGAATGAAAGTAGATCATATCACCTATTGAACCATCCACTAATGCTGGACAGAATACTGGTATGTTATTCTGAAACAGAAAGCACAGTGATGAAAAGAATCATACTTATTTCTTAAATACTCTCTTATGTAAATGTCAGTCAACTCATAAAATACTTTGAAAGAGACTTTTATACACTGTGGTACAAATCAATGCTGGTCAGTGTGTTTTCTGTTCTCAAATTTATGAAATGACAAAAATTTTCAATGATACAACTTTTAACTTTGAAATTAATATGTCATTGTGAAGAATCTTACTCAAGAAGACTGTTTATCAAAAGGATTTTTTAAAATAATGTTATTCCCTCCAAATAAATATCATTACAGTGTGTATTGCACCTTATGGGAATAACTTGTGTTTTGCTCATATTCTTTTTACAAAAGACAAAATCTATGAAACATTTTAAATTTACAAGTGTCATAAACAAACATGAAGTTCTCGAAGTAGAATTTCTGCAGTTAAAGTTTTTCGTTTTTCGATAAGGGGAAGATAATTCCTTTAAGAGCATTCATAGCGTACGATCCCAAATTTTACAATCCATAACATCAACACCATCTAAGACGACATAGATTTCACTATAACAACCAACTATAAAGTATAGTATTTATATTTGTCTTGTTGATATTTGCCACGACATGGGTCTCAGTTTGAACTCAAAACAAGATATCCCAAAAACGACATGGGTCTCAATTTGCACTCAAAACAGCATAACAACTAGTGAATTCTGGGGGTCCCTAGTCATATGTGCCATTGACTAAGCTATGTTTGAATATGCTTGTCAGTTGAAAGAAGTATTGTATAGTACAAGTATGTTCAGAATGGTGGTATCTGGCATCAAAACAATACCTTATAGGCCCAGTAGTACACTGAATCTGGATGGTCGATTTCTTTACCTAATCGTTCTATCATCTTTGATGGAGTCCATAACGTACCCTGTAAAATAATTGATAGGATTGTCTTTCAATCTCTTCAGTTATGTCAATATTACATCTTTACAAAATATGTTATGGAAAATTTTCTAGAGCCATGCATTCCTATTGTTTGTTTTTTGTTTTACACCACACCATAGCTATTTCATTTACATGGGTATGCCAGCTGTATGATGCATAGCATAACAAACTGTGTTTCAGAAACACTAATGTCACCGGCGGCAACAAATTCTAAAAAGTTATTTTTAGCATGAAGGTAATTGTCAAGGTCAAAATGTCATTGTCCTTGTTGTCATTAGTTGAGTACGCATGCGAAATATGAAGTCTCTATACCTCATGGTTCAAAAGTTATGGCTAATTTTAAAGTTGACACCAGACAAACATACAAACAAACACACAGACAAACACACAGACAAACAGATAGACACATGAGGGCACATGGTATCATTTGAGAGGGCTTCATCAGATAAGTATGCAAGTGAAATATGAAGTCTCTATCCCTCACGGGTCAAAAGTTATGGCCAAGGTTAAAGTTCACAACAGACAAACAAACTGACAGACAGACAGGACAAAAACAATATATCTCTATCTATCGATCCGCGGACATTAAAATTAAGACTTATGCAGTAAACCTACTCAAAGCAGTGAGAGATTTTTATGTACCTCTGCTGTGTCATGGGACCTCAGTTTTTACTGTTTTAAATCTGATAAATGGAACAGCAATGTGCTGCAATGCAATAAGGTCTGAACCTGCGACTTCTCAATCAGATCGTTTGATTGATTATTGTTTTACGTTATTTACTGCTGTACAGAACTAATTCCCATCTCTTCAATGCTGAATTGAAAGCTTAATCGATAAATATATATCTACGATTCCCTGTAATCAACTAAAAGAAATTTCCATTTCTAATCTTTATGTCTTGATGCATGTCTAATTTTGAAATTTAGACTGAGTTAATCCAGTATATTTTTGTATGATCATACGTTGGTTGGTTGGTTGATTTGTGTTTTACGTCGCTTTCAACAATATTTCAGTTATATTTTGGAAGCGACTTAGAAGCAGGAGGTTACCAACCTCTTAAACATAGTGGCGCAACCCGGGAATCGAGCCCGGATCGTCGGCGCCGCAAGCCAAGCGCTTAACCACTACACCAAGCCTGCCCCCTATGATCATACGTAAATCATCAATTACAGTGAAGAGAAACAAATGCCCAAACACTTTCATGTTTATCATTTTTCTAATCTTTGATTTAATCCAAGAATGAACTTCAAGGTATATCCCATACATGATATCTAGTCAACTCTGCCAATACATACCTCATGTATATGCAATAAAGATAAGTAAAGTTTTGTTCAGACAAGGGTGTACATATATTATTCAGACCCATCTTCTATACACAAAAACTTCTATAAATTTCCTCCAAAATCAAAAAGAAAATTTCTGCAGATGAAAGCATACAGGAATTAACCTTCTAATAAAATAAATTCTATTGCAAATCAGGGGCAAATCCAGAAAATTTGTTGTAGGGAGGTGTGTCATATACAAATTCTTAAAAAGTACTTTAAGTCAGCTTTGTCAAATCTCAGGACGGTGTCCAGACCATTTTACCCTATCCCTGGATTAATGCATGCAAGTATCTATCTTTCACCCAGAAATTGAGGTTATTAGAATAAATTTCAGTTTGCATGAGAATACATTCCATTTTGACTCGGAGAATTTTATCCATAAATTTATCCCATTCAAGACATTTTTAAGGGACCCCCATTCCAAATAACGTGAAAAAAATATTTTCAGTATTATATCAAGAAGAAAATTGACAAAATCATGAAGGGCCTTGCTGTTTGACCTTTGATTCCCAAATTATAGGTAGGTTCCTCCATTCATTCTTCATCTGTGTGTGAAATATGAAATCTGTAGGTTGAAAACATCTGCAGTTATCACATCACAATCACAGATTTGATGAACACACAGACAGACAGACAGATAGACAGACAGACAGCTGATGTGATTCTTAAAAGGTCTCCACATAAAGGCAAGGACAAAATTACAATTGTGAGAACCTTGTGAGAGAATCTGTAATATTACAAACTTATATAAATGTGTTTCCTCTTTTAGAAGTCTTTTTGCTCTTTCAACATGTGATCCAATATACTTATAGTAAGACAGAGAACACCTGCTACAAAGCAAGGCCATAATTATGACTCTAATACCTTGTGGGAGAAATCTACAATAATACAAAACTTTTATATGTTTACCTCTCCTTTCTGCTCTTTCAACATCTGGTCCAATATAGGTATCAACCAATCCTCAAATATACAATAGTTATCGTTAGGCACCAGCAGATTGCCAATCCTGTTGATACCTTTCTCTCGGAGTTCACTCCCCTTCAGATTAAAGTCTCCCAGATACGTTGGTGCAAGACATTTAATGAAATCCTCCTCTATGCCTCCTGCAGTGGTGACCACACAATCAACCTATGATAAAAGACAGGGTTTGTAGAAATAGTGTTCGACATAATTACTCTGACAAAATTTGTTTGTATTTTGTTTTATGTCAGGTCAAAATTATTACACTGATGAAGCATTGCAGACATTCAAACCTCAGCAATGGCCCACACAAAGCAATTTTAAATGACAATGTACCAAAGATAGGACACCTACTGTACATACCTTTGTACCGACCCAAAATATATACTTCATATTTACTGTGAAAATACTTGTAAATTATGCTAAAACTAAGGAGCATCTCCCTCATGCACGGCTCTGTCCTTAAATGGGTTCTAGGGCTTCTTACTTTTAGGTCAAATTGATAATGAGTTTGCTCTTAAAATGTTTACACTTTCAATTTCTACAGATTAGATCTTGATCATCACTGAAAAGACATACGTTGTTGAAATGCCCCTATAGTGCACCAAATTGATATACGTATAAATGTTCTCACAGAATGGATCAAATAAACAGATGACAGAATAAAAAGAAAAACGAGAAACCACTTATGACAGTATGGTTGGATTGCAAAGCAAATTCGAAACACAGTCAAGGTCACAAGGTCATAAATCATGGTATCAATTAAGAGCTCTAATCATAAAGAATATCAATCTGATTAAAATCATATCTTTATTGCACTTCTCTATTTGTCCCATTGCGGATAAACATCTGGCGAAACCCCGAAAGGGGTCATATTCTGGTGAATCGACTGCAAGTTCCTAGGAATGAAATTAATGTCCCCAGCGTGCAAGACCCACAAGGTCGTTTTTGAACAGTGTTTGTTACATATTGGGTCACTTGCATATGCCTGGCCAAGTCATTGATTGGCTATGGGAAATAACAGTTTTGGTGACTGAAACGTCATCAGAGTTCACCAGAACATGACCCCTTGCAGGGTTTCGCCAGATTGAAAGAACATAAGTGTGAAGTATCAAAGCCCTACCCTATTGATTTTTAAAAAGATATAGCCAAACTTTTTTTTTAAAGGCGGTCAAATTCAAGGTCACTAAGTCAAAAATCATGGCATAATTTGAAAACTCTGGTCATAAGGAACTTATAAGAAATATTTTGTTTATGCTCCTCATAATTGCTGAGATTTTGCTTCAATCAGAAACTTATTCATTTTGCTTCAACTGGAAACTTCAACAAAATTGTGACTCACAGACATCTCAAGGGACAGACTGAAAAAAGAATTTCACCAGAATTGTTTTGCAATCCGGCCAATAAAAAAAGCCAGTTTTAGTGTTCTGAGTTTAAATTGGCAACAGTATCTTCTGTAAGCCATTATAAACTCAAAACTTTATTACAAAAGAAAAGAAAGGGTAAAACATTACATTTTGTAATATTCTAATATTGTTGCAATCTATTGGGTTTCATCACCTGATCTTTAAGAATTGATGGATTTGTTCTTGGCAAACTAACAATTATGTGTATAGTGAGCCACAAATTAAATGTTATGTTACATGTATATTACAACCAAATGATCCAGGAATATTTATTGGATTTTGTGATGTCACAATACATCAGGTACGACCACTGTGTAAAATATTATGACATCATCTGATTAAACAATTTTTCACACATAAATGGAAGGGTCAGTTACTGCCAAAATCAACTATTTCTTCAAATTATCTGTCTTAGATCCTGTAAAATTTTGAAGAATTCCCATTTAAAAACTACTGTCAATAAAAGTTTGTTTACTGATAATTCTTATTACATCAGCACTCAATGTACTGGTATATTTGAACACTGGCAGGAATCCGTGATGATCATGAGCCTTGTTTTCAAAGAGTAGCGTATTTACTTACTAAATAAATATGAATAATATGGCAAGTTAACACAACAGCAAATTTAATTTCAATTAAAATCACTTGAAATGAATGTGGCTGTCAAAATGAGAATTAACCGAGATATATAAATTTGGGTGTTAAGTTTAAAAAGTAGTCGACACAGATTAAAATAACCAAGTTTATTTGATTACCATATTGTGCTGCACCAAATATCGTATTTGTTCCCTCACACCTGCTGAAATCAGATTTGATGTATAGCCTAGGAAAATGGTGCAGTTTGTTTTCTCTCGACCGCACGGATTGAGATTCAATTTCTCTCTGTGTTCCTTAGAAATTGGTTCCATCTTTTTATCAATCTGAAAATTATACGGTTATACCAATATTAATTATCTTTAAAGCTTTTCTCTTACTTTGATGTTATAAACATTATCGTAAAAATCAATTACTAGTAATCAATAATCAAGAGAAATAGTAAATTGCAGGTTATGTATTTTGGTGAAATAAAAACTTCACAATATTTAGCAATGAATTCATTAGTGTTACATAGCCAAAGACAGCAAATCCAGCAATATTTCAGAAAATGTGTAAGCAAAAAAATAACCCCCTTGGCAGCAAAGTTGTACAATTACATTCAATGGCAGGGTTCTCAATAAATTGACAGGTAGCAGGTGAAAATAAAGAAAAAAGTAGGGGGTCAACCATGCAAGTGCCAGAGCCTCTAGGGGGGATCCCTTGAAAAAAAAAAGAACTTAAAACCATTATAAATCTCCAAACAAAATTCAGTAATTTATTTTGAAATAAGTCCTTAAAATATGTTGATCTTGAATCTTTCCTAAAGGAAAAGTAGGTGGCCATGTTGCTCAGAGTAAGAAGTGAGAAATCTCCGAGTGCCAGCTTTTAATGAGAACCCTGCATTGGATCTTCCTTTGATCATGGGCATCCTACATGTATATGCAAAGTTTCATGAATGTAGTCAAAACTGAAAAGCTATCAAGTCACAGTCTGGAAATACCCTATATATGAACAGACAGACAGTCACACATACAAAGTGAAACCAGTATATCCTCTCAGCTTTATCAAGGAGGAAGGTATGATAAGTAAGACTTGCTGTTAATACAGCTAAATTGTCACTCTACCTGACTACAAGTGTTTTCATGAAATATTACTGTAACTCTGACCTTTCAAAACTTAAATTTAAACATTCTTTTTAATTCATGTAAATAATCTTGAAAAAGTGCATGAAACCAACTGTAAGGTGGAATATTTTCTCAAAAATCTTGAAAATATTTTCTAATTGAGCTTGACCTATGACCTAGAACTGAGCTGTGAGTGGCCCGATAAAGCTACAATTTGACAATTAAAATCTGCAACTTTCTCAATCTGATTATAACCAGATCTTCTCTTCCAATTATCTATTTGTCGTTAAATATCCAGCAAAAACTGGATTAAGTGTCATTAGATAGGTCAGCCACACAGTGAGGGTTAATTTGACTCTTTGTAACTTTAACAATGTATCCCTCCCTGGACTAAGCCAGAGTGGCCTAGTGGATGATGTACTCGGCTTGTGACCAAGAGGTGGATGAGACAGTAAAAACCGAAGTCCCCTGTCACGGTGGAATGCATCAGGCAGATGCCGTCACCATATATGTGAAATGATCGTAGGGTGACGTAAAAAAATAATCAATCATAACCCTCTCTGGACTTGTTGCTATTTTGACATTCTCAGGGGTAGTGTTGCAAGACTGTCCCACTCAATTTTTCGACACAAACAAATACATTTCAAAATTAATGTTCTAAATTCTTATTATTGCATCATTATTTCTGTATAACCTTAATAAGTTACATTTAATTTTACCATTTTTGTAATTCATCCTCTATCAATCTTTGAAAATTGGCATAATCCACTAGCAGATTTATTAGATTTGAAATCCATTATGTCAGCTGAATGTGGGAACTTCTGGGCACAACACTTACCATGTATTCCATATTTGGATATAAAATTGTGCATATAACGGGAAATTTGATGTGTACGCAATAATGACAATGAAAATATACCATAGGGAGATCACACAAATTCAGCTGCAGTAAAAATACAATATACTGAAACAGAACACATATAATATTGTGCATAATGACTAGGAAATCTCGTGTGTATTGAATAACGACAATTAAAATGTAAGGAATTTACACAAATTCAGTTGCAGTAAAAATACAACATACATATTAAAACAGAAGAGATTTCAATTACATTTGTAGTGCATATACTGGGAAATCTCATGTATACTGAATAACGACAATTAAAATATAGGGAAATTACAATAATTCAGAAGCAGTAAAAATATAACATACATATTGAAACACTCTAATAGATATTTAATTGTGCATATACTGAGAAATCTCATATGTGTATGGAATAATGACAATTAAAATGCAGCTGCAGTAGTTGCAGCAGAAATACAACATAAATATTGAAACGGAACAAAATATTACTACAAAACGAGAAAAATAATTTACGTATTACTTTAAGATGAGAATTTTTGGTGTTTACAGTAAATCGTAGATGTGACTGGATGTTCACATGAAAGTTAGGTGATAAATGGCTTTTGATAATTTTCAGATAATTTCAAATAACCTGGTAAGTCGGTCATGCAAGATTTTACTAGGTGAATAATAAAGAATAAATAACAGAAACGGAAAGATTTAATACATGTGACTGGTTAAGGTTTTACCAAAAAATAATGGCAATGATGCATAATCTGAAAATTTATGCCAAATAATAATTGTGTTTTCTCTGTGCTGAAGAGTTGAATGGGATGGTTTTGAATCCTATCCAACTGAGAACATCAAAATGGTAATCAGTAGGCAAAGTGGTATATTGTTGGGGTTAGATTCTCTATAGCAATTGGTGATTTCTTTGTTAAATATTAGAAGCTGCCATGTTTGATTTTTCTGTAAGCTTTCATAACACCAAAAGATGAATGGAAAAAGCCGAATGTGTTATACAGAATATCTAACGATTCAATGACTGGCAGAGGGGAATCTAAACGATTTGCTGATTTGAACATCCCCAGTGTTCACCAGAAAATGACTCTTTATCAAGTTTCACCATATTTTTACTGCTATTGCACACACAGAGAAGCAGACTAAAGATCTGGTTTAACCTGAATGTAACTTTGTCACACCATTCACCATTTATTAGGAGTCAAGAAGATTCTTTCACTAAGTTATGCTATCAGAAAATCAAAAAGTTTTATAGCATATGTGTGTTGCTACAAAAATAGTAATACACAGTGTAAGCTAACACTAATACTACAAACACTAATAAATAATTTCATATTAAAACAAATCTGATGACAAGTTACACATACCATATTATTGATTTCTTCTACCGCTTTCCCAAAGTTGGTGGCCTGAAAACCTGACCTTGCATAGGACTGCAGTAGCTCATGATAGTTGACACCATTATTGAAGTCATATCCTCTTACTGTTGTGGCATCATCAGGAAAAGGAGCACTCTTTACAAGTACGGCTTCTGTAGCAACTTGGGGTGGTGTATTCGTCATTGGCTTTTACAATCCTTTAATGTAATAAAAAAATTACCTCTTTTCTTTAAAACACATAACTGGTTATGTACTGATTTATCTCTGTTTACAATCAAATATAGTAATAACTAGAACACTGACAAATTCAGGAAGGGCCACGCCATAGATTATTTGTTGATGAGAAGATCATCCTACTTACAGGCAAAAATCTACCAAAGAAATTTACCATTTTAGTGTTCTGATACATGTGTAAATCAATAACTGCATGTTTTCACTTTATAAATGTAAAACTAAAATATAACAAGTTTTTTCTAAGTATTTGTAGGTCATGTCGATCTGAATGTAACCGCTATAATGTCAGCATTTATAAAATCACACCAGAATGGTAATATTCCATGGAATGGATTCATGTGCGTCCTTCGTTCTCGTATGTATGATAATTCTGACAATCTATGAATTGATGAATTTACTAGAGTTGTACGTATCTAATTATAAGCTACACAGAACGTGGCTTCGATGTTTAATAAGAAGGCCATAAATTCACGATAATTGGCCCTTTCGCGTTTACAGTTAGACACCCGCTGTGCCGGGCTTAGATGTCAGCTTCTAACAATACCTGGTCAAGCGACCGTCAAGCGTTGTACAAACATCAATCAGACAAAAAGTGCTAACTTAGCAAATAACAAGAACCTCGAATATAATGACCATGTATATACATAAAAATTAATTTCTGTAACCATACTACTATAACTGAGTACCAGTATAATTAATTAATTAACCAATACACATGCATATCCAAATGGATGGATTTCGTCAAGGACGTATAAAGATATATGTACGTTCTTGAATTTTGTCCATTTTGTATTAATTGATAATTGATGTGTGAAAGACGTTTAAAAGTGAAGGATAGTTAATGCTATTAGAAACAACGCTACTGTACACTAACAGAAGGAATGTTAGCTGCACGACTGCTCACCATTTATTGAGGGGAGATTTGAAAAAGAGGAGGATGGTGTGATAGGGGAGGATTTTGTCACTGTGGTGGATGATAGTGTCTTTGCACAGGATGAAGTTGTGAGACGAGAAGTTGTCATTGCATTGTGGAGGATGGTGGTGTCACATGGGAGAATGGGGTTGTATGAGGGGAGGATAGGGGTATCTATAAGGAGGATGGTGTGGTAGAGGGTGAAAAAGAAAGGGAAAACTAGGTGTGAAAATACACTGTCAGAAGAAGAAAAATAGTCAGAATTTAAGTTTAAGACAAATTATTTTAGAGTATGAAACAACACCATGTTATGGGAGGGACAAAGAAATTTCAATCTAAGTGCCCATGCCGATCGATATACATGACAAGGCAACGAGGCAATCCTCGTGATGGATATCAATTGGCATGGGTACTCCGACTGAAATATTTATGTTCCTTCCATAACATGGTGTTTGATTCTATTAATTTCATCCAAAGGACAGCAAGATTGTTGCTGTCACTATTACGTTAAATAATCGTGGAGTGACATAGAATAATAATCAGTCTAACAGATAACAAGTTAGGGTCTATTAGGGAGGCATAGAGATAAATATTAATAAAAATATTCTTTCACACCAAATGGCACGAAAACAGTTTCAAAATCTAGATATACTTACAACTTGCCCTAGTCACCAGTGTCACTGTACCGCAGTCCAGTATCAGTAAAATAATTCTAAATTTACAACGATTCACGAAATAATAATAATATATGCCAATCACAAACTCATTCGATCACCAGTGCCAGTGAATTTAAGTAATTCTAACAAATTGAATATAAGCACAGTTACAGTTATTAGTTGTTCTTCATTCCACAATATGTTTGGTGAATGTTTAATTAACATTGAACAAGATAATATTGCACAATTTATACCAACAATCATGTACTCATGTGTGTTCTACTTCCACTTTCACTTTCACCTAGACGCTTGAAACGTAGAGATGATTCAGAAATGTAGCCTCAATATCATTATTTAGAAATATTTGATTACTAAAAAAATCATTGCTAAGTACAGTTTCATGGAAAAGTAATCGATATCGTCTTAGAGGATATATACAATTGACTCTTTAGATGCTGTTTAAAATTTCTAGTTTTCGAGACTAGATGCAACTACTGCAAACAAAATGTCTACCACTGATGTGACTTTGCCTCCTATGGATGAAAATGAAAAGAAAATCGTCAATGAATTTTGCCATTTGCTAGAGAAATCAAAGCAACTCTTCAACGGCTTGAGGTAAATTTATCTTAGCATATTATAGTTTCTTACGTAGCATAACCTGATGAGCTAGAAATTTGCAGTCGTCTGTCTCTAATCAATTAGCCCGTACTACCTCTGACTTACTTGTTTACATCCTACTAAAAATAAAAGACGGCCTATTATTTAGATAATTGTCTAGAAACTTTGACTGATCTAAGTCGAATTTATATAGTAAGGTATGTTAGACATTTAATGAGAAGTTAAAAAAGATCTATTTCTTCTTTGCTGCCTAGTTTGTTTGACAAATTGCAATTATTTTAGTATAGTCTTAATTAAGAGACCGTACTGTATATTCCAGTCAGTCAGATTCATTTTGTCAAAAAATAAAGATTGATTAATTGACTATTGTTTTGCGTCATTCCACAATTATTTCACGTATATGGTGATGACATCTGCCTGATGCATTTTATAGATATTTATACCTTTCCAATGGACCGACCCAAAGCAGTGAGGGATCTTTTATGTGCCACACTTACCACGACACGGGACCTCAGTTTTTACTGTCTCATATGAAAGATAGGATACCAGTGCACCCATGTTAGGAGTCGAACCCGAGCCTTCCGGTGACCAGCCAAGCATCTCATCCACTGGGCTACAACGGCTTATCAAAAGATAACACCATCATCATCATTATTTAATATCACAGAGCTGTTGAAGATTTAAAAATGTTGTTAGGCATTTTGACTGACAGACTTACACAATCTGTCAGTCCGAATGAAGATCTGTCAGTCTGAACCAGAAAGTGAAAAAATTTTGGTTGAAAATGAAATAATGAGTAAATGACTAATCATACATGTATAACTGATTCACATTTTATTTTTTTTCATACTAAATTTTCCGTCTCAATTTCATACAGAATCTTACTTCTCACTCTCTTATTCTCAGAGATGTTGAAAAGTTTTCAAACATGTAGGTCATTTTCAGTGGTTTTGAATATTTTGTCTGTCACTAGTATCAGGACATTGAAATATATAGAAAAACTTGAGCATTTTGTCAGTCAGAATGAAATTTTGTGAGTCAAAACCTTCGGACTGACACATTCTAACACTACTGCATTCTCACTCTCATCTTGCTCACAAAATCGGCTTAGTGTCAAGGTTTGCTAAATAGTCATTCCACATTATGTTCACCATAATTAAAGCTTGCCAGGTAAGAAATAAAATCTACTGATACAAACGATTAAGCAACAGAACATGCACCAAAACAATTTTTTTACCGAAATTTGAGCCCCAAACTATCTGTGAAATTAAAACATTTACAATGTAGATGACAAGATTTAGATACTCACTGGTTTATCAGTAATACCACACACAGGTGATGCTGACCATGAACAAGCATTTATAGTTTATGATTAGACACTGGATGGGAGCAGCTGAACACTGTTAGTGTTAGAAACAGTAACACACAAATGGCATTCATCTGGTGCATTATTTAAAATTGGAGCTGCAACTTGTCAACATTGCTTATTGCCTCGCCATTGGAAATAGACAATTTTCGTCGGACTTGCCAGCAAGACTGACAGATTTCAACAGCTGTTATCATGGCAATATTCGGTTATTTCTCCTGCTGTCTTTACCACTGTTGTACAGTACAGTCCAGGTGTTTTAGAGAAATTGCACAAAACACAGCTGGGAAAAACATCTGAAATCACAGTGGTAATCCAGGTGGAAATTTATCTGTGCTCATTCACACCTTTGTAAAAAAATAAAAATGCACTGTGTTATGAGTGTATCATGTGATTCTTGAATTTACACCAAGATGTGGCCCACTGTGGCAGATGGAAAATTACAAAACTTAAACACTTGGACTGTAGTGTACTATGTCTGGTTCCTATTTGGACATTTTATCGTTGGTTATTTAAAATTAAAAGAAATAAAATCATATAAACATTATTTTTATCAATTGGTACATACATGTACAAAGTGCATTTATATATGCTATATTGTAGTATATATACAATATTTGTAACAGATGAAGACTGCAGAGCAATTAACAGGATATTGACATGAATTAAAGTCACAAGTCGTGATCATGCGTACTGTATTTACTCGAATATAATACGCACATTTTTTAGCCAATTTGACTCATCATTTTTGCACTGCGTATTATACATAGGGTTAGAAATCTGGACCTTTTTTTCCACGTTTTAAGCTTCAGTGGCGGATTTAGAGGGATGCATGTTACAGTTAAAGTATCTAAAGCCGTCAATCAAACCCACGAGGCGTGAGATATGTCTATTATCTGTAAACTGTCTGCTACCCGTAGTAAATGCCCAAGGCAATAACAGGAGTAATGTCTACAGTGTGCCATTCAATGAACACGATAGAATACTTGCGCTGTTATTTAACAATGGTTTCTGATTAGCAGATTGTACAGGTGATACAATGATTTATCCTTAATTATCTGTAAACTGTCTGCTACCCGTAGTAAATGCCCAAGGCAATAACAGGAGTAATGTCTACAGTGTGCCATTCAATGAACACGATAGAATACTTGCGCTGTTATTTAACAATGGTTTCTGATTAGCAGATTGTACAGGTGATACAATGATTTATCCTTAATTGGTTAATTGATAGTTACGCAACAGGTGAAACTACTTGACCGTAACGGTAGAGCATTGACAGTTTGGATAACACTCATTCATTCATTTTTTGTATATTTTGTCTTCTTAAACATTTGCGATCTCTGTGTAAAATTCACGTAGTATAGTAGACACGCACATTCATTCTAACGAGAGAGAAAAAAATGAAGCGATCGTTTGGGACGAGGTACTAGTTAAGGCATTTGAAGTCCATGCGAGTTTGATTGTAAATGAAATGAAAGCGAGAAAAGCGTTGATACATGTATCACACAATGAATAAAGGCTGGTCATTCTGTGCTGCTTTCGATAATAATACATGTTATGCGATTACATTGTAGATCTAAAAGGTATACGGCAAAGCAAATTCAGCTCGCGGTCTTGCTGTTTCAACATGGTATTGACATCTTGTTTTGGATTTTTCCCTTGCGTATTATACACGGAATTAGACATTTTTTCATGATTTTCAAGGTCATTTTTAGAGGTGCATATTATACTTGGGTGCGTATTATATTCAAGTAAATACCGTATATTCAGCTATCACTGGCTGTCAGAGAAGTTATATCAGAACCTCTTCAGAACTTGAGCTTTCCTATTTATTTTTATGCCCCTGGATCGATGGATCGAGGGCATATTGTTTTTGTCCAATCTGTTTGTTTGTCTGTCTTTGTCAACTTTAACCTTGCCTGTAACTTTTGAACCATGAGGGATAGAGACTTCATATTTGACATGCATACTCAACTAATGAAGCCCTTTCAAATGACACCAAGCAGTACTGACACCAAGGTCGATGACTATTTGACCTTGACAGTGACCTTCACACTAAAAATAAATTTTTGGACTTTGGTGCTGTTGGGGACATTAGTGTTTTACAAACACAGCTCATTTCTACAAATAGTACATAACCAAGATTTGAACAGACATGCAGTTACGATAAAAAGAGCTGTCAGTGCATTTCAAAGTTTGAGGGTTGGTGGAGTAGAGCGCTATTGTCATAAAAGATGAAGCGGTGAAAGCCAAAGCATGTTAATATTATTATGCTTGTTTGGTGCCACAAATGCCTGCTACGATACCAATCATATGTGCATTGTCCAGTATGTACAATAAGGAAAATGTATTCCTTTTGGGAATTTATTCCATTTCTTAGATGCTGAAGAGTATTTGGATGGGCTTCTTGCCATTATCATGATCTAGATCCATTTATCATAGGACATAAGGATATCATAGTGCCTGCATGTACATAACAGTAGTGTCATGTGAATGATGTGATGCACTAAACCCAGTAATACCTTTTTGATACCATGACGCTTAAACTAGCGACCTTGGCCTTGGATTTTGATTTACTTATCAAAACTTCATCTTGTCAGCTACATGTACATATATGTCTTTTGAACTGTGAGAGAAAAGGTTTTTACATTTCACATACTACCTTCAAAGAGTCACAACTTTCATTTAGTACCATTGCTTTTGATCTAATGACCTTGACTTTAGACTTTGAGCTTCTTTTAAAAAACTTTAACCTTGGCTATATCATTTGAATTGTAAGAGATAGGGGTTTCATCTTTCACATAAAGATTCCTCAGGATCAGCATGATCAAGGCTTTCAATTGATACCTTGACTTTTGACCTGATGACATTGACCTTAGCCTTGGACATTGACATTGGACTTTGATCCAGGGTTCTTTTCAAACTTTGACATGAGCTGTACATCATTTAAATTGTAAGTGATAGGGCTGTTTTTAGATATAGATTCCTCAGGATCAGAGTTTCATTTGGTAGTATGATTTGTGACTGTGACAGACTTTGGATTTGACCTACGTTTCAAAACACTCTAACTGGGACTATAGTTTTTTTAACCATAGGAGAGATGTTTTTCATATGAAATCATGATATACTTATAGATTCATCTAGATCAGAACTTTTATTTGGTACCATGGGTTTTGACCTAGTAACCTTGACTATGGACTTTGTCATATGTTCAAAAACTTTAGCCTTTAAATTATGTATTTAAAGAATTTGATTTTCTATTTACATGTACATGTATACCAGTAACTTTCTTAGAAAATTTTATGAACTTTCCTTGAAACAAAATTATGCATTCAAAACTTTTATTTCAAGATTAAACTTAAAGTGGCAGTGGAAATTTAATACCAGTATTGCATATTAAATTAAAGGTTAATTTGAATGGCAACCTTTTGAAATTAAAATTTGGGCTACAAATCATTAAAACGTATCAGGATGCCTAGTTATGTAACTCAAAATAGCTGTCAATGAGACTGTCTTGAAATTCTTCGGACAAAATTTAATTAAACTTTACAATATTGAACTACTTTTTATCTCAACTGGATGAATTTCTAGAGAGCTATTTGCATACCCCTGGTGGCAGCGACAAAAAGTTTAACCTGGATAATTACTTTAGAACCATTAGAAACAGGTCTTTAACATTTCACATGTGTATTCCTTGTGCCAAAACCTTGCATTAGGTACCAAAATTTTTGACCTAGTGACCTTGATCTTGGTTTTTGACCTATTTTTAAAGAATTTTAACTTTGGCCATAAATAATGAATAGTAGGAGATAGGGCTTAAATATTTTAAGTCTGTATTCCTTATGACAAGACCTTTCAGTAAGAATCAAAATTTTTTTTACATTTTTTACATTTTGATCTTGACCTTGAAGATTGATCTACTTACAAAAAAACTTTTACTATTTAAATTTGTTGGTCGCGGGTGAGCTCTGTTGTTCTCAGACAACTCTTGTTATATCAGGTTCAGTGTTCCCGGGTTAGTGTTAGTGCTTATTATACATTTTGTATATGAGGGCAAAAAAATGAAATTGTGTAATCTAATATGACCATCATGGTATTCTTGAATATGATACAATTGAATTTTCTCTCTAATTTTGATAGCAGTCATGATGAAACTTCTTAGGAAATATTCTGACTCATAATCTTTTTATGCCCCAGGAATAAAAAATTCAGGGGCATCAAGTTTTTGGCCTGTATGTCTGTTTGTGTGTATATCTGCGACAAAAAACTTTAACATTGGTTACAACTTTCGAATTGTAAGGGGTAGGGTTTTCATTTTTCACACGTATATTCCTTGTGACAAGACCTCCCTGTCGGTACAATAAATTTTGATCTCATGACCTTGACTGTGAACTTTTATCTACATTTCAAAAACTTTAACATTGGTTATAACTTTTTATTAGTTGGTTATAACTTTTGATTAGTAAGAGGTAGGACTTTCATCTTTCACATGCATATTTCTTGTGACAAAACCTTTCCATCAAGACAATGGTTTTTGATGTCTTGACATTGAACTTTGACCTACATTTAAAAATTTTACCTTATTCGGACTTTGTTGCTGCAGGGAGCATTCATGTTTCACAAACACATTTTGTTTTTCTGTACTTTGATTTAGTTACAGCGTTCAAGAGCACACTCTCAGTATCAAAAATAAGGAAAAGATTCTTTGTTTCAGAGATTTGCCACAGTATGGACACAAGCAATGGCAGTCATACTTCGGACGGACATTTGATGTGTACACAAAATTATGGAAATTTCAACAGCAACACAGGTAACTCTTGTAATCTAAATTGGGTAAGATTGCAGTATGAATATAATATTCTTGTGAGATTCATTAGAATTTTGATGCATGCTGAAGAAAGAATGAACTTTGAAGTAGGGAATTCTGGAATCACCTTGATGGTCTGCCTTTCAACATTAACATGACAAAGTAGATCTCAAGGCTATGTTATACTTTATAACAATATTTTACTTTTTTCTTCGGTATTTGTATCAGGTTTGGTTATATGATACTTGATTACAAAAAACAATTCAATACTTATCACTAGTTGCTCTATAAAACGAGACTAGGAACTGGAGGTCCTTTAGTTGAAATACATGTGTACGAACATCATAAGGTAATCTTAAGGTGGGCCATAACTCCTTCATGCAGTATTGCAGACCAATGATATTTTACACAATTGTTGTTCATGCCCCAAGTGTGTGTCATTACCTTGAACCAAAGTCATACCAGGGGTATTTATAGGGGTCAGTGTCACACTGTACACATATTCGAAATTTTTGTCTGGGCCATAACTTCTTTGAGCTACATAATATTTTACACAACTGTTGTCCATGTACACATGTGTACACATGGCCAAAATTCTTGCCTGGGCCATAACTTCTTCACACAACATCATGGACCAATAATACTTACACAATTTTTGTCCACTGTTTGAGGCTGTGTCACAACCTTGAACCAAGGTGATCTACAAGGTCAAGGTTGTAGTGTACATAGAGCCAAAATTCTTGTCCAGGCTATTACTTCTATGTGCTACAGTTTGGACATTATACAAGGATTTATCAAGAAGGAATATGATTCTGTTCTTAAAGTTTTTGCAAAATTATGGCGAATTATGGCCCTGTCAGTTTGTTGTTATTCAACTTTGTTGCTGGGGGGGGGACATTTGCCCCTTTAGGACAACTCTAGTTGCATATCATCATAAGCTATTAGGTTGAATTATTTGCAGGTACTCTGACTTTTCCGTCATAGTCAGTTGATGCTTACCAAAACTCTCATTGTGGATAATTCTCTTAAATGTGTCCAAGAGTTTCTCTTAACTCAAACGCCATATGATTGAAAATTGTTAATTTTTCTTAACGGAAATTTCAAAGCAAAGTAATGCATTATTTGATTGATTTATGTGTCTTTGATATCATTTGTATATAAAGAAATGTTGATCAAAAACAATGAAATGAAACACAGCATATGCAGCATCTTTCAAGAATGTATTTTGTAAAGACATTAGCTATTGATTTACAATGTATAATATAATGATACATTTGTATTTTGAACTTAAGGCAACCACTAGATGTAAAGTACGGATTGAAGAGATGGCAAATCGGGGAAATAGCTTCAAAGATTGGGCAGTTGTACTATCATTATTAGTAAGTCTTTTTCATCCATTTTAGAAATTCTACTTTCATGAACGTGTATTCAAAATCGTTATAATCTGATTGTTTTATTATGCTTGTCTTCAGACGGGATGTCGGACTTAGGACAAATAATGAAATATATTATGGTACAGTAATGTCTTTTTTACGTCTGGCTTAGGACGTAATTTATTATGGTATGACGAAGTCTGACTGCCCCTCTGCTTGTTTGAGTCTCATTTTCTTAATGTTTTAGTCATAGTTATTTTTCCAAATTCATGCTTGGTACAATTGTTCTCCATGGGCAGTGCATCATGACTTCAGCCCGAGATCTTGTTTACAAAGAAAGGTTACTGTAGATATCAGTGGGATTTTCTTTCTTGGCCATTTATATACCCTGGGATTGGGGTCATTCGCGATTTCACAAACATCTTGATGTCCCCTGCTTTTCGCGAGAGCGTGTGGAAATTAAATCTCATTTGTCTGTCCATCCGTCTGTCTCAAAAACTTTAATTTTGGTCATAACTTTTTAGCCGCAAGACATAGGGCCTTCATATTTGGCATGTGTGTCCCTAATTGCAATACCTTTCCGTTGGTACCAGAATTTTTAGCTCACCTGGGCCGAAGGCTCTAGTGAGCTATTGTGATCAATCACCGTCCGTCGTCTGTCCGTCGTTAACTTTTCACATTTTCGACTTCTTCTCCAGAACCACTGAACAGAATTTGATGAAACTTGATAAACATGTAGTACTCATGGTCCCCTACAAGTGTTGTTGTTTTTCGTACGGATTCATCGGGGGCATACAGAGACAAACCGAATGCATAGGAATGATCTAGAGGGATGTGTGAAGAAGTGTTGTTATTTTTGGTTCCGTTCCGAAATCAAATTTTTGACTTTTTTTTGTACTTGGTAGTTTTAATGCAGAAAAGAGGTATTTTTTTCTTTTAGTAAACATTGATGCATTAATTTGGTTTAATTTGATCATTTTGATGGTAAGAAATACTACTGCGAAGAAAAGTTTTCAATATTTTATGTTTTGGATTTTTTATGAATTTTTTAAGACTTTCAAGAAAAAGGGGGGTGGGATAATTGGTGTAAACATTTCACAGTTTGAACTTTTTCTTCGGAACCACTTGCTGGAATTCAATGAAACTTGGCATGCATCAAATACTCAAGGTCCCCGACAAATGTGGTCATCTTTGTCAGGATCCATGAACAGGTGGCACCACCACAGACAAAAGTAGGTCACAGAGGGTACCCTCCTTTGACAAACTTCTTATTCAGAGTGGGTGCATACAGCGACAAACCGACTGCATAGGAATGATTTAGAGGCATATGGGAAGAAGTGTTGATATTTTTGGTTCCATTCCGAAATCAAATTTTTGACGTTTTTTTCATTTTTATTTTGGACTTTGTTATTTTAATGCATTAAAGAGTTATTATTTTCTTTTAGTAAACATTGATGCATTCATTTGGTTTCATTTAATCATTTCTATGGTAAGGAATGCTGGTGCGAAGGAATTTTTTCAATATCTCGATTTTTGAATTTTTTATGAATTTTTTAAGACTTCCAAAAAAAAGGGGGGGGGACAATTTTTCATATCTTCAACTTGATCATCTAGCTGTTCAGGTGAGCGATATAGGCCCATTTGGGCCTCTTGTTTATCATGTGACCATGACCATGACCTTTGACCTTCTTCAATATAAGTTTTTAACTGTAAGATGTGTGGCCTTCATATTTGACGTGTTTCTGTAGACATGCACAACCATGATGTCACAGATCACTGCACCCTTACTGATAGAACCCCGAAAGCGGGGGACCACAATTCTCTGAATTTGCTTGTTTATTACTGCTTTACATGTAGTTCTGCAGTTTCATACCTTGCTCAACTGTCCTTTAACGACAAGGCAGAGTGTCATGACCTTGACTCATTGTCACGACTCCAAGGTCAATGTCATTCATTTGCAATATTGATACATGTATTATTGTATTAAGTACAGTCAAACCTCGTTATCTCGAAGTCGGCGGGACCGTGGAAAATACTTCGAGATATCCGTAGTTCGAGATATCCAAATTTCGAGTTTAGGATCACAAATCTTGCAGTTGTTAATGTACGCCGATTCATTTGACATTTGTGATTATTATAGTAGGTGTATGAGATATACAGTTATTTATCAGTAAATACACATGAAGATGTGCATATTGTATTGTTCCTAAATAATTAATCTAAATCTTATCATACCTTTTATATTCTATGAATATATAGAGAATATACTCCAAAACTGAAAACGTCATGTAACATCGTAATTTAAACCCAATACTGGATATAACTGTCTTATACTATACCTAAAACCGAGGACGGGCTAACACGTAAGGCAAGATAAAGACTGACGTCATAATTTGATTTAATTACTATTACTTTGCATAAAAATACATAGACATACACACGGATTGGAAATAGTAATAATTAATGACCAGTGTAAAGAAATTTCTTTAAACGCAGGTATGAAAAAGCATTAATTACAGTTAATGTTAATTATCTAATTTTGTGTCGAGTTTAATAAGCTATCATCATTTATTAATATTTGGTATAAATAACAGGGTACGCACGGACGCGATCGATTATGTAATTACTACGGCTTTGTACACCGACACGGTCAATTGATCACACCACGCGACCTGTCATTTAGGGTAAACGCCGCGAGGAATATTGTCAATAAGAAGCCAACTTCGAGATAAACCGGGTAAATAAGAACTTAGGGACTTGAAAATGTATTCGAGATAAGCATGGTATTCGACATATCAGTGTTCGACACATCCGGGGTAAATTTAATCATAATATGAAGGATTTTTTTCGGGACCGACGTTCGACTTCGAGATATCCCGGGTATTCGAGATATCAGTGTTCGAGATATCGAAGTTTGACTGTACTTGTTGATATCCGATCTTTTGGGTGAGATGTGTTGAAACCATGGTACTGCAGTAATTTTTATAGGTAGACATTGAGACCGATATTCAGCTTCTTCCCAATGCAAGATCTTCTCAATTTTTCCCAAAACTTTCAATTTAAAATCTAGTTTAACGCGTGTATTGTTGACACATGTGCTGTCTTATTATGGAACATTTAAAGACCATTGAAATTTTATTTTGTAAGCAATGCATGTGTATAATTTATGTAAAGTGTATAAGTAACATGTATTTTTGCTATGTGCAAAGCCGATAGAGATACATGTACGAACATGTAGAACACAAAGTAATTCAAAACTGTATAATTTTAAATATTAGATTAACAAAAAGTCAAGCATACAACAACTAAGGGATTAACTAAATTGGTGGAGAGAAACTCTTCATTAATGAACAACATTCTATTCATAGGGAAAAAACATGCTGAAACCAACTAATTTAACTCAAATGTTATGAGACTGTCAACTAAACAAAGATTTAACAGACCATAATCTTAATAACCTGATAGAATTATTCACAAACAAAAAGAAAGTGAAAAATAAGAGCTTTATTTCTGGATAATAATGTTATTTCCATTTCTGAAATAAAATGTTCCCAAAATGTTCACAGTTTTATTTTGTCACAAATTTTCCCAGTTAAAAGGCACCTTTAAAAAAAAGTTATTGTACTGTGTCACTGTCATATAGCAAATAAAAGATCCTTAACTACTTGGGAGGTTTTGTGAAATGTATCAGGACAGTGTCATCTCCATTTAAGTGCAATGCCGTATTAAATCCAGGTGTGACACAAAGCAAGAATGAAACAAATGCATTTTCAAGTATGATAGACATGTGTTCAATAGTCATGAATTATTAAACTATAACGGCAATACTGCTGTGCAGTAGGCATGCACTTTTCCAATAGGTAACCAAGCCTATGGAATATCTGCTAGAGTATTTCTTTCCTTATTTAGAGACATTATAATTGATGATATATTTACACTTTTTGTTATATGACAATATTACATGGAATTGCTTACCAAATTATCACTGAAATGACTTATTTACTTGGGTAGAAGACAATTCTACAGGCACTGAAATATAAAACCAGTACTTAATTTGAAATTTGTCATTGCAAAAACCTGTAGCTTTGGTGTAGCTAGGAGGATGAGAAGCTCGCCTGTGACAAAAAGGTCGAGGTTTCAAATCCCACAATAGGTGCATCTGTATCCTGTCTTTCTGATGAGACAGTGATAACTGAGGTCTGCTGTCATGATAGGCATGATCCCTCACTGATTTGGGTGGGTCTGAAGTTTAGATATAAATTTCATTCAGATGCCATCAACTTGTATAATAGATAATTGTGGAGTGACGTAAAACAATAATCAATCGTTGAAGTAACCTGTATTATATTTATATCCCTAATGTAGGAGTGTTTACATGTAAGTTACATGTTCAGATCAGCTTGATTTCTCCATTACCAAATACATGTTAACCTTATTATAACTGTATTATACTTATGTCCCTAATGTATGAGTGTTTACATGTAAGTTACATGTTCAGATTAGCTTGTTTTCTCCGTTACCAAATACATGTAAATCTTATTATACCCTCCACAAACAAAGTTTAGGGGATATATAGGAATATCACCACCTGCCCATCTTTCTGTCTATCTAGTTAAGAAGTTTAACAGTCAGTTATTTAAAATGTACGAGTGGAACATCATTACACTTATACCAGTGATATATTTTGGGATGAATTGTTGCATGTTTCAATCTATGTTGCTGTGGGGGGTATTTGTCCTGTTAGAACAGCTATAGTTTTTCCTTAGGGACTCATTATGCTTGGATAATGTATTAGCAGTAATATATAATTTATGGTAAATAATCGTTTGTGATCAAATCAATTACACTATTGAGGTACACCAAGTACATTGTAGCAAAAATGAGTTTATTGCATGCCTGTGTAGACGCTGTCAGCTCTATGGAGTATTCATATAGACTTTCTGTTATATCTGCATAGTGTATTGAATGATTTAGCTGCTCTTGTGTTAATCTAAATACCTCTGCTCCATAAACGACATCATTTTCTAATAAGGATAATAGTCCAGCGTGCAATATTTATACATCTTTATAACCATGTAATATGCCTGTTCAGGAGTCAGTATTCACATTACCCTTCTGGGATTCCATACAATTTAACAAGCTATCAGCATTGTCTGAGAAATGCGAGATAAATGTATGATATGACCACACTGAAACAAAAACGTGATTATGCGATGAATAATGAATGACCCCAGTGATCTGGTAGCTTGCAGTGCAGTATCAGGCATCAGCCCTGTGTTTTTGTTGGATGTTGTGTAACAACGTATAATGTCATTGATCTAGTAGTAACAAGATACCATTCCTCATAATGCATACTCGGGACGGTGTTTCGTATGGAATTTATGAATTATTAATTATAGATGTCTGCATGTCTGTAGGTATTGTATTGTTTTACTTGCTGTTAATAAGTTGAGATCAGTCAATCAACGTTCCCCATCCCACTTATTTGGTATTTGATATACAGTTCCTCGTTATTTATCACTAATAATATTCAGGGGGTTTTAACAAATATCACTTGAGTAAATTTCGATCCGAATGTATCTGGCACAATGTTGGGGACTTGCGTTATACAAGTAGTGTAGGTTTTTATATTTGATGCATCTGTTTTTCCATCTTTTCTTATATTAAACAATTAGTGCAATTAGATATCAGATGTAAAAAAAATGGTGAAAATATGTCTAGGAACAGGTCAAGCATTCACCCATTTTGAATTGAAGTATTAAAATCTTTGGTCACTGTTGGTTTAAAGCCGGCGTGGGCTAGTGGTATTGCGTTGACTTCTGATCGGGAGGCCGGGGTTCGAGTCCCGCTCTGGTCATGCCAGTGTCATGTCTTTCGGATGAGACAGTAAAAACCGAGGCCCCGTGTTGTGGTATGCATTTCACATTAAAGATCCCTCACTGCTTCGGGTGGGTCCGTTGCAAAGGTTAAAATTTGGATGCCCCGCATCAGGCAGATGCCGTCACCATATACGTGAAATATTCGTGGTTTGACAAAAACAAAAATCAATCAATCAATCAATCACTGTTGGTTTAAAAAAAAAGTAAATGAAAAATGCATTTAAATAAAAATGTATTGATTAAGAAATCTTTAAAATACTGTGGTGGTTCATATCACAGTACAGTCCAGGTGTGTTGGAGAAATTGCACAAAACACGATGGGCAAAACACCCCAAAATCACTGTGGGAATCCAAGTGGAAATTTACCCGTGCATATTCACACCTTTGTGAAATACACAGTGTATTGTGTAATAATAATTCCTCAAATCATACCTGTTCTTATACTTGCATACATGTGGAATTTTAGCAACATTTGCCCAAACTCAGATTTAAAGTCATATTCATAAATAATACAAGCACATTTTTTTTAAAATTTGTATTAAAAATCCTTATTAGATATTATTGAAAATCTTTATGAGGTATTTCTTTGAGAAAATTTGTACTTGATTCAGGTTTAGATTAATTTAGATTCTGCTTTTACTTTACATCCAGTATGTAAAGTAATTAGGAACTTTTGAAGAATAAATCAGGAAAAAACATTCACTATAATTTTGGATTGGGAGAAGGCGGAATTTTGGCCTATACATCAGATAGAAAATCCCTGATAGAAGTTACATGTGTATGAAACAATTTGATGTTAATTTTCCTGATTATCTTGACTTAAAATTTAGTGATTCTGTACTTCATGTCTATCTGTGTACATGTAAAACTCTTGTTAACCATCAATATCAGTTTTTATCAGTTAATGTGATGGCTAAAGCATTGTCAGAAAGAATAGTGCAGGGTATCAAGTGTTGTTAAAAGCTCTTAACTCATATGTAGATGTTTATTTGTCAGAACACTTTATATGATTATATATAGAATAGTCATAGAAAATCAAGGCAACATACCAGAGCTACTTTTCATTTAATATGCTTAGTAGCCTTCACCTTCACCCTTACCCTTTTAAAAACTTCTGTATTTAGATAATAGTGTAATATATAATATATATTATTGATATTCAGAGGGAATAAGAAATTGATCATCACATTGTGAGCTTAAGACTTTCAGAATTTTATTTTCTTTAATTACAGCTTGAGAACAAGTGAGACCAACTATTTGAACGAGTCCTTCAGCTTCTACTCAGCGATTCGACAAAGAGGTTATTACTCCAAAGCGAACAAAGAAGAAAGGTAAAGCTTCAGAAATGAAACGTTTTCCTATAAATTGTAAATCACTTATGTTTTGTGTGACTTATCTTTGGTAAATGAGCTAGCATAGGTCATCTAGCAGCATGATTGGTTCAGGGCAAGTAATTCCCTGGTAGAAACTGAGGGGTTGACTCGTGGGTGTCTTGTCTTTAGGTGATAGAGTAGAAACTAAATCTGTATGTCTCCATGAAGGTTGATGTGTAAAAGATCCCTCACTGCTGGAGTTTTGGAAGTGGGTGTGGCCTAGTGGAAAAGGTGCTCGGCTCTTGACTTAGAGGTCTCAGGTTCGAATCTCGCCCTGGGCACACCGATTTTCTGTCTTTTGGACGAGACATTAAAACCGAGGTCCCGTGTCACGGTAGGCGTGGCACATAAAAGATCCCTGCTTTGGGTAGGTCTGTTGTAAAAGTATAAATTTGTATGCAGTGCATCAGGCAGATGCCTTCACCATATATGTGAATTTATCTTGGAGTGACATAAAACAATATTCAGTCATTCTATTTTTGATAGTCGTGTTTCTTTTAGATATTTAAGAGTTCTCTTTCTTTATCAAAGAAAAAAGAAAATAGACAACTTGCTTGCTGACTCGAGATTTTATGTAAAAAGATTAGCTTGTTGTTGATAAAATCTTTACAGCGATTATTTCATCTAAATGGTGGCAGATAAATAGTTTATATCAAGGGAAAAATGAAGTAATTAGAAGAAAATTGTCAGCCCTCTGTTGGCACTCTGGCGTATCACATCAATTGTTGGCATAAACTTTGAAAAGTGCTTGAGTTTTGGAGTTGGTCCTCGAAAAGTGCTTGAAAACGAAAAAGGTCTTTGAGAAGGGCTTGGATAATTGAATTCATGATTGTTACTTGAATTTATTCTTTAAAGTACTTCAGTTTTATTCTGAGTGTGTTCCTTTATGTTTCAAGAAAGAAAAAGGTCTTCTAGACTTGTCAGTAGAAAAACTTATATACAAGTTTTGATGTCATGCTAAAGCCCGCCCAGACACCAGATCTGTAATGTACAAAAGAAACAAGATAGCTAGAATAAGTAGCAGTGTTGACACTGACATATACAACCATCGTAACTCAGTTATAAACCTTCTTGGCTGGAGATCAGGAGGACTTGGGTTCAGAGGGTCCTGGGTTCAGAGGGTCCTGGGTTCAAGTCTGACTGACCGCTTACCAGTGTCCTGTCTTTGGATGAAAAAGTAAAATCCAAGGCGGTGTATGATGGTAGATATTGGCAGTGTCAGGAGGTGCTTTGGTTGCTTAAAGTATTGCATCGGGTTGGTGCCTTCACCACTTCAATCCTTTTGATGTAAATCAAGATTGATTATTATTTTATGTGATTTCACATTTATTTCACATAAATGGTGATGGCACCCTTTCGAAGCAGTGTGGAATCTTTTATATACCAGGCCTACCATGACACAGGTATTTGATTTTCACTGGCTCGTCTTAAAGACAGCACACCCGATTTGAATCCAGGGCCATTCAGTCACAAGATGAGCACCTCCTCCTCTCAGATACACTGGCTCTGTAAATCAAGAAACAAACAACGAAACTGACTGTATTTCTCAAAATTAAATGTTGCTTCATTAATTTTACCTGTGTTTTGAATAAAATAAAAATTGATAACAAAGCCTGGGTCTTTAGTAAATTATGATGATGATGATTTATAAAATGTTCATAAATCTTAAATGGCATGCATGAAAAAGGAATTACATGTATATCTTATTTTATATATAGAATAAGGGTCTCATTTTGTGTTTTCATGCAGGAATAAAGTACAATGGCTGATGCATTTATTAGATATAATGCACTAATGCGCATTATATCTCATAAATGCATCAGACATTGTGCTTTATTCCTGCATTAAAACACAAAATAAGACACTTATTCTATATATATGCGCTTTTAACGCCAAAATATCATACTGGAAACTTCCGTTTCCTATTTATAAACTGCATCATTAAATCATTCCGGGGGGAAGTTATAAATTGAAAGAAACAGCCAGTGTCCCATGAAAAGTGGGTCAAATATGGGGCGTTATGACGTCACCGATCAATGTACTTTATACAGAAATAAAATACATAGGTCTTGAAAGCTTTATCTCAGGCAATTACAGTGGTTGTGCATATATATTTTAATATAATGTTGTTTGTATATCATAATATACATGTACTAGTTGTTGTTTAAATTTCAGGCCAGATTTGATGGTGAAGAAACTGAGATTTTATGCAAGATTTATTGTTGTTTGTTTATTGCTGAAGAAGATGAAATTAGTTAGAGATTTAGTTAGGGTAAGTTATATTACAATGGAACTTTATTACAGTCGAACTTTGTTAACTTGAAGTGTAAGGGTTCAGGTTTTCAAAGTTTCCAATTGTTGATAAAATGAAAAGAAGGGTTGTAGGAAAAAATTGATTACTTCAAGTTCAAGTTTTGGTGGGGAAAGGTTGGAGGGTAGTTTCAGCATGTCAGGTGTTGAAGTTCCACTCTACATGTTGGTAGTTATTTGAGTGGATTAAGATACAGTATATGGCTTCCAAATTATTAGATATTTTTTCGGGACTCAAACAAGTGGGGTGCTCTTATTTGTCAATGCTGGTTATGTGACATAGTTTAATGTTCAGTGCAGTTCAAATGTTTAGTGATTTTTATACAAAACACAGTGAGCCTAATCCTGATGTAAATTTAAATTTAGAAATTACACAAAGCACTGTGATTTTATGCAAAGTTGTGAACAAGCATAGATAAATTCACCTCTAAATTTTCTCCATTTTGTGTGATTTTGCAGCTGTGTTCTGTGTATGTTTTGCAAAAACACTTGAATTGCTCTGTATATATCATTATATGTTCCAAACACTAGTGAGTAAAAGCTCCATCTGACCTTTATGTTCTGGTACAGCTGAAAAAATTTTGAGCCAGTATGGTTCAATGAACAAGGTTTCTTCATAAAATATTGGTCTTGGCTTTTATCACTATTATGCATTCTAGCTTAGTTTCCAATAACTGAACTTTTCTTTAATTCTAAAACATTATTTATTAAACTATTTTGTCCCAACAAAGGAAGTTATTTGTTGTCATTGATGACAAATAAATCAAAGTGAAATCACTGAAATAGAAAAGATAAAAGATAAACAGATTCTGTTTGAGTCATACTTCCTTTTCAGTCAAAATCATGATTGGTGTTTTAGGTTTTCTTTTTTGTGCCCCTGGAATAAAAAATTTTGGGGCATCTAATTTTTGGCCTGTCTGTCTGTGGCAAAAAACTTTGACATACCACATCACTTTTTAACTCTAAGATATGCAGCTTTCATATTTCTACATGCAAATTCCTTGTGACAAGACCTTTCTATCCATACAATAATTTTTAATCTTGTGACCTTTGACCTACATTTCAAAAACTATCGCATTGGGTATATCATTTGAATGGTAAGTGATAGGGCTTTCATATTTCACTTGTGTATTCCCCGTGTTAAGACCTTTCCACCAGTACCAAAATTTTGATCTTATGACCTTGAGATTGGAGTTTGACCGAGTTTTAGGATATTAGCTTATGCTGACAAAGTTGCCACCAGGGCATTCATATTTCACAAATGCAGCTTAGTTTTGTTTGTTTTGTTTTGTTTTGTTTTTTATTTTTTCCCCCTGAGTATAAAGAGTGATCATAGTATAGGTTCTGTTTAGAATAAAGCCGAGCAGATATAATTCAATCGGTAGATTGCTTGACTAGTGCTTGTTGGTGTACCACGGTCAGTTTAACTGTGTCCTGTCTTCTGAATAAAAGACAGCGAAAAATGAGGTGCAATGTCACAGTAAAGATTCCCAACTTGCTTTTGTTAGTTCCACTGCATAGATAGTAGATTAGGTAGATTTATATTTCTGTGCGATTCATCAGACAGATGCCATCAACGTATAAGTGTAATAATATTGGTGCGACATGAAAAAGAAACGAACAAACAAATTTAGAATAATTTTCTCTTATTTATTGCAGGACTTAACCAAACAAATTGAAGATTACAAATCCACATATGATCCTGAGGACCAGACAGAATGGAATCAAGTGCTGAATGAAATCAAAGACTTCATTGAGGTAATGCTTCTTAAATTTGGTATGAAACTACCACAAATTATAGCTGTATTCCTTTAACTTTCACTTTTTTCTGAGTAGTATGATGAAGTGTAGTTACATTCATTCACAGGCCAGAAACTTGTGTCATAAATTTTTGCAACCTTTTTGCGCTATCAATGTAAACAATGAAAACAAACTTTGCTAGTTTTCCGAATTGGCATATATTGGCAAAATGCAACAAATGTGATGGGCAGCATGAGCCCTGCATCAGGATATTATGAAAAAATTTTAATTTTTTTTTTGTATTATATTCCCAAAGTTAATTTTTTTCAATGTTTATTCTGACTTACAAAGAAGTAAATCCCTGAAATATATCAAAACTTGGTCTCAGAACAGGTCCAGTAAACCTAGGTATACCTCAGCTTGACTGAAATGATTTGGATGTATGGCCAACAGATTTCAATCAAAGAAAATGCAGTCAAACTTCTATAACTGATAGTTTAAGGGACTTTTGAAATCACTTTGAGCTTCAGTAGGTTTGATGTATTCAAGTTTCCATATTTTTAGTCCCCAGGTGGTAAAACCAGAGTGGACTATAGGTTTCCCTCTCTGTCTGAGAAACTTTAATTTTCTGGACGATAGGTTTCCTTCCTGTCTGTCTGTTTGTCTGTCTGTCTGAGACACTTAGGTTTTCCGGAAGTTTTTGCAACCATTGAAGTTATTGACTTGAAATTTGGTATGCAGCTTTTTATCAATGAGTAACAGATTTAATTCAATTTTGGTCATGATTGAAAGATTGTTGGAAGAGTTACGGCCCTTGGAAACTGGTGGGGGACATACATATCTTTAGCAATACTCGTTTTGTTTGTTATTAAATAGAAATAGGAATTTGTTGGACTACATCATTACTTCATGTTCAAGGAGGTTTTCGAGATGCAATTTATCGAGTTATGACCATATAAATACATCGAGATTGAAGAAATGACATGCTTTATTTGATTTTCAGTCTGATAATTTAGTCACAGTATTGGATGTGGACTCTACTGGCATTGTCCTGTCTCATCGTCTCACCCCCATGAACACACCACAACTAGAGAAAGGAACTCCTCAGTACCTTCTCCTTCAAGAAATACTCATTATAGGCAACTCATCAGAACAGGTGTGTGTAATCAAAGTGGTCCTAAAGCCCATGATTCTCTCCCGGACAGCTGTACTGTATCTCGGTATATAGAGATTATGTCTATCATCATCGTAAACCAACCTTTGGTTCTGCTTCTTTTAACTCAAAGTAAGAGAAGGGCAACCGACTATGGGTTTCCGACAACGAGCGTCTATTGCATTTTTAGCTACTAACATGCCAGTGTTTTGGTTTTTTTTTCTTTCAAATCAGGTCCATTATAAGGACCCTTCCCAATGGAGAATTTATTGATTTTTCCCAAAATTTGTCTAAATATTTCCCAAACATTGATCTTTTAACATTATACAAATGGGACACAAAAACTACCAACTGCAAAGGTACAGGCACCTTTGAAAAATTTTTGAAAAAACACTGCATGCCATGCTAATCAACAGATTTAAATGCCAAGTTGCCCAATTTGTTCATTTATATTTTCCTTCTTGGTGTACACTTTGTAATCTGAATCAATTTCTTTTCAGTGAAATATTAAAATGAACTTTTTACCGCTGGTTAGTTTAATTAGGTCAGATTCTTTCAAAAATTTAGTTAACATGAAAGATATGTGATTTGCATTGACAACTTTTTATTCAGTAAATACTTTTGTGTTTTTGACAAATTTCTGTAGCAAAGATGTATGCATTATAAAAAAGATGCACCTAATACATTTCTTTTAATTGTTCTTCCAATGAACTACTCTGTTTTTCAGGTGAAATTTAGTGAATTACAGTTGGACATGTTCAGAATGTTGCAGACATTGGAGAGGGAACCGCAGGAAGATTTAACCAATCAAATCTATGATGCTTCTCCTGCTCCAGGGAGGCCACCATTTGTAAGTGTTATTATCTATTATTGCCATTAACACACATACACATATTCTTATACTGCAGTAGGTTTAAGACAATGGAAGGTGTCTGTGTCTCAGTTTTTGCTTATCATTTGCAAACTTTCCCCAAGTAAACCTTAACGTAAAAATAATATTGATATTGAATTCATTTATGCCATCTTTTTTGGTTCGTGGGGACGAATGTCTGGAGAGCTACTGTCATACCTCTGGCAGCATTGTTGTTGTCATCATCTATAGATAAAACTTTCACATGGATCATAACTTTAGAACCCTCAGAGCAGGGCTTTAATATTTCACATGTGTATTGCTTTTGCCAAGAGGCAAGACCTTCCATTGGGTACCAGAATTTTTGACCTTATGACCGTGACCTTGAAGTTTGACCTTTTTAAAAAAAAATTCAACCTTGGTCATCAGTTTCATTTTTGAATCTATGAAGCTATGTTGTCTTCTGACAACTCTTGTTCAGTTTTAATCACATACATGAGAGATCTCTCTTACTGCGACATTGAATATGACTTTCTTGAAGGGAATAAAGAGACTGGCACAAAATCGTGCTCCAAAAATTTTCCTTGCCTTATATCTTGTTAACGCCATTTTGTTTTCCAGGAAAACGGCGAGAAAAATGGTCGCCGAGACAACCCTCATAAATACTTGTTATATAAACCCACCTATAGTCAGCTCAATACATTCCTTGCATCAGGCTTCAAGGAGCTTCCGCCGAATGGTGCCATGTTGGTGTACATATCTGCTGATGGCTCCATGGGTAATGCTAAGCACACTGACGATGGTAAGTAGATCACAGTAGATCTCGGAACATCGAGGAAATGTATAGAAGTGGAAAGCGTGGCTTTGTCTATAAATTGCCCAAATGGGGTCTTGATGGTTCTAACAATAGTCTAGTCATAGGCTTCCCTTTTTAAGCTACTTGTATAAAGCTAGAGTATTGCAAGACTTGATGTTATACTTGGAAGAATCTACCGATATGATTTTCCTGTATTGTTTTGACACTTTCACTCATGTTTATGCCCCAGATCGATAGCTTGGGGCATATTTAGTATTTTTTTTATCTCTGTTGTGTTCTGTGGTAACATTACTATTATGCTTTATGTGCATGTTCATGGTGATTTGTGTCATACGGCCTGGTCAGATGTCTTTTGTCATTTCTTTTGGTTTGTCTGTTTGTTTATTTGTTTGTTTGTCTGTCTATTGTCAACTTTAACCTTTGCCATAACTTTTGAACTATGAGAGACAGAGACTTCATATTTCACATGCATACTCCTCTAATCAAGCCCATTCCACCTCCACCAAGGTCATTGACCTGGTGACCTTGACCTTTGATCTACCTTTCAGTAATTTGGTTAAGAAATTGCAGGAAGCTTTTTTTTGGAAAATGTGTCAGTGTCAAATCTTGGCATCTTATTAATAAATTTAATTGTGAACTAGCTGTGATACTTTTTTAAAGTAATATTTTATATTATGAGTGCAAAATTAGCTTCCTGTAATTGAAACTCAATTGCTTCTGTTGAGGTTGATATCTTTGATCACCTTATGTTTTTCTTTTTCAGCTGCATTTGATTTTGGAGGTGTAGTGACAAATAATAGAAAAGATGGGGAAGATGTATCAAAAACGAAACGTCTTGGACACTTAAAAGAAATACATTGGTGAGTGAAGACCTGAACTGAATAAACTCTTTATTATTTGTATTAGAGTTTGATTAGAGTTTGCGTAGTCCAGGTGTTACCATGACTGGTGCAGGGTCAAAATGTCCTAAATTTAAGTCTGTTAGGTGACTGGATCTTGCTGTTTCATGAAAGATGTTGAAATGTAAAAGATACTTTTTGTTTGTTGTATAGGTCTGAATTTCTCTTCAGTGCTTTAGCTTCTTTATGTAAGTGAAAAGATCTTGGCATGGCATAAAAAAAAACAAAGAAATTTTTATGTACAAAGTCAAGTTACTACACCGTTTTGCATTTATGCTCTAATCAGATTGACAACTATGAACTCCATAGTAATTTAACTAACTGTTTGTGGATTTTAAATCCTGGAGATAAAATTTCTTTATTTTCTTTTTGTGTGTGTGTGTAAACAGTCTACATCCTGGTGATTTGTATCCATACACAAGAAAGCCTCTCTTCCTCATTATCGACAGCACAAACAGTTCAGCATTTGAGGTAAATATCTCACAAACAATAAATATCGTAAAGTATCATAGGGTTATCACTTTTGTGGCTCTTGCAAAACATAACTAGTTCACTTTGTCATCTGTCGGTCAAAACTAAAATTTTACCATCTTCACAGGCAGTGCATGTATTCCTTGTAACATCGCAGGGGTTTTTTTTTATCCAAAAAAGACTCCACATTTCCTTCAGTATATTTTAATTGTTATTTACTGTAAAAATTATCGTCTAACTAGACCACATTTGTCTGTTTCCCCTGGTTAGTAACACAGAGAAGGTTGAAAGTAAAATAACATGATTTTCAAAGTGTTTGTGAGCCTTTTTCAAGTTTTTGCATGAGAGGTTCCAGGTTCAATTCCAAGTGACAGTTTATTAGTGTCTAGTCTTTTGGAGAAGATAGAAAAACAGAGGCCCCATGTCAGGGTAGGCATTGGCAAGTTTGCAAGTAAAATTCAATCACATGTTTGTAAATCACCCTCATTAGTCTTAGTTTGGTGAGGTAAAATTATGTATGTAAATTTAAATGTATTTATTGTTTTTCTCTGCACCGTAGTACCAGCTCTCTGTAGACTCTCAGAAAAAAAGGAAAACACTGAAGAAGTAAATCTCTGCAAAGAAAAATCAGGAAATTTGAAAAAATTATGAATATCAGGGAAAGATCTGGAAATTTTATGAGTCATGTTTAGTAAAGTAGGCTAACGATACTGGTGGTTTCTTTTTCATCGAATTTTAAGATTCAAGTAGGTCAAAAGTCATATTTCTGAAAGAGGAATCTTTGACAGATTGCAATACAGAAGGAAATTTATCTGAAAGAGTTTGAACAAAGACATTGTGAAAATATAGTCCTTTTTCATGCATATTTTGCTTGACGAAAAACTTAAAGGCATCAGGCAAAATCAGGACATTTTCAGGGAATTTCATTTTATCAAAATCTATGGCCACCCAGTAATATTAATGCATTAAAATAAAGTTGATCTTGTCTTTTTATTGTTGAAATAATGAAGATTTGTCTTCAGATTGATGTAATTTGGATTCTTTTTCATTGTAGAATTTTCCAAATCTATTTGGGCAGCCAGTTGTATGCTTGATGTCTCCAGAGAAAGTTCCTCCTACGATGCAAGGTATATCATGATCCATCACGAAGTTTGCTATCACAGCTGACGGCGTTTTCAAATGTCGCACAAAAATTTAATATTTTGAAATCCTAACCCCCGAGTCACATTTTTCAGACATAATTTAAGTAGCTTACAAACCTTTGAACTTCACACATTTACTTACCTATCTAAAAAAAGCAAAATGGAATTAATTTTGAAAATTATGCCAAATTATAGGTGCGCGCAATTCTAGGTCAAGAGGTAAGCATTTACGCTTCAGAAATTCTTCTCACCTTCTATATATACGTGTATATCTTTTTTCATCTTAGAAGGAGATACAAACTTTGACACCTTTTGAAATATATTCAGCACTGGATAAATTTCTTTGCACCACTTAATGATACTGCAGTGTATATTTATCAAGATAAGTCAAGGAAGCACAATACTTGCTGTTTTTTAGTGGCCACTTTGAAAGCATGGTTGCAGCATTAATCATGGAGGTTTCAAAATTTGACTTGTAACCCAGCATCCCAGGGATATCTAACATGACTAAGGGGTTACCTCATTTGGTGAAATTGTGTGGGTAGAATTCCAAATTTGATTACATTTTAGAGCCCTCCCCTTATGATGAGCAACTAGATCTCTTTTTAATGCAAATTATCAAAGTAAATTCCTGAGTGAAAACTCTTGTCTTTATGTTCCTGACATCAGTGGTACCACCTAATATGACTAAGACTTTAGATGAATCTTGGTCCTAAAGTTATTAAACGAGTCAAATTTGATCAATTGCTAAACATTTTCTTAAAAAAAAGGAATTTTTTGCACAAAACTTAAATTTGAATTAATTATAGGAAGGAATCAGTTTTACTTTGATAGGATAATTTTGAATTAGTCTTATTAAAACTGGCACTTGCTCAATATGGCTGGTAAATCAAAGCTTTTGAGAAAACATTTCAAAACAAAGATAAAATGATTGCAGGACATGCTGTAAAATAATATAGTTGTATGTACAAGGTTTTTATTGACTGACACATATGTGTCAAGTAGAACAAGTCCATGCGCAAACAGATGACCACTCATTGTTTAGTTGGCTATTCCACCATTTGTAAAAAAGAAAACATGATAGAGGATTTTGCTTTTCAACATTTCTGAAATCAAAAATAAATACATTAGATGTCAGATCTTAAATGACGTTATCAGGATGAAAAATCTTTTACAAGAAAAGTGAAAAACAACATTCTAGTACAAAGTATATAGAAAGCATATATAGATCTTTGAAATTATAAATTTTTAGTGTTTGATGGTAAAAACTGATTTTAAATTAAACTACGATATGTGTATTTTACGACCTTCCCTTCTTTATGTAATTCATACTTTACAGATATCTGGTATATAAAATTTTCTTTATCATGCACTTAAAACTTAAAAAAAAATTTTAATCAATTTTTCTTCTGAATTTCTTGAAGTTATGGATTAAGGGTTTATCCAGAAATGTAGATGTGTGTGATGCAATTTTTCTTACATAATTTCTACGGATTTTAAGAAATTCTTGCCTTGTGCACTTACCTATGAAAGAAAATCTTTCTCACCGCTTCCTGATAAAAATGAGACTTGTTTTTTTTCTCACCTCTTCCTCATAAAAATGAGACTTGTTTCTTGGCATTGGACTTCCTTAGGTTTAGTCTTTTTTCAAATCTGTTGCATACTTCCCTACTGTTTCAATTCATGATGCACTATCATTTCATTTTCTAATATATTGCATCCCTTTCAAATATGCACAGTTTCAGATGTGCTCTGCCAAGAGTATTTGAATAAGGTAAATTTAAAGATTTGCTTCCCTACTAGTAGAAAAGTAATCATGGTACTGGTAGATAAATCATAAAAGAAAGTTAAATTGGAAAATGGATGGTAGCTTAGTGTCAAATGTATTAATAATACCTTTTGAATCTAAAATTAACGCAAGTAACAGTTTGTTCATGTTTAGAATACAACATATTGCGTTTGTAGTGCATGTTTTCAGAATCTGATGATAAACATGTCTCTATTTTGCCACAGCACGTAGTATTTTCAGTTAGCAATTTTATAAAATTTGAATTTATCTGAAGAGGGAAAAGTTTTTGAAAAAGTCATGGACCATTACTATTAAAGTTAAACATTTCATTTTCTGAAGCTTATAATATATAAAGTGTAATTTTAGCATTACTAAGACTGTTAGTGAAGTCACAGTTAAACACTGAACACATATTTAAAGTGAAATCGGCACTTGACATTATATTTCTCAAAATGATAAAACATATTGAACAAGGTAAGGTGACCAGCTCCTAACCTCTCCAGAAGCCGATAACTTTAGGTGTGAGGAGTCAGTTTCAGAAGTCTTTGCTTTACTGTACAGAAATCTTTACCAGATATTTACAGATGTATATATTATTTCAGATCAGTATAATAGGAAAGGTAATCTGTTTACTTTGTTTCTACATTCACCGTTGATGGCATTTTGTTACGTGTGCAGCATCTACGACATTCCTATCTCAGAGTGGGACAAATGCCAAGAACTAGTGGACAAATTTATGACAGAAGCATCAAAACTTTTCTCAAGGTCAAGAAATATAGGTAAATTTGATATCCGGAAAAATGTTTGGAAGGGGGGGGGGATTTATAAGAAAAAGCATGAATAATTATTTGATATGTTCATACCTCTGTAAGTTTTGCAGAGCTATTGAAAAGTGTTGGATTGTCTGATAAAATTGAAGAAGGTGAGGTAAAAGTATGAAAAAGATATATTTTAATCAGACCTAATGTCCGATTGGAGTCTGATACAACTTTTTTGTATTTTCAATTTCCAAACAAATCTGTACTGCAAATTTATAATATATCTGAACCAGTTGTTTGGGGTTTTTTTTTTTGATCTTTTTTTTTTGTCTTGCAAACTTTTTGTGAAATGTTCTTTGAGGAAGCAAGCATTTGTTTGAGTTAGGTATGATAGAAGTGGCTTCAGTATGGCCAGTCAAAATAACACATAATAGAGGGGAGATTGAAAGAAGAGGAGGAAGTTGTGAGATGGGAGGATGTTGTCAGAGGAGGAAGTTGTCAGAGGGGAAGATGTTGTCAGAGAGGAGGAAGTTGTCAGAGAGAGGAGGAAGTTGTCATAGAGGGGAGGATGTTGTCGGAGAGGAGGAAGTTGTCAGTGGGGAGGATGTTGTCAATGTGGTGGATGGTAGTGTCCTTGTACAGAATGATGGTGTCAGACTCACAGGAGAAGATGTTGTCATTGCATTGTGGACAATGGTGGTGTCATAGGGGAGAAAGGAGTGTCAGAGGGGAGGATAGGGGAGGATGGTGTGGTAGACATTTAAGAAGAATGGGAAACTAAAAGTGAAAGTGAACAGTAAGAAAAAGAAAATGGACAAAATTAAGGACAAATTATTCTAGAATATAAGATTGAATGTGAAATATGTAGTTTTATGAAAATAATTTTATAATTATGTTGTTGATAAAAAGATCAGATGTAAAAATTCCTAATTTTCTTGTGTTTTTCTGGTTTGAAGAGAAATATTCTTTTCAAATTGGAAAAACACAAGAAAATTATTCAGTCTGACAAAAGCTTCTTCAGTGTGATAGAATTCAGAAAGTTATCAGACCAAACGTCCAACACTTTTCGAGAGTTTTCAAAAAGTTTAGTTCTGCAACATCTCATACTGCTAGAGTAACAGAGTGTGGGACTTTCTTCATGTACACAACCCTGTATAGAAAAGTTCAAACCTCCATGTTTATCTTTCATGCAGTCTTGATATAGTGCACACTCCTATAAATGAACCTTTCAGTTGTGATATTTGTGGATACATGTACATGTTTGTATATTTATAGACCATGCGTATGCACAGTTCCTTGGAGATGACTTCTTAAGACTACTCATGCTGAGATTTGTATTCTCCTATATAGTTTTACTGTTTCACAAAGGATTTAAGGTAAATTTGGCTAGTTTTCACTGAACATATCTTGTTTACATACTAGATTTGGCTAATCTTCATTGAACATATCTTGTTTACATACTAGATTTGGCTAATCTTCATTGAACATACCTTGTTTACATACTAAATTTGGCTAATCTTCATTGAACATATCTTGTTTACATACTAGATATGGCCAATCTTCATTGAACATATCTTGTTTACATACTAGATTCGGCCAATCTTCATCTAACATATCTTGTTTACATATTAAATATGGCTAATCTTCATAACACATCTGTATCAGTGTAGGTCTCATTTATGAAAGCATGGTTTAGTGAGTTCAACTTGGGGTTTTAAGGATTTTAAATGTGTCTGGTACCTTGGTACCTTGGTATTTAAGCCGTGATATCAGTTAAAAAGAGTTGAATGTGGTATAAAGTAACAAAAACAAAATTTTGTTTACATGGTTGCAAATTCTCAAATTTATGCATGTAGAGAGCAGTTTGTCTAACAAAATCTAACTGAATTTCTGATATGACAACCGAGGCTTCATTCAGACTATCTGTTTGTATTAATAGTCCCCCACTTGTAAAAGTGGGGGGAAACTATACATGTATGTTTCCAATTGAAGTTACTGACTTGAAATTTGGTATATGTATGTAGCTTGGTATCAGTAAGCTATAAAGTTGAAGTTTGGAGGGGAGCATGTATTGCTTGTTTATGCTTTGTACTAAGGTAATATGGCAAAGATACTTCGCTACTTAGGATGGGTCATGTGCATATGCAAAAATAATGAGGTCATGGACTAAATTTTCATTCTTAAATTAACATCTGTACAAGCCAATTAAGGAATATTTTTCTGTATATGATTTTTTTAGAATATAAATATCTTAAATGTTTTTTGTACTTGCAGGGCCCGAAGTCCTATCCAAGTTGTTACCCGCCATTACCAACCGATGACATACTGGAGCATCCGACGCTATGTAAGACCATTTTAGATATCGCAACAATCCTTGGAAACAGAGACTTGTTCAGGGAACCTGGAGAACAAGACATTCATGCAGTTTCATAGTACAGATTCCACTCGTAGACACCAAGTTATTTGATGTTATGAAATTTTTACACCGATCGTTTATCTTCCCTTTTTGTATTCAGTTGATGATTTTATAAGAATCTCTGTCATTTACAGAATGTATTGATGTATTGATTCTCAAATTTTTTTATGAAGATAATGTGAAATTTCCATGAAAGTGTGATTTGAAATAGTATCGAATATTAAGTAGGTTCATTTTCAGTAGATGTACTTTTTTGAAAATATGTATGCTCAACAACTTTTGAAATATGTTTTGCAGAAATACTGGAAAACATCCTGTAGTAAAATGACCATAATGTTCTCTTTTTCAGATTTTGTAAACTCTTGTTTAAGTGTTCAAGATCAGTATTTGGGGATATTAGTACCCTAAACTCATTTTGATAAAGTAACGTTAACACATTTTTTATCTTGCAATAGTAAGTTAAAAACACTCATATTTACACAATAAGATAAGACTGGTACATTAAAAGTTTAAATTCAAATAGTGATAGACCAGGGAAACCTTTATGTGTTTTCAAGAAGCAATAGATTTATTTTAATTGGAACAAACTGAGGCATATTATAGTGTCCTATGAGAAATTTTATCATTTTAAAAGAATTTACTTGCTCTTTGTCTGCATTATTTTCAGAAAAAAAACCCTCAAATACAAGTACCTGTGTTTATACTTTAGTATGTATTCAAGGTTGTTGAGTATTACAAGTTTGATTCAAATCAGCTTTTTGTCATAATTTTACAGATTCATTAGAATATTCAATTTTTTTATTTATTTATTTATTTTTTTTTTTTGGAAGATTAACAATTTCCATTAATCTCCCACATGATGATTGTTTCGATAGCAGCAAGGATTATACCACTGTCTTATGTCTATTCCAGTTAAAAATGTTCTGCTGAAAAATGTCTGCTCCTTCTTTATGATGATTTTCAAAGCATTAAAAGCCTTGAATTTCGTGAAAATTGTCGAGGTTTGAATCTGCCTTGCAATACAGTGTTGAAAAGGTTACATCTATGCGTTCATATCATGGCGGACGACTTGAAAAAGTCGACCGAAACCTTAGTTCACAAACTTCAACCAGCCACATATATCTTGAATTGCACTGACTCACTTAGCAGTGTAAATCCAACACTTTTCTTCTGCTGTTAGGATTTCATGATAGATTTTTTAAATGTAGGTAAATTTGTATTGAAATTTTGAACATAAATTGGTCATTACAGGTATGTTCTCAAATTTAAAAAAATTGTAAATAACAAAACATAGCGGTCATGATGAACAAGGGAGTAGCTGAAACACTAAGCTTGAACCCTTAAAAGCTTTCACCATTGTCAGTTCTGGAATATAATCCAGGTCATAGCAAGTTCAAGACCTGCCAATGTACTCACCAAAACACAGGCAGTTGAAGCAGGTTTGCTTTAGTACTTGTGTACTTGGGCTTGTGTTTGTAGATTGCTCCATAATGTGTAAGAGGGTGCTTACCTTCTGGTTCTATGTCACATGACTAAAAAAAAAAGAAGGTGGAACATGCATATGTAAAACCCTTCAGATACTCGGTAGACTCCTGGCACCCTTGTCTCTTCCTCATCACTGCCACACTAAAGATATGGTAATTCTGGAGTGGTAGGAAAAGCAAGTAAGTAAACCAGACATTCGTAGCTGGAATAGATACAGAAACTTTTGGATAGAAAATTTTGTACTAAACAGATATTTCAATATATTGAGCACTGCAAGCACTATCTATTTACATACACTGTCCCACCAAGATTTTTTACTTTGACGTTCACAAGCTTATCATATGATTAAATTTAACCAATCAAACTACTTTTTTTTATCCAGTATACATGTATGTACCCTAAATTAGCATTTGTGATTTGTTTTGGAGAAAACTTGTTAACTTGATCTTTAATTATGTACATACCACTTGGAGTACACTCTTTTGCTAATCAAAACTTCCTATACATGTATATAAGCACTTGAAAATCATGAATATTAGTATTTCATTGAAGATGAAAATGACATTCACTTGCATCAGCTTAGATTTTATTTTAAGTTGATAAGTTTTATAATTTCATTCAGGTCTGTTTTTTGCTTGACACCAGGTTTTATGTGGTTTTGTTCATATAGGACTAACAGAAAAGGTTTCTGCAGAAACATGCAACTTACACAAACAAAAAAGATAGTTTCAAAATGGTATAATTTATTGAAAAAATTTAGATGACCAGAACGACCAAGTGACTTCAAGCAATTAATTTCTGAATTGCTTCATTCTAGTGGAAATCTTGCCATGCATTTATCTCAAGTAAATAGATCATATTGAAAGGTTTTTCATTCAATGTGATATAGAATGAAAGGTCCTTATGTGAGGGGTTAGAGAATATACTATAAGCATAATATTACATGTATTTGAATTTTAACCCTTTCACCCCATAGGTTTTGTTTTGGTATATCTAAAACAAAGGGAAGAAAGGGTCCATTCCAATTCAGGGTGGGGTGAAAGGGTTTAATTTGAATCCTTATGATTAAAGATCTCACAGAGAAGTGGGCTTTAGAGCTGTGCTAGATTTCTTTGAAGTCTCTTCATCTTTCATATTTTGATTTTATCTCAGTTCTGGGTATCTTTCTTCGTATCTATCAAAGTTTGTTGCTTTTTGTATATGTACCCTAGTTTGGTCCACTCTGGCTCGATGGTACAATCAGAATTATTCTGCACTTGTGACAAGAAAGTATAAACCATATTTGAAGTTTAAGGGATGAGGAAAGTTAGGATTTGTTGAATTGATTTTTAAATCAATGCTGTCATAATAAGTGAATTCGACAAGCTTTGTTGTCTGCTAGATAAGCTCAATGTCTGTTGTCTATTGAACAAAGTTTGTTGTCTATCGGACAAACTTTGTTGTCTATTGGACAAACTCTGTTCACTACTCATTGATGATTTTGGCTGAAATAACTTTCTTCAACCCTGTCACATGGTACAAAATAAGTTGAAATGGCTAGTAATTAATGACTGGACAATTGGTTTTGATTTATTTACAGAAACTTTATGAATTTATTTCTTGAATGTTTAATGTTACGTTTTACTGAAAGCCATTTTACTTAAGTGTTGATGATTGACCAGTTGTCATAATTGTGATGAAGGACATCTACTTGAATGAAATTTTTAATTCCCTAAGTAATGCTTTTGTTATCGTCTTACCCTGCTGTTATTGCCATTCACCTACGCAATTTAATATATGTTTTAAATTTTACAGTTTGAAGTCATTTTAGTCAAGCTTAGTTTATTTTGAAAAACTCTCTTTTATTTTATTCCGAATGAAAAATTTATATCTCCTTGGCCCACAGAAATGTTTTCAGTTCAATTTTTCTCTTGCCAATTAAGTGTGTGATGTTTTTCTTGCCATCCTGATTTCCTGTATTGCTTTTAAACTTATAATATCATGTCCTCAGCACTGATTTTGACCCAACTCGGAAGAAACTGATAGAGTTGTAACTTTTGACTTTTTATGCCCTAATTGAAAATGTCTGCCCTCTCTGTTTTCAAGAATTTTGGATTATATATGTAGCAGGCATATTTTTCCCCTAGGGGCATTAGTGTTTCATAAACACATGATGTTAAATATATAGCATATTGCTACTAGTCTCAGGTGAGCTAAGTAGGCCCAATTTTGGTCTCTATATTATGCGTAATAATATTTGTATATTTTGATGTGTTGACTTTGTTGTGTTTTGGGACCAGCTTTAAATATTCATTTGATATTTGTATATTTTGTTGTTATTTATTTATTTGTTGGTGCTTCTTGTTTGATTGTGTTGAATATATTGTTTGTAAATCCATTGTTTCCGAGAAGAATTTTGCAACAGCTACACATAGACGACGGCTCGTATCTTAACCAAAATTGTTAAATGTTTAAATGAAAAATATCGGAGGCTATTGAATTTGTGTATCATGATAAATAATTCCTAACTATATCCTATAGCCCTTGCCATAATCTCTACAAATTGTTAAATTGCAATAGTACCATAGTAGTCATGAATGAGACGACATGTCACAGATCTGTTTCACCCTATTACGGCTGAAATATGGCAAAGTAAGGTTTTTAATAATAATCGGCTACAATATCATGGCTTATTATCAGCCTTATGATATATCAGAAGATTAAGTATCAGAAATTTCCTAGTCTTAAAGAAAATGACACACACTGAAATATTAATGATAAATGAATGGATAGCGTCCCATTGATGTCATAAGGCATGCTATAAATGTACTTGATTTTGTGAAGGAATGCTCAAGAAATTTTTTCTAATTAACACCGATAGCAAATTGTATATGTTTACTTTAGAATTTTATTAAAAGTTTACACTTTGTTTCTTTTCTTTCGTAATGAGTGTTGTAGTGGACATTTTTTTTTTAACCTGGTATTATTTTCAGGGACTTAAACATTACCCTCACATTCATTTAAGTTTACAGGGTAAAAGTTGTATTTTCATAGTAATGGAACTTGTAAATATATGTTAAAAAAAGAAATAACAAAAGGTTAGAATGAAGTATTGGTACTTAAGTTTGAATCTACTGATGTTCGTGTATCATGGCTTATCAGACTATATGATAAGTATTTTATAATTAAGACTTATATTGGGTGTTAATAATTTTGAAAAAAAGGACACTATTATATTGTACATCTGTAAATTGTCTGAAACCTGATAATTCTTTGAACTGTTGTGTAATGAGATAGTTCAAGTTGGCATTTTTCAGCAAAACCAGTGTTGTGACCATACATTTATACAGAAAAAATTGTATAGTCCAATTTTGAGTATATTTATTTCTGTTCAAATATGTCTTGCTTTACAGCAAATTTGTTTAAGACTTTTTTTAAAATTAATCATTTTTCCGTATACGAAATGGTAGTTAGCTTTTGGGCAGTTTCATAATCCAAATAGCAGACTTTGAAAATGTTCACGCTTTCTGAGCCGAAATTTTCACTTCATACACTTATAGATGAAAAAGAATCCTTATTATGAAATCATTAAACTTTTTACTCAAATCAAGTTTATATTATTCAAAATTTTGCACTTCAAATTATTTCATGTGAAGTTTATGAGCCTATGGATTTTTGCAGTTACTTCTGCAAGTGTTTTCACACTAGGTTTGCTGTTATATATTTTATAACATCAGAAACTCAATAGGCAAACTGAATTATTGGCCTATATCTTGGTTTGCTCTGACAAATGAAAATGGGTGTTACAATTATTTGTGTTTCTTGTTTGTGGGACCCTATAATTTTTGCACATATTGTTATTATGATAAAAGCATTTCTTATGGTTGACTTCCATTTTTTATCACTATAAGGTACTGTGACAGACACATCTTATTTAGATGTAATGATGATAGAGGGATCTAAAGATTTTGAAAAGAAAAAATGAGACTTATTACACTTGAGCAAAAGAAATTAATACAAAACTTGAAGCATTATGTATAAAAGTCATTGCATGTAGAAAAAATGTAAATTAGAGAAAAATACACTTATACAATATGACATACGATAATTTATATGTTTACCACATTTAAACTTTACAAAGCATCTGTTAACTAGTCATGAACAACTGTTTAAATTAACACCTTACATACAATTTTAGGCAAAAATTGTTTGAAAAAAAAAAGAAACAATACGGGTCCTCTTTAAAAGTTCATCTAGAATAGAATTGCACTCATTTTTGCTATTTTCATGACATCTTCACAGTTGTGACTGTCATGGTAACCTTCATGTTATCCCTCTTTGATATTTATTCAGTGGTTGTTTTATGAATAACAGTATTCTGATGTTTTTTGGTTGATTTTTAGTTTTGACCTCTGTCCTTACTTATTTGAATATCATTCTAAAATCTTTCTATGTAAACATTAAACTACAAGATGTAAATAAAAACATCTACAACGTTTTGCTTTTATGTTTTCATAAACGTATTTGAAATGTTCGGTCTTTATTAGGGCCCTCGCTTCATAAGCGGTTGCCCCATATTAATCACTGTCTGTCCATCTGTTCGTTTGTCCGTCAGCAAAAACTTTAACATTGGCCATGTCTAATACTCTGTCACAGGTAGATCTTTCATATTTGACGTGTGTGTTCCTTATGACAAGACCTTTTTGTAGGTACAAATATTTTTTATCATGTGGCCTTGACGGTGACCTTTGACGTGCATTTGAAAAACTTTAACATTGAACATAAATATTGAACCGTTAGAAGTAGGGCTTTCATTATAGGCATATGCATTCCTTATGACAAGACCTTTCTGCTGGTACCAAATTAAGGTAAAGATCATGGTGAAAGGCATCCTGCTGGGCCCTTCTGACTTTTTCAGTTTTCTAGTTTAGCTTAATCAACAAGGGGCATGACTTTTGACCAACAGGAACATAATGAATATTGACCACATCTGTGGATTATTCATCATTCTTATTATTTTATAATGTGTGTGTGGGGGGGGGGGGGGTATATTTGTGTATGATTTCGTCTGTTGATAAGTTTTTAAACCCCCTCCTCTCTTCTAAAAATGCAAAATAGGGGGAAAACCTCGCACAAATATACACCCAGCACCCACTCCCCCCCCCCCCCCCCCCCCCCCAAAAAAAAAAATTGGTCATACGTTACAAACCCCAAAACCTTTATTTTGTACCTTGTTTCTTGTACACGTTACATGGTTCACGTGTGGCCGAAAACCATGAGAATATGACTACAAATGATTCGGTACATAGCCATTCAATGGCGGATCCAGCACTCCCTTTGCCAGGGGTAGAGGTGCGAACTTTGTCGATTTTGACAGAAAATGGACCAAAATACAGGGTTTTTTGGTAGTTTTGGGTCTGCCGGAGGTGAGCGCCTCCTCCACTCCCCCTAAATCCGCCTCTGTCACTATGGAGACACCATGAAAAATCTCAAACTATTTTTATACCACTCCAAAAAACCATAATAAGGCCACAGCTCGGGTACGCCTCTAGTTGCTGGGACCCCTTTACTAAGGACCACATAAACAAACTAGAGGCAGTACAATGACGCGCAGCTCGATGGTGCCTACATGACTTTTCTCCCTGCAACAGTCTGTCAACCGTGCTCGAGAATCTCGGCTGGCAAACCCTCCAACAAAGACGCTCCATGGCAAGGGCAGTACAACTTTACAAAATTACCTATCAACTTGTCGCCATTCAAATGCCCCATTACTTCATTAAGCCCATTAGGACCTTTTCACGGAACCATTCTGTCTACTACCAGCCTATAAGTACATACAGAGACTACTGTAAATTCTCCTTCCCCCGGACTAAAGTTCTCTGGAATAGCCTCCCAACTCCATTATGACTATCCATGACCTTGCCGCCTTCGGAGATGTTGTCTTCCAGGTCCTCCATCTCAACCCATAAACCACCACCTTTTTAAACTCCCAGATCCATAGATCTGGGGCACATTGTTTTTGTCCTGTGTGTTTGTTGTCAACTTTAGCCTTGGCTATAACTTTTGAATCGTGAGGGGTAGAGACTTCATATTTGACATGCGTACTCAACCAATGAAGCCCTTTCAAATAACACCAAGGTCGATTACATTTTGACCTTGACAATGACCTTCACCCTAAAAATAATTTTTTGGACTTTGGTGCTACCGGGGGCATTAGTGTTTCAGATACAGAGCTTGTTTTTGAATTTTTAACTTTATCATATATGTATTTTAACAGAGCACCTTGTTTTTAGACTAACCTTGCACAGACGCGCACACTTGCTTAGAACACTCATGTATGACGCAATTCAGCAGAAAATGCAGATAGATAAAAAACGACAGAGTTTATACAAATGTAATTATGTGCCTAGCTGTACTTCAGTAGTAATTTTGTTTCTAATAATTTCATCAGTGATTGTTTGAGGTGAACGGTTAAAACACGTAGGATGAGCAGAAGCGAGTCACGTTCTGTTTTGTAGTGGTCGATTGTGTTCTAGCAGAGTTATGGTTCTTGAAACTAGATCCACCTAAAGAAATTTCAGTTTCCGATCATTTTCACTTTAATGAATACAGGAATTCAAGTGAAATGTGGTGTATAGTACTTAAATTGATTATGTATTTTCACAATTTTGTGTCTGCATATTTGATTTTCTTTTTTATCAATGCATATCTTTGCTGACAAGTTACTAAACAAAGTCCTCATATTTTATACATTAAAATCAATATTACAGAATATACATGTAAAACAGTTAACAATTGTTGTTAGGTTGTATGCTTTCCTTTTGTTTGATTCGCCTACATGTAAAACTTCCTAGATAATAGAAATGATTGCATATGCAGAGTTTTTGTTCATAAACTTATGGACCGGGGAAGCGAAACGAGGACTGAAAGATAATATTTTAATGTTCTAAAGTAGATTTATACAGTAAATGTTACTATTGTATCTAGATATCTTTCCCCTTTTTGTTAGTTTTGATTTGGATGTTTCTTAATCTTACTCCCCCTACCTTTTTTCGATTTTTTTTTATTATACATATTTTTATTTTATTTATTTATATTGGGTTTTTTTCTTTATTTGTTTGTTTTGAGAGGTTTTTTTTTAAATATATGTAGATAGATAGATAGATAGATAGACAGACAGACAGACAGACAGACAGATAGATAGATAGATAGACAGACAGACGGACAGACAGACAGACAGACAGACAGACAGGCAGGCAGGCAGACAAACACAGACAGACAGACAGACAGACAGACAGACAGATAGATAGATAGATAGATAGATAGATAGATAGATAGACAGACAGATAGATAGATTATATTTCTCTTTTTTTATTTTTGTTAGTTTTCTTTCTCTCAGTTTTTATTTTATTTACTTATTTTATTTATTTTAATATTATTATTATTATTATTATTATTATTATTATTATTATTATTATTATTATCATCATTATTATTATTATTATTATCTCTTTTCATGTATTTATTTATTTATTTAATATTGTTTTTATTTTAAATCCAGAAAATGTGTTTTTGATTCCACGTACTGTAGTTGTACATGTATAAAGTGAATATTGTCCTCCGGGAACATATAATGGAAATAAAATTTGTTTCCAAGGATTTATCTCGACCATATCAATATTTTTAATACACAAACTATTTCATGATTCACTCCTCAGGGGAACAGTTTGGTACAGTTCTATATTGCACTCGACTGTTATTTTTACGACTTGTGTTCGATCTGGGAAGTCCGTTCGGATTTTCCGGAGGTGATCCATGATCTAGCTCTTTGTCCTTCGGATGAGATCGAGGTCTCATGTCCTGGTATACGTTGAAACGCAAAAAAAAAAAAGAAAACAAATCTTCACTGCTTCTGGAGGTTGGGGAGGGGGAAGGGGGGGGTGTTCTGTTGTATGTGTGAAAATTGTGAGGTCATGCGCCGGACAGGTGCTAGCACCATGTCCATAAAACTGAGATAATTTTCATATAGTAAATAATAAAACAAATAAAATATAAAAAATGAAATTTAAGATATTGTCATATGTAATATGGATAATTTTTTTTGAGCATGACAATATATAAATATATACCGGTATATATCTTAAAACCCATTTCTATATTCATTACCATACAAAAGCCGTTGTGGCTTAGTGGATAAGGTGCTCGTGATCGAGAGGTCCCGGGTTCGACTACCGCCCTGGGCACACTGGTGTTCTGTCTTTCGGATGAGACAGTAAAAACCGAGGTCCCGTGTCACGGTAGGCGTGGCACGTAAAAGGTCCCTCACTGCTTCGGGTGGGTTTGTTGCAAAGGTCTAAATTTGTATGCAATGCATCAGGCAGATGCCGTCACCACATACGTGAAATAATCGTAGAGTGACGTAAAACAATAATCAATCAATCAATCAAATCATTACCATACAAATCTAATTACTCGTTTACAAATTACAAAAGAAACCAAGTTGTACTGTTTATATTCTATGTATGACGCAATATCAGAAAATAATAGGTCTTAAGTAATATTACATTAACACTACGCATTTAAATAATAAATATACATATATATATAATATAATAAATATAATATAAATGTATGTACACATTCACACACATAAATGCACCTACATTTACCTATTAACTCACTATATATAAACAGATCGTTTGCCTAATAAAGACATACTCTGTATATACTGCTTTTTCACTGGGTATCTTAGATGATATTTTTTTTTATTTTTGGTACTGGTTCCTGCACTTTATCACTATTTACAAAGTCTACAAACTATAAAGATTTCACTATTATTCAATAATACATTTTTGCTATTTATTTTGTCATAAAATCCATCTACTTTACATTTCATGATTATCGCTGCATTGAGCTATTTCAGTGCTTCTTGGATTAAACAATACTTATTGTATTAAAATTAAAATATTGTATTAAAAATTTACAATTAACAGTGTAGGATTGTAACAAGTGCCATAATTATAGTAAACTCTCTCCTATATAAACAAACTATAATTTACAATTTTTTTTTTGCAAATGATACATGCATATTATATTTTTTAAAACCATGAACAAATTAAGGGGTATCTGGAACTATAAGAAATAGTATGATTATATCTCTTTACATGGAGTATACATATGCACATGCATACATATATACACATAAATTTCATACACAAACATATTTATATATACATGTACATACATACATACTTATACTCAGGCATTCTCACATGCACATGTAGTATCCATAAATACACTCCCATACATTCATATATATATATATATATATATATATATATATATATATATATATATATATATATATATATATATATATATATATATATATATATATATAATAAATTGAAAATTACATATTTTAGAATAATAATTATTCGTAATAATAATAACAATAATGATAATATTGATAATAACATTAATGTATTTGAAGTATGTGTAATCAGTGGTGGATCTAGGATTTCCGAAAAATTTGGAAGGGGGGGGGGGGGACGTGAAAGTCAAGTTATAGCTAAAATACTCAGAATGTTTGCTACCTTTCCACAAAGATTTATGGACTCTGTATAATATTATCAGATATCTCTGATAGCTCCAAAGGTTTCACATACCAGCATCTGGTTGTACGTTTTTTATATACAAATTTACTTGTTAAAACCTATAGACAACAGCAGTAAACAACTGATATCAAAATTGTGAATAAGTGGACACGATTTGAAAATTGAGAAAAGAGACGAATATCATTTCATTCTATGAGGTTTACAAGAAAAAAGTTTATCAAGAGATGTTATTGTATTTGACTACAGTTTTTAATTACATGTCATGCAATTGTTATCTTCTGTCAATGTTAAAGAATTAAAGACATTTAGGAAAATACTTATTTGAATCATGTGAAAGAAGAAAACTGTATTTGTAATTTTTGGTTTGATATGAGAAAGCTATATATATTTCAATTTATATGTTTATGTGTATATATATGTCCATGCACACATGAATTTTTTAATTTCCATGCGAATATATATGTGATATATATATATATATATAAATATATATATATATATATATATATATATATATATATATATATATATATATATATATATATATATATATATATATATATATATATATATATATATATATATATATATATATATATATATATATATATATATATATATATATATATATATATATATATATGACGCCTACGCTTTATATCACTATTATTATCATTATTATTATATCTATATATATATATATATAGGTATGTGTACATGTGTATGCATATGTTTGTATGTTGGTTGGTTGATTGGTGTTTTACGTCATTTTCAACAATTTTTCATTTATATCGCGACATGGAAGCAGGAGGCTACCAACCTCTTAAACATAGTGGCGCAACCCGGGAATCGAATTCGGATCGTCGGCGCCGCAAGCCAAGCGCTTAACCACTACACAAAGCCTGCCCCTTGTATGTATGTATATATATATGTATTCATATATGAGTATGTTAATAATGTATGCATCCATATGTATATGTATGTAACCTATGTTTTCATTTTAACATAATATTATCTCTTTCACTATTGATGACAGCATTTTCTTTGAGGTACTTCTCATGAACATTAGAAGTAAGACACTACCTTATTGCTCTTATAAGAAAAAAGCAAAAATTGAAGCAAAAGAAAAATTAGAGAACAAAATAACAGATCTTAAACAAAATCTTGATAAAAATATGAATGAAAATTTAGCGACAAGTTTCTCTCTTCTCAATAAACAGCTTGAGAACATTAGAAAGGAAGAACTGGAAGGCTTGTTAGTTAGAACTCGTGGCCAGTGGATTGAAGAAGGGGAAAAACCAACAAAATATTTTTGTAGTCTTGAAAAACGCAACTATGTCACCAAAACTGTATCAAAAATTGTAAATGAAAATGGCAAAGAAATTACAGACCAAAAGGAAATTCTTGATGAGATAAAAACTTTTTATGAGAATCTGTACAATAATAAAGATGACATTCTCCAAGAAATAGATCTAAATCAACTTTTAGCTGAATGTGACATTCCCAAATTAACAGAAGAAGAAAAGCAATTGTTGGATGTACCACTAATTAAAGAACAGATTTTAAGTTCATTAAAAAATTGCAAAAATAATAAAAGTCCAGGAACTTCAGGATTTACCACAGAATTCTTTAAATTTATTTGGTCAGACATAGGGGACTTTCTCTTTAGATCATACCTTTGCTCTTTTGATAAAGGGGAATTATCAGCATCTCAAAAATTGGGCATTCTCTCAATTCTTCCAAATGGTGACAAACCACGGCAATATCTCAAGAACTGGCGGCCTATTTCTCTTTTGAATGTGTCTTATAAAATTTTATCAGGGGCTCTTGCAAAAAGGTTAAAATCTGTACTGCCTAAAATCATTCATGAAAATCAAAAAGGCTTTCTAAGCGGAAGGTACATTGGTGAAAACACACGTTTATTATATGATATTATAAATATTTGTAATCAAAAAACATTCCCGGAATAATATTAATGATTGACTTTGAAAAGGCATTCGATTCTATTTCTTGGAAATATTTGAATAAAGTTTTGCACTTCTTTAATTATGGAAACTATATAATTAAATGGATCAATATTCTTTGTAATGATTTTAAACTTTGTGTCACTCAAAATGATTTTTTCTCCAAATTCTTTAGAATAGGACGCGGCTGCAGACAAGGTGGCCCAATATCTTCGTATATGTTTTTATTATGTGTAGAAATTTTGGCTATACTTTTAAGAAACAACAAAGCAATAAAAGGTATTAACTTCTGCAATAAAGAATATAAAATATTACAGTATGCAGATGATACTGCAATTTTACTTGATAGATCTGAACAATCTCTTAGGAATGCACTCACACTGATTGGTCAATTTGCTAAATATTCAGGATTGAAGCCTAATTATTCTAAAACACTTTGTGTCAAAATTGGATCTCTTAGAAATTCTAATATAAAATTATGTGAAGATTTCAATCTAAACTGGCCATAAAATCCGTTTAAATTCTTGCTATAATTTTTTTGTATTGATCTTTCAAAAATGCAAGACCTAAATTTTAATCCCAAAATTCAAGAAATCAAGAGGTTGATACAGTCCTGGTCTAGACGGTTATTAAGTACAAATGGTAGAATTACTGTAGTGAAAACCATACTATTACCAAAATTAAAGCATCTTTTTATTTCTCTCCCAAACCCATGCGAAAAAATAATAAAGGAATTAGAAAGTTTATTTTTTAAATATATCTGGAAATACAAATCAGAAAGAATATCCAGAAAATGTATAATCCAGGACTATAAAAATGGAGGGTTAAGAATCATATGTGTGAAGTCATTCATTACAAGTCTTAAGACCACATGGATTAGAAGAATTATAGATAGTAGTGAAAACATATCTTGGTTGATGCTTCTTACAGATATTCTTCCATTAAATTTCAAATCTTTTTTAAAATTTGGTAACTATTATCTATTGTATATATCAAAAATTGTGAATAATACTTTCTGGAAAGACGTATTTTTATCATATCACAAATTAAGAAGTTTACTTGATACGAAAGAAATTATTTGTGAGCCTTTATGGTATAATGATTTGATCAAGATTGATAATCAAACATTATTCTACCCTGATTGGGAATATAAAGGTATATACTATGTTTATGATTTGCTTGACTTTAATGGAAAGTTATGAACATATGAAGCTTTTTGTACTCGATTTGATTTTTGCCCTCCCTTTACTTTATTATTTGGTATTTGTATGTGTATTACAAAGAAAAAGTTGAATGGGAACCTATAAGTTTTTGATTATAACCAACCTCTTTATCCTACTCACATTAAAATTTTAAGAAAAAATAATAGAGGATCTAAAGACTTTTATGATATACTTATTAAAAATTGCTATAATCAACCTAAGAGTGAGTTAAAATGGGAAAATGAATTACAACTATTTAATAATGAAATGTGTTGGCAAAAAATTAACTCAAACATTTATTCCTGCTCAAAAAAATGCACATTGAAATGGTTTCAATATCGTGTAATACATAGAATTTTAGGAACAAATATACTTTTATGTAAGATAGGCATCACTTCTTCAAACTTGTGCACTTTTTGCCATATGTATCCAGAAAGTATTTCTCATCTGTTGTATAAATGTCATTACTCCTATAAAGTTTGGAATGACTGTAAAGTATGGTTATATAACATCTTTCATATCACCATAGATTTAAACATTAACGAGATTATATTTGGTTTTTTCAATACAAAATACAAAATATTAAATACAATAATGTGTCTTATCAAACAATATATTTACAAAAAAAGTTGCTAAAATGCATTCCCACTTTTGAAGGTGCGAAATGGTATCTTTTTGATTACATCAAGACAGAAAGTTATATATACAAAAAGAACAACAACATAAATGAATTTAACAAAAAATGTGGCACCTTTGCTAATTTAACTGACTAATACATAAATATCTACATATCTATATATTATGGAATGTAATACCTTTTTTTTCTTTTTTTCAAATATACTTTTCTAAAGTTTTAAGATATGTTATATGTTTCTCTTTGTGCAATAATTTCATATTTTATTTATTTATTTATTTATTTATTTATTTATTTATTTGGGGAGAAAACACCTTACATGATTATTATTGCAATATGATTGCCCATGATGTGTCGTGTCTCCGTATATTTTTGTGTAATGTTAAAGCTAGTATGTAAGTTATACAGTAATGTCTCTTGTTCCAACTCTCTGATGTACTACGTTATAATGTAGTTGGAAGTAGATGTTACTTGTATTTGTATGCATGTGTGTATGTTTGTCTTTCATAATAAAAATGTTTTCATTTTAATATGATTACAAGTATGTGAATAAGGTATGTCCTCTTATGTATATCTATGTAGCTTATGTTATTTTTAATATAATTATAAGTATGTGAATAATGTATGCCCCGTATGTATAAGTATGTAGCCTATGTTTATTTTAATATGATTAGAAGTATGTGAATAATGTATGCCTCCATATGTATATGTAGGTAGCCTATGTTTTCATTTTAATATGATTATAAGTATGTGAATAATGTATGCCTTCGTATGTATATGTATGTAGCCTATGTTTATTTTAATATGATTATAAGTATGTGAATAATGTATGCCTCCGTATGTATAAGTATGTAGCCTATGTTTTCATTTTAATATGAATATCTGTAAGTATATGACTCACTCTTACTTTCTTACTGTCATTAGTATTACAACTTGTGTATATTGTACATATTTTAATTATTTATATGGTAATTCTGACGTGTCATTAGCATAAAGAAATAAATACTTGAACTTGTCAAAAATATACTTGTGCGGCGTTCGTCAATCCATCCATCCATCCATCCATCAATCAATAGAATCAATCTAATCAATTAGACATTCCCAAATTGGGACTACGGAGAACTTTCAATGGTCCCTATTTATTTTGTTTTCTGGGGTCGTATGTAATATGGAAGAATGCTTTATCACGTTCTCTAACTTCCGTTCACCAAATTTAAATACCACATTTTAAAGGTTGAAACTTTGTAAGCTTGGTGAGTAAACTAAGAAATCCCCTTACCCGGGAGTATACATGCCCCGGTAGACATGAAAAAAGTATCATTTCAACTTTTTACGGTACAGTAAAAATTCGGTCATAACACAGAAATTCATTTATAAATTGCCATTGAATATTTATCTCTCCATTTAGACGTACACTTCGTTTTAACATAACGTTGGAATAGTATTTCTGTGAAAGCAAATAAAGTATATTATCCAGGGCCGGAAGAATCATTTCAAAAGCTGGGTAAGGGTGGGGATCAACCTTGAATTTTATTTCGTTTAGTAGATCTACCCATGATCAGCCAAAAATGGGGTTTGGGGTGGCGGTGTGGTTCCTATGGGCATGTTATCATCATTATATGTTAATTAAACCTTATTAGTACTACTGTTTACCACTGTAATTAACGTTTGCGCCTACTCTCTCTCTCCGTTTTTGAAAAAATGAAATCATGTCAAAAACAGTAAGCACAAGGATAGAACAAAGCAGAACAAAGATTCCAAAAGCACCAATTTGTTTCGATTCGGGACGGTTATCCGGCGCACATCTCTTTTTATTTTTTCGCGTTGACAGTTTTGATTTGTTTATATATAAAACAGTACTGTGCTCGGCCAGTCTACTTGGTAAAAGTTTCTTCTGCTGTTCTCGGTACGTCTCGTTCTTCCATCTGTCTATCTTTTTTGTCAGACTGCACGGACATTTGCAAATGCTTTTTGCACTAGACGTATTGGTGGGAGGAGGAAAAGGAGTTACAGAATATTCAGTAGAAATGCGATAGATAGATGTGGAAATTAACGGAAAACTGGAAGGTGTCTTCACAACATTTGATATTGTGCTTTGTGCAATGGACATTGATGATCGTAATGTGTTTTGAATTTCTTCTATTGATTTGGTTGTGGTGTCTAAAGTATTAGTGGATAGTGTATCACTCACGGAAAATGAGAAAGTACCGAAAGCCTTGGATTGTGTGCTTTGTTTAAGAGTTGCAGAAGAATCTGGAGTAGTGAAAAGGTCAGTAAAATCCGGAGTTATTGTTTTGCTTTCGGAATATGTCGGGATACCTGGAGCATTGTAAACGTATTTGGAATCTGATGGTAATGTGTCCTGTGTTGTAGATGCCGAGAAATTCAGAGCACTGTGAAAGTCATAGGAATCAGGCGAGAATTCCATGTGTCCAGAAGATGTGGAAATTTCTGGAGTATGTTGAAAGTAATTAACATCAGACGAGAGTGAACTTTGTCCAGAAAATGCCGAGAAATCTGGAGTACCGTCAAGGTCAACTGGATCAAGTGTAAATGTATTTTCTCTAGTAAATGCGGTATTCTCAGGAGTACTTTGAATGGTATCAGTCGAGGATATTCTCGGTGCGAGAGAGTATGAGGACTCCGGAGTGCTGTTAAGGTTATTGGTATCAGTTGAGGATGTTCTCGGTGCAGCAGAGTATGAGGACTCAAGAGTACTGCTACGGTTATTGGTATCAGTTAAGTATGAGGACTCCGGAGTACTGTTAAGGTTATTGGTATCAGTTGAGGATGTTTTCGGTGCAGCAGAGTATGAGGACTCCGGAGTACTGTTAAGGTTATTGGTATCAGTTGAGGATGTTCTAGGTGCAGCAGAGTATGAGGACTCCGGAGTGCTGTTAAGGTTATTGATATCAGTTGAGGGTGTTCTCGGTGCAGCAGAGTATGAGGACTCCGGAGTGCTGTTAAGGTTATTGGTATCAGTTGAGGATGTTCTCGGTGCAGCAGAGTATGAGGACTCCAGAGTACTGTTAAGCTTATTAGTATCAGTTAAGTATGAGGACTCCGGAGTACTGTTAAGATTATTGGTATCAGTTGAGGATGTTTTCGGTGCAGCAGAGTATGAGGACTCCGGAGTACTGTTAAGGTTATTGGTAGCAGTTGAGGATGTTCTCTGTGTAGCAGAGTATGAGGACTCCGGAGTGCTGTTAAGGTTAATGGTATCAGTTGAGGATGTTCTCGGTGCAGCAGAGTATGAGGACTCCGGAGTACTGTTAAGGTCATTGGTATCAGTTGAGGATGTTTTCTGTGCAGCAGAGTATGAGGACTCCGGAGTGCTGTTAAGGTTAATGGTATCAGTTGAGGATGTTCTCGGAGCAGCAGAGTATGAGGACTCCGGACTACTGTTAAGGTTATTGGTATCAGTCGAGGATGTTCTCGGTGCAGCAGAGTATGAGGACTCCGGAGTACTGTTAAGGTTATTGGTATCAGTTGAGGATGTTCTCTGTGCAGCAGAGTATGAGGACTCCGGAGTACTGTTAAGGTTATTGGTATCAGTTGAGGATGTTCTCGGTGCAGCAGAGTATGAGGACTCCAGAGTACTGTTAAGGTTATTGGTATCAGTTGAGGATGTTCTTGGTGCAGCAGAGTATGAGGACTCCGGAGTACTGTTAAGGTCATTGGTATCAGTTGAGGATGTTTTCTGTGCAGCAGAGTATGAGGACTCCGGAGTGCTGTTAAGGTTAATGGTATCAGTTGAGGATGTTCTCGGTGCAGCAGAGTATGAGGACTCCGGAGTGCTTTTAAGGTTATTGGTATTAGTTGAGGATGTTCTCGGTGCAGCAGAGTATGAGGACTCCAGAAGACTGTTAAGGTTATTGGTATCAGTTAAGTATGAGGACTCCGGAGTACTGTTAAGGTTATAGGCATCAGTTGAGGATGTTTTCGGTGCAGCAGAGTATGAGGACTCCGGAGTACTGTTAAGGTTATTGGTATCAGTTGAGGATGTTCTCTGTGCAGCAGAGTATGAGGACTCCGGAGTACTGTTAAGGTTAATGGTATCAGTTGAGGATGTTCTCGGGGCAGCAGAGTATGAGGACTCCGGACTACTGTTAAGGCTATTGGTATCAGTCGAGGATGTTCTTGGTGCAGCAGAGTATGAGGACTCCGGAGTACTGTTAAGGTCATTGGTATCAGTTGAGGATGTTTTCTGTGCAGCAGAGTATGAGGACTCCGGAGTGCTGTTAAGGTTAATGGTATCTGTTGAGGATGTTCTCGGTGCAGCAGAGTATGAGGACTCCGGAGTAGTGTTAAGGCTATTGGTATCAGTTGAGGATGTTCTCGGTGCAGCAGAGTATGAGGACTCCGGAGAACTGTTAAGGTTATTGGTATCAGTTGAGGATGTTCTCTGTGCAGCAGAGTATGAGGACCCCGGAGTACTGTTAAGGTTATTGATATCAGTTGAGGATGTTCTAGGTGCGGCAGAGTATGAGGACTCCGGAGTACTGTTAAGGTTATTGGTATCAGTTGAGGATGTTCTCTGTGCAGCAGAGTATGAGGACTCCAGAGTACTGTTAAGGTTATTGGTATCAGTTGAGGATGTTCTCTGTGCAGCAGAGTATGAGGACTCCGGAGTACTGTTAAGGTTATTGGTATCAGTTGAGGATGTTCTCGGTGCAGCAGAGTATGAGGACTCCGGAGTACTGTTAAGGTTATTGGTATCAGTTGAGGATGTTCTCTGTGCAGCAGAGTATGAGGACTCCGGAGTACTGTTAAGGTTATTGGTATCAGTTGAGGATCTTCTAGGTGCAGCAGAGTATGAGGACTCCTGAGTACTGTTAAAGTTATTGATATCAGTTGAGGATATAATTGGTGCAGCAGAGTATGAGGACTCCGGAGTACTGTTAAGGTTATCGATATCAGTTGAGGATGTTCTCGGTGTCGCAGAGTATGAGGACTCCGTAGTACTCTTAAGGTTATTGGTATTAGTTGAGGATGTTCTCGGTGCAGCAGAGTATGATAACTCCGGACTACTGTTAAGGTTATTGGTATCAGTCGAGGATGTTCTCGGTGCAGCAGAGTATGAGGACTCCGGAGTACTGTTAAGGTTATTGGTATCAGTCGAGGATGTTCTAGGTGCAGCAGAGTATGAGGACTCCGGAGTACTGTTAAGGTTACTGGTATCAGTTGAGGATCTTCTAGGTGCAGCAGAGTATGAGGACTCCTGAGTACTGTTAAAGTTATTGATATCAGTTGAGGATATAATTGGTGCAGCAGAGTATGAGGACTCCGGAGTACTGTTAAGGTTATTGATATCAGTTGAGGATGTTCTAGGTGCAGCAGAGTATGAGGACTCCGGAGTACTGTTAAGGTTATTGGTATCAGTTGTGGATGTTCTATGTGCAGCAGAGTATGAGGCCTCCGGAGTACTGTTAAGGTTATTGGTATCAGTTGAGGATGTTCTCTGTGCAGCAGAGTATGAGGACCCCGGAGTACTGTTAAGATTATTGATATCAGTTGAGGATGTTCTAGGTGCAGCAGAGTATGAGGACTCCGGAGTGCTGTTAAGGTTAATGGTATCAGTTGAGGATGATCTCGGTGCAGTAGAGTATGAGGACTCCGGAGTACTGTTAAAGTTAATGGTATCAGTTGAGGATGTTCTCGGTGCAGCAGAGTATGAGGACTCCAGAGTACTGTTAAGGTTATTGGTATCAGTCGAGGATGTTCTTGGTGCAGCAGAGTATGAGGACTCCGGAGTACTGTTAAGGTCATTGGTATCAGTTGAGGATGTTTTCTTTGCAGCAGAGTATGAGGAATCCGGAGTGCTGTTAAGGTTAATGGTATCAGTTGAGGATGATCTCGGTGCAGTAGAGTATGAGGACTCCGGAGTACTGTTAAAGTTAATGGTATCAGTTGAGGATGTTCTCGGTGCAGCAGAGTATGAGGACTCCAGAGTACTGTTAAGATTATTGGTATCAGTCGAGGATGTTCTTGGTGCAGCAGAGTATGAGGACTCCGGAGTACTGTTAAGGTCATTGGTATCAGTTGAGGATGTTTTCTTTGCAGCAGAGTATGAGGAATCCGGAGTGCTGTTAAGGTTAATGGTATCAGTTGAGGATGTTCTAGGTGCAGCAGAGTATGAGGACTCCGGAGTGCTGTTAAGGTTATTGGTATTAGTTGAGGATGTTCTCGGTGCAGCAGAGTATGAGGACTCCAGAAGACTGTTAAGGTTATTGGTATCAGTTAAGTATGAGGACTCCGGAGTACTGTTAAGGTTATTGGTATCAGTTGAGGATGTTCTCTGTGCAGCAGAGTATGAGGACTCCGGAGTACTGTTAAGGTTATTGGTATCAGTTGAGGATGTTCTCTGTGCAGCAGAGTATGAGGACCCCGGAGTACTGTTAAGATTATTGATATCAGTTGAGGATGTTCTAGGTGCAGCAGAGTATGAGGACTCCGGAGTGCTGTTAAGGTTAATGGTATCAGTTGAGGATGTTCTCGGTGCAGCAGAGTATGAGGACTCCGGAGTACTGTTAAGGTTATTGGTATCAGTCGAGGATGTTCTTGGTGCAGCAGAGTATGAGGACTCCGGAGTACTGTTAAGGTCATTGGTATCAGTTGAGGATGTTTTCTGTGCAGCAGAGTATGAGGACTCCGGAGTGCTGTTAAGGTTAATGGTATCTGTTGAGGATGTTCTCGGTGCAGCAGAGTATGAGGACTCCGGACTACTGTTAAGGCTATTGGTATCAGTTGAGGATGTTCTCGGTACAGCAGTGTATGAGGACTCCGGAGTACTGTTAAGGTTATTGGTATCAGTTGAGGATGTTCTCTGTGCAGCAGAGTATGAGGACTCCGGAGTACTGTTAAGGTTATTGGTATCAGTTGAGGATGTTCTCGGTGCAGCAGAGTATGAGGACTCCGGAGTACTGTTAAGGTTATTGGTATCAGTTGAGGATGTTCTCGGTGCAGCAGAGTATGAGGACTCCGGAGTAGTGTTAACGCTATTGGTATCAGTTGAGGATGTTCTAGGTGCAGCAGAGTATGAGGACTCCGGAGTACTGTTAAGGTTAATAGTATCAGTTGAGGATGTTCTCGGTGCAGCAGAGTATGAGGACTCCAGAGTACTGTTAAGGTTATTGGTATCAGTTGAGGATGTTCTCTGTGCAGCAGAGTATGAGGACTCCGGAGTACTGTTAAGGTTATTGGTATCAGTTGAGGATGTTCTCGGTGCAGCAGAGTATGAGGACTCCGGAGTACTGTTAAGGTTATTGGCATCAGTTGAGGATGTTCTCGATGCAGCAGAGTATGAGGACTCCGGAGTACTGTTAAGGTTATTGGTATCAGTTGAGGATCTTCTAGGTGCAGCAGAGTATGAGGACTCCGGAGTACTGTTAAAGTTATTGATATCAGTTGAGGATATAATTGGTGCAGCAGAGTATGAGGACTCCGGAGTACTGTTAAGGTTATTGATATCAGTTGAGGATGTTCTCGGTGTCGCAGTGTATGAGGACTCCGGAGTACTGTTAAAGTTATTGGTGTCAGTCGAGGATGTTCTTGGTGCAGCAGAGTATGAGAACTCCGGACTACTGTTAAGGTTATTGGTATCAGTCGAGGATGTTCTCGGTGCAGCAGAGTATGAGGACTCCGGAGTACTGTTAAAGTTATTGGTATCAGTTGACGATGTTCTCGGTGCAGCAGAGTATGAGGACTCCGCAGTACTGTTAAGGTTATTGATATCAGTTGAAGATGTTCTCGGTGCAGCAGAGTATGAGGATTCCGGAGTACTGTTAAAGTTATTGGTATCAGTTGAGGATGTTCTAGGTGCAGCAGAGTATGAGGACTCCGGAGTACTGTTAAGATTATTGGTATCAGTTGAGGATGTTCTATGTGCAGCAGAGTATGAGGCCTCCGGAGTACTGTTAAGGTTATTGGTATCAGTTGAGGATGTTCTCTGTGCAGCAGAGTATGAGGACCCCGGAGTACTGTTAAGATTATTGATATCAGTTGAGGATGTTCTAGGTGCAGCAGAGTATGAGGACTCCGGAGTGCTGTTAAGGTTAATGGTATCAGTTGAGGATGATCTCGGTGCAGTAGAGTATGAGGACTCCAGAGCACTGTTAAGGTTATTGGTATTAGTTGAGGATGTTCTCGGTGCAGCAGAGTATGAGGACTCCGGAGTACTGTTAAGGTTATTGGTATTAGTCGAGGATGTTCTAGGTGCAGCAGAGTATGAGGACCCCGGAGTACTGTTAAGGTTATTGATATCAGTTGAGGATGTTCTCGGTGCAGCAGAGTATGAGGACTCCGGAGTACTGTTAAGGTTATTGGTATCAGTTGAGGATGTTCTCGGTGCAGCAGAGTATGAGGACTCCGGAGTACTGTTAAGGTTATTGGTATCAGTTGAGGATGTTCTCGGTGCAGCAGAGTATGAGGACTCCGGAGTACTGTTAAGGTTATTGGTATCAGTTGAGGATCTTCTAGGTACAGCAGAGTATGAGGACTGCGGAGTACTGTTAAAGTTGTTGATATCAGTTGAGGATATTCTTGGTGCAGCAGAGTATGAGGACTCCGGAGTACTGTTAAAGTTATTGATATCAGTGGAGGATGTTATCGGTAGAGCAGAGTATGAGGACTCCGTAGTACTCTTACGGTTATTGGTATCAGTTGAGGATGTTTTCGGTGCAGCAGAGTATGAGGACTTCGGAGTACTGTGAAATTTATTGGTATCAGTTGAGGATGTTCTCGGTGCAGCAGAGTATGAGGACTCCAGAGTACTGTTAACGTTATTGGTATCAGTTGAGGATGTTTTCTGTGCAGCAGAGTATGAGGACTCCGGAGTACTGTTAAAGTTATTGGTGTCAGTTGAGGATGTTTTCTTTGCAGCAGAGTATGAGGACTCCGGAGGACTGTTAAGGTTATTGGTATCAGTTGAGGGTGTTCTCGGTGCAGCAGAGTATAAGGACTCCGGAGTACTGTTAAGAGTATTGGTATCAGTCGAGGATGCTCTCGGTGCAACAGAGTATGAGGACTCCGGAGTACTGTTAAGGTTATTGGTATCAGTTGAGGGTGTTCTCGGTGCAGCAGAGTATAAGGACTCCGGAGTACTGTTAAGAGTATTGGTATCAGTCGAGGATGCTCTCGGTGCAACAGAGTATGAGGACTCCGGAGTACTGTTAAGGTTATTGGTGTCAGTTGAGGATGTTCGCGGTACAGCAGAGTATGAGGACTCCGGAATTGGACTGCTTACCTTTTGGTTAGTGTTATCTACAGTAGAGTTGGACGACTGTGAATACTCATCTGTGCCACTGCCTTCCGTCTTTGATGGTCCGTCTGTATTGAATTTAATGGATTCTGAAGAATAATTTGTTTCACTGCCTACTGATTCAGCTGTAGTGGCTGTAGTAATATTAGAGTGTTTTGATGAATTATCAGTTGGACTGCCTTCTGTTTGAACCGTGCTTAATGTAGTAGAATAAAAGAATTTTGATGAAGTCTCAATTTCAGTGTCTTCTGTCCGGGTCGTACTGTTTGTAGTTGGATAAATGTTTTTTTCTGAGGTAAAATCTCCATTGCCTCTTGTTTGTGTTAGGCCGTCTGTTGTAGAACCAAAAGATTTTGATATATAATCAGTTGGACTGCCTACCTTTTGGTTAGTGTTCTCTATGGTAGAGTTGGACGACTGTGAATGCTCACCTGTGCCACTGCCTTCCATCTTCGATGATTCGTCTGTTTTCAATTTAACGGATTCTGAAATATTATTTGTTTTGCTGCCTTCTGATTCAGCTGTAGTCGCTGTAGCAATAGTAGAGTGTTTTGATGAATTATCAGTTGGACTGCCTTCTGTTTGAACCGTACTTAATGTAGTAGAATAAAAGAATTTTGATGAAGTCTCAATTTCAGTGTCTTCTGTCCGGGTCGTACTGTTTGTAGTTGGATAAATGTTTTTTTCTGAGGTTAAAACTCCATTGCCTCTTGTTTGTGTTAGGCCGTCTGTTGTAGAACCAAAAGATGTTGATATATAATCAGTTGGACTGCCTACCTTTTGGTTAGTGTTCTTTATGGTAGAGTTGGACGACTGTGAATGTTCATCTGTGCCACTGCCTTCCGTCTTCGATGGTCCGTCTGTATTCAATTTAACGGATTCTGAAGAATAATTTGTTTCACTGCCTTCTGATTCAGCTGTAGTGGCTGTAGTAATAGTAGAGTGTTTTGATGAATTATCAGTTGGACTGCCTTCTGTTGGAACCGTGCTTAATGTAGTAGAAGAAAAGAATTTTGATGAAGTCTCAATTTCACTGTCTTCTGTCCGGGTCGTACTGCTTGTAGTTGAATAAATGTTTTTTTCTGAGTTAAAAATTCCACTGCCTCGTGTTTTTGTTAGGCCGTCTGTAGTAGAATCAAATGATTTTGATATATAATCAGTTGGACTGCCTACCATTTGGTTAGTGTTCTCTATAATAGAGTTGGACGACTGTGAATGCTCATCTGTGCCACTGCCTCCCGTCTTCGATGATCCGTCTGTATTCAATTTAACGGATACTGAAGAATAATTTGTTTTACTGCCTTCTGATTCAGCTGTAGTTGCTGTAGTGATATTAAAGTGCTTTGATGAATCATCAGGTTTACTGCCTTCTTTCTGAACCGTGCTTAATGTAGTAGAAGAAAAGAATTTTGATGAAGTCTCCATTTCATTGTCTTTTGTTACGGTCGTTCTTTCTGTTGTAATTATAGAGTATTTTGATGAGTGTTTGGTTCCCCTGACTTCCGTTTGGGTCGCGCTGCTTGTAGTCGGATAGAAGGATTTTTCTGAATTAAAAGTACCATTGCCTCCTGTCAGCGTTGCGCTGTCTATAGTAGAATGAAGAGAATTAGATATATTATCAGTTTTACTGCCTACCGTTTGGTTAGTGTTATTCAAAGTAAAGTTGGACGACGTTGAATACTCATCAGTGCGAATGCCTTCCGTATGGGACGATCCGTCTGAATTAAAGGTGCCACTGCCTCCTGTTCGTGTTGCGACGGCTGTTGTAGGAACAGAAGATTTTGATATATTATCAATTTTACTGCGTACCTTTTGGCTTGTGTTGTCTATAGTAGAGTTGGTCGATTGTGAATGCTCATCTGTGCCACTGCCTTCCGTCTTCGATGGTCCGTCTGTATTCAATTTAACGGATTCTGAAGAATAATATGTTTTACTGCCTTCTGATTCAGCTGTAGTCGCTGTAGTAATATTAGAGTGCTTTGATGAATCATCAGTTTTACTGCCTTCTGTTTGAACCGTGCTTAATGTAGTAGAATAAAAGAATTTTGATGAAGTCTCAATTTCACTGTCTTCTGTCCGGGTCGTATTGCTTGTAGTTGGATAAATGTTTTTTTCTGAGGTAAAAATTCCATTGCCTCCTGTTTGTGTTAGGCCGTCTGTAGTAGAATCAAAAGATTTTGATGTATTATTAGTTGGACTGCCTACCTTTTGGTTAGTGTTCTCTATGGTAGAGTTGGACGACTGTGAATGCTCATCTGTGCCACTGCCTTCCGTATGGGACGATCCGTCTGAATTAAAAGTGTCACTGCCTCCTGTTCGTGTTGCGCCGGTTGTAGTTGGATCAGCAGATTTTGATATATTATCAATTTTACTGCGTACCTTTTGGCTTGTGTTGTCTATAGTATAGTTGGTCGATTGTGAATACTCATCTGTGCCACTGCCTTCCGTCTTCGATGGTCCGTCTGTATTCAATTTAACGGATTCTGAAGAATAATTTGTTTCACTGCCTTCTGATTCAGCTGTAGTCGCTGTAGTAATATTAGAGTGTTTTGATGAATTATCAGTTGGACTGCCTTCTGTTGGAACCGTGCTTAATGTAGTAGAAGGAAAGAATTTTGATGAAGTCTCAATTTCACTGTTTTCTGTCCGGGTCGTACTGTTTGTGGTTGGATAAATGTTTTTTTCTGAGTTAAAAATTCCACTGCCTCGTGTTTTTGTTAGGCCGTCTGTAGTAGAATCAAAAGATTTTGATATATAATCAGTTGGACTGTCTACCATTTGGTTAGTGTTCTCTATGGTAGAGTCGGACGACTGTGAATGCTCATCTGTGTCACTGCCTTCCGTCTTCGATGATCCGTCTGTTTTCAATTTAACGGATACTGAAAAATAATTTGTTTCACTGCCTTCTGTTTGAATCGCAGTGTCTGTAGTAGATCTTACAATTTTTGATGAGATCTTACTTTCAGTGCCGTTTGTTGTGGCCGTGCTGCTTGTAGTAAATACATTGTATTTTGATGAGTTCTTAATTTCGCTGCCTTCCGTTTTGGTTGCACTGTTTGTTGTCAAAGGAACGGATTTTCCTGAATTATCAGTTTCACTGCCTTTTGTCTGGGAGGTGCTGTTGACATTAGAATAAACAGATTTCATGTTATTGTTTGTTTCACTTTCGTGTGTTTGTATTGTGTTGTCGTTAGTCGAATTAAACGAATTTGGTGAATTATTAGTTTCACTTTCTTCTTCTGGGGTCTTGGATGTAGGTGAATACTCAGTTCCACTTCCTTCTATTTGGTTTTTGGAATCACCAATTCCATTGTCATAATTTGTGGTTGTTTCTACTTTTATACCTGTATTATTGATAACCGATGCGGTATCAGTATTACTCTCAGGGAATTGATTATTTCCATCATTCACATGGCTAGAATAAATTGACGAATTCTCATTTTCATTGCCTAAATTTAAGACTGTGTTCTGAGCAGTGGCGATAATTGATATACTACTAGTCTTATTGTTTTGTATAGAAGTTGAAGGAGTTGTGCTTTGATCAGATAAATTTACAGACATAATAGTCATTAGACGAGTTTTATCGCGTTCATACACGGTTGTGAGGAGAAAAGAAGACTTAGTATTGGCAATTCGCTTATCAGTTCCAATGCTTTCAGTTGTCATAGAAGCAGAGGATGTTACAGAATCACTAATTCCATTGTCTTCATTAAAGATTGTCTTATCCGAATTATTAACTAATGCACTATCAAATCCACTGCCCACAGTTTTGGTTGAATTGCTTTGTTCGACTAATGCAGCATTAACAGTGCTTTCATGAGATTTATCGACAGAAGATTTGAAATCTTTCTCATATTCTGTAGTTGTTGTATCCTTGGTGATGCTTGACATATATTCTCCTACAACAGAAAGCATGTGATGGAATAATGTATAATTTACTTATTCTCGTAGTGAAAATAAAGTGAATGTCAATTTCATTTAGATTATTCCTTATTCAAATCTTGATACCATATAACTAAGGCCCTGATTGGTCTATTGGTTTTGCTCAGACCTTGAAATCTAACCCAACCCGGGTTCGACTCCGGCTGTCGGAAGGAATTTTTCTGAGGTGATTCACAATCTGCCTCCATATCTTTTTTTGCGGATGAGACAGTACAAACAGGGGCTCTTGTCTAGATACAGTTTGGCACAATAAAGATTCTATACTGTTTTGGGTGGGCCGATAGCATAGGACAATAACACGTACCGCCACTATATTAGCGCATTAATATTGGAATGACATTAAACAATAACAAAATAATGATAAAATAATGAATAAATAAATAAATAGAATATACATATAAAAATTAAAACCTATGTGCTGGAGGGTTCTCTCCTCCAGAGCATAACAGGAAATTCCTGAATGCACACTCTGAACAAGAATGGTCCTACTAGTTTGGACTGCTTATATTATTGATAACCAATGGTACCAGTACAGATTATAACTTCTCATATATTGAAATTATTCGGTTTTCGTATTTATTCCTTCTCGGCTTCTAAGCATATTCAAGATTTCATATTTTTCAGTGTGAAAATATACTAAAACATTGTAGAAAAAACGCCGATGGAATGTCATAATTCTGAAGATCTCCATAATTATATGCTGGGGTTTTAAACTTTTATTGAAAACAAAATATATAAGGAATACTGGGTGTTTCTCGTTACTACTTTAATTCATACGTTCCTGGGGAGGACTTCTATTCATTTCTTGAAAACAAAATATATATAATGTCACTTGTCTGCGTTTATTTAATATTTCGGACTTATGGTTTAGATTTATCCATCATCTTTACAATAAGAAGGTGAAATCGGAACATTTAAGTATATATAAGCATAAAAATAGTGACAGTGTCGGGAAAATACAGAAATAGAAGTAAACAAGTGTTAGGTTTGTTGATAAAAAAGGAAAAAGAAAAAAAAATGTCAAAAAAAAAAAAAAGAAGAAGCTTCTCCCTCATATACAGCAGTGTCTTTAAATGGGTTCTTTGGCTTTTTTTCGGTAAATTTGGTAATTAGTTAGTCTTCCATTGACGCTTTGGATTTACACAGATTCAGCTTTATGCATCACTGAATAGACACAAGTTTACGAACTATACTTATGTTCGGGTATTTATTCGTGTAAATATCTTAAAATAAAGATTGTAAGTAGAACATGTAAATCAGTTTCAACGTACATTTAACAATAATGGTCATGGTGAGTAAGAAATAATTTACTCGATGAGGAAGAAGCGGATCTCCAGCTTTTTGATACATTATAGTTCATAGTAATGAATTTTAAAATACAAACAATGAACTACCTTGGCATTCATTTGATCTTGAGAAAAAACTCAATATCCATGTCCATAATGCCGTTATAGTTAACAACTAAAATTTTTAAAGACATAATCAATAAATGAAAGTTAATCAACGTCGAATTCATTTTCATGCATGATAAAACAAAGACTGTGCTCATGCATTATTTTGAGACATAGATATATTCAAGACTTCCAATATTGACCGCTTAAATGCATTAATTCTAAATAACACGGTGTTTCTCAATGACAATATCAACTGTTTTTATGCATAATCTGAAAAATCATAGATTTCTTCTGACTACTATGGCATTTCCCCATTGCAGTGATTGAGCCCTCATGTAACTGTTACTGGAAATCGACACAAAACATAACACTGGTTTTTAATGTTTATGTACCACCATCACATCTCACCAGTTTCTTTCGCTCTATATATTATCGTAATACTTATTCTATTTGCAGAGTGAGATCGTAAAAGTTTACACGGGGATTACGTGAATTAAGGGTTAAATACTTGGGGAAATACACAAAAGTTACATTTAATGTACACACATACCCCCTTACCCAATCTTTCTGTTTAAATCTTAAAATATGAGTATATACTGATTCTAACAGAATTTGTTGTTACCGTTTTGCAAAATTAACTGCACTTAAAACATTTATTCTTGTTTCAAGTGTATTAAACATTTAAATCTGTTATCTGGCTAGACTTTGGGCAATTTCCCGAAACAGATACATGTAGTTCAAGCCAAATATACGTATGCCCTTATATCTCGAACTATAGCTTTACCAGATATCATGCTCGTGATATGACTAATACGGGACTTCAGAGATACACATCAACTTAGAATCTTACATACTTTTCGTGAAATGTTAAGTATTAAATGTCCGGCATGTTATATGTCGGGTACAACCGTAACAACAAACTTTTGTGAAAGAAATTGGAAGAGAACATTTGTTTGTACAATATTATTTATATACACATTTTATTCACAGCAGTACAACTTTTATTTTCATCACATGTTGAATATCCGTGAGGGCTGTCAGCCAAGTAGTTGTACCCGTTTATATTGATACAGAATGCCTACTTTTCACTTAAATCGAATCACTGAGTCAAATATTGACTACAGATAAAAATATTTTCATTAACGGTCAATTCATCCTTAAACTATAGCTTTCCGTGATGACATGGTCAAACTTGTCCTTAAATATCACAAACCTTATTTTTTTTATTTTTCAGTTTTTACTTTAAAATTGGAATACACTAAAATAAGGATAAAACATCGTAATTTAAAGAATGTTCTTATCATTTATATATCGTTTTAGACCTACTTCAGAGTTTAGAAATAAAATGCTCTAAAATAATTAAGAATGTTTACTTACCATTCCCCAAAACTGATTTAATACCGAAATCATAATTTAAAAAATAAATGCTCCAAAACAAAGTTAATGGCCACATATTCCAAGAAACTACTGTATTGCTCCTTTATCCGGACACGTTTTTTTCTCTGTCTATTTGTCCGGATAAACGGATTTTCCGGATTACCGGATCGTAGTACAATTAGATGTCAAAGAATCTTATCCCTAGATGAAAGAAGGGCTGTATGCACGTACTGTATATGTTTATCTGACAATATCTGATTAATCGATGAGACAGTATACGGGATCTGGGTATGGATACGTAATAAGACTCTCATTGAGAATAATAGCGTTGTACGATGTAATCAATATGTATTTAAACAATTATGTTTCCATAATTTATTTCCTCAATAACATATGATATTCTACTCTTACACACACGAATTCACGCGATTATTAACTACACGGGATTTGACTGTACAGACTTAAAAAGTCTTACTAAATATTGATAATTGTTTCTATGGAAGAGGCTGGTGTGAAATGACAAATTGTTTATAGGTTTTTTCCCTTTCACAACTTATTAGTGACAGCTTTTACAAGCATCGTACAGAACTGGATCTCAAATCTGAATGTCTATGTTCGATTCCTACTACGGGTTTGGATTCTTCTACGGTAGCTATCATCTTCAACCTTTTCTCATATCAATAAGACTGTGCACTGTGGACATCTATACTTGACAAGAATTTATCTAAGATGACCGTGTTGACTAGAAAATAACCGGACCACCGGAGTTTAATTTCCGTGATCTAATTTTGATGTTTGTATCAAACCTGACTTCGATCAAACCATATTCCTTATAACATGAATTTAGACAAAACCTATAAGAGAGCGCAGCTAATGAACATATCATATTCGTCTTTTTTTTTAGTTTATACAAAGATATTGATGTAAATCTCTAATTTATGGTATGATAATGCATTGTAATTATAACTAAAATCCCCGTTTGACTTAAGAAAGTGGAGGGGTTAATTATACCTATATCCAAGGTCAGTCTTTCTCCCATTATGTGTTCCCTCTTTTTCACTAGTGAAACCCATAAGGGAAATCTTAGCTTTTCTAACACATCTTTGTCATCTTTTCCCATATTTCAGTGAGATCATAGACATAGACAACAGACTGATCAATATGTTAATATGTTAATCCTGTTTTGTTATGCTTTATTCATATCAATTAACCAAATGAAGTGTGCGCTAAAATTACATGGACCTTAAAATTTAAATTAAGGGACAATTGTCAGGAAAAGCTTCATATTTCATTAACATAATACCGTAAGTTTCATCAGACCATTTCAATTCTTACTAGCTAGTTTTGTCGGTCTGGCGAATTTCACAAACACTGCATGGATACAGGAAGAAAAGGACTATGCAAAGCATATTCCTTTTGTACCAGGCAAGTTGAACAATTGTGGCCCTAGCCGTTAATGGAACCTAGATCCTTCTGCTTTCATGACGAACGCTTACGCTTTCGAATTATCTGGTGTGATACCAAAACAGGTCACTCTTGCGACATCATATCTGTAACCAGCAGGGTGAAAATGTGGCTAGACCAGTGAATCGAATCCGAAACCTTATTGTGCGAAAAAAAAAGAAATGAATCCTGTTGCTCACACTATCAAACAAACTCACACCCCCCCCCAAAAAAAAACCAAACAAAAAACAAACAAAAACAAAAACAAAAAAAAAAAAAAAAACGAGAAAAACCGATTTGTTTGTTAAAGAACTAAATCTTCCGGTTGTAACAACAGATTGTTTGGGTATTACATGCTTTATTTAGCTTAAAAAATGTATTATCTTTACGCAATATTTCCAACAGTTACATTTGATGTTGATTCATGTTGTTCTTAGATATGCTGACTATAAATTAGAATTTCAATTCAGATTTTCATTTTTAAAACTTATATGACATTTAAAGCATACATAAATTATGAATAACAGTACCAAATATAGAATATTACACACAAGGTACACATATTACGTCATGGAACGCTGATAAACGTGACATATTTCATGAAAACGTGGAAGGTCAACAAAAATGTAGTCTCTTAGAGATAATATTCCACAATACCAAACAAAGTTCTGAATACTGAATGATTTAATACCGGTGTCACTGCTAGTGGACTGATAGTCCCAGAGGGCATCATAATCTAGTTTTCGGTGCTTTTGTACTGACATGAAATATGTACTTCAATTTTTTAGTCACCAAATTAAGTAAATCACTTTAAAACTAAGGAGTATCTCCCTCATGCATAGCTCTGTCTTTAGAGAGATTCTTTGGTTCACTTTTCAGTCATTTTGGTTTCAACAAAATATTTTCGTATATTTTTATATATTTTGAGAATTCCAACTTTTTGGCCACGAGCATCACTGAAGAGACATTGCTTGTCGAAATGCGCATACGGTGCACAAAATTAAAAGGTATATATGTTCTATATTTATTAATGCGCCAATGCAGACATACAAAACTCTGACATTAAAACGTGGTAGAGTGGATTTCTTTTTAACATATGCTGTCTGAAAGGATACTTGATAGATAAAATGCAATGATGTCATCACCCGACGAAGTAGTCAGACGTATTGCATAATACAGTTACATGTATACCTGCAAAATTATGTGTGTGTTTTATTGTAAATTTGTGACAATAAACTTTCACATAGAAATAATCTTTCTGTGGGGAAAAGTTTTTTTTAAAATAATACCATCCATAATGGCTCTATTTACCCCTACTTTTTTCTAGAGCTTCAATTGCAAATCCAGTCTCATCATAGCTGACCTTTGCATTGATAAAGTCATGATAGAAAATATCAGAGTTCACACGCAATTCATATGCGTATATACATAACAATAGCAACGTTTATCCTTGTCTCTGTCGAACGAGATAATAAATATGAATCAAAAGCTGGAGATTCTACTGGAAGTTTGAGATAAAAATTTGATTCCAAGTACGTATGATTTTCTAGACATCTCTGTATATACGTTAACTTCGCGGCCGTTCGAGCTCCCCTTTCCATAATATGAAAGTTTAAGTTATCATAGGATTTTGGGGCCATGAATAACACTTTTTCACAATTTTTACTCTCTGGGTGTATATTATGGATCTTATAGTCTAGTTTAGATTATGGAAAAGCAAAACACTGAGGTGAAGTGCAGATAAAGCAAACCGCCATTTTTTTCATACGTTTATTTTTGAAATGTCGTTTTTCCGTGTTTATTCTACTATTATCATGTTTAGTGTGCATGTCCTTTGTGATTTGTGTTATACAGTTTTGTCATATGTCTTCTGTTTTCTCTTTTATACAATACTTATACATCTTTAAGATGAGCGTTTAACAACGTTGTTACTGAAAGTATATATGCAACATTTTCCCTTCATATATTTCTTTTCTGTAAGTGCATGTCGTACTAAGCCCTTCATCCTATATATTAGAATCCCTGTCGCTGGGATGCTGAGAACGAGATCAAAAGGTTCTGTTGTATCATTTCTGCTGAAGAAAAATAAAAAAATAAAAAATAATAAAAAAAAATAAATGAATACATAAAAACAGATAAATAAAAATAAATAAATAATAATAATAAAAAAAGACAAAACAAATAAAAAAAAAATGATATCAAAAACCAATAATGCTAAGATAAGACTGAGTTATTTCACTTACATTAAATATTATTAATTAATCATTATTCGAAGGCATCAAATCACAAATTCAGTTTTCACAGAACATTTTGTCATCTACATTCACTTAGGCATTTCATATTTTGATCAGCAAATCTTCATTTATATATGTATGTGTATCAGACGGGTGTCTCAGTGTTAAAAAAATTTAACAAATATTTATTTTCATATGTCTACCACAACTTGCATATACCGTGTATGGGTCACGATGAGGTAAGGATTCAAATATAGATTACTTGTATTTTTTATGTTGTATCCAACCCATGTTTATAGTACACAAAGTACGCTTTTTACCCCCACTGTCCATATTACAAATGCTTAATACCAAGACGATATTGGTGTACCAAGCGTTTAATTACTTCTTGCATAAAAGTTTTTTTTTTAAATTTAGATTTAACTCATTCACTCACACTAATAGGTACTACTTAAAATGCACTAATAGTTTATTTATTAAATAACTAAATAACCATCTTATCTTTTTGACTATACTTGATTTGACATAATGCGTGTATACATGTATATACAGATATTTGTTCACCTGCGTTTCCGACATCGGAATTAGAGGCAGGCAGCATTTCTTGCCTTGAATGGGAAATTTGACTTCGTGTTCCTGTCTCCTTCGTATGTTCATGCGTGTTTATTTATGTATTTCCCTCCTCGATTTGAAAGGTTATTGCAGGAATTTTGCGACAGGTGTTGCACGCAACTAGGGGACGCTTATTCCTCCCGGGCACCTGGTCTCGCCTCGATTTTATTGGGTTTCGCATTTGTCTGAATATAACACTAAACACGATATTGTCCCCTTTTATTCCATGGACTATGAGATATGGTTTACCCTTCGGTACTTCTTCTTTTTTTTTACTTATTTGCTATAAATAAATATAAAATCTGTACAAGACACTTTAAACAAAAACAACAAAGCATTTAAAGCTGTGATAGTTTAATTTTATAAAAAGAAAGAAAGGGGAAAAAGCAAGGAGTTATAAAGCACTTTGATTTTCATCTGCATATTGGTACCTTGTCTGATTGATTTAATTTAATTAAAACCCGATGATTTCTATATCAAACATCAATTCAGTGCACCAACATATATTATTGCCACACTTGCTATATAATCAAGCTTTTATTGCGACACCCTTCCTGTGCAATGGTCCTTCAAGTCGGCAGACAATTTAATCTAACTGCGAAGGAAGATCCTACCTATTGCAATAACTGTTCTCATGCGGATAAGTTGAACAAAGCTTGTTCATATACAAAGAAAAGAATTAATATGACATAAAATTTGTTGTAACGTCCTTCATTATCCTTATCTATTTCAATATCTAATACTCTGAATGAATTATAGTCATATTTTAAAAAATAAAGAAGATTTTTCTTTATAAAGTGTCGAAAAATTTCAAGTTCATAGCTTATCAATGTACATCTCCTTCATTACATGTTATACAAACGGCAAAACAGTTGTACATTCCTAAACTTTAGACCAAAATCTTTCCACTTATATTGACGGGAGGTGTATCATGCTTTTCTCAGATTGTTAGAACCACTTTTTAATTTCTGTAAGAGTGTGCCTTAAGCAACAAGGGAATTGTTACAGATCAACATCTAACGTTACACGGATACGAAGATTTTACTGTCTCGTCTAACTGAACCGGTTGGCTTATGACTGAAAATTCTCAGAATCGACTCCCAGTGGGTGCTCATCGATGTCCCGTATTTTAGAAAGGACTATATAAATGTCCAGTTTGCTGACGGTTTGTCTGTTGTAAAGATCTATATATTTGTACATATATATATATATATATTTAATTTCATTGTTTTGAATTTACACTAACTGTACAATTCTCCCCATGATCCGGATTGTAAATTATTCAAATTACTTCGAAAATAGTGTATTTCCAAAGTACAAATTACTGTAAAAGTGCAATATTAACGACCAGATGATTAGTTTGAACTTATACCTTATAAAATATTAATTAAAATCATCAATAACAAGTTGAAATCAATACACCATTTGTCTTATTGTAATAAATATAGAACATATATATACCTTTCCATTATGTGCACCAGATGTGCATTTCCACAACTTCTGTCTCTTCAGCGATGCTCGTGGCCGAATAATTGGAATTCACATAATATATAAATATTTGAAGAGAAGTGTTGTAACCAAAATGACCGAAAAGTGAACCAAAGAATCAATTTCAGGACAGAGCTATGCATAGCATATTATAATAATGAATCTATGCAATGCTTTTTAGCGCATAACGATTGATTGGTTTGATTGAATATTGTTTTACAATTATTTCATGTATATGGTGACGGCATCTGCCTGATGCATTGCATACAAATTTTGACCTTTGCAACGGACCTACTCGAAGCAGTGAGGGATCTTTTACGTGCCAAGCCTACCGTTCTTTTAGTGTCTCATCTCAAGGCATGGGGTAATCAAGAATGCTGATAATAGGTATTGGATAATCATGAACTCTGATAATAGGTATGGGGTTATCAAGAACGCTGATAATAAGTATGGGATAATCATGGTTTCTGATTATGGATATGGAATGTGTTTAAGAAAACAAAAACTAGTTAAACAGTACGCATGTTGACGATTCTTGTGTTTTAATCCATGTAGCACCTGTTGAATCGAGACATTGACGAAAAGAATGTTTCATTCAGCAATAAAATCATAGAATGCCTTAATATCAGCATGTCGCGAATACACTCTTTCCGAAACAAATGTTATTTTATTTTGCTTCCAAAACAACACCTTTTGAAAAAATGCTTTACAAGATAATATACAAATTGATGAATAAATCACAGACAGTATATAGGCAAATACCTATTTATTAAAAGCATTGGCACACAATAATACATAAAAGAATTATGATATTTCAAATATAGCAAACGACAAAAAAAGAAATCACCATAGATACTTATTATTAACTATTATTAATTATTATATATTTAGGAATGGAGAAAAAGCTATATATAAAAAAATCACAGGCTGTAGAATAAAAATGAGTAAACAATACTACTGAGCCTAGGAAACTCCATTGTAAAATAGCTATGCATATTATTACAAATAGGTAATATATATATATACCCCTAAAATCGTTTAGTTTTCCAACAGGTAATTACAGGTTAACCAACATAAACCTCCACTCATATTGCAAAAATAATATTCATGCAAATCAATTCCTTTACTCAGAATTTAAAACATTGTAACCAGTATTGCGAAATCCATTAAACACAAAGAATCTATATACATCAATAAATACCACATAAAACTAATAAATATACATTTTTGATTTAATGCACATAGAAATATAATACATATTAGCGACAACGAATGGGTCCAGTTCGGTCAAGCACCTTCATAGCTCTGTCGGTAATGTGCCATGCTGATGATAGCAAGGTCCCCGGTTCAAGTCCTGACGGGTACTCATCGGCATCCTCTTTTCCTTATTCCAGGTAGGTCTGTCTCGAATTTTGTTCGATGCAACAAGCAGATACCTCCACTGTATTATTATCTTTTTTAGCATAATTTATTGAATTCATTTTTTATTTCAATATCTTGGTCTGCGCCATGGCAAATAGTAAAAGGGGTTTATATGGTATGTAAACACATGAGAAAATGCATGAATCTTTGTGTGAGATCCATCTTGAATAAAACACATTGGGTTCGGTTTAAGAACAGGTTAATATATATGTAAATTCACCATCAAATAATTAAATCTGCTATATATTCATAAATGTAATTACAGATTGAAACTAAACAATAACGTTGCTAAGTAAGACAGATCAGGGTATTAGAATATGTGGTAAATAGAAACAAGAAACGTCAAATGGTTAAATGAGTATCCCTTGTTAAATAATCACACCGCTTTGTTATATTGTGCAATTTTCATAATGAATAAATAAAACTAAATTTTTCAATAAACAAACTAAATCCCTCCCTCCTCCCCCGGGAAAAACCAAACAACCCCCCCAAACCCCAACCCCCAATAGACAAAAATAAATACAGTTGACACTCGTTATCTTCGTCACTTCGTCGAAATTCCGTCTAACTCAAAGTCAAGTTCAAGTCCCGAATTTGTTTCTTTGGTTTCTATACGATTTTACATCGGTTAAGTCGAAGTCGGATAAGTCAAAATTTTCTATTTATTTTCTATTTCAATTTTCTATCTATCTTACACTCGTTATCTCGAAGTGTCAATGTTTGTACAAAATAGATTGATACCGGTAACATGTACTGCAGTGAATTTAGATGAAATGCGAACAACCAATTATCCCAGCGGGGTGTACGGTAATGGATTATTGTTTGACCGGGAAGCCATTTCACCTGATCAACGATGGTTGCATCGGCACTTCTTATTTTAGAATATGCTAATGTCATTAGTGAAAATATCTTCACTAATAATAGGCCAGTATCGTTTTCGCAGCTTGTAAATTATTAAATAATTTGAAATATAAAGAGCTGAAAATACGATTTTTAAATTTTTCTTCATTTATTAGCTTGTCATTAAGTTGAAGAATAGTAGTTATAATGGAGTCAGTTAAAAGATGCATTACACGGACTAAAATATAGAATAACAGATGAAACAAGGCATGTATATTTATATATTAATAAGAATGAACGAAAATTGTTGCATAAACAGCTGAAATTATCTCGAATTCCGGATAAGTCGAAATACATGCATTTGTTCCCTCGACATAACGAGTTTCAACTGTACCCAAAAAAACCCCCAAAAAAAAAAAAAAAAAAAAAAAAAAAAACAACCCCCCCAAACACCCCCGACCAAAACAAATATCCCCGCAATCCCTACCCCACCACCTCCCCCCCCCCCCCAAAAAAAACCAAACAAACAAACAAAAAGAACCCTAAAAAATTAAAAGAACCAAAACCAATAGCAAAAGAGAGAGATATAAAATAAAAAGTGGCACGAATGGGCAAGAAAAAACAACTCAAAACCAAAAACCAAAATCAGGAAACAAAACAAAAATCAAAAAACAGAAAAATCCCAAACACCCCCCCCCAAAAGAAAACAAAAACCAAAAACAAAAACACCCCCCCCCCCAAAAACCCCCATAAACAAACAAAAAATAAAGTGAACCAAAACACAAGAGAAAGAGAAACAAAAGGCCCAAATGGGCCTATATCTCTCCCCTGAACACAATTTGCTTATTTAACTGACGTGAAAATTTTGGATATAACTAAATATAATCCTGATGTTTATCGTGTTGTGACTACATTTTGTACTGAAAGCTGAGTGTAAACAAATCTGGATGAAAAACATCAACACTTGCAAGAGACAAAGAGTTCTTATTTCCTACAAAGTTTTATAAAAATTATTCAAGTGGTTCTAAAGGAGAAGTTGAATATGTGAAAGAATACATCCCTTTTTTGACAGTATTACAAAATTCATTAAAAATCCAAGAATTGCAATATTGATGAGATTCTTTCACAGTAACATTTTAACCATGATTATGACTAAAAGAAACCAAATTAATGCATCATTATCATGCACAGGAGAAAACTTGCACTTTTCTGCATTGAAATCACTAAGTAAAACAGATGTTGAAAAAACGTCAAAACTTTGATTTCGAAATAGAACCAAAACACACTGAAGACGCTGGTGTGACGTTAAACAAAAATCAATCAATCAATCAATGAAAACTGTAAACATCATGTCTATGCATGATAAAATATTAGCAATATTAAGATAAAACACTAACCTATGGTCGTGAAAAACGTCGAAAATAAATACCAGAATGTCAACCTTTGCATTTTCCAGACAAATATCAAAAATATATATGCATTATGTGAATGGCTGAACAATGAAACTAATCTTGGCTGTTCGTTTTTCTATTCCTCTTTTTATTGTTTGGGGAAAATGTCATCATGTCAAAAATAACAAGTATCAGAAAGATAATGCCGATGATCAAACTGCCAATCACACCAAGGAATTTGGATGACGGTCTGTTATCAGCAGCACATTTCTTTTTATTCATACTAGACGACAGTGTAGATTTATTAATGTGCAAGGAAACAACAAGTTCATTCAATTTTGAAGATAAGAAATCAGGGTCTTGATATGTCTTAGTTATGTTGATGTTGAAGTTTTCTTTTAATGGGCATAAACAACTACATTTACTTGATGCAGGTAAGTTGATAGATGGATTTCCATCTACAACAGACCCACCGTTATGTCTAGTGATATCGGTAGAGATTGTGGTGTGGTCCGCAGTATTTGACAGATCCTCCGCACTATAAATTTTACTATTTGCTGATACTGAGAATGGTTCAACGGAAGCTGAAAAATTTGTTTTACCGTCAATTATTTGGGCATTTGTTGACATTTTGCTATTGTCAAAATACGTTGTCGGATATATTGTACCATCTACTTCAGTGACAATTGTTGATAATGAAATTTGTTCTGTGGAAGGTGATAATAATGATACTTGTTCAGTGTTAGATGACGGATGATTCGTAGTGCCAATTTCAGTGATAGATCTTGATAATATGATTTGTATTTTAGAAGAGGGCTGATTTGTCGTACCGTCAATTCTTGTGACATCGATAGGGGTTGAAGAATGTACATCAGTCTTTGACGGATTAATGTTGCTTTGAATCGTATAGACAGTTGTTGAGAACGGAATATGTACCATTGTTAATACATTTTTCGTACCTTCGATATCGAATGACGTTTTGCTTTCACCAAAAAGAGTTGTCGGATATGTCGTATCGTCAATTCTGGCGACATTTTTTGATAACGGAATTTGTTCTGTAAATGCTGATGAATTAATCGTATCGTCAACTTCAATAACAGTTTTTGATGACGTATTGTCTCCAGTAGAAGTTGAAGGATTATTCGTACCTGCAATTGCTGTTGCATCGATAGAGTTTGAAGGCTTTTCATTAGTTCTGGATGGGTTTATCATACTGTCAGTTGCGGAGTATGTTGATTGCTCCGCGGAATTTGATGGATTTGTCGTAACGGCAGTCAAAGTGACAGTTGTTAACAATGATGTTTGTCTAGTAAACGATGGCAAAGTTTGTGTATAATCAGTTTGGAAAACAAGAGATGAGTTTAAGCTGAACGTTGTAGATATCGTCGGTAAAGGGGTACTTGTACTTCCAATAACATCACTGATGCTGGTACTACATTCTTTATAATAAGTCATGGTGAACGGATCAGAAGGTGGTCCATATCTTACGTTATCTTTCGAGTAGTATGCAGCAATACGAATTTGGTATACACAATCTGAAAAGATAAGAAGGTGGAGAAAACACCAAAGAAGTGGCGATTGTCTAACCTTTTACAGGATAACATAATTGCCATTATCACACCTCTGACAAAATTGTCGCATTTTATTGGGTAAAAACGTGTCATGTGGTGACCCGTTATGAGACTACAGGGGTCAGTAAAATTTCATAGGGGGCAATATGGCCACCGTCTGTCCTTTTCCCGCCAACTATATAAACAAAAGGAAGTTCATCCACAGTTGTTAAAGGAAAATTTTCGAGATACCTCTCTCAATGTGCGTGGCGTCAGAAAAACTGAAAGCGTCTTGGCGGTTTAGTTTTTTGACAAGTATTGCTCAGTTTGGGCAGACGACACCATTGGAAATCGATAAGAAAAAAAAAAAAAGACAAAGGAATATTCATGCATTTGTTCATTCATAAAAGGGTACAGAAAGGTCCTCAGAAATTCGTTATATGGTTTGTTACTGACCTACCACAGGACCACAGAGGATCAGAAATATCAATAGGAGGTTCGGTCGTCAGCCTCACCCCATATTGATTTAAGTGACCCTCTATATTCCGTCAGTAACAAACCATATATTGAAATAGTTTTTGATTTATACCACAAATGTCATAATAACATGATTAAGATGTAAACCTGACAATACATGATCATTATCTTACTTTGAACAAGTTCTTTAATCGAGATAGGGTTTGTATTTGCACTGAAGGAGTACTCTTTCCATAACGTGTTTGTTGTTTTGTAACATCGACGTCTCTCATTTTCACTCTTGGTCGAACTTTGGTTGTATTGTACGTGCAAGAATATCTTATTAAGTTCATGTCTAGCATAGTCGGGAACACTCCATGATACATTTACCGATGACTTCGATATCTGTTCTATGCGAGGTTTATTGGGTTGTTGATCTTTATCTATGTGAATAAAATACAACATTTAATTACAGTTAGTAATAAAACTACCAATAACCATGATATTAATTTAAATTTCCAAAATTATGATAAAATTAAGATAAAAATAAATACCGTCAAACTTCAGTATCTCGAAGTCAAAGGGACCATGGAAAATACTGCGAGATATTCGTTGTTCTTAATGTCCGAAGTTGAACTTTATGGCTATAAACTAAGTACTCGTGTACTTCAGTTTAACATGTGAAATTACATTGTGCGAAGTGTATCGAATAATAAATACTAATGCATTTTATTTGTAAATACTTAATATCATCAGTCAATTAGCGTTCTATTTTTATGCCGTGTTTTATCTTATACGCATAAACAGTATTTGAATCGGCATAACACAAAATAATAATATTAGGTATAAAAATCTGGTAAAAGCAATTAACATCAAACTTATAAACTAGAAAACATTCAGATGTCACATGGTGTACATATGTGTGCATATTTGTGTAGATTTATAAGGTGACATTTAAGAAACGACGAAAACTTTCCTGTACACTAAAATTGAGTGATAGTTCTTTTATTTGTTATAAAAATCATTATACATTATCTTCTTAAAATCCTAGTAGATTTCAAATTTTCATAAAGTTCCGTTTGGTACCCCAAATTTTAATTTATAATACTTCTTGAGTATATTATATATTCAACAACTTCTGCAGTTTCTCCTCTACATCATATCAGGTTTTGGAACGAGTTAACAGACATTTGATGGAGCATTTACTGAATCCTGACCTATATTGTCTATTGAAAATACCTACCCACCCACCTCGTTACTGGCCTACCTATCTACATACAAATATGCCGTTATTCGAATACAAGATACCGTATAACCAGAAATTTTCGCGAGATACTAATTTTCGCTATTTTCGCGAGTAATTTGAACACGCGAAAATAAGTTACCGTGAGAATTTGTTCTAAAAAATGGGGGCCACACTATTAATTTCATCCCCGTTTCTAAATGGATCATGGACATTTAGGGGATAAAACGATTAGAATTCCATGGGATCGACAACAAACTCAAATTACGGGTATGTACAATTTTAAAACCCTAATTGATAAGGCCCATGATTTTGTTGTCGACACATTTGTCGATAGCTAACAAGCAATTATCAACACGTGAATGAATAGACCATATGGTAATTAAAGCCATTGTACGTGTCCGTATTACCTTAATTAGTTTGTATACATATTTATTTATTGTTTGAAGGTACTTTCGCTGGGTCAATGGATGGAGTGTTCCTTCCCATGCTCATTTATGGCGGGAAGACTAATTCCACATAACTCATTTCGAATATCACTGGGCAAACGAGGAAACAATGATTCAGTATGTTGAAAAAATTATTTGCCCATATGTGTGGAATAAAATTGAGGAATTCTATCTGCCGCTTTGGTAAAAAAAAAAACCTCTTGTCATTTTCGACTGCTTTCGTTAACAAATTACAGATAATTTCCATTCAAGTCAAAGCGTCTCCTTTACTCAACAATTCCGCCAATTGCACCGACAAGCTATAACCGATGGATTAGAGCGGAAACAAGTGCGATTATATATATAATGCAACTGATTCACAGAGATGCGGGTAAAGCTTGTCGTCTGTCCAGTTGTTTGACTAGAGTCGTTTTTATTTCATAGTTAAAAAATGGTGTTTTTTTTTTCTTTTTCGAGGAATCGCTAAAAATTGTATTCGCGAAAATAAAGATACGCTTTTCTGATACTGAATCGTGAAATTTGATACTCGCGCAAATTTCCGGTTATACGGTATGCATCTTAAAGATATGTGTCTTTTTTCCGTGTATATTCTACTATTATCATGTTTTGTGTGCATGTCCTTGATGACTTTTGTCATACAGCATTGTCAGAAGTCTTCAGTTTTCTCTTTTAAATTCACTGTTTTGGTATGCGTATTTAAAATATTCAACAAAGAGTTTTCAATGAGGGCAACTACATGTAGGATTATTTATATAAATGGCGCTATGATACAACAATTTCGGTGGGAATTCATGAACCTCTGTAAATGAAAGGAGGGAAAAGGAATCAGGAAGGTGTTATTGTCTCCTGTCTTCTTTAACTGCACCCACCATTTATCTCCAAATTTAAGATCAACATATACTATACACCTGAGATAACTGAGGACTGACAATTTGACATAGATTGACAATTTACGAGTGTAACGATTCCTTCTAAACATGATGTGTAATCATTACCTGAACATGCACCATCTCTTAGTGATATGTCATCAAGGAAGATAAATCCGTCACCATTTGACTTCACACCTTCAAACACTATTTTGTATGTAGAGTTCTTTTTGATATCAACTGTATCAACAAACCATATTTTACTAGTAGCTTTTCCTTTGTAACTCCAAACTGATTCATCTTCACCATTCGTGGTTAGATAAATATTCATAGTCCATTTGACGCCAGCAGCTATAACAAATGTAACGACATAACAATATAAGATGAAACACAAAGGTCCTTGGTACAGAATATATATATATATATACAATAAAACTTCGTTATTTCGACATCGTAGGGACCGAGAAAATGTTGAGATATCGGTAGGTCGAGATATCCGAATTTGAAAGTTGAATTGATATTTGTCACAATGCTTTTTGTATTATATATTGTTTCAACTTGATACAAATTTAGCCCCGTTGTAGCATGAACCATGTAGACAGTGTGTTGTGAGGAACTTCGAACTTCTTCACTACGGCTACTTAATTAACAAACCTTTCTCTACTTCAGTGATGGCTTCATACTTAGTCTCAATAGACTTTTAATTTACTCTTTACCTGACCATTTGGTTTTACCTAAAAGTTGGGGCGGGAAACACCCGGAGACGTAGGGTAAGGAGATTTGATGATAGTTCGAGAATAAACGCCCTTTTAAATGTTTACATGTTATTGCCAATAGCTTGTTCTTGTAATAATGTAATGTCTCTAAATTACTATATTATTATTAGAAGAAATTTTAATTAGTATCATCTGTTATCAACATTACTAATTACATCATTAGATGAAATTTTAACAAGCTTCATCATCATCATCATTCACACACTTAACTTAATAAACCAAGCTGTCAACGCGTGGGCTGTAACGGTCGAGAAATTAAGTCGCGCGTGTACATCGGTAAGATCAATAAACCAATTAAGTCGCGGTCACCTGTAGAAGCCAATATCGTGGTAAACCAGGTAAACATTGGGACTGAAAAGTTATGTCGAGATAAGCATGGTAGTCGACATATCGTATGTCGAGACATCCGAGGTGAATTTCATCGTTTTATTTAGAAAAAAACGGTCGGGATAAGCCGGGTAGTCAAGATATCCGATGTCGAAATATCGAAGTTTTACTGTATGATTATTGATGATTTTTTGTATATTTAAAATGAAATTTAGATACCTTTCATCTGTTAGTACTTTCAACCTTCCAGGTCTCATCAGACAGATTTTATTATACACTATTTCCGAGTTATCCAAACTAAGGACTACGAAGCCGTTTTCGTGCCATTTTAAAGAAGAAAACAAGTTTACTCGTTCGAATGAGATAATTTTCTCGTTCGAACGAGATAATTTTCTCGTTCGAACGAGAAACTATTATATATAAATTAAGGTGTTTGGTTATTTAAAAAAAAAGGATGATTAGGAATTATTTCAATTGATACCTACAGTGATACATTTATATATGCATAATTGCATATATTTCAACTTAAAATTCATACAAATCTAGATCCATTCACACTTACAAACAGAATGTACATATACATGTTTATTCTAAAACACACAGCTTATCAATGGAAAGGAAATACTTAAGTTAAAGTATAATTTATTAGCGGGGGAGGGGGAGGTGTATTGCCATTATAGATATTTTTCCCTCCTCTTGTTATTAGAAATATTATTATAGCTTTTATGATTTATAAATTTCAGAAATGAACTGATTGGTACTTACTGATACACAGTAAAACACTTATAATCATGCATTATTATTTCATTAATGATTAATGTTAATTGATGCTTAAAGAGCCAAGTTTGGTGGATTCCAGTGGCTTAAAGCATAAATATGAAAGGGAGGAAATGAGGTTCCACATCAAATGTTACAAACATATTTTAGATCTGCCATTTGATAGACTGAAATAATACGTATAACTTTCAACTAAATCCAGGCCAAACACGACCAAATTTAGCTCATGCATATGTAATTATTTAATCGATCAAACATCCGCTACTAAAGAAATTTTTAGAAAATATCAAAAGATTTATTGATGCACGATATTCCATTTCTTTTTATCGGTTAATAATACTTACACTGCAGACTATATATGGTATATGATAGTTTCTCGTTCGAACCAGACTTTTTCTAAATAAATGATCGTGCGTAAAAAAAATTATTTCACTTTTGAAACGTGAAATTCATTTTTTACCCTAAACGTAATATTCACTGTTAAAATGATGCTTTAAATATGCCATTAACACAAAATTCACTTTTGTGACGGTATCGGCCCGGATAGCTCAATGGTGAGAGTATCCGCCTTGATATGGAAGGTTTTTTATAGACTCCACAACTTTTTCTCCTGTTTAATTTGTTATACTATGCGCCGTGGCCTGCCCTCATGAGTTGCATGTCTGTTTGTGCAATGTGAGGGTTACGATCTTTGAGTTGTTCTGTGTTTCGGTTTCCAGGGTTGGAAACCTATGGCAGGGGAGGAAGGTGACGGACGGGTTTCGGGCCGGATACCTCAATGGAGAGAGCGTCCGTCTTCATAGCAGAAGGCTCTGGCTTCGATTCCCGGGTCTATTCACACCTTTTTCTCCTACCTGTTACACTTTGAACTGTTTGAACCTGTTACTAAATATATTCTACTCCCTCATACATATGAAGGTATTGTTAATTAGTCCAGGGGTGGATCCAGGTATTGGAGTTAGGGGGCAAAGTCAGGCGAGGTTCGTAGGAACAGCTCCCGCGATTTGGCAATTTTGGGGCCTAAACATTGCGTTTTTTCAACTTCAGTTGACGGTTCGCTTATGGAAAGAACCGTATAGAAGTATGTTTGATCGCGTTTTGCAGTGTCTATCAGAGCCGTCAGGGGTTTTCAGGGTAGATTTCAGTGTTTTTCAGAGTTTATCAGAGAAAAACGTGATTTTCAGGGATTTTACTGCTCAAGATCCCCTACAAGTATTGCTACTTTTCGGCTACATCTGTCAAGAATCAATATCGAAGAAGTACCAAACCGTTAATCATTCTCAAAGTCCAAGTACAGATACAAAATCATGTAAGTTTCAAAAAGGACTGTTGTGAAGCCGAAATACTGAAAAATTCCGAGGTGAGACCAGGTGCCCGGGGAGAGTAAGCGTCTTCTGTCTGCATGCATCAACGGTCACAGCAGTTCTCAAGAAACATGTCAAAATCAAGAGTTTGGGTTTCCTAATTGTACATACGAAGTGATATCAGAGAGGGATAATATAGGTCCAAGACAATGTCCTCCATTTACAAACTTCTTCAGACTAGATCCAATGATTAATAACAGAATATACCAGAATATTCTAGAATGTTGTATTAAGAATTGTTGATGTTTTGGTTCCATTCTGAAATAAAACATTTTGACGCCTTTTCTTGTTTCTTTTCTGACTTAGTCATTTCCCTACATGTTTGTGTCATTTTTTTTGAGTTATAAATATAAAATACCTAAGGGAGAGTCCTGGGGCCACGGTCGGAATTTTTATCACCTAATTAGAAAATACTAATTGCTTGATTAAGAGATTCTATTTCCTGATTGGAAAATAACACAATTAGACCATGGCACTACCTAGGACGCTTCAGTAAGGAGCAATAAAGCCTTGATTTGCTAACTGTATCAGAAAATCTCTATATCGGTATTCGCCGATACCCTGTCAGTTTTTGTAAAACACCCGCATGGTAACCCCTAATTTACCTGTCAGCTAGAAATACCTGTCACTTAAGTTCAGTAGAAATTGTCGATTCAGGTAAATATTTCTGTCAAATTCAGAATTCAAGATGGTCGGAATGTATAACTGTATTGTATCAAGTAAGTGGAAATACTGATCATTAAACGATGACTAGATCAACCAATATGGAATTGTAAGCATCCCTTTCCTCTAACCATTCTCGTTCTGAACATTCAAACGAGAATTACTTTACATAAAGGTAAAATTGTATATCAGAGATCACGGCAAAATGGTAAGTTACCAAAAAGATTAGAATCACGAATATGACATATAATAAATTATTACAAAAATTGAAATATGAAATATTATAAATTACTTCATTTTGACAGAAGTTTTGCAGATACCCTTTCATTTAGGAAAATGAATAATATTGTTGCTCTTTGATAATTAAATTGTAATAAAATATGAGTTATCTGTTTTTGTTTATAAGAACACTCTTCCATATTAAAAATGTACACGAAGTGTTTGATCTTAGACTTTCACACGTTTGCTAAGTAAATATTGTTACTTAAATATATATTTATCTAAGTGTCAAAGGAATCAGGTGCCTCTGCAGTTTCTAATCAGATAAATTTAGGTTATGGATTTCTTGAATGAATTTTTTTACTTACCGTGTATAAAATACCAGAAGGTTAGGCACTTTGCATTGTATTCCGTGATTGATTGACTGATGAGGCGAGCAATTCCACTGTGTGCACGAGTCTCAGAAGTATCAGAAATATAGGCATAAACTGAAAACATATACATTCCTATTATACGGCTGCATGACCAGTTTCCAGCAAAAACCAGTTCCATGTTAATTTGTCTTTGAAACATGCATTTATGGGATTTTTTTCATGTGATTATCTGCAATACATAAGGAACTTAGATTTACATAAGAAATTTTACTAAATTTATGTTTTGATTACTCCAAAAAAAGTAGCCGGTAACTGATCTACACGAGGCATTCGTCCGTGACTAATATTTATAGCATTATATATTGATATGTTTTTATATTTTTATTCCAAAATAGTTTTGATTGTTAGTAACAGACTACTTGTGTTTTCTTAGTCAAATGGATATACGTTTTTTTTTTCATAACTGCACAAAGTTACAGTTGTAAAAGTAAAGTTATCCCCCTTTCCATCAAACAAAAGAAAAACATTTAAAAAGTCTTTACAAGTCGTACACTGCTACTTTCAAGGTAATTATTCATCAAATGTCTGTATTTAAGTTGACTAAGAGTGTGAAATCGTAGGTGTATTAGCGTTTCATAAATATGATATTGTGAAAGCAGTGAAAGCGCGAACAGGACCATAACATTTTAAATAGATATTTGACAGCTATACCCTTGCTTCATGCACATAAATAAATGTGATCGTCTATTGTTTCAAATTTCACTTGAGTCACAGGGTTCGGGATTGTATTGACAGTGTTAAGATCTCTAATACTGTGAATTCTAAGACAAGGGCCATAACTAATGTACGTGTAAATCGGTAGCAATCATTATCCTTTCTGGATTACTACCCGTGATCATTTTTTCTTACAAAAAATCATTCGAGTCACTTGTTGTAAATTCTCACCAGGAACTCGCTTTATCTGAGCACTTTTAACACGTTTTATTTACCAAACTCAGGTGTGAATAATGTTACTTCTGTGAGGAGGTAATTATATCCTGACATATGCTTTCACCAGACTAATTACTGGTCACCAGTATTTCAGGGAATAAGATAACAAATATTTTACAATATTTCGCTCTCAGCTCATTCAACTTAACAAAGTTTTAAGACATTTCGAAATTGTAATCCCAGGGAATACCAACCATTATCTGTGTTATCTTCTTCACCAGGTACACCATAAGATCTCTTTCCAATTGTCCAATTAAAGTTGTCATGATCTTGTGTCCAAGAGCAAGATTTGTTATTATCAAAATTGCAGTCGTATGAATTGCCTCAGAAATAAAATGAAAAAGATTAGATAAGTAAAACAATAAGTAAAGTTTCGTCGGAAAATCGATATAAATAATTAGTAAAGCAATCACGGACCCCCAGAAAAATCAAGAGGTAGGATCCGGTGTCATGGAAGAGTAAGCATCCCCTACCGACCTGTCACAACCGCCATGATGCCATAATGCAAGTCGAATTAATATAAACTCGAAGTCACATTCAGTAGACGGTATAATACTGTAGTCACATTTGGTTAAACGACAAGATTAGTATTGTTATTGCGATACAAAATTGCCGTAATCTAAACGATAAACAACATCTTCAACCGAATAAGGAAGTAAACATATCGGAAAATGATATCCGATAACTATATACAAGATCTTTGTATCATCCGTGAACTTTGCGAAATGTCGACTTAAGACGTTTTACGTCATATCCTTCGTGATTATAATTTATCACTTAGTAATTAGCCCTGGTAAAAAAAGGAACCGAAGTCAGTAGAAACCCTAGCATATCAGGTAAGCTGAGAGACAAAACACCATGTGCAAGTGATAAAGGAATGTCGCTACATTTGTGCGGAAAGTTAACGATAGGAAAATCAAAGCCGTCATGTAGTCAAATTTAGAGGAAGGTCTAAATACGAAGCACAAGAACTGGATTATTTTGTATCAAAACTATGTACTTTCTTTCTTTCACTTTGTTACATAACACTTATCAATATATTTAATAGTCTTTCAGTTTGTCATCAGGGATACATGTAGTTGTGTACAGTGTCGAAAAACCGTAAGACTTGAGGAATTGAATAATAGACAAATTTTAAGAGTTCAAGTTATCTTAAAAGTCCTTTGAATTTTTTAATATCCAAAACTGATTAATACTAATCATATATAATATTAAAGTTCTTTCCAACTAAATGAGTTGGGCTTTCTAAATTATGAGCCTATTTTTAAGTTGGCGAAGGATGTAATAATATGTCCGATAGGACTGTAAAGAAATTTCGATAAGGAACATGAACACGTAGGAGCATTCTCTCTAAATCCCCTATATTTATGTACTGTAAAGTTTAAGTCTGGAAGGAATGGTTGGTGTGTAACTATATGAAATAAAGGAGTTGTTTTATATGTGAAATATTTTAGAATTCAGAACTATACCTTTTTATAATTAAGGACATTTCCAATGTTCAAAGCGTCTACATCTTTATTGGCAAACCCAAGCTTCAAAAGAGGGAGGCCAGGTTTAGAAGAATTGCCCTCTGTATGACAAACTGGATTGAAAAACCGAAATTTCAGGACGTTCACAATCATAAACCTCAGTATGTGGGTTTTCGATTGTTTCCTCATATAGTTAATGAAGTAATATAAGAGGAATTGAATATAATTTTGTTCGGATATGATAACCCTCCCAACTGCCGATTGACATAAAAAAGACATTATGTATACGTAATAAATATAGAACATATATACCTTATAATTTAGAGCACCATATGCGCATTTCGACAACTTATGTCTCTTCGTGGCCAAATGATTAGAATTCTCAAAATATATAAATATTTGAAGAGCAATGTTGAAACCAAGCTGACCGAAAAGTGAACCAAAGAATCTATTTAAGGACAGAGCTATGCATGAGGGAGATAATCCTTAGTTTTAGAGTGATTTACTTAATTTGATGACTGAAAATTTGAAGTATATATTTCATGTCTGAACAAAAGCACTAAAACCTAGACTTATGATGCCCTCGAGAACTATCAGTCCACCAGCAGTGACACCGACCTAGTGGTTATAATAAATATAGAACATGTATGCCGTATAATGTAGTGCACCATATGCGCATTTCCACAACTTTTACTCTTCAGTGATGCTCTTAGCCAAATGATTGGAATTCTCAAAATATATAAATATTTGGAAAGCAGTGTGCTTTATTGTATCTACAATCACCATAACCACGTATGCGTCTAGTATTGGAATTAAGTAAACCCACAAACCCTTGACAATGTGACATCTTGGGCTTGAAAAGTTAAACAAGCTATCAGTATGGTCACTGCATACAAATGGAAATGCAATGCCTATTTTCCGAATCCAACATTCTTCACTTTGTCTACGAGTAAATAAAACGGATTATTAGTATGGTAATTTTTTTTTAATAACACGAACTCTCACGGACAAGACTAAATGGTCGTATGAGTACAAATTTCTATAAAGTTATTGCTTGCTGTCATGATTAATTTGAAATCGATGACAGGAAATTTTCTTGGTAAGAGGGCTTTCAGTTTCATTAACATAATTTAGTCCACTAAAGAGACATACTACTCTGTAGACAGCGTTGCATGATTTACGGTTAAGATCATCCCAACTTTTGGAATAATATATATTTTTTTGACAAATTACTGTGAAATTCAGTAATTAAATTATTATATGTTTTACAGGTTTTAGAAGAGCATTCAGTAACAAGTTAACTGCTTTCTTCAGAAAAAAAAACTTCAACCAATGGAACGTGACATTTTTTAAAGGAATATAACGTCAGAATTTTGGTACCAGAGTTGGTTTTCTTTAGATGAGAAAACAGAAGACATCTGATAAAGCTGTATGACAAAAACAAAAAACACCAAGGACATGCACAAAACATGACAATAGTAAAATATACACAGAAAAAATACAAAAGTATTCGATTGTGCTGCGGTTACGATACCGACTTAGGACGGTCAATTGAAGTAACAAACGTCACTTAATTGTTGTGGTTAACCGGTTTACGGACGCCAACCTTCCCACTCACCGCAAAAGCAGCACAATCAAAGGACACACATTAAAAAATTTATAAATAATCCTCCATATAGAGAAAAAGGATCAACTGGTTTCTTAAGAAGAGAGGTCATAAAAATTTTTATACCCGAAACGTTTATAGAATAATATGTTGATATAAAAAATATGTAAGGTGACATCAATTTAAGTAAACCGTGCTCTGCCAGTCTTTAAGCAAGCGCTTAGATTCTTTCCTAAATAGGGGTCCCGACTAACAGTCAGAGGGGACAAGGATCAGGACCTTGTCTCCTCTGAAAAGGTTTGGACAAGGCCCGTTAAAGATTCCCCACCGCCCTGTTAGTCATTGTGCAACGCTCAAATAAAAGTCTGTATTGGGTTTTAGAGGGACCCAACACAATACATGTACCTATGGTCTTAGCGATGATCTCGGGGGCCATACTGTCGACGAAAAACCGCTGTGCATTTTAGAACCAGCCGATATGAAATTATCGGAACCTTTGACCCTCCTTAGTTTGTATACTAGATCACCGTAGAAATTGGGATGGGAAATTCCGCTGGATACGTATTTTTAAAAAGTCGCATTTTCGAATTAAGTTAAAATGTCTGAAGAAGATTTGTAAAATTTACCAAACATTTCTCGAAGTTTATGATATCTATAACCCTGAGTAGAACGTTTAAAATTACTCTGAGAATTTTTTGCGTGAAAATCCAAAACGTTAGTGAAGTCTCTAGCGAACCGAACCAATTGACTAATATAAATACAATATGAGGGGTGTCTGGGGACATGACCATCTAGATCAGGGAAATTTACAGTAGAAAATCCAAAGTCGTCAGGTTTATCATATATGTTTGTATGAATATTGTTGTTAAAAATTGTAATATTTAAGTCCAAAAGTGTTTCCTGATCAGAAGTATTGGCTTTGTTTAATTGAAGTTCGGGTGGATAAATGTCATTAATATAGTTTTCAAACTCAGGGTTATCGATAACTATAACATCATCAAGATATCTAGAGGTGTCATTGAACTTATCAATAACGTTGAAACGTTTAGAGGTTTGAATAGAATGCATAAAATCTCTCTCATAACAGTACAGAAATAAATCTGTCATTAAGGGAGCGCAGTTAGTGCCCATAGAAATCCCAATAATCTGAAAAGTCTTGCCATTACACTGTACATGAATATTATCCATAAAAAATGTGATGGCATTACACAACTTAGTACATGTCCAATATTTATAGTTATATTGTTTGTTTGAGAAAAATCCAGATGTAACTAAAGTACAGAAGTTTAATTTAGAATTTGAAACACCAACGTATGAGAGACAACAATTTGGTTTTGATTAAGTCATGAAGTAGAGAGGTAGACAGGTGTCGCAAAATCAAAAGTAGAAACGTCATTTGCCTCAAAATTTCTCAAATGAAATTTTTCAATGACTTCGTTAAAATTTCTGATAGACCAAAAATAGTTGACTTTACTATTGCTAAAAACAGCATTACAATACTGGATAACATGGTCTTTAACTCCAGTAAGAACGGCAGTAATTGGTTCAGAAAGCACAGTTGTAGAGCAATAACTAGAAATCGAAATAAATCGTGATTTATATGGATTGTTATGTAATTTGGGAAGCCAATACATTGTTGAAACATCGTTTTTATCAATGCTTAAATTGAAGTCACACATAACTTTACAATGGTCAGATAGGATCTTGTCTTTAAATAATGGGGTTTCAACATATGTAGAAGTAGAGTTCAATTCAGTTTTAAAAACTGTAATATAGTATATTTTTCAAACAGTGATAATATTATTAACTGCGCATGCTTTGTCAGCAGGTAGGAAGACATAAGTATTATGTAAATCAGCCCTTTTCTTTTTATAGACTGGACCGGTATATAATGTGGATGTTTGAATAAATGGGGATTAATTGTAAAATTATCGATGCGAATATCGATAATTTTTAAGATTTTACTTTTCCATTCATTCAAGGCATTTATTTTTACACCTTTTTTACACAATCGTTTACCATAAATATTTAGTGCTTCTTCAACAATATCCCAGCATTTGGTAAAATCTATCCTGGAAAATAATTTATACTTTGGCCCTTTCATTCCCTTCATGGGCCCTTTGACCCAGATCATTCACATGGAGCCAAAATTTTGAGAATATTATGAACTGCTGCGAGGAATATGCCACACGATGGGCAAAAAGAGAGGAAGTACAAGTCGACACTCTTTCGGAATGGATAAAATCTATTGCAGTACTGCTGAGATCAAAAATTAAAAAATTACAAGGTTCTGTAAACACCAGATTCGAATCTATTTTTAAAGATCCTGATGTTGTCGGAGAACTTACCTTCCTCCAAGAACATTATATCATTACACCAGCAGATAAAGCATCTAATGATTATACATTTACTTGTAAGAAATATTACTTTGACAGCCTAGTGAAAGAATTAGGATTAAATTCAGCTCCAGGAAATCCTACTTATACTCTCACGAACTTTTCGGTTTCGGAAGTACTCGAGAATCATAAATCTGTCCTCAATACGTTTGGTATTGACTCAAATAAATTGAATTTAGAACTTCCATATTTGTACTGTATTCCAAAAATGCACAAAACTCCGTACAAACAACGCTTTATCGCTGGTTCCTCGAAGTGTTCCACAAAATCTGTATCGATGCTACTCACAAAAATATTATCAGAAATTAAATCTGGCCTTCATAGATATTGCGAAACAGTATATTCCAGAAGTGGAATTAATCAAATGTGGATCCTTAAAAATTCAAAAGAGTTGTTAGAACATCTAAAATCAAAAAGTTTTACTAAAATTCACTCCATCAAGTCTTTTGACTTTTCGACTCTGTACACAACGATCCCTCATCAGAAATTAAAAGACAGATTAACGGAAATTATTCAAAATGCATTTACTAGTAAAAACGGAAGCCGAAAATTCAAATATATAGTAATAGGCCACGATAAAACTTACTTTGTTAGGGAAAATTCTGATTCCAAAAATAAATACACTGAAACAGCTGTCATTCAGATGTTGAACTTTCTTATCGATAACATTTTTGTGATGTTTGGAGGTAAGGTTTTTCAACAAATTGTCGGCATTCCAATGGGCACTAACTGTGCTCCGCTTCTGGCTGACATATTCCTTTATTCATACGAAGCTGAGTTCATTCAGTCTTTGCTTTCGCAAGGAAAAAAAACAATTGGCTCTTGGCTTCAATTTTACTTACAGATATATAGATGACTTGCTTTCAATTAATAATCCTTCATTCGCGGATTACCTTAGCATCATCTATCCAAGTGAACTGGAGGTCAAAGAAACCACAGAAACTAGTAATTCTACTTCGTATTTAGATATTATGTTGTCTTTCGACATTAATGGTCAATTGAACACCTCACTCTATGACAAACGTGACGATTTCAATTTCGCTATCACAAACTTTCCTTTCATAAGTAGCAACATTCCATCATCGCCCGCATACGGCGTATTCATATCTCAGTTAATACGTTATTCCAGAGCATGTTCAAATTACAATGACTTTGTTCTGAGGGCTAGGCGACTTTCAGTTAAGCTGCTCAACCAGGGTTATATATGTGCTAGACTAGCATCGTCACTGAGGAAGTTCTACGGTCGTTACGAGACTCTTATTACTCCATATGATATCTCGTTATCCAGACTTTTAAATGATATTCTGGACTGAGACCGATTCCGATCACTTTACACAGATTTGACACCTTCTATACTAGAAGGTTACCTACTTCGACTTCTCCATATATAGATACATATGGAATTCACACGATTTGACTCTTTCTACGGGGTATATGTGACGGGTGTTGCTAGCAAGCAGGAGATGCTCACTCTCCCCGGGCACCTGATCTCACTCCATCACAGGGGTTCACATATGCTCTTCAAGTAGACATATTTTGTTATTTTCCATTTGTTTTTCATTTTCACTGATTTTGTATGTCCTATGGTTTCATGATTTTTGGACTTGTGGTTTGGATTTATCCATCATCTTTACCTTTATTAAAAGTGAACGTAGATATTTGTTAGAAATACAATTAAGATCACTTGTAATGATATGGCTGATAAAAAAATTTACAATTATTGCATGAACAGGACGATGGAATGGAGTCAACAGAATTTGGATTAGATGTGACTGCATTGTAATTAAATACAAGGTTTCTAATAGATTTTTGTACTGATAGCAAATCAGCAGTGGTTCAAGATTCTCGAAATACTGAGGAATTTTATATTTGACTCTATGATCACGAAAAATTGTAAAAATATTAAGCAGATATAGACCTTTATTTACAAATTGAATCTCGATAAGATGCGATTTAGGAGGAATCGATGGTATACATGGGTAAAGTTTGTTATATGAAAATGCTTTATTCATTTTAAGTCTAAATCAATCCGTGTAACGTAAACTTCTTAAACCAGCCGCATCCAGGATAGGTTTTAATCTGATGACCGGAATAGATGATAATGCACGGCCGTTATGTCTGGCTATCCGCAGTAGATCATCTAATAATCTATTTATTATACCATGTCTTCTGCGGTTGCCATTATGGCGACGACTGTGTGACCTGTGTTTCTTCTTAACGCCTGGTCCTAAAGGTCATGGGAAACATAAATTTTAAAATTTTAATCATAAAGAATAGTGATATTTGGAAAAATTAAACTTCTTGTATAAAAACAGATTTTTCTACTGTATCATATGGGCATAATTGCATTTATAAGTCAGTAATTAAGAGTAAATACAGAGTTAATGCCCCTACAGAAATAAAATGTTGTGACGTTACAGTAGGTCAAGCACGACATTTCTCCATGTAATATACAGGTTTTGAATACAGTTCATATAGTAATTGACCTAATATAACGTCATAGCGATTACAGTCACGAAAAACCGCGAGACTTGCCGAAGCAACACACATTTACATTTATATTCAAATATCAATATCTCCAGAACGAGTAATTATTTTCAAAAACAAAAAATATGAGGATGTTATTTAAAGTATATATATGTTATTTAAGCAAAAACCTAAATTTATATAATTTAAGTTTCCCATGACCTTTAATGAAAATATATTAATATAGTTATGGTAAGAGGAAATGCTACCTTGTTGAAAAATTTGGTCATTGAGACCAAGGGGATATGGAGTTTGTAGATGTTTAATCTAATAATGTTCAGCAACTAAACGTCGTTTTTTTCATTTCAGATTTAGTTTCTCTACGTAGTTTTGTAATGCTTTCAATAGGAGTAATAATAACGTTATCAATTTTGTGATTATATTATATTTGATGCAATGATTTTGAAGAAAGTTCTATTTTCGTTTAAATGCAGAGTTGGTAATTTCAATCAGAATAATCTTTTGTAAAACTTTTGTAATGCAGTTGAGGCATCTTTTACATTATTGTCCTCTTTTTACAGTAGGGGTTTGTAGAATTGTTTCCGGCGGTGTGTTGGACTCACATGCTGTATCATTCATGTTCTGATGGGTGGCTGTAAGACTTTCTATACCATATTGTTTCATATTCTTCATATGCATCACAGAAACTGTTACGAAGAGCACGGAGTCCCTTACCAGGTGAGGAACCACGGAGATTCCTCTGTATATTCAAAGGGCCATGTAGCAAGTTTAAATGTCATTCCGCAGCCAATCATAAATGAAACTTTATTTTCATTTTTACAGCTGAGATCATATTTTACAATGTTTTATTACCCCCAGGGAATTGAATATATGAATAGGGAAATGCAGATTCCAAACGCCCTGTTCTTCATTTCGATATATCCCCTCGGAATATCCCGGGAACAAGGTAGAAGGTTTGAATGTAGATTTCGGAGTGACTTTGTATGAATGCAATGATGAAAAATTCATTTTCAGTATAGTTTGATATTCAAAGCAGGGTGGCCAGCCACAAAGGAGGTGCCCACTTTCCCAGGACATATACTGATGCTTCCATTTACCATTGGGCCATGAAAGTTTGCCGAAATGCGTTGTTATTTGTGTCCATGAAAAAAAAAGAAATAAAAGTTTGATATTTCACAGTTTTGTCAAAATTGTTGTTTGACATACGGAATTCGTAAATTTCATATCACATTATACTCAGTTTATGAAGCTGTCAGATTGTGGCACTACATGTCGTTCAAATTTCATCAGTCCGTGTAATTGTTGAATACTTTATATAGTCTGCATAATTTAGGCATTATGAAAGGTACGGCTATCCAAACAGGTAATGTCTACTCGTCCAAGGTATCTAGTATCAACTTTGTTTTTCATGGGTCACCCAAGAATATTCACCGTTCTTTTCATCAGGATAACAAAGTTCTTCTTCTGATGTCTTATTGCTGTGCCACAGTCTACAAATATTTTTCTCACTTCAAGGAAATGATAAAAGCATTTGACTCTGTCGCATGACAGGAGTCACTACGGAAGACCAAGATATTAAATGTATATAAATTTATATCAACACGAGTAAACCGTGCTCTGCTAATCTGGAAGCGAGCTCAGACCTTTGTTCTGTAGAGTCAAGAGTAAGAGTCAAAAGGGACGACATTCAATATCAAGTCTCTTCTAAAAGAAGTTTCAACAAGACCCGTCATATAGTCCACATCGTCCTGTTACTCGGCGTACAACGTTGAAGTCTGTATAAGGCTGTAGATAGTTCCAATACAAGACTTACTCTCTTCTTTATGATCTCCGTGTCCTATCGCCGATAACTATGGCATTTTGAGGTTCATGAATATCGCCTTTGATACGTAATTTAAGCGTCACAGGCACATGACATCGGTTATTTATTATTTATATTCTTAGAAGTAAATAAGTTAAGCTGATAACAACATACCATCACGAGCTAAAATTATAAATGTACTTTACATTCTAATCTAATTAAAATTAGACGTCTACTCCGCACCCTATCTGTTTGCGGCAGTAGAACAATCCGTGAACAAACAAATAACGAGCGGAGAAGAGGTCTGATTTCAATTAGATTGCTTTACATACCTGATAAACTTGTGTTGAATATCTGCTCTTTAAAGCTATGGAGTTCATCGAATGAACTGGCTTCGAAGGCATATCTAGATGGAAACTCAGAATCTATTTGGTGGACCAAACTCGTTTCTGTTAGACGAATTCCAATAAGATACATTTGGATGTCCAACAGGTGAGAAGCAACCGCTATCTGTACGGAGTGAATCGCGTTAAAGTTGGATAAACCGTCAATTATGATGACGGCAATTTGATCAGCATCCGGTCTGGCATCGACTGTCAACATCTGGTATAACATAACTGTTAAATTACCAGTCGCGTGGTTTGATGACTTAGAAAACGAAATACTATCAATAGAGTCAAATACTCCTTGTTGTGTATCATTATTATTCATATGAAATTCTACAAAGGCATATGTGCCGTAAGTGACAACGCCAACTCTGACATCCTTGTACTTCCTATATGCAGTACTAACGACATCTTTACAGAATTCCCGCATTTTGGCAAAATTCTCTTCACCCACATTCTCTGACGAATCCAATGCAAAAACTAGGTCAACCCTGTAAGCTATAAAATTCTAAATTAATGTCATACTTAAGGAATATACATGACACTATGCTGTAGAAAAACCATTTACGTCGCAACCCTGAGAATAAATGAAATGCACTTTCATTTGACGATAAGCAGTCCTTATATGTGAAATGTTGTTACTATAAAGTTTTATCTATTCATTATATTATTATCATAATATTAGAAAATTCAGAATAATGCATTTTGGGAAATAATACTTTAATACATGCATTTTCTTAGATTTCAGTAAATTAACTGCGTTTGTCCAGTGCACAAATATGTACCTATATGTGCTTGTATGTAAACAAGTTTGTATTTAGTAGACATCTAAAGGGGAGAGGAGGAAAATGGTCGGATTGCGAAACAAACTCAGGTATATGAAATGATGATGTCCGTCTGTCTATCCGTCTCTGTCAACAATTTGGTTTAGCTTTTGCGTTTCAGTACATTGCAGAAAGACCATTGATAATTACTCTTTCAAACTTCAGGTTAGACTATGACCTCTACCAATTGAAACCTTTGTTTGTAACCTTGACCTTGAAGGTTCCCACTTTCAAAGTCAAATGTATAATCGACATTAGTTTAATCACAGAAAGACCATGAGAGTTATGACTTTCAAACTTCAGATGTAGATAGACTTTGATGAGCTCTATCCTTTGTTTTTCATTTTGACCTTGAAGGTTCCCAGTTTCAATGTGTAACTGACTTTAGTTCACTTACTGAAAAAACCGATAGAGTTTTGTCTTTCAAACTTCACATATAGATTAACTTTGAGGAGTACTATTCCTGATGACTTTTTTCTGTGACCAAAATCATATTTAAGTTTAGTTCAAATACAGAAAGATCATGAGAATAAGATCTTTCGAACCACATACGTAGATAGCTCTTGATAGAATGTATCCCTGAATGACCTTAGTGAATCTGATCTTATCTTAAAGGTCCCCCGTTTCAAGGTCAAATGCATAATTATATTCCCCGCAACGAAGTCAGACCACAAGAATTAGATCTTTCATATCTCACACATGATAGTTTATTGATGAGCTCTACCCGTTGCAACCTTTTGGACCTTGACCTTCAATACTCAGTTTCAAGGTCAAATGCATATTAAAGTATAATAAATATAGAACATATATACCTTTCAATGTTGAACACCAGATGCGCATTTCGACAACTTATGTCTCTTCAGTTATGCTCGTGGCCGAATGATTGGAATTCACATAAGATATAAATATTTGAAGAGCAGTGTTGAAACCAAAATGACCGAAAAGTGAACCAAACAATCAATCTAAGGACAGAGGTATGTATGAGGGAGACATTCCTTAGTTTAAAGTGATTTACATTATTTCATGACTGAAAATTTTAAGTATATATTTTATGTCAGTACAAAAGCACTGACAAGTAGACCTTGAGTACAATGCATTGAAAACTAGATTGAAATGAATAACAGAAAGATCATTAGAATAGATCCTTCTGACTTGGCACACAGAATGGCATTGATGAAAACTATTCCCGGCCACCTTTGTGATTTTCAACTTTCCTAGTTTCAAGGTCAATGCACATTTGGTTTAGTCAATTACATAAAGACTATGACATATGGGGACTGTCTAATCACGCAAGTAAATGTAGAATCTACTAATAATGTGGTCAATTACCTATACTTTCTCAGTAATATGCAAGGAGAAAAGAACAATTTCATGTAAGAATAAACTGTCTCGGTATTATAATATCAAGACATTATATCTCTGATATAAAGCCATTGTGATTAGATTTTTATAATGTATAACTGGAAACCTTTGTGGTTTGTCATGCAATGTGGGCAAGCGATATTGATAATCTGATCCTTTTAGATGTCATTTTTCGACTAAAAAAATTAAAATATTATGCTATTTGTCAACAAAAGCCCAATAAAAGCGTAAAAAAGATATTTGAGAGATTAAGATCAAGTTTGTGATTTTTCCCCGTCAGTTTGTACGATCATTTGTCTGTTGTCGCACTACAAGAAGTAAAGACATCCTCATGCTATGAATGCTCAATCAACTAATGAAGTTCTTGCTTATGTCACCGAGGTAAATGTCCGTGTAACTTTGTCCTTTATACTGAAATAAAATAAATTACACTCTGTTGCTTATGTGGGCATAGTGTTTGAAAACGCATTCTGATTTCAATATTTGTCAACGTTTCAAAATCCGGTCATACCGCCTTTTACGTTTTTTTGTAGAAGTTTTAATACAGGCTCCTTAAAAGCATAAAAATCTCGACAGATCCACAATATGGACTATAGATACATGTTTCCGGTAAACTAAAAATGAAAACTAGTGATTTTAAAGCTGAACAAAGTGTAAACCATATGCCATCGAGAGTAAGGAAAAATAGGTGCAACGGTAAATGTGAACATGTAAAAGACCCCCGATTGCTTCGGGTGACTGGGTTGCATAGATCTAACTTCCTGAATGATGGATCATATAGATGACGTCATAATGTATAAGTCATAATCCAGGTGTGATGTTAACTCAATACAATAACGAGGCACAGACATAGTGATAAAGCAAATTACGAGATAGAGAAAAGTGGCCATTACGAATATCTGTGAGAACAAGAGCCGGAATTTCCAGCAATGAAGAAGTAAGGATCTCCTACTGACCGCACCAACCGTGATGCTATGGATTTATCCGAGCTGAGAAAAAAAATAATCGAATATTCCAAAACCAATATTAAACCATTATGCACGGTTATGAGATACTTCATAGCAATGCAATTTTGTATTCTAATTGAACAAACATTTTTATAACTTGATTACTACAGAAACTTTACGAATACAATGTACCGAAAATCTGCACCGTCGGTTTTTCGTGTTTTACGTTATGTTTATGCCGGTAGTACATGTGTTAAATTTATCTCTCTTTTTTTTTTTTTTTGTTTGTTTTTCTACCATTGAATTAAAATTAACCTTGTGTGGTGTTACATTTAAATTTGTTAAATGAAAGTCACCACGTACATGCAGATAATAAAGCATAAGATATCACAAAAATATTCTGTTGTTATACACTTGTGGTACGACTTGGGACTCAATTGGCGTTGTTAACAATAAAAAACACCAAATATAGATAAGAAGAGAGGTTTTAATTACTTACCTTGGATACCCATACTTTTAGTGTTGTAAACTAAAGTCATACACAATAAAACAAATCTGGACAACATTTTCTAATCCAACGACTTCAGTGCAGCATGGAATCTACAAAATGCTTTCTTATTCGTTACCTACAGCATTACATAACGGATGCTGAAAATTCCCTGTTGTGATTGAATATAAAGACCTGCAATGGAATCGATCAAATTGTTGAAAAACATTCCGTTTAAATATAACTTATTCATCGTTTATTCAATTATTGATAACAAGGTACTGATAATATAGTTATAAGCCGAAGATCGTTACTATCTCCAGGAAATATGGGTGCCATGTAAAGCTTAACAACTCCAACTGTACGTTTTAGTATCATACTAATTGTGCTTTGGGAAAATATCAATTTCCGGTATTACACATTTGCCTCGTTTCTTTCGTTTACCATTATTATTATTATTATTATTATTATTGTTGTTGTTGTTGTTGTTATTATTAATTAATTAATTTATTTATTTAAAAATATTTGTATTTCTTTTCAATTTATTATTTTACTATATTTTTTACGGTCTTCCAGTTTGAAAAGCAAAAGAAACAACATAGATATGTTCAATAGAATAAAGAATAGTTAAAGTAGAGTACGGATTAAATGTCTGTCTCTGAACACAGAGTTAGCTATATTAATAACTGAGTATAAAACATAATTAACTTAAAGTCAGTAAAAATAAAAAATACGATGATGTTGATGAAGATAATGATGATGAAAGTAATGTTATCTACATCATAAGCCACATGTGTGAATTGCACATTTGATAGCGGTTTCCTTTTCTCCTGCAGGTTTATGTCAACTACATTGACTTTGAAACCCGATTAAAATGATCTGGCATTTATTTGAATACACCGTTCCACTTTTCAGCATAGAAAGCGATGTTTAGCGGATTTTTGATTGTTATACTTATGACGTCATAATCAAATGTCGGACTTGTCCAACCTTGCATGACGTCATCATAGTCAGATTTTGCGCTAAAGTGCTTGACTTCTGACGAAAGTGAAACGGTGTATAGGGTTCGCCGCTGTAACCTTTATTATGAGGAATTTAAGGATAATTAGAGCGATCACTTATGACGTCATAGAAACTTTGCTTTGTTCTTGACGTCATTTTACGTGAAACGGCTTATTTCCTGCTTTTAAAATGGGACTGCAGCAAACGACGGCGAATCCTATTATACTCCATACCGAGTCATAACAGATTCATATATATTTATGAAACTATACATTTGGGAACTATTTCAATCCCACCCTTTATAAAGTATGCTTCTACGATATTTTAGTTTAGTTTGAAATATTTTGTTTTCATAATGTACTCAATATATTAAATGCAGATTACAATTTTACAAAGTACCAGAACATAAAGTCTGATCATTCGTCATGTTTGCGCATTGGAAGCGGCGCTAACGGAAAAAAAATTCTGCGCGACTTTTCATTAACGATATTTTCTAGACATAGAAACAAATAAACGCGTTCCATTACCCACATCAATAGAGATGGAATACGATCAAATAAAGGAACACATCTGCTCTAATTGATTCAAACGTCAAATGTATTTATTTCAAGCATTCTTGTAAAATCAATTCAAAATGTAAATCAGAACATTAGTTACATAATATCAGAACATTATTACATAATATTTACAATGCTAGTCTAATTCCTTCGATGAACCATGCTAAACAGACTCGGTTCATCAATTTATGAACTTGGGTCATAGAAGTAGTACCCGGCGTATGGCAAATCACATGCGTAGTGATATAAAAAGAGGCGGGGCTTACTCAAGTTCAAGACCGATGTTCTATTATTGTTTTTTATTTGAATGAATGAGTATGATTCCTCTCTTTACGATATCGTACAATTCAGTTTATGGTGCAAAAAAGTATTTTTTAGCATTCTAGACACGCACTATATTGTGTGGCGGAAGTACTTTTCCACTTCAGGTCCTTGCCAGTTTGATGAGGGGGAATTTGATATTTTGTTTTCAAAAAAGATCCTTTTAAAATGCATTGTAAATATAAGGAATGACTGTCTTTTTTTCTAGGTTCATGGGGAATGAAACTTGGGTGAGAAACAAACAAATCATTCGAGAACCGCTTCACTGTTCACGTGATTTGTTTGTTTCTCACCCAAGTTCATTCCCCATGAACCTAGAAAAAAGACCGGCATTCCTTAAATAAAACCCAACAATATTTCTTCTATTTTTTTGTTGGATAACCATTAAGTTATACCATGGGCTTTTCGGTTCGGAGATAAGCACGCTACTAACATCGACAACCAACAGCGAAGTTTTGATTTTTTGTTTGTTTTGTAGTTTTCAATTGAGGGACGGAAATCACATAGCTAAATAAGGTGACGTCAAGTACACGGTGTCATATATAGGGCACGGGGTTCAAACGCTTTTGGTTACTTCTGCTGTCTTGGCTGTGTCAGGAATAATTGTGGAATGTTTTGATATGAACTACTTAATACACCAATCACCTCATTGACTCACATTTAAAAAATTAATTGTATTAAGAAGTTATTGAATTCCGATTCTTTGAAGGACCGAAAATATTGAAAAATTTTTTGGATGACAGCTACTTTTCTGGATTTTGTTTTCTATTCATCAAATGAAAGAGTAGTAACATACTTAGTGTAAAATAAAAAAGTTTGATACTTGTTTATGGTGATTTTGTTAGTTAAAAAGTGCAAATTTTGCTAAATATATAGTTGAATTCATTATACTCGCTTTTCGTCTGAAATAAAATCTAATTATTGATAATTAATTTCATACATTGAAATAATTATCGTTGTTAAGATTCCATAACTTTCCCGGTCTAATTATCATCTTTTGACACAAATTCTAAAAATTAATTTGGAAATGTTGAAATGTTTCTAAAAGCAGAGGTAAAAAATCCCTTGTTCTATTGTGGACATAACTTTCAAAAAATCGACACCAACCCCCAAATAATTTTATATCAAATCAATATACAATTCAAATACTTTATAACTCCCCCCCCCCTAAAATTCTTGATATTTATAACGTATGAGTGATCATTGTGAATGTCATCATCTTGTATGAACCGTGGAATGGTCAGTTGGTCTATTTATGACGTCAAGACCTCAGATGACGTCATCGTGATGAGAAATTAGGTGTTGTTGAATGGTAAATTGTCATCAAGAGAAATGTACTGTCCGAACTACCACATTCATGCGGCTGGAAAATTGCTAGTAACTTTTTATTGTTGTTGTGTTTTTTGTATTTTTGTTTTTTGTTTGTTTGGTTTGGTTTTTTTCTTTTTGGGAGGGGGGGGGGTAGTGGTGGTGGTGGAGAGTTTCTTTATATATTTCAAAACATCACTAAGATTTGTATACAAGAATACCATATTCATTCTGTCAAAAGGAATGATACTATTTTTACAGATATAATTACAAATAGAAGTACTATCTCAACTGTAGAAAATATTATGAAAATAAGTTTAACCAAGAACGGTAGCTCCGTAGCAAAATACAAAAACAATAATAGTAATTCAAAATTTATCACTTAGGAATGCTGAGACTTCTTTGATGCTTGGTGAATGAATTGCTGTTTTAATACTTATTACGTTTATGGTAGAACTTTCCTTTCTAATTGAATTCATACTTTGTCATGTATTGTCATGCTAAATTTTACCGTAAGAATGCCCTATTCAAATTGTTCTTTTTTCGAACATGAATAAATAAAACCGTCGATCTTCAGAAATATTCATATTATCATGATTTTCGAGTGCACCGCGTAGTAGAAAAAACCCCCCACTTTTAGTCAGAAAGACATAGATTCGTATCAAAATCTGCATTTCGAGATTCAATTCCATTTTTAGATGAAGACAAAATTTTGTGCACGTCTTTAGTGAAGGGGTCGTTTATAAGGTGACCAGATAGTGTCTCTAACATCAAATCTACGCTAAGATATTGTGCGGAGAATGAATCTAGTTTTTCGCTCAATACCAACACAAGTAGAAATTACGATTATGAAAATTGATTGATTGAATATTGTTTTACGTCACTCGAGTATTTCATGTATATGGTGTCCAAAAGACAGAACACTGGTTCGCCCAAGGCGGAAGTCGAACCCGGGATCTCTTTATCACGAGCCGAGCACCTTATCCACTGGGCCACACCGGCTTAGATTACGAAAAATTTAAAAAGTAACTATTTATTTATGGACGCATGTACAATGATGTAATGAGTACTCAAAACCATGTACACATGGAGATAATCCTGTGTTCGAAGTTACGGTGATGGCCGAGTAGTTACGGTGATGGCCGAGTAGTTACGGTTATGGCCGAGTAGGTACGTTTGAGGAATGTTAGATAGATGGCGTTGCGCATCCTGATACTGTGTGATGTAAATGCTATTTACCCTACCCCATCGTCTGATACTCACGTTTGGTTGCGTGGGTACCCGGTGATGACCATACCCTCCGGGCCTCGATTGGGGTAAAATATCTGGGATTAAGCATCAACACTTTCTTATCTCTGTATCTTTAACCCGAGTTAGATAATAATAAAATCAACAATTGATTGTTCAAACGGGTGATGATGCAATGTTAGTTTAAAGTTACTTTATGCATATAAAGTACTTTTGTCGTGAAATGACAGATATCGCACTCCTTATATGAATTCAGTAGAGAGAAAATATCAATTATTCATTTTAGATTATGATAGTTTTGAACGGCACTTTTATATTTAATGTGTATATCCTGAAATCTAAACAATGACTTATGTAATATGCTTTTGTGCCAATCAATATAACCGATGGTGATTAAGTGCGACGTATTGTTAAAATCCAGTATTCCCAGATAAAAGGGAGTGTTCGAATTTTCATGGATAAATGTTTGTATATAAGTTTGTACATGCGTGTGAATGTACAGTGTAAGGTACTGGAGTATAAATAGTATTCTAAATCTATCTCTTGTATATAACTCAATCAGGAGTAATGGGTAAACACTGACCTCTGGTGGAAAAATAGGTTGTGGTAACGTGTCATGAATCATTATGGGAGATTACATTATTGCATAATACAAACATATTTATGAAAGTCTAAATCGCATGAAGTTTTGTAGCCGACCATCCGTGCCGAGATACGCGTCCGCTTGGAATTTTACTTTTTCATAAAGTGTTTGGCATCCTATTTCCATTATAGTAAAATAAAAAGGGTACACCATTACTACAAAAAATTGTAACAAATAGTGGAATAGGATAATTTCTTGTATAAAAATAATATATGTAACACATAATGAAAATCACAGCAGTACAACATTATTATCTGCAAACATTAACCCCCTCTCCCTAGTTTCTGCAAATCCAGAAACCTACCGGATATTTGCGGAAACCGGGACATCACACTGTTGTGAAAAAATTACTTAAGGGTTGTTTTAACGGATGTGCCCCTTTTAATATCATACTGAATATAGAATGCCCAACTTTGCACTTAAATTGAATACCCTAAGCGTAACTCGGAAATCTCGTATACTAGTCCGATTCTGTTCACAGTGGGGTATTTGTAAACCTGAAACTAAACGTAAATTGTAATGTCCTGGTAATCCGGGTATTCATGATTTCTGTCCGCCATGTAGCTGAAGTAGTGTAGCATCAAACTTTCAAGAAATAATCGGATTTTATATTTATAAAAACATGTAACAGAACTTGACATTTTTCTTAAAATTTACGGGGATCATAGAAAACGCTACGATCTCCTAAAATATTGACGTATTAACGTCACGTCATTCAGTGCTTTTAAACTTCTAACAAACTACACATTTCGGGATGGTAGTGTGTTGATTCGCAATAATTCAAACATGATCATTATTTGCAAAACGTTTTACAGTTAAAGTTAAAAATAAATATGACTATGTTCATTTATTGAAGACATATATATGTATTGCACTAAAACGTGATCAGCTCTCTCTCCGAGACCAAGCAGAAAAGAGCGTGTGTAAATAACACTAGGCGATATTTATTGAACATTATACAGATCGTGTATTCAACAAAGCAATGTTCAGAATTTCGTCTATTGCAGGATGGAAATTTTCTCAAAAGTGTGAAAATATTAAGCAAAATTGAAAATTTGTACCTTTAAATAAATAAGAATGGGTATTGATAAAGACGCACAGGAAATGTTATATAGTTACATATACACTATTAATTCTATAAAGATTCCACCAGCAATACCACAGATTAATAACATCGGGATCACGTGATGTTATTTCGGAGTGATACACTCAAATTTCTAAATTTATCTGTAGGTCTATTTATAAAAATGAGTGGATTCCTGATCTATCTCCAAATTGTCTTTGCTCACCTTACATTTGTTGTGAGGTATGGCTTTGTCAAAGTAATGAATGATATTTTTGTACACTTGAAAATAGATACTTCTACACTTACTGGAATATCTTTCGTTTACACATTATGAAAATCAGGAGTAAATGGACATCTGCTGCAGTGGTTGATTAGAAATATCATGTCATGGCACTCTTAGGAGCATGCTGCTCTCATGTTAATGTTTCACGATGTCGTAATCTGGTTGAGATTAATGGAATTTGAATATTTAAAAAATTAATGGAACATAGCAGCGCCTTGACGAACACACAATAACCCTTAGACTTCGGTCCTAGTATTCACCGTCTTGCAAATAAATAAAATACAAAGTTGAGTGATATATTATATTATGTTGTATATACACTATACTATTTTTGTATAATAATAATAAAAACTTACCATGAAATTATTGTGGGGGGTGGGAGGCCTTCCAATGGGCCTGGTGGAGATTTCATAACATTAGGTTATAAAAACATAGCGTTTGTAAAAATAATCCAGTGGTTCAAGGTGATTCCCATTTTAACTAACGTTTAGTCAAAGGGTTAAGCTCTGAATCTACCAATAGGATTGACATGTATGCAGATCTTTCTTTTAAAGTATAATGAATATTTCCAGGGAATTTTCTATAGTGTAATAATTAATACATTTACATTTTGAGATTTTCGCCTTTTTCCTAAAGAAAAAAATATTCGACGGGCAAAGTCAGGGTTGCCTTGAATAAACTCTCCGTAACAAAAGCATTGATTTTACCCCTTCTTATTCGAAATTTAACTTTTGACATTTTGCAAGGGTTTGAGCTCACTTTCAGACCAGCATAGCGCAGTTAGCTCATGTTGATGTCACTCTATATATTTTGATATAATAATTTTACTTTACATTCCTACATGTGTTTATATATTTTTATGACCTCCTGTCAACTTGAGATACTCGTTGATCCTTTTTTTCTATATGGAAGATTATTGATAAATTTTTAATGCGTGTCTTGATTGTACTGTATTTGCAATGACTGGGAAGGTGAGCCCGTAAACCGGTTAACTACATCAAAATGTCATCATCAGTTCCGATGTTATTAATATTTACATTTATTTAGAAAATCAATTTTAAGGTAGTAGCCTCGAAGTATCCAAATTTTTCCTATCGATCATTTTCACTGAAAATCGTTCAGTAGTTAGTCTTTATATAGATACACATTATGACACAGTCTGGAATGAATTGATCCATGGGTTATCTTTTGACAACAGCATAAAATAAAGCATTCTCAAACCATTTTGGCATGCTTTGAATTGATGCCAAGATAGTTTAAATGTTCATGGAAACTGATAACAAAGGGTTAGATCAGTATATGAAAACGCTCAATGCTTTTGAAGGATATATGCAATAATTAAAAGGCATCATCATATTCATTCTTTGCTTAATCCTTGTAAAATAAACTTATTCCCTGATTGATGTGGTAATAACTACTAATTATTGAGTCCCTCAATATTATTTCTATCCATCAGTAAAAAAAAATTCTATCGTTTAATTTTTTCAAAAAACTGGAATTTTTTTTCAATATAACAGCTTTCTTCTACATCAGTTTAAAGAAAATTTAACCTAGGGTTGCTAAGTTATTCAAAGATAAATTAACCCCCCCTTTTTTGTTTTCTTCTCTCACTATGCTCAAAAGTCTGTATGTGATATGTATAAAGAATACTTCATAAACAACATCCTAAAACATTTATCTGTTTAGAGAATGTTTGAAAATATTGAATGTCTATACAATACAACAATTTACGTGTGGCATTTTCTTTGTATGCCCCCGGATCGAAATATGTAGTGTTGGGGGTCCATGTATATTACATTTGCCTTATCTGTGTTTCAAGTGTCATTCTGCAACATCGACCTTGTCCATAACATTTGAACTATAAAATATATCATATATGACATGTGTACTTCACTTGTAAAGCCCTTTCAACAAATGACCTTGAAGTCAATGACCTTGTCACCTTGACCATGAACCATATGCTAGAATTAGTTAAACATTTTTTTAAACATAAGAGACAGACTTAAATCTGAGAGGTGTAACCCACTTTAAAATCTGAGAGGTGTAACCCACTAATGAAACCGTATCAAATGACACCAAAGTCAATTACCTTGCAGAGATGTTGAAATTTTTCTGATCCTGTCAGACATTTGGACTGACAGATTTATAAAGTCTGTCAGTCCGGAAAGAATTCTGTCAGTCCAAACAAAATTGTATGACAATCTTTTTATTGTTTGTAAATTAAAAGCTGTCATTTTATCAGTTTGTTTAAGTATCCATTCACTTTAATCCAGAGATTGCTGACACACATATGTACATGGTATATATTCTTGAACATAATACACATTCTTCAGCAGATGTTTTGAATTGTTTTTTGGTTGCGTATTATACATGGGATTAGAAATTCATTATTTTTCATCCCTCTCACCAGGGGACCAGGCTGAGGAAGAATAAGCACCCCTGTTGTGCTAGCACACCCGTGAAAGAATGTATATTTCATGATCCTTTCAATTATCTATTATCTTTTTTAACATTTGGTTTTGAGTTCGATACCCGCATACCATTAACTTTGATACGTCCATTATGGCTAAGGTACATGTAAAGTAAGGGAAAGGTTTAAAAGTTGCCGATTTACAGAGTTATTAAGGTGTCGATTACGTCGATCATATACCATCCCGTCAGTTGTGTTTACCGATGTTTATTTAGATGTATCGTTTAAATTGTAATCACTTTCGCTGGCAGCTGCCGGTTTTGATATAACAATAGAATTTGATAGTACAGATAAATGACGCAGTACCTGAATATGAGCTTTGAATGCATCAATAATGTCTAGGTGTTTTACGGTCTCTTTTTACTCTCCAGAAAGTTGTATCTTATCAGTATCAAAGACCGTCAATAGATCACAGCAGGTATCAGATATTAACAAGAACACTTCACGGTCAGTTAACTTTCTCATTTACTAAAAGTTTGCTGCGAGTTTTGATATCATGTTTAAATGGACAGTCATTATGCAGGCACCATTTTATGGAAATTTTGTTCAAAATAATCATAGGTCACTAAATGTAAAAAAGAAAAATACTGGCCAGCCAGGCTACATATTTCCCAAGTCTCACTAAAGCCAGACGACAAAACGGTATCATCGGGCGTTGATCTAATGAATTTTAGGAATGCATATGCATGGCTGCCATGAACGCCGGTCATTTGGACCGGTAAAAACGGACATTCTGTCGGTCATTGGAAATTTTAGTCGGTCTTGCCGGCAGGACCGACGGATTTCAACATCTCTGGTATGGGAATTTATGGTTCACCTTTCAGATTTCTACAAACAAACACAATAATTGAGACTTTTATTCATTCATTCATTTATCAAAACACATATGATGTACACGCATATATAAAGAACGACTACTAGTACTATGTAATTATTGATTTACGAGATTGTAGAAGTTGTTCCCCTTTTAACATATACATGACATGTATAGTGTTAATTTTTCCTTCGGATGTGTGTTTAAAAGTACAGGTATATATCAATAAAAACACACATTGGATGATTAAGCAGTTCATCAGTTTAGCAATAATAGTAAATAAATAAAATAAATAAAAACTAACAAATCAAAGAGCATCTACAAAAGAGAATACATGAACTTTCAATATGGTGTGAGATTAGTTAGGTACAATTATAATTAAGTTCTTTTATTCATGAATCGTATATAAAAATTAAAGTACATCTAAATCCTTTTTATATCAGTCGACACATCACGTTATTGTATGTAAAAATTTGTATTTCTCAACATTCAGAAGACATTATATAAATAATTAACGTAATGGAAGTTTTTCTCCATTAAATTCAAAGTTGAACTCATCGATTAATTTACATATTTCTATACATACATTTCATGGAACTTTTTACCATCGAAGTGAAATTAAGTCTACTTGCTAGTTGATGATATCAAATAGTCAAGAATCCAAACTGATGAATATGTATTCTAGTTGGAAATCAGCTATATACAGCTATCGAAGGGGAAATCCTGTCGGATGTGGAGACAAAACTCGTTGTTCATAGAATGCAATGCCATTTTTTTAGTAATTACAAAGCAAATGATAGTGCATGTAAAGATGATGGATAAATCCAAACCGAAAGTCCGAAAATCATTGAACCAGAGGACATACAAATCAATGTAAATGAAAACCAAGTAGAATATAACGAAAAATGTCCACTTGAAGAGCATATGTGAACCCCTATGATGAAGGGAGATCAGGTGCCCGGGAAGAGTGAGCATCTCCTGCTTGCTAACAACACCCATCATATATACCCAGTAGAAAGAGTCAAATCGTGTCAATTACATATAAAGCCGGCGTGGCCTAGTGGTAGCGCGTCGGACTCCTAATCGGGAGGCCGGGGTTCGAGTCCCTCTCTGGTCATGCCGGTGTCATGTCTTTCGGACGAGACAGTAAAATCCGAGGCCCCGTGTCGTGGTATGCATGGCACGTTAAAGATCCCTCACTGCTTCGGGTGGGTCCGTTGCAAAGGTCAAAAGTTGTATGCCCCGCATCAGGCAGATGCGTCACCATATACGTGAAATATTCGTGGTGTGACGTAAAACAAAAATCAATCAATCAATTACATATATATTTATATATGGAGAAGTTAAAGTAGGTAGCATTCTAGTATAGAAGGTGTCAAATCTGTAAAACGATCGGAATCGGTCTCAGTTCAAAATGTCATTTAAAAGTCTGGATAACGAGATATCATATTGAGTAAAAAGAGTCTCGTAACGACCATAGAACTTCCTCAGTGACGTTGTCAGTCTAGCACATATATAACCCTGGTTGAGTAGCTTATCTGAAAGTCGCTTAGCCCTCAGAACAAAGTCATTGTAATTTGAACATTTTCTAGAACAACGTATTAACTGAGATATGAATACGCCGTATGCGGGCGATGATGGAATGTTACTACTTATGAAAGAAAAGTGTTTGATAGCGAAATTGAAATCGTCACGTTTGTCATAGAGTAAGGTGTTCCATCGACCATTAATTTCGAAAGACAACATAATATCTAAATACGAAGTAGATTTACTACTTTCTGTTGTTTCTTTGACCTCCAGTTCACTTGGATAGATGATGCTAAGTTAATCCGTGAACGAAGGACTATTAATTGAAAGCAAGTCATCTATATATCTGTAAGTGAAATTGAAGTCAAGAGCCAATTGTTTCTTTTCTTGCAAAAGCAAAGACTGAATGAATTCAGCTTCGTATGAGTAAAGGAATATGTCAGCCAGAAGTGGGGCACAGCTAGTGCCCATTGGAATGCCGACAATTTGTCGAAAAACCTTTCCTACAGACACCACAAAAATGTTATCGATAAGAAAGTTAAACACTTGGATGATATTTGTTTTAGTATATTTATTTTTGGAATCAAAATTTTCCCTAACAAAGTAAGTTTTGTCATCGCCTATAACTATATATTTGAATTTGCGGCTTCCGTTTTTACTAGTAAATGCATTTTGTATAATTTCCGCTAATCTTTCTTTAAATTTCTGATGAGGGATCGTTTTGTAAAGTCAAAAGTCTTGATGGAGTAAATTTTAGTAAAACTTTTTGATTTTAGATGTTTTAGATCATTTGAATTTTTAAGGATCCGCATTTGATTAATACCACTTCTGGAATATACTGTTTAGCAATACCTATGAAGGTCAGATTTAATTCCTGATAATATTTTTGTGAGAAGCATCGATACAGGTTTTGTGGAACACTTCGAGGAACCAGCGATAAAGTGTTGTTTGTAAGGATTTTTGGAATGCAGTACAAATATGGAAGTTCTATATTTAATTTATTTGTGTCAGTACCAAATATATTGAGGACAACTTTTTCTTTTATTATTATATTTTTTTCTCTTTTTTTATTATTTAATTTCACAAACAATGGATATGACAACACAAAGTTACAAGGGAAATAAAACAAGACAAGCTTTCAAGCAGCACATTGATGCATCATTAACACAGAAAAATTTAAACCACAAGTATGTAGCCATGAATTCATGAATTATAATGTAAATGGTATATTATATATATTGTATGCATATACAGTTACACATAAGATAATCATCATTATATATAATTGTATACATACATATATATATATACACTCATATACATATATACACCAACATATACAGAGATTAAGATCACATTTACATTTATCAGAAATGTATATACATATATAATGTGTAATGTTCTGGTCAATCAAGCTTTAATTAATGAAGTAATTTCATAAAATTCCCCCATTTTGTGTAGAAAGCATCAATTTTATTGTTCTTCATATGGATATATTTACCAGTAGTAATATAGCTTTTTATATATGTTTTAGTACCTATAAGAGTAGGGATGCATTTGTTGATTTTTTGTTGATATATGTCTTTCTTTTAAAACTAAACAGATTGCAAAATTTAATGTACTATTATTCATGTTTTTACCAAATATTATGTCAATATTATTCAAAGCAACATCAAGATTCAGGTCATTTTTGATCCACATGATGTAATTTAACTACAATTCAGATATGGACAAAAATTATGTATAATTGTTTCAGGGCATTCCTTAAAAAGGTACATAGATTGGAATCTATCAATTTTATTCTAAATAAAATGGAGTTAGTACCTACAATTCTATATATTGTTCTTTATTGAAAAGTGTTGTGTGACTACCCAGTACTCTAATTAAGCTATTTCGCTCATGCCACCATATCTGTCCAGGATAAAAGCTAAGCTCTATTTGCCATTTCCTTTCATTTTTTGGTGGATTATACATATCTTCAGTAAAAGTATCATAAATATACCTGACACCTTTTAAATTTTCCATTAATATTTCAATAAATTTTGGTCTGAAAGGAATGTTTGTACTTTTAAATTCTATATTTGCATTTGATTCTCTAATTATCTTTTTGATACATTGTACAATTCCATAGTATCAAAGAAAAAAGAGGAGTTACTGGCTCAGTAATGTGGCAGAAGTCACCATGGAGCTATACAATACATGAATATAAATAAGATGTACAAACCCAGGGGAAAGCTCCCACACAACCAAGTCAGTAACTATTGGGTGAATAATAACACTTGAAACACCCAGACACGGGGAACCTTTTTACAGGCTCCACAGTATACAGTAAAAGCAGGGTATAATCTTTAAAACTTAAATATTGCTTTTGTCATCAAGTACATTATACATAAACAATACCTTTGTTGTACCATTTCATATAATAAAGTATATTTCCATCTATTATAATTCTGTCGTTATACCATATGGATTAAAAAAAACATATATTGTCATGTCTATTTGTAATATTTCTGAAATAGTAGAAAGACAGAAATACATCTTTCCAAAACGGGTTTGTCTGTTGATTTGCTATTTTCTTAAAGTAACTTCCATCAAAGGATACATGATATTTGAAACTGTTTGGCAGAGTATCAATTTACATGTTGTACAAAAAAGTCTTAATTGAATTTGTGGTAATTTTACGCATCCGTGTAATTTTCAAACTTTCAATAAAAGACCTAACGTTTATTATACGTGATCCACCTTTTGAGTAGTCTTGGATAAGGGTTTTTCTAGCTATTTTATCCTTTTTATTATTCCAAATGAATCTATAGAATATGTTTTCTATGTCTTTCAGATCTGGTAAACTACTGAATAAATGGATTAGTTTTTGGTAACAGTATAGATTTAACTAATGTTATTTTTCCGGTTGCACTTATAAGGCGTCTTGACCCGGATTTTGTAATATTTTTTATTTCACTAATTTTATTTTTAAAATTACGTTCTATCATATCTTGTAAATCTGTTGTAAAAGGAATACCAAGAAATGTAAAAGGTTCTTGAGACCACTTTAAATAATTGTCTTTATCTACGGTAACGTCAGAGTTTTTGAGAGATCCTAATTTTACACATAATGTCTTATTGTAATTTTTGGTTTGAGGCCAGATTATTTTGAGAATTGTTCAATCAATGAGAGTGTACATTTAAGAGATTTCATTAACCATTCAATTATAAAGATTCGAAGATGTACTTCAAAGGGAAGTCCGGTACATAGAAGTAAAGGAACACAAACACTCTAAATTGCAAATTATCGGCCTCACGACCTTTATCAAGCAACTTTTGAGATGACAAATACCAAGCCATGTAAAATCCATGTTTACGTTTCAAAGATACATGTACATCGGATTCTCACTTATATACCTGTAATAGCATGTGCAATAAATGTTTGTTTCGGAAGGCTAGAACGAATGAGATACTTTGGTCTCTACAGAACTTCCACATGTCACGTTACTGTACTTTCGTTTTCTGTTTATCTACACCGGAAGTGACCTTTGTGAAGAGTTCAGCAGATCACGCGAGACGTTTAAAATTGAAAAAAAATGTTATGACAACTATTTACTCCATACTTAGCTTATAGTCCTTGGAGAACATCCTTTGCAACTTGTTCAATAATGTCAAAACGTTTGGGTCCAAGCTGAAACCCACTATACCATCTTGAAGTCACTAATGTGACATTTTTAATATTTCTTTTAACATTTTCAAGAGTCTCCTCCCTGCTCTGTGATCTTTATCGTCACAGTATCCTTCTTCTTCGTGTATTCTATTCACCAGAATAGTGTAGTCTGCTTTGCATATTCTGCACATAATGTAACCTTTGTGTACAGGTCGCGCATTTCATTTATTGACAGATTTATGATTCTCAATTACTTCCGAAACCGAAAAGTTCGTGAGAGTATAAGTAGGATATCCTGGAGCTGAATTTAATCCTAATTCTTTCACTAGGCTGTCAAAGTAATATTTCTTACAAGTAAATGAATAATTATTAGAAGCTTTATCTGCTGATGTAATGATATAATGTTCTTGGAGGAAGGTAAGTTCTCTGGCAATATCAGGATCTTTGAAAATAGATTTGAATCTGGTGTTTACAGAGCCTTGTAATTTTTTAATCTTTGATCTCAACAGTACTGCAATAGATTTTATCCATTCCGAAAGAGCGTTGACCTGTACTTCCTCTCTTTTTGCCCATTGTGTAGCATATTCCTCGCAGGAGTTGATAATATTCTCAAAATTTTGGCTCCATGTCAATGATCTGTGTTCTTTGTATTTTGGACATTTAAGTAAAAGTTCTTATTAATTTGGCGTTTTTAACAATATTAAGATCACCAGTAATGACATGGCCACACGGTTCAAGACACTGTAGAAACCCATTCTAATTATAAATTTTGGATGCAACTGATGGTGTGTAGCTATAGGAAATACGTGGCGGATCTTTCTTTTTGAAATATGGAGGTACTTTCTCTAACACAGACATGAATTAAACTTTGGCCAAAATCTAAATACTCAATGCCTTTATTTCCAAATTTAATTTTGATGACAGGGCGATTAGATTTTTCCATAGATATATCTGACTTGACGGGACGAAAATGTCTAGCGGTCGTTATGTCCATTGTCTATTCTCTGCAGAGCTTATATCAGTATATATACGTTATCTGGACAATACGTAAAACTAGTGTAATAATTCTGAGTGAAATAAAATAAAAGTTTGTGCGAATGTGATTAAGGCCCTATGGTTTATTTATAAATGGCAAAAGAGCATCAAAGGAAATATGTATTTCAGGTTTGTTGTATTTGCGTGTACCATAGACTTCGATGCCTCCTCTGGCTTTTGTTGAATAAACCGAGTACGTTAACCGATTGACACGCAGGACTACTTATATATTGTCATTCCATTCCTAGGGCCAAGCAGTGCCGAAATTTCTTATCCAGTATACTTCCGACAAAAATGAGTGCTGACATTGACATTGTTTGTGGGGTGATATATTTTTTCTAAAATTCTACTTTTCTTTGAGAAAATAGAGTGGTCAGTCTGGTTGAAGTGGCGATAGGGTAATTGGTTTCCGCCACAATTTATTTTGGACCTGTGACCTGATACTCTTGTTCGGAGTTGTCCCTTTGTCTGTCCAACATATATCAACCCACAGATTGAACACTCAATACCGTATACTATATTTGAATTCTGACAATTTAAAACTATGCTTATCTGATATAGTAGATATCAGATTGAACGATTTTCTAATTAAACATAAAAACAGTTCGTGTTTTGGGCTTATATTCCCTTTAAGTGAAATACATGAAAGTACAAAGACAAAACCAAGTAAGAAAAGCGTATATTTTATTCACATTGAATAGGTACAATGTATAAAACATGCATTAGATGCAAAACTTAAATAGATCTACATATATGTTTATTACAAACAACATCTATGAAATGCAATGCACCAGAGTAATGTTTTTCAAACATTGAGCAACTCGTAGAATTTACCAAAGGATAAATCTAATAATAATTTAGTTAATGTTTGATATACAATTAACTAAATATATCAAATTTGTATAAAATTTTGAAGTATCTATAATTGAAATTGGTATTTATTTGATTAAGATGGGATATAAAATTGAATTGAAATACGAAAATAACTGGTGTTACATGACCATGGCACTAACAACAATGTACCACAGTGGACATTAACGGACCCCTGAAATTCAGAGGTGAGACCAGGTGCCCGAGAGGTTAAAACACTGATTATAGTTTTATGTAATTGGCTTCAAGTGCAAATGAACTCTGCTCACTCTGGTAAGATGTTTTAATGATACAGTGCTAATAACATACCATACGCTCGTAATATGTTTGAAGTAATAGTGTTAAGATTATTCAATGAAATGAAACTTTTCTGTTCGGTTTTAAAACATTTCCTGTGGTTTCTTTATAATTTCGATAATTGAAAACAAAATTATACGCAGTGGAGAGATATTCATAACTGAAATATCCTTAAAGACTAATTTACAAAATTAACTCGTAATTTAAAGTCGATGTGCATAAAAATTAAATTTTTTACTTATCAATTCAAAACCGACTTCGCACGGGTGCAAAAAAAATGATGGAATTATACTAATAGCAAGTGTTGAAATATATCATCAACCTTGCAGTTTTAATGTCATGTAACGGTTTTGAAGAAATCCGATACTAAGTTGTGTGTTTATGGGTTTCATGCATGGTATTTTATGTGACGGCAGTCGTGATATAATATGTATCGGCTCTCACTTACAGGTCATTTAATGATAAGTTCGCTCCTCATGATATTACGCTTTGGTATTCTGCAATATCGACCTTGAACATTACTAAAAGAGACATAATTTATCGAAATGCATATTTGGTGCACATTATATTGAACATCGCTAAGTGACCAAAAATATTTTTTGAACTACATCTCGACAAATCGTATTGTCTAATTATGCTTTTACATACATAGAAGAAGATAAATAATCAGTTCATTTATCTGTGTCAATACAACTTTGCCCCCGATTTCTCCTTACGCTACGAAAACTACAAATTGGTTCCAGGAAATAAAACGAATGTAAACGATGCTTATGGAATATAGTTCACAGAAAATGCGGCTTTAATACATCAATGCATTTTATATAAACAAGTGTCACTTAGCAGAATGCATTTAAAATAAAGAAGTGACACCCAAGAGACGTTTTAAACAGTAGTTGATTGTGTAATAGACGCCGATAGGGTTTTGAGAAGCGCATTATTTCCTGATGAAGATGAATCAGGTGATTTTTTCTGTCGTCCACAAAGCTGTTTGTACATTGTATATACTCTTTTGTTGAAAACATAGCTGACAGCTAAAAGTAATCCTTGGGTACAATTGAATATTACAGATAAATAGGAGAGAAATGACACCAGTAGAAACGTGTCTATAATTTGAATAGTCCACGTAAGTCCTGTTAGAACAAACAGTTTGCAATATACTACGAACTGGAGTCTCTCGGGTTGATTTTTTTGTACTTTCGGTGACGTTTTTATTTTGTAGGCTGTGAATGCGAAGAAAAACATGTTTGTGACACAGATTAAGACTAAAGGTGTAAGTAAAGTAATTATAAACACCTTTCTTTCTTCGATAAAACATCGAAACGATGAATATCCGGATGATTTTCCAGATGATGACGATAACGAAACGATGACTACCACTGCCACAATCACTACCGGTATACCGAAGAAAACAAGGCAGTATTTAGCAACTGTTCTATTAGCGGAAGCTGCAGAATCGCTACGATTAAATCGACCCGAGAAAACGAGAAACATATGGAATGAACACATACTTAAAGATCCAAAGTACGAAAGCCATGAGAAATGTGATAATGCTCCTATTACTATACATATGTCGTGGAGATGACTTACCCTTGGAATAATAAGCATCAAGATCTGGGCGCAGAGAAGAGAACTGCACAAGCATATATTGTTCTTACCAGGCAATGTTCTTAGAGGTTGGAAAAGACAGTACGTTATTAGAGTTACCAAGAGACATAAGATTGATATTGCGAGACAAATTGTTGTCAATAGATCTAAAGATGACATATAATAAGAAGTATTGTGGTCGGACAAGAGATTCTCCTTAATTCGATCTAAACAGACCATCACTTTTCCATTCTCCATAATATGAAATTCGTCATAAAGTAATTTCAAATTGATATTTACGAGAAGTATTGTCTGTCGTTCCCAATCCATTCTGTACTCGTACTTTTCAAATTCTGTGTGCCTGCAAACTAAAAAAGGAGCTATATGCACCGTTCTGTAATCTTCACTTGACTCATTCTTATAAATATCAAAACAACTTGTTTCCACATTATGTCCTTGTATCCTCGTCGGAACATTCACGGAGTGTATTGAATATGAATTTTGCATGAGGAAGGTTTCGTTTCCAATGGACACATTCAGGATATTATCCATGAAATATATCAAGCTGAGTTCCGACTGTAAGCGTGGAACATGTCCATAAATAAACATTTTCATATAGACAAGGAATTCAAGGTCCTTGAATCCACTGTCTGATTCCTGAACGCACGAATGATTTACAAGCACATAGAACCCTTCTATTTGAAATTGTTTTGTTTTTATGACATCTGCTATTGCTGTTATCAAACTAAATTTGTATTCCTGCAGAATATATTGCACTTGTGAATCTACGAGTAACTTCCCTTTGCTTTTAAATCTCAGAATATAGCGGAGATTATTCGTGACTGTCAATAGTGAAAGACAGCTCGATCCGTTGACAAATTTTCCAGGATAACATGTAACATTCCGGCAAACATTCTGTAATGATAAACAACATTTACATTATTATTTATCTTAGTATAAAAGGGCATCTACATGTAACTCAGTTGTATGAGAAAAGACGCCACAGATATGCATAGCATACAAAAATAAGCATATGGAAAAACATGGATTCATTTGTAATGCAGTTATGACACCGACTAAGAATTTTCACTCAACTGACGGTAAACCGGTTTACGAGCCCGATTTCATCGCAAAAGTAGTAAAATGTAACAACATGCATTTCAGCTGTATGAACCGAATATTTGCTATCAAAACACTAATTTAGAAAAATAGGGTTTATGTCGTTATTTAGTTTCAGAGAATACACGTCTGTAGTCTTTGAACATCCAAATAATAGGAATAAAACGATAGTTTATTGTAAAAAAGTGCTAGGAATTATGTCACAAGACTATCCACGATGAAATTAAATTTGCCTACGCGCATGCATGCATAGAATATGTCATCACAACATCGTAGATAAAAATATCTACACAGAGTAGATAGCCACAGAGCAATTCCGTAAAAAAGGAAGAAAATTAAAGTTGTATGATCCGAATAATTCTAATAAAAGCATACATATGACTTAATTCAGTACATATGTGACCACTAAGCATCATTTATCATTTTATTCTATAACACATACTTGTCATAGAAACATCTCAAAATATATTTTTTATCATAAGTAAGAAATGCCAGGACTGGAATTACTAGAATGTAGGTCTATTTTCGTCTCTCATTCAAACCATTGCACAGAGTGGCTTAGTCCTCATCATTTTTTGTAATTATATACCTGTATATGGAGTAGAAAGGGAACTATAATTGTTTCTCCCTTTTAGAGTACACAGACTGGATAAACTCAGCTTTATGTGAATAAAGAAATATGTCTGCGAGTAGTAGGACACAATTGATGTCCATTGCCGATAATTTATTGGAAATATTCCCCCCTGAACACCCCTAATATGTCAAAAAATCCAAAAGATGATGCAATGATTTAAAACGATTTTCTATGAATAAGAAATATTGTGAATTCTTCTTTCTAAAAATATTTTGAAAACAGCGGGCATTTTCAACACTGGCGCAAATTACATTTTAATCTTAAATTGACTTACCTTTTGTTTGTCATATATTTGGTTGTCGTAACATTCCTTTATTTTGATGAATTTCGGTGGCTCGTATTCCGCCAAGGAGAATAATGATCTCAATGAACCACGTTTTGTAATATGATCAATTACAATGAAGTTCTCCCTATCACTTTGTCCTTGAGGACGGACTTCACTATTATTCTTAACATCAATTATGACGCTGCTTCTGTTTTGAAGGACATTGCAAAGTTGACAATATCGGTTTTTGAAGGGCAGATATCTATATGAATATATTCTTGGTAATTGTTCGCATGCATCAACTATCCTCAAATCGCCTTGAATGGAAGTTTTATTTGAATCACATGATTCAATAATTTCTCCAACAGATGATGGGGGATTACAAAGTGAACAAAACTCTTCTGTATCCACTGTATTATTTTCACAAGCCCATTGTATGTCTTTGTCTATTTCTGGCCAATGCCCTGAGGTGTTACAATTTTTTACATCATTTTGTTTGCACTCGTTATCCGAAAAATGCATTGAGTTCATCTCATCTGGTCTAAATGTCGTATTACATTCAATTTTCTGGGCATGTAGTAATACTGAGTAAAGAAACACGTGGTTGCTTAGGGTGATAAAAATGGGACACTCAATTTTAATCTTAAATGGAATAGTATGTCGTAGAGCTTTCACAATAGCCGACGTGTATTTTTCTTTCATAAAATCCACCTTGTTGAAAAATGTTTTTGCTGTTGTTGTTTTTCCATTTTCTGTTGTGTTAATCAAGGTTGAATTATAATCAACACTGTTACATATGGCACAAAATGTATTTCTATACTTAATTCCGTCATTAGAAACTGGAATATAGCTGAATATTGTGTCAGATACTATTTTCCCATTACAGAACGGTTCATACATTTTCATAAGGTTTGGAACATTACTTCCAAAACAGCCATCGATCAATGTTAACATAAATTCATCTTTTTTGTCAGAGAGAAGTCTGAAATTATTCCTCATCGTATAACAAGCTCTCGGATATACAATTGAAAGATCAAAACAACAATTCAGCTTGCATCGTAGACTTTTGCAAGCACACTGTTCTTGTAATGGTAGAACGGTTTGCGGCAACCATTTCGTTTCACAAAATGCCCTTAACGCATCTGCAAAACTTTTCCGAAATAAATTTGTCAGATTTATGTTATGCTTCGATTCAAATTCTTTATATATATCAAATTCTGCGTATGAGTTGTCTGGCAAATTCGGGACTGGGGCAGTTCGAGAAAAATATTCAGTATTTATACTATCCGATAGTAAAAAGTAACATTTTCGAGCCTGACAAAATTTCAGTGGGGCTCGGAATGTAATACTGCTATCCATGTAAAGACGATGGTGACTGGTATTTCTATTACAAATGTTGCAAAATATATTTTTGAACGGATATGTCGCCTCCATCTGAGGATATAATTTACACGATTTCACGACTGAAAAATCATATATTTGCCACATACCAGTTGTGTTGCATTCTTCAATGATTTCATTGTCGTAAAATGGTGGGTTACAAATGTAACAGAAAATGTTCTTAAACGATGTGGTCTCATCCCCATAGAGGGTATGTGTAATACTTAACCTGGATCGACATAAGGTGCTGACATCCTCGTCATGTTTTCTCCATATTCCTGTTGTATTGCAGGAATCTATTTCCTTTGTGAGTGCGCTAACTTCCGTGATAGAGCAGCGTTTTCCATCTTCTTTATTCAAGGGCTTGAATGTGATTTGGCAAGTCTTTTGCTTAGCAGTTTGAATAATTTCTTTGTATGAAGACAGGTAATTAAAATCGGTGAAATACATACAATTGAAATCTAGCATCCAATTATCAAAAGTTTTAATTCCATTGCAGTGTGCACAATACTTGTTCTTGTACGTCACGGGATATCTTCCCCGACTTGTAACAGGAGGTAATCTCAGTTTTTGTTCAAGTGTAAGTCTATTTTCTGAGCATTTTAATATCAGTTCTGGAGAAGAATTCCATGGACATTTATCCACAAGTAAGTATGTCTTCGGAGGCAGAAACTCCTTCTGTTCCATAATCGAAATATTTGAACACGATAAGGGCGGATAACGCAGGAATCTGTCGGGACAGCAATTGCCGCGTTCTAGGCATGATGGCAAGCAAGAACACACCGGACAGAATATCATTTTCTTGTAGGATGTATTGGACTTGTACACAGAAGGTATGTTGTCAGTATCACACAGGTACTCATGACCACAAACAGCGATATACTGTTCAAGAACAGATGTCACGTTGTACTCGTAAAGATAATCATATTGGATTTGCATATTGGAGTTGTTCACAGATATGTGTGTTGTATCATTGTCTTTATTAGGGGTTAAACTATGTAAACGACGATCTTGATCACTTGAATAAGAATGAGCTTGTTGAGCTGTCGATGTTATTTGTATTGTCAGACAAATAAAGCATACAAAATGACACTTCATCTTTAGAGTAGTAACCTGAAATCAGAAAAAATACATGGTATATCTCCGTTAGACAGACAGGGAGTTAGAAGATGAGATATCATCAGGGAAATGTTGTCACGGGTGATATAATCAAAGATGGGACTATTTAACCACACCAATTGACTGTCCTAAGTCGGTGTGGCATCTGTCGTATATTTGTATTATTGTATATCTCTGTTAGACAGGGAGTTAGAAGATGATATATTGTCAGGGAGATGTTGTCACTAGTGATATTATCATTTTGGGACTATTTAACCACACCAATTGACTGTCCTAAGTCGTATCGCATCTGTCGTACAACTGTATTATTGTACATCTCCTTGGCAGGCTGGCGTACCGTATAGGAGTATAAAACAAATGAAATTGCGGACGATTCCCATGACGAAAAGAAGATTAGAAGCGCCGAACAAAGAGCAATTAAAATCAGGAAGGCAAATACATCTTATCGGTATATTCCGTACAGATGCGGCGCTAATATTCCTTCGGCGGCAGCTGGCTCCCAGGCTCAGTTACATAATAATCAGTTTCCTTTTCCTGGCGCTCGTGGCCAATTCAATCAGTCTTTTCGTGGCTACACAAACAAGAGGAATAGACCACTCCCAACGGATCTCTGCTTCAAGTGTTATCAACCAGGACACTGGCAAATCATATGCCCCCTTAACACAAGGAGCCTCCCACCCCTCCGGCCAAACTCCTAAGTAGTGTGTCTGATGAGAAAGATAAGTATTGTGAGTTGACAGATTTTGTTTTACATAGAGAATATTTTCGTTCTATAAGGTCAAAGTTTGTCATATCGAAAGACTCTGTAAAAGGTAGCTTATCAAAAAAGCATGAATTTTGGGAAAATCTTAAAACACATGAATACATCTTAGATGTTGTTAAGAATGGATATTCTATTCCTTTCACAGAAGAACCGCCAAAAATTACTTGTAAAAATAATATGTCTGCATTAAAAAACAAAGTTTTTGTTAAAAAACAAATACAAGAGCTTTTGAAGTCTGGTAGAATCACTAAAGTACCTTTTCAGCCACATGTGGTGAGTCCGCTTAGTGTAGCAGAAAATCGAAGCAAACAACGTCTCATTTTAGATTTGAGCAGATTAAATGTCTTTGTTCGAAAAGATAAAGTTAAATTTGGAGATTATATAGTTGCTTCACAATACTTTACCAAAAATTGTTACTGTATAAAGTTTGATTTGAGCTCTGGTTATCATCATATTGAAATTGCTCCATATTTCCAGACCTATCTGGGATTTATGTGGGAAGAAAATGACTATTTTTTTCACAGTTTTACCATTTGGTTTGTCGTCTTCACTTTTTTATTCACAAAATGCTTAAGACCTTTGGTAAAATTATGGCGGGAGCACGGACTAAAAGTGACTCTGTACTTAGATGATGGCTTTTTAATGGATGATAGCTATGAATTATGTTTGCAAGGTGGTAAATATCTTAAAGATACACTGAATCAAGCTGGTTTCCATATCAGTTTCGAGAAGTCAGTATTTATTCCTACACAAGATCTTGAGTGGTTAGGTCTTAAATGGAATTCTAAACTGTTTGAGTTGTCTGTTCCACAAAGAAGAATTCACGATTTGTAGACGTCTCTTTCTAGAGTTATCTCTCTTTTCCCAAATGTATCAGCTAGACAGTTGGCTTAAGTAACGGGGAAAATCATATCATTATCACCTGTACTCGGTAACATTTGCAACCTTATGACCCGCTACTGTTATATGTCTATTGTGACTAGAAAGTCATGGGACTATCCACTGAAAAATGTAGATCCCTTGGTTTTGCTAGGACTGAAGTTTTGGATTCAGAATGTTTCTATTCTTAACAGTAGAAAAATGAAGGGTATTCAAAAATCACATATAACAGTGTTTTCAGATGCAAGCGATGTTGCTGCAGGTGCTTTTACAGTAGAAATGGGTGAATTAAAGTTTCACAATATGTGGGATGAGATTGAATAAAAAATGAGCTCCACTAGCGTGAGCTTAAGGCTATAGAACAAGCTCTTTTGTCATTTTCTAGTTTCTTTGCTTCTAAGTCACTCAAATGGTTTACAGATAACCAAAATTGTGTTAGAATAATCAATTCAGGGAGTATGAAAAGGCATTTACAAGATTTGGCTCTTAGCATTTTCTCAGTTTGTTTCAGATCTAACATCTCAATTGACATTCAATGGATTCCAAGAGATAAGAATTCACAAGCAGATTATTTAATCAAAATAATAGATTATGAAGACTGGGGAGTAACTTTGTTGATCACTTATGGGGTCCACACTCTGTAGATAGATTTGCAAATTGTCATAATAGAAAATTGGAAAGATTTAATTCCGTATTCTGGAATGATTGTTGCGAGTTCCGTAGATTGTTTTTCTCAGAATTGGAAAAATGAAAACAATTGGCTTGTGTCTCCGATTTCATTAGTATGTAAATGCATACGATATTTGATGTACTGTAGAGGGTGTGGTACTCTCATTGTGCCAAAATGGAAATCTGCTCATTTTTGGCCCCTTATTTTCAAGAATGAAATGGAAACTCATAGCTACGTTTGTGAAGTATTTGAATTTAAAGCAGGTCAGAAGATATTTGAACATGGATTAAAGATTCTATTTTTGGTTTAGATAGGTTTAGATCGCCTGTGTTGGCAGTCAGATTTGATATGTCAAATCTATGATTTATGCTTAAATTTGAATATATCACATTGAAACAGTTATTTTCATATCCTTTCATGGAATTATGAAATAGTTATTGTCTGATAGGCAGTAATTGATTGTAAATTCTGGTTCAGTTCATACTTAATGTATTGCAGGGATGTAGATCCCGATACGGTATATACAGATGGGTGCAGTCCTAACATAACATTCACGTTAACGCGAAAAGCAGTCGCGAGGACTGCTTTAGCACACGTGCCAGGACTGCTCGACCGGATGCGCGTGCGCTCCCCGCGTTAATGCGGGAGGGAATTCGCGTTAACGCGATTAATTCCCGCGTGCGCTCGGTCCGTCGCACGTTCACATGTCTATATTTGTAATTCTCCATGCAGTGCGGACGGAGAATATAAAATGGATCTAATTAGATTACCGCGAATGTTGCCGTAAAAACGTGTATTAAATCTTATTTTAAAATGACACCCTGCATTAAAGATTTCATATGTAATATAGCAAAGGATATTATCGCGTAGACATGCAATAAGGTATTTATGAAAAAAAAACTTCGTCAGTTTATACTAGCATGATTACTTTCTAATTTCATTTATTTATTTATTTTTAATTAATTCATTTATGTATCTATTTTTTATTTGTTGATTCATTTATAACTAATGTATGTATTTATACGTGTTTCTTATTTATGTATTTATTATTATTAATTTTAATAAAGCTATTTTCTATAATTTATATATGTAGTAGTTATCATCATTATTATCTTTATTGATCTTAATTTCATAATTATTATTATTATTATTATTATTATTATTATTATTATTATTATTATTATTATTATTATTATTTTCCTAAAGTAAGAATTTAATTAAAGTCATTGTTCGGAAATTGTGTTCAATGTTTTAAAAAATATCCCTTAACTCGGAAGGGTTTTATTTAATTCTAAATATTTTATTTATACGTTTTAATATTTAAATACACAATATATATATATATATAAATACTAGCATATATATATATTATACTAGCATATATATATATATATATATATATATATATATATATATATATATATATATATATATATATATATTATATATATATATATATATATAATCTACCTTCAAATTCTTCTATATGAACATGTTAATACAAGTTATAAGTTGTAAACAAGCGAACGTGGCTGTCAAGCACGTTCACGCGGCAGTCAAGCGCGTTAAAGCGGCAGTCAAGCGCGTTCACGCGGTCTCGAAATTAAGTTCACGTGGAAATTTGCGTTAACGCAAACGCGTGTGCTCGGCAGTCCTGAGCGCACGAGGAAAGCAAACTTTACGTTAACGCGACGTGAACATAATGTTATGTTACGACTGCACCTCACTGTATGTATTGCAGGGATGTAGATCCTGATACTGTATGAGTTATTGCAGGGATGTAGATCCTGATACGATATAATGTATTGCAAGGATGTTGATCCTGATACGATATAATGTATTGCAGGGATGTTGATCCCGATAATGTATGAGTTATTGCAGGGATGTAGATCCTGATACTGTATGAGTTATTGCAGGGATGTAGATCCTGATACTGTATGAGTTATTGCAGGGATGTTGATCCTGATACGATATAATGTATTGCAGGGATGTAGATCCCGATAATGTATGAGTTATTGCAGGGATGTAGATCCTGATACTGTATGAATTATTGCAGGGATGTTGATCCTGATACGATATAATGTATTGCAGGGATGTTGATCCCGATACTGTATGAGTTATTGCAGGAATGTAGATCCTGATACTGTATGAGTTATTGCAGGGATGTTGATCCTGATACTGCATGAGTTATTGCAGGGATGTTGATCCTGATACGATATAATGTATTGCAGGGATGTTGATCCCAATAATGTATGAGTTATCACACTAATGTAGATATTGATACTCTGAAGTATTGCAGGGATGTAGATCCTGATATATAAGTGGTTTACATATGTATATAATATTGATATAACATTAATATTTTCCCTTTTATTAGTGTTTTCTATAGGAAGATGGCCTCATATTGAATATACATTAGAAGGACAAGACAAAAAACTCCAGAATATCGCCAGTCGTATGCCTGATCTTATTCTGCACTCAAGGGCAGACAATACAGTTTCCAAAAATTTATTAAGTGGTGTGATTCCTTTAATCCGACGATTTCTGCGTTACCAGCTTCAGACTTGATCGTTTCATTGTATATAACTGATTTATCTAAACGTGCTTCTTCCTCTGTAATTGAGGAAGCAATTCATTCCATAATATGAGCTCACAATGTAGCTGGTTTGTCCGACCCATGTTCTTCCACTCTTGTGTCCAGTGTAAGAGAAGGGAGTAAGCGCCTTACTAGTTGTCCAGTAAAGAAGAAGGAACCTATTTCACCAGAAATTCTCTCATCTTTAGTAGCTCTACATGCGGGAAAAAACGCTTATTTAATGGATCTTAGAACTGTTACTATGTGTCTTATTGGATATGCGGGGTTTTTAAGATTTTCAGAGTTAATAAATCTTAAAAGATCAGATATTTCATTTTTTGATTCTCATGCTTGTTTATTTATTGAGAAAAGCAAAACAGATAAATATAAAAGTGGCAACACTCTGTATATCAGTAGAACATATCTTCCAACTTGTCCAGTAGCTAGTTTAGAAAGGTATTTACGCTTGTCTAATATTGAAAATTCCTCTCGGGAATTCATTTTCAGAAATATTTCTTTTTGTAAGAAAGATAACTCTTATAAATTAAGATCAGCAAATTGTCCTCTTTCTTACAAACGAGCAAGGGAGATATTATTGTCTTCTCTTGAATCTCTTGGTCTTGATAAAAGCAAATTTGGATTTCATAGTTTACGTTCTGGGGGTGCAACATCACGGCAGCAGCGGCTGGTCTCAATGAACGTTTCTTTAAAAAACATGGACGGTGGAAATCAGAATCTGCTAAAGACGGGTGTGTCAGAGAAGATTTAAGTCAAAAGTTGTCAGTGTCTAAGAAAATTGGAATTTAAGTACATAAATAAATATATAAAAGTAAATTAATGAAAGTAGCCATTACTGTACTGATTCACTCTTCTTTATTTTTCGAAGCTCATATGAGCGCTTCATTCCTAATGAGTCTTATGTTTATATTTTAAAATATTTATGTTCGGTTGAGTGGAACGAATAAGAACATAAATTTATTTATCATAGATACATAAGCGATAAACCTGTCTTACAGGTTTAAATCTATTCTTAGTATGTTAATCACGTGATGTGATTTGTCATGTATTGTAAAGAGTGTTCAGATATTCATTCGAAGTCTTTATTCTCGAGTGCATACACGCTTTTTCGTCTTATGTATTCCCAACCGCCCACCCTTTTTTATGTTTAAACAAAGATGAAGGTTAATTTGGAAACAAATACTCATTATTTTATTAATATAATTATAAAGACTAGCTGTGATATGAAAATATATATTATAGTTTTGTATGTATATAATATACGGGCGTGTTTTGCATAGACATTCATGTATTCAATAGAATATGAAAATATGGATAGAATTATTAAAATATGAGGCAATATATGATAGATTATATGGTATGTATTTCATGAATCATGATCATGACAATTATCATTTCAGGACATTTCAATTCATGTAGATGATGTTTGACGAGGGATTTGGTTTTATTATGACTATGTAAAGATTGAAAATAAATGCACTCATATGAGCGCTTCATTCCTAATGAGTCTTATGTTTATATTTTAAAATGTTTATGTTCGGTTGAGTGGAACGAATAATAACATAAATAGTGTGAAATTTTACTATGTGTTCAGTTTGGAAACAACTTTTTTCCAGGTACATGTAAGTTAGAATATTATTCTTGTAATGTTAAAATGAGAATTGTTTTGTATTCATGAAATAGTTATATTGTTTTGTGAAAATTAATACAAATGATCTTTTATTAAAGTCGATGTCTTGGATTACAAGTGATATTGTGGTGAATTCAATCCAAATAACCTAGATGTGGTTTTAATGTTACACATGAGTGAATTTGTGTATTGGCCATTTTGATTTTAGTATATTGTAGGTTGGGTATAATGCATGCTTTATGTAAGTGTTAAATTTTGTATTTAATTTCAATGTTACTTAGATATAGATATTTTTTTATATAATTGACGAAAGAGTGTTTAAACTTAATATGATTTTAAATGTTGAAGTAAGTATTTGAAAAAAAACACAAACAAACAGACAATGTATATGAAATTGTCATGTATTTTTATTTCGTAACTGATATATAATAAATTCTAATGATATTCATTTTATTTGAGTTTCAACATGCCTAGACAACGCCGTGCAAGACAGCGAGTAGAAGATCGACCAATTGCACGTCCCAGACGTGGTGCACGTAATCTAAATGTTCCAGAAGGACCTGAGGTCCATAATGATAATCTTGTATCTGATATAGGAGTGCGGAATGATGTCCCAGCAATTGTATCGAATAGCAGCCATTTCTGACGAGGTTTCCAATCGTGTTTTGACTCAAATAGGGCAAAACAGGAATACAGCCGCATTAGAGACTGTACCAAATTTATGACTGCAACAATGCCAATAGAGATAATTGTCAATCTGATTTTGAAGATGTTCCTCGTATTGAAAGTATAACTCAAGATCTGGGTTATAATGTTTCAAATGAGTTGAAGATTAAAATTGTTAATAATGAGTATATTGACCTAGCAAACCTTATAACCCAAACTATATATTTAGATTCTGTTGAACAAAAACTCGCTGTCCGGAATGGAAGTATTGTTTTAGATTCTAAGAAGGAGCTATCAAAAATAAATAATGTTCCTGAATGGACTGATGCTTTTTTGATTTTTGCAAGTATTTATTCTGAAGCTTTTCCTGGTTCAATTGGTGGAATTTTGAAATATTTGCATACAATACGATTAGGTGCCAGTAGAACTGTTGGATTGGGTTGAAAAAATTATGATATTCAATTTATTTTAAAAAAAGAGAAAAGTCCTGCATTGTCATGGTCTGTGGTAGATCAGGAATTGTGGCTTTCATATATGTTTAAAAACTCCGTGAACACAAATACTAGCTCCACTGCTACTTATAATGTTCTAAAATGTTCTGGTTACAATTACAAAGGCACTTGTTTGAAAAACTCTTGCCCATATCTTCATAGGTGTATAAAAAGTTCATTATCCCATCCATCAGTGAAATGTAGGGTTGTATCTACTAATTTTAGATCTGGCAGTTCAGCAAACGGTGTTAATGCAAGAAATAACAGAGGTGTCAACCAACAGAAACATAAATGAAATTGCAGTTACACCAATTAAGTCTGATGTTTTGTTAAAGTAACTTCTTTCTTACCCCAATCCAGATGATGCTTTGTTGTTATATAAAGGTTTTTTCTGAAGGTTTCAAACTGCATTATGAAGGTCCCAGAGAGACCTTATGTCAGCCTTATCACCGTCTCCGAGTAAACAGAGGAATGAAAGAAGATATCAAAGTATGGTTAACATTTTTGAAATTCTTCAATGGTATTTATTATTTTGATTATAAGCCATGGGTTGATATGTGTGACATTTCTTTGTATACAGACAGTGCGAGATGTAGTCATTTAGGATGTGCTGCGATATTTGAGACACACTGGGTTGTTTTGCAATGGCCAAGTGATTGGCATGATAGAATGGTAATGAAAGATATTACATTTCTTGAATTTGTCCCAATTTCGTTAGCTTTTTATATTTGGGGTTGTCAATTTGTAAATAAATAACTAATTTTGTACACAGATAATATGGCATTAATTCAAATTTTGAAATAAAAAACTTCTAGATCTAGAAGAGTTATGCAACTGTTAATGCCTTTAGTATTCCGATGTATGATATTCAGTTTAAGGCTGTGCATATTCTAGGAAAGAGAAATAATTTAGCTGATGCTCTTTCTCGACAGCAATGGGAAAGGTTTCGACAATCATTCCCGAAGGCCGACGAAAATCCAGTGGTAGTACCTCAGTCATTTCTGCAGATGCTCTCAACAATAGAAAAAAAATAATTCTAAAGGCAGCGGTGTCTGAAAGCACTTCAAAAATGTATAATAATGCCTTACGTGTATTTTATTTATTTCGTATTTCTCAAGGTCATCTACAATTATTGCCTCCGGTGGTGAAGCATGTAACTGATTTTGTTGTCTATTTATCTATAAAAGGTTATGCCCCAAGTACAATTAGATCATATCTATCAGCTATAGCTTTTAATGTAAAATGTGTAACTTTGTAGATGTAACACAGTCATTTGTAGTCAATAAAATGATTACAGGTATCTCTAGACTTAATAAACGAAAGGATTTAAGAATGCCAATAACGTTTGATATTTTGAATAAACTGGTACAATGTCTGTCAGTGGTATGCATGTCAAATTATGAAGCTACACTTTTTACAGCGTTATACACGATGACATTTTTGGGGTTTTTTAGAGTGGGTGAATTAGTAGTGAATTCAAGAACTGATTATGGTCATGCCATCTTAAAATCAAATATAAAGTTTATACCAGGTATTAATTCTTTGAAATTAATTTATGTCACTAAAAGACTGATCAATCTGGTTTGGGCTCAGTGATTTGTTTGCCAGCAACTGGTAATTCAGTTTGTCCTGTTCAAGCGTTTACAATTTATGATCTTAATAGGCCAAATTTTCCAGGCGTTTATTTTCGCCATGCTTCTGGAAGTCCAGTGACTCGATATCAATTTACAGCTGTACTTAATAAATGTTTGCATAATGCAGGGATTGACTCCCGATTTTACAAGTCCCATTCGTTGAGAATTGGGGCAGCAACCTCTGCGGCTTTAATTGGGTTACGTGATGATGAAATAACACGTTGTGGTCGTTGGAAATCTAATTCTTTCAAATCTTATATTCGAGTTCCAACTAAGTCGTTTAAGATTTTAAGCATTTTAGGTAACTTTGTAAGGATTGGGATTGTGGGATCCTCCATAATATCCAATGCCTTCTTACAGGCTAAGCAGTTATCGTTTATTGCTGATCTAGAGTTAAAAAGACACAATGCTAGTATTTTATGGCAAGGACAGATGGGTATAACGTTGGGAAAATTACAGAAGAAAATTGAAACCCTAATAAAATATGAAGATCCGCCAGATATTTTACTTATTCACTGTGGAGGTAACAATATAAGTCAAGGTCAGATATCTATTGTTTTGGGAAAGTCTATGGAAAAAACTTTACAGCAGTACAATGACAGATTTCCAAGTACTAGGATTGTGTGGTCACAAATTTTACCTCGATCATCTTGGAGAAGTTCAATTGATTGTAAAATTTTGGATAAAGTTCGTATACAACTAAATAGTCAAATGGCAGCTCTAGTGGTCAGATTGGTTGTGCGTATATAAAGTACCCAGAGTTGAGTCATTTTAATGAACATTTGTTTACTCCTGATAAAGTTCATTTAAATAATATTAGCAATGATATTTTTCTTTATAGAGTTCAGCAAGCGTTACAATCATTTTGAACATCCAAAACGTATGTATCACCAAGAAGTGGAGAATTTGGTCCATGGCTTCATTTATAATACATTGCAAATTTATGGCCAATTGCATATTGCATATTTTTGATACAGAATTTGTTGTAATTATTTGTATTATTTGCTTTGAATGAATAATTTGATCATTGAATTTGGTGGTCTCCTTTTATAATGTTAGTCTACATAGAATCCATTTGCAAGGATAATGCCATTTAGTGAATTATAAGATAAAATTTTAGTAATCTATTTATTTTGGTTCTGCTTTAATTGGAATTTCAATTTTAAAACGGATTTTATTTTAAATTTATGAAACATTAACTTAATTTGTTAAATTTCATTGCATTTCAATTTGGTTAGTTGTATTGAATTTTTATCTATTGCTGTTACTGGTGGCGCTGGCTAGTTTTCTAGCCATTTGGCAATTATTTGCGCGTTCATCAGTATATGATATCTAATTATAGTCATTTTAATTCATTCTAATTCAATTGGCATATCATTCATTATTTAGATGTCATTTTGAATCGCTGATCTCAGGGTTCAATTGTGTCATCTAAATATAATTGTATTTTTAATTTTCTGATTTATTTATTTGGATGCCCATAAGATCCAAGTTGGGTCTTGGCTCCTTTATTGATTTCCAGTCATAGCCAAATATCACCAAACTAGAAATAAAAGTAATAAATAATTACATCATAACAAATACATCTTGTTTTTATTATGTAGTTACGATGTACAGTGGGGTGCAGTCCTAACATAACATTATGTTAACGTCGCGTTAACGTGAAGTTTGCTTTCCTCGTGCGCTCAGGATTGCTGGGCACACGCGTTTGCGTTAACGCAGATTTCCACGTGAACTTAATTTCGAGACCGCGTGAACGCGCTTGACTGCCGCGTTAACGCGCTTGACTGCCGCGTGAACGTGCTTGACAGCCACGTTCGCTTGCTTACAACTTAAAACATGTATTACCATGTTCATATAGAAGGATTTGAAGGAGAATAGATATATACATTGTATATGTATATTTAAAAACTTATTAATGTGTAACTAAGATATTTAGAAGTAAATAAAACCCTTCCGAGTTGAGGGATGAATTTCAGAAATATTGAACGCAATTTCCGAACATTGACTTTAATGAAATTATTCTTATTTTAGGAAAATAACAATAAAAATAATAATGATAATAATAATAATAATAATAATAATAATAATAATAATAATAATAATAATAATAATAATAATAATGAAATAAAAATTAATAAAGATAATAATAACGATAATTATTATATTTATATATTATAGAAAATAGCTTAATTAAAAATAATAATAATAAAAACATAAATAAGAAATACATGTAAATACAACAATAAACTAGTTATAAATGAATAAACAAATAAGAAATATATATATAAATCAACTAATTAAAAATAAATAAATAAAAGAAATTAGAAAGTAATCATGCTAGTATAAACTGACGAAGTTTTTTCATAAATACCTTATTGCATGTCTACGCGATAATTTCCTTTGTTATATTACATATGAAATCCTTAATGCAGGGTGTCATTTTAACATTTCATTTAATACACGTTTTTATGGCGACATTCGCGGTAATTTAATTAGATCCATTTTATTTTCTCCGTCCGTACTGCATAGAGAATTACGAATATAGACATGTGAACGTGCGACTGGACCGAGCGCACGCGGGAATACATCGCGTTAACGCGAATTCCCTACCGCGTTAACGCGAGGAGCGCACGCGCGTCCGGTCGAGCAGTCCTAGCACGTGTGCTAGAGCAGTCCTCGCGACCGCTTTTCGCGTTAACGTGTATGTTATGTTAGGACTGCACCCATCTGTATTTAATTATATTAATCCATGGATTTGATATAGCTGACGATTCAGTTCAAATTATTGTATGGTATTATCTACAATGTATCAAGCAAAATGAGTAAGACTTTCCGGACGTTATATAGCGCATGATACTTTCCACAAAGGAACATTTATTAAGATATTTAAGACATATTCAAGCCCTTTGACCTAATGGTTTAGAAGAAATATGCATGTGCGTATGTGCACATGTATGTGACTGGTAAAAGTCGCCATTGGCATGCAGATAATGAAAGAGTGAGCACACAAAACGTAATGCCAAGAATATTTCATTGTAAGTCAGTAGTATATATAGCACTTAATGTTAACATATGTTTGGGTTTTTTTTCTTTTTTCAATGACTTAGTGAAAGTGCTATTAGAATGCTGGAGAATTTTGCGTTTTCATGTAATACTAATTAAATTATTCCTCCATAGATAAAAATTACAACTTTTCCTGCTTCTGTATTTCTCTGGGAGATGTCTTAAAAACCGCTTTGCCTAGTATCACAAACAAAATAAAAGACTTCCGGTTTAACTTGTTACAGAACCCTTGTACATCTTTTAACGTCATTTAGTATGACGTCACAATTCAAAGTTTAACGTAATGATGAAAAATCAGGGAAAAGTAGCACCTCTACAACATCTATATCTATATCTATATATACATTTCGACAAATGATTTCTCTATAGTTCTTCATAAGGCAGAAACAAATGAAACCCAAAGTATAAATATTTGTAGAGCAAACTCATTAAACTGAAATACTGATTCAATCGTACATTAATACTGGATCACTGATGACGATTAAAATTACTGTCATACAATTAATGATTCAGATATGGATATTACTTTTGCACTTATCTCAGTTTTATTTTTATTGCCTTTCGACTCACTCATGTGTTATTTCTCGACTGCAGTTAATTGAAGTCTGTATCAGTCATGATATCCGGAATTAAATATATTCTCTGGTGTGGTTACATTGATTACACTTATTCAGTAACTATCACTTCATTACATGAATTCTTCCATATTTTTGTTTTTCTTTCTGATTCAAGAACTTATTTCAATAGCAGAAGTTATAGAAAAAAAGAGGAATTGATGACATGCATATAAAATATGATAATAGTCGAATAAACACAGGAAACATTACAAAAATATTCGATTGTACTGCAGTAATGATACTGGCTTAGGGCGGTTAATTGAAGTAACAAACGTCATTCAATTGGTGTGATTGGCCGGTTTACGGGCGCTCTCATTCCCGCTCATCGCAAATGCAACACCATCAAAGGATGCATAGAGTTCACAAATAATCAACAGGTTTCTCAAGTTGAGAGATCATAAAAATTTTCGCACGAGAAGTTTAACAGAATAATATGCTAGTACGTTAGGCGACATCAACATTAGTACACCGTGCTTTGCCCGTCTGTTATCGAGCTCAGATCATTGATCTGTACCGACTAACAATCTGAGGAGACGAGGCTCAGGACCTTATCTTGTCTTGAAAAATTTTTTGTGCCCACCGACCTGTTAGTCTGCGTGCAAAAGTGAAAGGATGTATAAGGCTTTATATGAGCCCAATACAAGACCTATGGTCTTTGGGATGATCTCGGGGACATACTGCAAATGTCGAAGGAATTTAATTATTTTACAACCCGCCTATATGAAATCCGCGGAACCTTTGACCTTCCATAGTTTGCACTCTAGATCATCGTAGAACTAGGGATGAGAAATTCCATTGAATACGTATTGTTAAAAATAGACATTTTCGAATTTAGATAAAAAGTCTGAATAAGATCTGTAAAACTATCAATATTTTTTTTTCGAAATATTTGATATTTTAAGATATTCATAAAGAGTCAGAAGTGTGAAAGTGATTTCAGTCTTTTCAAATCCAAAACATTAGTGCAGGCTCTAGCAAACCGAAGCAATTGACTAATATAAATACCATATATTGGGAATCTAGGTACATAAGGTAAATTAACAATAGGAAATCTAAAGTCGCCACGTAGATAAGATCTAATTCGATGATTTTCGATGCTCAAAAATGTAGTAATTTACAGACCACCTCACTCATTCATCATGACCCACCTGTACCCCCAAAGGAGAACCATTTAAAACTTGGATAAATAAATTTCCGTAAAAAAGATCAAAAACAGAAATTTAATAGGAGATTAAACATACAAAGCATGAAAAACATAAGCTTAATAAATATAAGAACATACATACGCGTATTGATTTATTGCATTATAACTGATGCAGTATTACTGTAGATTTCGCAGCAGTATACGACGTTGGGTATAAATGGGACATCATGAAGCATATGTCAAAACTCTCAAAACTCCATAGAAAAAACAATATGAACTCTACATGTAGAAATAAGTTTGGGTTTATTTTTAACTTGTAAACAGTAGAAGTATTGGGTTCTTCGTTAAATAAGGATAACAAAAACGCATTATCTTACTTGTTAGCTTTGGAAATTAACCAACTACTTTACTGAGCCATTGATGTCCACTTTATCACCAACAATTGTTATATTATACTCACGGAGAAATGTAACTGTAGGGTTATCAGAGATGGTGTTTATCTACTGTATCATTTTCTCTCCACATGTCACCTTAATGTACACAAAATGACCTATCTATCATACGCAACCAAGACCATTATTCAAGACTTGACTTGATGTTCAATCTACTTTCCGGCAATTTAGGGAAAGGATGACACAAAACAGCAAAAATCTGTTATGATCACCTCATCAATCAACTTTTTTGCCAATCAAGTTACTATCAAGTTCATTTTTTATACTGCATAAAAAGAAGCGTTTGCAAAGAGGGAGTGTTAAATTTACAATAATATGATATATAAATTCATATTATCATAAATAATATATGCTTCTTTTCGAAAGCAGGAGTAAGGGTAAAACTGTCAACAATTTTGTTGAAACTAATTAAGAATAATGATCGCAAATATACATTGTATGTATTTTGTGAAAATCAATATCTCAATATGTATTTAGGAGGAATTTAACACTATCCGAATATAGCGCCGTTAGGAAAGCATCGATTGATAAAAATGACGTAAGATTGTTTACATTCGATACAAAGCGCTAGAAGAGCAGAAGACACGATTGGGGGCAAATATTGAAAGTTAAAATGAGTACAAAAAGAAAATCTTGGTTTAAATTTGTTTCTGATAATCAATATCTTAATCAAAAGTGGAAGAGGGAGCGTTTAAAATCGAAAAGTATATCGGAACTAAGGAACAAAAACCAACCTGCACACGTGTACCCGAGTTAGCAGAGATTAGTTGAACGATGTTGATGGTGATTTATGTTGGAATACAGGAGGAAGAATTGTTAAGGTACGGTTTTTAGGTCAACATACTGATGATACATAAATGCTGTTTGTGTGGCTCGTCTAAATTTATCGTATACAGTACGGAAGCAGAGGTAAACAATCCAGTGATGCCAAATTGATTTTTACATGTTAATATGTGGCAAAAAAGGGGGAGGGGGCTCTAAATCCGCCACTATAGGCGTATTTCAAACCCAAGGCCATTTATCCTGTATTTATGTACAAGTAATCAGTAGTTCTGCTTATAATTTACAATAATACTCTATTGAGTGAGAAAATATGAAATATATTAAGGTTCTTAAGAAACAATTCAACTATCCTCTTTATCATTCTCTATCAGAGTTCTGGATAGAGAATGCCTGTTTATTTGAAAAAATCTAGGTCCTCAGTTGAAAATAATCAGGAAATGTCATGAATATACTGTAGTATGTGTTTTAAGGAATGCATTAATTGCTATTACATAACACATATATATTAATCAACTAATATAATTATTGATCAATTACAATGTAACATATATAGTACACTTAGTATGTAATGGAAGAAGAAGAATCTTCTTGTCAATACAGTTCAGGTATCAAATTGTGAAAATGAGGCATTATTATCCATTCTTTTATATTTTCATTAAGATATTGCCTGGGAAGCATATTTCATATAAAGTGCACAAATTCTGGATGCAGTGTGGTGACATGTCAAGTTCCAACTGAATAGGGATCTATTGGTGCATTTGATATAAATAAATAGGCTACATTAGGTGAAGTTGTCATTTTGTATTTAAACCATTTATTATTCTGCATTTAACTAAGATGACTCATGATTAATATAAATAATAACATGATCTGATTTCAGAAATACTTGTAATTGCGTTGAAATATTGATACATGTCTTTGATTTTTCTAGTGAAGGCATTCTTTGTATACCAATATATTTGAAGTTTTTCTTACACAATCCAAAGGCTTCATGACTGAGTTACATTCACAGTTTTGTGACAGTTGTGACTGTTGCCTTTCACTTCTATTCTGAAGTGTCAAGATAAAAGTCCCTGCACTCCTTTTAACTTTGTGTGTTTTTTACCCCTCCATCAACCAAGATAACTGGCAACAGGGCAATGTCTGTGACTGGCTGTCCTTTTTATTTTATTACTTTTTTATTTTATGATTGCACAGGCTGCTTAAAACTACATGTGTATCAAAACTTTCAGGAGTAATAATCAATCAAGTAATTATACTGAGTATGCATATTTGTTGCATATACAGAGCAGCAGTTTTGTGACATTTATCACATTCTAAGGGATTTATATTCAGATTCTGAATTTTAAAGGTGTTTGCACTAAATCTCCGTAGTTGAGAATGTGTACTTTTTATCAATTTCTTAAACTTCATATTTATGGTTAAAAATGATAATTCTTATCCAGATAACTTTGGGAGATTGGGACCAAGTTACTGAAAAAGGAAAATTTTTAAAGTTATATAATTTTTTTTCTTGGATTAAATTAAGATCCTTTGCAATGTATTATTTCAGGTCATGCTACAATGATGTGGGTAGTTACCGAGTAAGCTGGAATCTGATCATGGTTAACCTACTTTTGAATGAATTATTTCCTTGTCAGGAGGAGACTGCATTATAAACAGAATGGAATTTGTGTTTTGCTCACCAAAATGGAAGACCAGGGTTCAACTGAGCTATTGTCAAAGTGATTATATGTGGTCCTACTGTCAACAATCTGTAAACATTTTACCTTTTAATGCACCCAATCTTAGATGGTGGGATATACATTAGTTTTAATAAAATAGTCAGTCAGCTGTCTCTCTATTTCTCTGCAAAAAGTAGATCTGTGCCATAACTTTTGAATGATAAGTGATGAGGTTTATATTCAAATGTGAATTCAATGTGAAAAGACTTTTTCAAGGTTTCAATGTTTTCGTAGAATAAAGGTAATTGAGTCGAATTAAATTCGGCTAGTATCAATTCCCAAAATAAGGCGATGCTCCGCCCATAATCATGCGCGTGCGCGGATATTCACTGTAGAAAACAACAAAAATGGTGCACATGGAGGAATACGAGCACAAGAAAAGCAAAAGTGTGGTAGAAAATAACTATACACAAACTCAGAGGCCAAAAAAAGAAAAGTGGAACAAATGTTAGAATCGGGTAAAGCTCGAGTTTCATTGTCACGTGATTTCCTCTGATCGAATTCATCAATATTCAAGGAGTTGGCCTGGTTTTATGTTGCAAATTTAAAACGGGCATATCTCGTTAACGACATCGACTTTGGTAACGATACGTTTTACACATCTTAGATAATATACTAGCAATCGAATGCCTTTTAAGAAATCCGTTTACAATTTTGATACTTTTCCCAACTTCAATCGGACCATGCTCCTTTAATTATCAACATATAACTTTTCAATGGTGAAAGGGGTTTCATATTTCTTAATATGTATTTGCTTTGGGCCAAGAAAATCTCTTACCATTTTACAGACTTTTTTCTAAAAGAGGTTTGGGGAGGGGGCTGTCATTTTCACAAACACATTTGGTTGAAGTTTGATGTTAGTATATGGTAGATCAAAGTGACAAATTTTTCAATATCCTTTGTGGTTATTAATTTATATGCAGGTTATGTACTATAAATCAGTGTCTTTTACAATGTAATTATAAATGACATAATAAATCTGAAAAATTGAATCAAGAATTGTGTTTTTCTAGTGGTTAATTAAGGTAAGGAAAGGGGTTAGTTGATGACTATTTGAATAGTTACATTGGAATTCAAATTGTAGCCTTTTAGTTTAATTTTGCATACCAAAGCCAGTAATACCTTGTGCATTCTTATAATAAATCCTCAAAACACATACCTGATAAAATTTGTTAAGATTGTACTATAATCTAGTCAGTATGTGGTGCAGCATTTGAGAATATTGTTGGTCACCAAATATTCTCTGCTTTTGTTTCAATTTTTCTTTATCTATGCATAAGTGATATATAGGGATCTATTTCAAACATTTTAAATTACATCTTATTCTAGAATTTCATTTCATTACAATTTTGACATCATTTCTCTTAGTCATTTTCATATGTAACATTGGGACTTTGGTGAGCAATTTTGACCTTCTCGGGCCTCTTTTTTAATTTTTCAATTTAGAAATTGATCATAAAATGTGATGAAATATATGATATATTGTTATCATTTAAAATCAATTAAAATCAAATTAATTTTAAATGTTTATATGTGTTTCATGTTTATATTTATATGACGATTCCCAAATTGGACAATTTTCTGACATGTCAAAATAGTCCAGATTTGGTGACCATATTTTCTATTCCTGTGGATAAATTTTCTTCATACTCATAATGTTGTGCAATTGGACACTAAGGATTATACATATAATTTTTCTTGAATATTGAATTTGCAGATTTTTGTAAAATGATGTTTTTAGGGGAGAAAATAAATAGGGGGGTTGTGGGGGTTGTACTGATTTGGTATATTTACTGAAACCTTTCTAGCACAGATATTGAAATAAGTTCTTTCAAAACAATTTCTCCTTGGAAATTTTACTAAAAAATTATTCCTTTTCTGATGTTGATTTGTGTTTTTGATATATATTTACATTTAAGAAAGTTAAAAGATATTAAATTGACCTTGTAGTACCTTTCTCCAAATATGCCTCAGAGGGAGCTTATTCAAAGTCAAATTTTTCAGAACTGTGTGGATAATTTTTTTTTCATACTTTGCAATTTAGTAGATATCATATTCAAATACTAATTATGAAAAAATGAAGAAAATTGAATTCGGGAATCGAGTGTTTAATTCCTCCTTAAACTTAAATTTCTGTTAAAGTTAACTAAAACATTATATTCCCTTATGTTGATTGATAAAATGTTATAGCTATTTGACTAGATTTTTTAAATACATATATTTCAAACTATACAAATATTTATCGCTTCAAATGTTAATTGGTCCATTATAACAGGTAATGAATATAGGGATATAGTTCATGTAATGTAATAATCTACAAGATTTTAATATTGCTTGAAAAATAATAACGTTAATTAAACATACCTTCAATTCATTATATACTAAAATCATAATCACTACACTCTCAAATCCTTGTCCATCCTGATACAATAATGCGGGAACTTGCAGCACAGCGACGGTTTATAAACGTCAATAGGAAACAAATTCTCATCAGGCCAATGAATATGCAGTATGCCGTGAATGTACTCGCAGCCACAGCCAACATCAGCGAAAAAACTTTTAAATAGCGGAAATAGAATATTTGTTTGCTTTTTCCTTGTTGAATATTTTAGCTGCCGACATACATGTATCTGTTTTACTCTAGAGGATAATGCTCTACATTGCAACAGTTATGTCCATTAACTTTTATACAGAAGTTTCCATTGTCGTTAGTTGAACTTCATTGCCTTTTTCCCAGAGTTATTTAAGAGATCAGAAATATGAACCAATAAAAAAAAAACAATCATGATTGTGTCATATTTGTGCTTTTGATAGGGTTATACTTTTGCTAGGGTTATACTTTGGTATTTTCATACTTATACTACAGATGGGTGTAGTCCTAACATAACATGCACGTTAACGCGAAAAGCGGTCACGAGGACTGCTTTAGCACACATGCTGGGACTGCTCGACCGGACGCGCGTGCGCTCCTTGCGTTAAAGCGAGAGGAAATTCGCGTTAACGCGATTTATTCCCGGGTGCGCTCGGTCCAGTCGCGCGTTCACATGCCTTCATTTGTAATTCTCTATGCAGTGGTACGGATCGACGAAATAAAAGGGATCTATTTAAAAAAAAAAAACCTGCAAATGCCGCCATATATACGTGTATTCAATGTAATGTTTACGCATTGGGAGTTTTATGTGTAATATATTAATGGAAATTATCACATAGACATGCGCTAAGGTATTTATGAAAGCACTTTGTCAGTTTATATTATAAAGAATGTAGGATAATTACATACTTCTATATAATTCTATATCATTTATTTATTCTTAAATTTTTTTTTGGGGGGGGGGGGTTTATATTCTTATTTATCTTTAATTTATTTGTATATTTATTCTTTTTATGTATTTATTATTGTTGGGTTTTTTTATTTAGCTATTTTTCATAATATATGAATACCATGATTATCATCATTATTATTATTTTTATTAATTTTATTACTATTATTATTATCATTATTATTATTATCCTAAAATAGAAATAAATTGCATTGTATTCAATGTTCGGAAATTGTATTCAGTATTTTTGAAATTCATCCCTTAACTCATAAGCGTTTTATTTAAGTCTAAAAAATTTGCTTACATGCAGAAAGTAATATGTTTTTATATTTAAATATACAATGTATATATCGATTCTCCTTCAAATCCTTGTCTATGTACATGTTAATGTCAGTTTTAAGTTGTAAGCAAGCGAACGTGGCTGTCAAGCACGTTCACGCGGCAGCGAAGCGCGTTAACGCGGTCTCGAAATTAAGTTCACGAGGAACTCTGCGTTAATGCAAACACGTGTGCTCAGCAGTCCTGAGCGCACGAGGAAAGCAAACTTCACGTTAACGCGACGTTAACATAATGTTATGTTAGGATTGCACCTCACTGTAGCTTTTGTGGGGTTTTTTTACCGTTAGAGATATTATTCATCAGTCTTACTGTTTGCTATTCTTTTGTTTTATTAAGATGTGAAAGCGCTAGATATTTTACTTATATTGTTTTACCTTTATGTGTTGAGTTAGCCATTCAGATGAAGAAGTAATATATGTATGCATTATATGTATAACATTTAAGATATAAAACAAATTCATGAATAATTAATTATTCTTCCATGCATGAACTTACCATATACATCAAGAAAAATTTCATTACTCATTCCATCATTTATGATACTTCTGTAGGTATCCTTTGTGTAAGCCCTTCATTTGAACCTATGCGGCCGTATTTCACCGGGGAAACTATATATAAAATATATTATCAGGAATCAAATCTGGCCTTCATAGGTATTGCGAAACAGTGTATATTCCAGAAGTGGTATTAATCAAATGCGGATCCTTAAAATTCAAATGAGTTGTTATAACATCTAAAATCAAAAAGTTTTAAAGTTTTACTAAACATCACTCCATCAAGTCTTTTGATTTTACACAACGATCCCTCGTCAGAAATTAAAAGACAGATTAGCGGAAATTATTCAAATTGTGTTTACTAGTAAAAACGGAAGCCGTAAATTCAAATATATAGTAATACGCCACGATAAAACTTACTTTGTTAGGGAAAATTCTGATTCCAAAAATAAATACACTGAAACAGCTGTCATCCAGATGTTGAACTTTCTTATCGATAACATTTTTGTGGTGTTTGGAGGTAAGGTTTTCAACAAATTGTCGGCATTCCAATGGGCACTAACTGTGCTCCGCTTCTGGCTGACATATTCCTTTACTCATACGAAGCTGAATTCATTCAGTCTTTGCTTTCGCATGGAAAAAAAAAAACAATTGGCTATTGGCTTCAATTTTACTTACAGATATATAGATGACTTGCTTTCAATTAATAATCCTTCATTCGCGGATTACCTTCGCATTATCTATCCAAGTGAACTGGAGGTCAAAGAAACCACAGAAAGTAGTAGTTCTACTTCGTATTTAGATATTATGTTGTCTTTCGACATTAATGGTCAATTGAACACCTCACTCTATGACAAACGTGACGATTTCAATTTCCGCTATCACAAACTTTCCTTTCATAAGTACCAACATTCCATCATCGCCCGCATACGGCGTATTCATATCTCAGTTAATACGTTTTTCAGAGCATATTCAAATTATGAACACCTCACTCTATGACAAACGTGACGATTTCAATTTCCGCTATCACAAACTTTCCTTTCATAAGTACCAACATTCCATCATCGCCCGCATACGGCGTATTCATATCTCAGTTAATACGTTATTCCAGAGCATGTTCAAATTACAATGACTTTGTTCTGAGGGCTAGGCGACTTTCAGTTAAGCTGCTCAACCAGGGTTATATATGTGCTAGTATAGCAACGTCACTGAGGAAGTTCTACGTTCGTTACGAGACTCTTATTACTCCATATGATATCTCGTTATCCAGACTTTTAAATGATATTCTGAACTAAGACCGATTCCGATCATTTTACACAGATTTAACACCTTCTATACTAGAAGGTTACCTACTTTGACTTCTCCATATATAAATACATATGGAATTTACACGATTTGACTCTTTCTACTGCAGATGCTCGCTCACTCTCCCCGGGCACTTGATCTCACTCCATCACAGGGGTTCACATATGCTCTTCAAGTAGACATATTTTATTTTCTATTTGATTTCATTTTCACTGATTTTGTATGTCCTCTGTTTTCATGATTGTTGGACTTGTGGTTTGGATTTATCCATCATCTTTACATATATACGTTATCTGGACAATACGTACAAGTGTAATAATTCTGAGGGAAAAGAAATAAAGTTTTGTACGAATGTGATAAAAGCCCTATGGTTTATTTATAAATGGCAATTTATAATTTCAGGTTTGTTGTATTTGCGTGTACCATGACTTCGATGCCTCCTCTGGCTTTCGTTGAATAAACCGACTATGTTAACTGATTGACACGCAGGACTAGTTACGTTACCAATACTACTAATACTTTCATTCCATCCGTAGGGCGAAGCAGTACCGAAACTTCTTATCTAGTATACTTCCGACAAAATTGAGTGCTGAAATTGGCATTGTTTGTCGGGTGATATATTTTTTCTATAATTTTAATTTTCATCGAGGGAATAGAGTGGTCAGTCTGGTTGAAGTGGCGATAGAGTAATTGGTTTCCGCCACAATTTATTTTAGACCTGTCACCTGATACTCTTGTTCGATTGTCCCTTTGTTTCTCCAACATAAATCAACCCACAGAGTGAACACTCAATACCGTATACAATATTTGAACTCTTACAAGTTAAATGGTCAAAACAATGCGTATTAAATTTTTTTATTTTTAAATCCAGTTAGTATAAGTATTATATATAAATACAATAATCACACCTATTACTAGGTAATCAGAATTAACATACATATGTATATAATGCTAAATATAGTGATATTTCAAAAGATTGATATTTATAAACTTTCGTATACCACATGGTTTTTCAGTATTTTTATTAAAATCGAATTAAATATAGTAGATTTTCTAATTAAACATAAATAATGTTCGTGTTTCGGGCTTATATTGCCTTTAAATGAAATACATGACAGTATAAAAACAAAACCAATTTAAGAAAAGCGTATATTTTATTAACATTGAATAGGTACAATGTATAAAACATGCAATAGATGCAAAACTTAAATAGATCTAGATATATTTTTATTTCAAACAACATCTATGAAATGCAATGCATCAGAGCAATTTTTCTCAAACACTGAGCAACTCGTAGGATTTACCAGAGGGTAAATCTAACAATAATTTCATTCGCAAGTTTATCAGGGGTTAATGTTTGATATACAATTAACTAAATATACCAAATTTGTTTAAAACTTTGATGTACCTTTAATTGAAATTGGTAGTTATTTGATTAAGATGGGATATAAAAATGAATTGAAATACGAAAATAACTGGTGTCACATGACCATGGCACTAACAACAATGTACCACAGTGGACATTCACGGACCTCTGAAATTCAGAGGTGAGACCAGGTGCCCGAGAGGTTAAGACACTGATTATAGTTTTATGTAATCGGCATCAAGTGCAAATGAACTCTAGTCACTGTGGTAAGATGTTTTAATGCTACAGTGCTAATAACATACCGTACGTTCGTAATATGTTTGAAGTAATAGTGTTAAGGATATTCAATGAAATGAAACTTTTCTGTTCGGTTTTAAATCATTTTCTGCGATTTCTTTATAATTTCGATAATTGAAAACAAAATTATACGCAATGGGAGAGATATTCATAACTGAAATATCCTTAAAGACTAATTTACAAAATTCACTCGTCGATGTCGATGTGCAGAAAAATAATATTTGTTACCTATCAAGTCAAGATCGACTTCGCACTGGTGCAAAAAAAAAATATGGAATTATACTAATAGCAAGTGTTGACATTTATCATCAACCTTGCAGTTTTAATGTCATGTAACGCTTTTGAAGAAATCCGATAATAAGTTGTGTGTTTATGGGTTTCATGCATGGTATTTTATGTGACGGCAGTCGTGATATAATATGTATCGGCTCTCACTTACAGGTCATTTAATGATAAGTTTGCTCCTCGAGATATTACGCTTTGGTTTTCTGCAATATCAATCTTGAACATTACTAAAAGAGACATAATTTATCGAAATGCATATTTGGTGCACATTATATTGAGCATTGCTAAGTGACCAGAAATATTTCTTGAACTACATCTCGACAAATCGTATTGTCTAATTATGCTTTTACATAGAAAAAGATAAATCATCAGTTCATTTATCTGTGTCAATACAACTTTGCCCCCGAATTCTCCTTAGGCTACGAAAACTACAAATTGGTTCCAGGAAATAAAACGGATGTAAACGATGCTTATGGAATATAGTTCACAGAAAATGCGGCTTTAATACATCAATGCATTTTATATAAACAAGTGTCACTTAGCAGAATGCATTTAAAATAAAGAAGTGACACCCAAGAGACGTTTTAAACAGTAGTTGATTGTGTATTAGACGCCGATAGGGTTTTGAGAAGCGCATTATTTCCTGATGAAGATGAATCAGGTGATTTTTTCTGTCGTCCACAAAGCTGTTTGTACATTGTATATACTCTTTTGTTGAAAACATAGCTGACAGCTAAAAGTAATCCTTGGGTACAATTGAAAATTACAGATAAATAGGAGAGAAAAGACACCAGTAGAAACGTGTCTATAATTTGAATAGTCCACGTAAGTCCTGTTAGAACAAACAGTTTGCAATATACTACGAACTGGAGCCTCTCGGGTTGATTTTTTTGTACTTTTGGTGACGTTTTTAGTTTGTAGGCTGTGAATGCGAAGAAAAACATGTTTGTGACACAGATTAAGACTAAAGGTGTAAGTAAAGTAATTATAAATACATTTTTTTCTTCGATAAAACATCGAAACGATGAATATCCGGATGATTTTCCAGATGATGACGATAACGAAACGATGACTACCACTGCCACAATCACTACCGGTATACCGAAGAAAACAAGGCAGTATTTAGCAACCGTTCTATTAGCGGAAGCTGCAGAATCGCTACGATTAAATCGACCCGAGAAAACGAGGAACATATGGAATGAACACATACTTAAAGATCCAAAGTACGAAAGCCATGAGAAATGTGATAATGCTCCTATTACTATACATATTTCGTGGAGATGACTTACCCTTGGAATAATAAGCATCAAGATCTGGGCGCAGAGAAGAGAACTGCACAAGCATATATTGTTCTTACCAGGCAATGTTCTTAGAGGTTGGAAAAGACAGTACGTTATTAGAGTTACCAAGAGACATAAGATTGATATTGCAAGACAAATAGTTGTCAATAGATCTAAAGATGACATATAATAAGAGGTATTGTGGTCGGACAAGAGATTCTCCTCAACTCGATCTAAGCAGACCATCACTTTTCCATTCTCCATAATATGAAATTCGTCATAAAGTAATTTCAAATTGATATTTACGAGAAGTATTGTCTGTCGTTCCCAATCCATTCTGTACTCGTACTTTTCAAATTCTGTGTGCCTGCAAACTAAAAAAGGAGCTATATGCACCGTTCTGTAATCTTCACTTGACTCATTCTTATAAATATCGAAACAACTTGTTTCAACATTATGTCCTTGTATCCTCGTTGGAACGTTCACGGAGTGTATTGAATATGAATTTTGCATGAGGAAAGTTTCGTTTCCAATGGACACATTCAGGATATTATCCATGAAATATATCAAGTTGAGTTCCGACTCTAAGCGTGGAACATGTCCATAAATAAACATTTTCATATAGACAAGGAATTCCAGGTCCTTGAATCCACTGTCTGATTCCTGAACGCACGAATGATTTACAAGCACATAGAACCCTTCTATTTGAAATTGTTTTGTTTTTAGGACATGTGCTATTGCTGTTATCAAACTAAATTTATATTCCTGCAGAATATATTGCACTTTTGAATCTACGAGTAACTTCCCTTTGCTTTTAAATCTCAGAATATAGCGGAGATTATTCGTGACTGTCAATAGTGAAAGACAGCTCGATCCGTTGACAAATTTTCCAGGATAACATGTAACATTCCGGCAAACATTCTGTAATGATAAACAACATTTACATTATTATTTATCTTAGTATAAAAGGGCGCCTACATGGATTCATTTGTAATGCAGTTATGACACCGACCTACATGTAACTCAGTTGTATGAGAAAAGACGCCACAGATATGCATAGCATACAAAAATAAGCATATGGAAAACATGGATTCATTTGTAATGCAGTTATGGCATCGACCAAGAATCTTCACTCAACTGACGTGGTAAACCGGTTTACGAGCCCGATTTCATCGCAAAAGTAGTAAAATGTAACAACATGCATTTCAGCTGTATGAACCGAATATTTGCTATCAAAACACGAATTTAGAAAAATAGGGTTTATGTCGTTATTATGCCGTTATTTAGTTTCAGAGAATATACGTCTGTAGTCTTCGGACATCGCAATAATAGGAATAAAACAATAGTTCATTGTAAAAAGTTGCGGGGTCAACATGAAAAACAGTGCTAGGAATCATGTCACAAGACTATCCACGATGAAACTAAATTTGCCTACGCGCATGCATGCATACAATATGTCATCACAACATCGTAGATAAAAATTTCTCGCACCGGAGATCGACTAATCCCGTTTTTTATCAGTGCTGGAAAATACTTACTTGTCATTGAAACATCTCAAAATATATTTTTATCATAAGTCAGAAATAAAATGCCAATATTGGAACTACTAGAATGTGGGTCTATTTTCGTCTCTCATTCAAACCATTGCACAGAGTGGCTTAGTCCTCATCATTTTTTTTTTGTAATTGTATACCTGTTTATGGAGTAGAAGGGCAACTATAATTGTTTCTCCTTTTTAGAGTACACAGACTGGATAAATTCAGCTTTATGCGAATGAAGAAATATGTAGGCGAGTAGTATGACACACTTGGTGTCCATTGCCGATAATTTATTGGAAATATTTCCCCCTGAACACCCCTAACAAGTCCAAAAATCCGAAAGATAATGCAATGATTTTCTATGAATAAGAAATATTGTGAATTCTTCTTTCTAAAAATATTTTGAAAACAGCGGGCATTTTCAACACTGACGCAATTTACATTTTAATTTTAAATTGGATTACCTGTTGTTTGTCATATATTTGGTTGTCGTAACATTCCTTTATTTTGATGAATTTCGGTGGCTCGTATTCCGCCAAGGAGAATAATGATCTCAATGAACCACGATTTCTAATATGATGAATTACAATGAAGTCATCCCTCTTATTTATTCCTGCAGGAAGGACATTAATATTATCCTTAACATTAATTATGACGCTGCCTCTGTTTTGAAGGACATTGCAAAGTTGACAATATCGGTTTTTGAAGGGCAGATATCTATATGAATATATTCTCGGTAATTGTTCGCATGCATCAACTATCCTCCAATCGCCTTGAATGGAAGTTTTATTTAAATCACATGATTCGATAATATCTCCAACAAATGATGGGGGATTACAAAGTGAACAAAACTCTTCTTTATCCACTGTATTATTTTCACAAGCCCATTGTATGTCTTTGTCTATTTCTGGCCAATGCCCTGAGGTATTACACTTTTTTATATCATTTTGTTTGCACTCCTTATCCGAAAAGTGCATTGAGTTCATCTCATCTGGTCTAAATGTCGTATTACATTCAATTTTCTGGGCATGTAGTAATACTGAGTAAAGAAACACGTGGTTGCTTAGGGTGATGAAAATGGGACACTCAATTTTAATCTTAAATGCAATAGTATGTCGTAGAGCTTTCACAATAGCCGACGTGTATTTTTCTTTCATAAAATCCACCTTGTTGTAAAGTGTTTTTGCTGTTGTTGTTTTTCCATTTTCTGTTGTGTTACTCAAGCTTGAATTATAATCAACACTGTTACATATGGCACAAAATGTATTTCTATACTTAATTCCGTAATTAGAAACTGGAATATAGCTGAATATTGTGTCAGATACTATTTTCCCATTACAAAACGGTTCATACATTTTCATAAGGTTTGGAACATCACTTCCAAAGCAGCCATCAATCAATGTTAACATAAATTCATCTTTTTTGTCAGAGAGAAGTTTGAAATTATTCCTCATCGTATAACAAGCTCTCGGATATACAATTGAAAGATCAAAGCAACAATTCAGCTTGCATCGTAGACTTTCGCAAACACACTGTTCTTGTAATGGTAGAACGGTTTGCGGCAACCATTTCGTTTCACAAAATGCCCTTGACGCATCTGCAAAACTTTTCCGAAATAAGTTTGTCAGATTTATGTTATGCATTGATTCAAATTCATTATATATATCAAATTCTGCGTATGAGTTGTCTGGCAAATTCGGGACTGGGGCAGTTCGAAAAAAATATTCAGTATTTAAACTATCCGATAGTAAAGAGTAGCATTTTCGAGCCTGACAAAATTCCATTGGGGCTTGGAATGTAATACTGCTATCCATGTAAAGACGATGGTGACTGGTATTTCTATTACAAATGTTGCAAAATATATTTTTGAAAGGATATGTCGCCTCCATCTGAGGATATAATTTACACGATTTCACGACTGAAAAATCATAGCTTTGCCACATACCAGTTGTGTTGCATTCTTCAATGATTTCATTGTCGTAAAATGGTGGATTACAAATGTAACAGAAAATGTTCTTAAACGATGTGGTCTCATCCCCATAGAGGGTATGTGTAGTACTTAACCTAGATCGACATAAGGTGCTGACATCCTCGTCATGTTTTCTCCATATTCCTGTTGTATTGCAGGAATCTATTTCCTTTGTGAGCGCGCTAACTTCCGTGATAGAGCAGCGTTTTCCATCTTCTTTGTTCAAGGGCTTGAATGTGATTTGGCAAGTCTTTTGCTTAGCAGTTTGAATAATTACTTCGTATGAAGACAGGTAATTAAAATCGGTGAAATACATACAATTGAAATCTAGCATCCAATTATCAAAAGTTTTAATTCCATTGCACTGTGCACAATACTTGTTCTTGTACGTCACGGGATATCTTCCCCGACTTGTAACAGGAGGTAATCTCAGTTTTCGTTCAAGTGTAAGTCTATTTTCTGAGCATTTTAATATCAGTTCTGGAGAAGAATTCCGTGGACATTTATCCACAAGTAAGTATCTCTTCGGAGGCAGAAACTCCTTCTGTTCCATAATCGAAATATTTGAACACGATAAGGGCGGATAACGCAGGAATCTGTCGGGACAGCAATTGCCGCGTTCTAGGCATGATGGCAAGCAAGAACAAACCGGACAGAATATCAGTTTCTTGTAGGATGTATTGGACTTGTACACAGAAGGTATGTTGTCAGTATCACACAGGTAATCATGACCACAAACAGCGATATACTGTTCAAGAACAGATGACACGTTATACTCGTAAAGATATTCATATTGGATTTGCGTATTAGAGTTGTCCACAGATGTGTGTGTCGTATCATTGTCTTTATTAGGGGTTAAACTATGTAAACGACGATCTTGATCACTTGAATAAGAATGAGCTTGTTGAGCTGTCGATGTTATTTGTATTGTCAGACAAATATAGCATAAAAAATGGCACTTCATCTTTAGAGTAGTAACCTGAAATCAGAAAAAAAAAAACACATGGTGTAGATGGTGTACGAGTGTATAAAGCAGAGTTTACTTACACACACGCATACACCTATACGTGCACGCATATACTTACAATCCCCATACACATTTCAGTCTAGGTTTCATCATGAAAGGAGTGTGAGATCAGATATAAGTGATAATATTAATATAACTGTATACGTTAGCTTTCTGTTTAAATCGCATGTGTAAATCTGCATACTACAATCCAGTACCTCTGTATTCACTAAAAACACATAGTTTGTAAATCATTTTAAATCTAAAGATGTTTCTCCCTCATTCATAGCTGCATAGCTCTGATCTTAGATGGGTTATTTAGCTCTTACTTTTAATTCAATTTGGTAATGACTTTGCTTTCTTTATACATGTATTTTTATATATAGTCTTATAAGATCCAATTATGCATAATGTAGATTGTCAACTTGTTTCGCTAAAATTACGTAAAGGTTTCATTTTAACACAAAATGATGGAAGGAAGGGAAGATTGCAGCTATAAAGTTATCCTTGAGCACGTAACAAAATCATTCTAAATCAGGATGGTTTTATCATTTACTTTATGATTATCAAGATTGTTATTATAAATTTATTATAACGCAGGGTTTATCTACCAACCTAAAGTTACTACTACTACTACCACAACAACAACAACTACTACTATTGCTACTGCTACTACTACTAATACTACTACTAGTAGTAGTTGAAGTGTACCAATTCTAGTTGTAGTAGTAGTAAAAGTAGCACTGGCATTACTATTTTTAATAGTATAGTAGTAGATATAGTAGTAGCAGTTGTAGTGTTAGCTTTACTACTATTATAACTACTATAATAGTAGTAGTAGAAGGAGGAGTTTTGACCCAAAAAAGTAAGGACGAAGGGTGAACATTGGTCTTTCAAAAATTTCAAAACATCTTTACACTAAACACAGTAAAGATCAATTTTGGGGTTTTTCCCTTGCATTGTGTGTGTGGGTTTTTTTTTTTTTATTTTTTCTTTGCGTCACTACAACATTATTTCAAGATGGCAGCACCTGCCCATTACATTGCTTTATAGATTATGTCCTATGCTTCATACTCATCCAAAACACCGAGGGATCTATCATTGTCTAACGAATACAGCCTCATAGACGGGAAGTTAGAAGGTCAGGGAGATGTTGTCACGAGTGATGAATCTGGATGAAACTATATAACCACACTAATTGACCGTCCGAAGTCGGTATCGCATCAGTAGTATAATTGTAGACAGACATGGAGAGAGAAGACGATATATCATCAGGGAGATGTTGTTACGAATGGTATTATCAGGATGAGACTATTTAACCAAACCCAATTGACCGTCCTAAGTCTGTATCGCATCTGTCGTATAATCGTAGATCCCCGTTAGACAGACAGGGAGCAAGAGATGATATATCATACGGAAGAGTTTGTCACTAGTGATATAATCAGGATTGGACTATATAACCACACCAAATGACCGAAATAAGTATCGCAACTGTCGTATTGTATATTTCTGTTGGACAGACAGGAGGTAGAAGATGATATATCATCAGAGAGATGCTGTCACGAGTGATATACTCAGGATGGGACTATTTAATCACACCGATTGGCCGTACTAAGTCGGTATCGCATATGCATGATTGTATATCTCTGTTAGACAGACAGGTAGTTAGAAGATGATGTATCATCAGGGAGACGTCGTCACGAGTGATATAATCAGGATGGGACTATTTAACCACACCAATTTACCGTCCTAAGTCGGAATCACATCTGTCGTACATTTGTTTTATTTTATATCTCCGTTAGACAGACAGGGAGTTAGAAGATGATGTATCATCAGGGAGATATTGTCACGAGTGAAATAATCAGTGTGGGACTATTTCACCACCTCAATTGACCGTCCTAATTATAAGTCGGTATTGCATTTTGTCGTACATTTGTATTATTGTATATCTGTTAGACAGACAGGGAGTTAGAAGATGATTTGTCATCAGGGAGATGTTGTTACGAATGATATAATCAAAGATGGGACTATTTCACCACACCAATTGACTGTCCTAAGTCGGTATTGCATTTGTCGTTGTCGTACAACTGTATTAAAGTACACCTCCTTGGTAACTTCTGCCTAATAGCTAAGTTAGATGTCTTTCCCTTTCCCTTTTAAACAGCTATCGGAGAATGTTCCATACCCAAAGAGAGTTAATAATCACATAATAATTACGTCACGGCTTTATTCCTTTATTTCATACATATAAAAATCGATACATACTTACGATGTAAATAGTCCTATAATGCCTTTTTATGAGAAGGAAATTTAAACATCAACACATTGTAAACCTTTACTAAAATCATGCTCTGAGTCACCTTTGTTTTTTTGCTTTTTAATAATAGAAACATACTTAATGTCCTTCAAACATCAAGCATCAAAACACTTCAAATAAGGAACAGGAAACTCATCAAAAGGCGTAAATCTAATATGAGCTTAAGGTTACAACACACCATACACTCACATGCATATGTATATATATATATATAAACAGAATCATAATGCAGCGTTCTGATTTCTTTGTTTGGTTAGCTTTGTGTGTGCGTGTTTGTTTAATTAATGTTTGATTAAACACATATGTGAAATATTTATACATACACACACACACACACACACACACCCACACACACACACACACACACACACACACACACACACACACACACACACACACACACACACACACATATATATATATATATATATATATATATATATATATATAAATATATATATATATATATATATATATATATATATATATATATATATATATATATATTTATATATATATAGTGATTTTTCCATTTTTACAATCCTTTGATATGATGAAACAAAAACATGAAATATTAGACTTGAACTCCCTTTATTCATGAAGATATAGGACTTTGAATACTAAGGTGTCACACCGCAATTTGATGAAAATTTACAAAATCGCTTATTTCAATATTTTATCATCTAAAAGCATTAGCTGGATACAGAACAACCAATACATTACACCTGCTTTGTCATTTTCTGTTAAACATATGAATGACTGTTGACATATATTAAGATATATCCTTTATACTGTAGTTCAATATAGGACATCTTTCCATACAACAGAATCCATAAAATCAGGTTCAGATTTTGTTTATCTCATTAAATTTTGTCTGACTGAAGAATATCTGTGCATATCTTCTGACCAAAGAAATATTTGAAATAGTCTCAAAGAACAATAATATACATTTGAAATGGAACATACATATCAATGTCATGTCACAGGAATCCTCCGGCAACTGTAAACATTAAAATGACACTTGTGCAAGTTGCAACATTTGAAAACATACTATAACCTGTTTTGTGACATAACCTTGAACAAAGTTGTAGTAAAGTAAGTTGCTGAATTTTTATATAACTGACTCTTTAAATGTTTCCTAAATTCTCTTTTAATAACTTTCATTTACTCAAATGAAAAATTTTTTGTGGAAGGTAATGAGAATTTTGACACAACAAAGACACAGTACTGACTGCTGTTTACTGAGACAATTTGCATATCTCATAGCTCAGTACAGAAGTAAAATAATGCTTCAGCACTATATCGTGTGAACCAACAGTTAATTCAACTTTCTGATTCGGTGAGCTTCTTAGGACATTTTCTCTTTTCTGTCTCACATTTAACTCTCGGTTTCGGACAGGTAGGCTCAAGGCATGATGTAAGGGTTTATGTTTATCTTTACAATAAGGCCTGATTTCATCATACAGGTACCATTGCCTGGCTGCATCTAGTCATTTAGGGGTAATAACATCAGGTAAATTGTCACTATCTATATGTATTTGCCATCTCTTTATATGTTTATTTGAATCTCCTCAGTGTCACAATATTTCTTAACATGCACAACCCCTGGTACGTGTGACATCATTCTGAAGTGGTGTTATTTTCTAATATTTGGCAATTTCTTAAAGAAATCATTAAAGTATACGGACCAGTTATAAAACACTACAAGCTTGTCAATATCCTGCACAAGCTGTGGAAGGTTGTGCCCATTTCTAGAAGATCTGCTCACAGACGCTGAGATTTCAGGTAAGGTCTCTGCATTAACATTACGCCAATTCATCTTCCCTAGCCCAAAGTGCCCAATCAGGGCTAAATTTTGTGTGTCCTGCTTCCATCAATGAAAATTCCAAATTTCTGTGCCGTCCTGTTAGAACTCTCCACATGCCATACCTAAATTATAATAATTCAAGAAAATATCAATAACCTCTAATAAACAAAATGTGTTCGTGACATACAGATGCCCACGACACATAAGAACCATGTCTATGTCCTACATTTTGACCCTGCCCCATCCACAGTGGAAAGGTGAAGCCAGTGAAATGTATGCAGCCTGTAGGTGAACTTGTAGTCAAAGTTTAGCAACAATTACTGTATAACCGTAAGCTATACGTAAACTTAACATATTTCACTTTTCACGAAAGCAGAACAGAATTATGGACTGACAGAGAGAAAAATGTGTGAATCAAATGCTAGATTCTCCGACGGACTATTCACACAGAGGGCATGATAAGGTCAAATTACATCAAAAGCAAACAAAAGAGACGTTATTACCTGATTACAGTGCTGTTTTTGTTCTGCCCTCCACAATTGTCCATTTGTAGAATGACGTCCTTTTCGCCATATCCCCAATGTTCAAAAAAGTGATGAAGTAAACTGACTACAGCATTTGGTCCCTTCCCAACATCCTCAGCTTCATCTATAAGGTAGAAAGTCTGTACTCCTGCAATAATATTACACATAGTAAATTTACACAAAAACATGAATCAGTCTATCAACATATTTATCTATTGTTTATTTTTTTTTATTTTTTATTTATTGTATATCTATATGTATATATACTTATCAAATTTATGTTCAAATATTTTCTGAATGTTTATTGATTTGCTACATGTAATATTTAATTCCCTACAGTCTTTGAAAAGTTTGTACAATCCAATGGATTTATAATGGTTGTACATGATTTAGGAGGAATTTGAGTGAGAATATTGACATTTTAATTGTTTACCTGCTCCTTCTGCACATATACCAATGCACTGGCACGTCCTCGGTGTTTTAAAGAAGAGGGGTCCAACTTCCTGGGCGTGGTGTGGATAGTCCACCTGCTGGGCGTGGTGTGGAAGCTGTACATCAGGGTGGCATCCAGACTGCAAGCTGGCCTTCCTATTATTGAAATATTTATTGACGTCATATTGGCAAACATAAATGTACATAAAGATAACAAGCAATAATCATTATTGTCAATAAATTAATATACATACTAGTATACACAAAGGTTATTCAAACCCTGAATAGTAATGTTACTCATCATCAATTCATTACTGAAAGAATTTTATAGAAAATTGTGTACATGAAAATCAAATACAAAAATAATTAATCCTTCATAATCAGATCTCGTAAGTTACCAACCTCTTTCAGTTTGATTAGAAGAAAGTAATGAATAAAGGTCCTTTGACTGCATACATTGTAATCTGTAATACTCTCTCTCTGTTGATTTGCTTTGTCAAGATGCTCAGTGTATTCCTGTAAGATGTCTTTTTTCTCTTCTTCTGTAAGAGTTCCTGTATTGCTGATGTTGTGAACATATCTCTGGCATTCTGGACAAAGACCTATAAGATATGGGGACATTCTTCTAGCCATATTTTCTTGAACTCTGACACCTGACACACTTATTTGTCTGTAACCTTGGACTTCAGTAGATTTATTATACAAATCAGATATGTCAGCTTTAGTTTTGTCAGAAGGGAGGAGCAGCAGTACCCTGTTATCTTGTGGAGTGTGATTTGGATGTCTTCCTGGCAGTAGGAGGCCATTTTTAAGAGTGTATTCTTCCAGAAACTGACATACAGAATTACCATGTGTCCTGGGTTTCAATCCTTCTTTATCCAATGATAATGCTATACTATTTAACTTAAATTTACCAATGCCATGGCAAAACAGAGATGTCTCTCTAAATACATGTTTCTTGCTCATAGACTGCGGCCAGTATGTATTAGATTTTCTTTGTACAGCTAATTGTACCTTAACAATCAAATCTAATTCATCATTTGTCATTTCTTGACACTGTTGTCTGTATTCTAGCATTTGATCAAAATCCGATTTCGCGCTACAAGGGGAGCCGTATAGTTTGCTACATTTACACGTATTCTGTCTAAAATCTTCCACAAAACCAGTTTCGTGTAAATCCACTGACCTCTGTTGGATAGGGATGTCACAAACTGAGCTGCGATCATCGTCATGTACACCGCTAATTCCATCTTGGTAGGCTATTTCTTTATCACTGCCGCTATCGTCTTCGGACGATGTCCAAGGAGCGAACTGATTTTGATATGAAAAGTAAAGGTTATTTACTGACGCAATTTCTTCAACAAACTGTTCACCCTGGTTGCATGTAATTTCATCCGGCACTTCGCTGATGTTACTTGACTGGTTATCCATCGTTATTAAGTAATTAGTCGATAATAATAACAAAGTATTCAATTTAGACGTCTGCGCGCCCACTACTGTCATTCGATACACTTTCACTTTCGTTTTTCTATTACGCGCGGACAATAACTCGTACAGACAAACCGGGTTTTTTTCTAATAATTGTGACAAGAAAACTATCGAATGTTTTTCTTGTATATTGTCTACAATTTGTGTTTACAGTTATTCAGAAATTAATACGAATTCCAGTTCAGGAATATCCTTCCCTCAAAGAGAAAGCCAGTATAAATGCACGGGAAATTAATGAAAACATATTTTCGTAGCGGGTTTACACATTGCAATCCACTCATAAAATCTACAGAAAGTTTACAAGTATAATCATATTTTATGAGTCAAAGCCTACTTTTAACTGTTCAACTTTACAATAAATTAGTTTTCATATATCCAGAATCCCTACGAAGACGAATAATAGTAAATGCGTACAATACAATTGAAGTACAAATAACATGTGGTAAGCGACGAAGGCGTCGAAGATCAGACGTTAACTTTAGCGCCGTTTTTTCATTATGACGGCAATTAACTGAGGTCTTCACCAATCATTATATCCGGAATTAACTATATTCTCTGGTGTGGTTACATTGATTACACATATTCAGTAACTATCACTTCCTCAAATGAATCTAAATTTCTTCCATACTTTTTTTCTTTCTGATTCAAGGACTTATTTCAATAGCAGAAATTATAGAAAAAAAATAGCAAAGAAAGAATGACATGCATATAGAATATGATAATAGTCAAATAAACTCAGGAAACATTACAAAAATATTTGATGATACCGACTTAGGACAGTCAATATAGTAACAAACGTCACCAATTGGTGTGATTGACAGGTTTACGGGCGCTCACATTCCCGCTCATCGCAAATGCAACACCATCAAAGGATACATAGAGTTCATAAATAATCAAAAGGTTCTCAAGTTGAGAGGTCATAAAAATTTCCGAACGAAAAGTTTTGCAGAATTATATGCTAGTATCGCCAACTATACCTTAGGCGACATCAACATAAGTAAATCGTGCTTTGCCCGTCTATTAGCGAGCTCAGATCATTGATCTGTAGAAGTACCGACTAACTGTCTGGGGGAACGAGGCTGAGGACATTATCTTGTCTAAAAACGTTTGGTCCCCACCGCCCTGTTAGTCTGCGTGCAAAAGTAAACGTCTGTATAAGGCTGTAGAGGAGCCCAATACAAAACCATTTGTCTTTGGGATGATCTCGGGAACTTACTGCAAATGTCGAAGGCGTTGAATTATTTTAGAACCCGCCTATATAAAATGCTCGGAACCTTTAACCCTCCTTAGATTGCTTTCGAGATCACCGTAGAAACTGGGATGAGAAATTCCACTAAGTCCGAATAAGATCTGCAAAACTAACAATAAATTTTTGTCGAAGTTTCTGATATTTATAAAACTGAGTCAGAAGTGTAAATGTGATTTGATTCTCTTCAAATCCAAAACGTAAGTGCAGACTCTAGCAAACGGAAGCAATTGACGGATATAAATACCATATATTGGGAGTCTAGGTACATCTCAGTAAGGTAAATTAACAATAGGAAATCTAAAGTTGTCAGGTAGATAAGATCTTATTGGAGGACTAAATTGCCAACAATGTTGTAATTTGCAGACCATCCTCCTACATGTAATTCATTATGACCAACCTGTACCCCTAAAAGACAACCATTTAAAATTTGGATAAATAAATTCCTATAAAAAGATCAAAAACAGAAATTTAATACGAGAATAAACATACAAAGCATGAAAAACATATTAGCTTAATAAATATAAGATTATACATGCGCGTATTAATTTACTGAACGATATATCTACGAGGAATGAACCTCTTCTATTTGGATAGCCAATTCCGACAAAATTGTCAAAAATCTCAAAAAATTCATAGAAAAATGAATATGAACTGAAAATGTATAAGTAAGTTTTGTTTTTTCACTTGTAAATAGTAGAAGTATTGTGTTCTTCGTTAAATATTGCAATTGATAACAAAAACCCATTATCGTATTTGTTAGCTTTCGACATAAAACAATTACGTTACTGGGCCATTGACGTTCGCTTTATCATCGACAATTGTCACATTATACTCACTGAAAAATGTAACTATAGCGTTTTCTGAGATGTTGTTTATCCACTGCATCATTTTTTCTCCACATGTCACCCTAATGTACACAGAGTGATCTATCTATCAAACACAATCAAGGCCTTTATTCAAAACTTGACTTGATGTTCAATCTACTCTCCGGAAATTTAGGGAAAGGATGACACAAAACAGCAGAAATTTATGATCACTTCATCAATCAACTTTATCGCAGATCAAGTTACCATCAAGTTCATTCATTTATACTGCATACAAAGAAGTGTTTGCAGGGAGTGTTAAATTTATAATAATATGATATATAAATTCATATTATCATAAATAATATATGCTACTTGTCGAAAGCAGGAGTAAGTGTGAAAATGTTAACAATTTTGTTGAAACAAATTAAGAATAATGATGGCAAATATACATTGTATGTAGGGGCAGGTATGGTGTAGTGGTTAAGCGCTTGGCTTGCGGCGCCGACGATCTGGGTTCGATTCCCGGGTTGCGCCACTATGTTTAAGAGACTGGTAACCTCCTGCTTCCGTGTCGCGATATAACTGAAATACTGTTGAAAGTGACGTAAAACACCAATCAACCAACCAACCAACATTGTATGTATTTTGTGAAAATCAATATCTCAGTGTGTATTAAACTTAAATTTCTGTTAAAGTTAATTAAAACCTTATATTCCCTTATGTTGATTGATAAAAGCTTATAGCTATTTGACTAGATTTTTTAAATACATATATTTCAAACTATACAAATATTTATTGCTTCAAATGTTAATTGGTCCATTATAACAGGTAATGAATATAGGGATATAGTTCATGTAATATAATAATCTACAAGTTTTTAACATTGTTAGAAACATGATAACGTTAATTAAACATACCTTCAATTCATTATATACTGAAATCATAATCACTACACTCTCAAATCCTTGTCCATTCTGATACAATAATGCGGCAATTTGCAGCACAGCGACGGTTTATAAACGTCAGTACGAAACAAAATCCCATCAGGCCAAGGAATATGCAGTATGCTGTGAATGTACTCGCAGCCACAGCCAACATCAGCGGAAAAAACTTTTAAATAGGGGAAATAGAATATTTGTTTGCTTTTTCCTTGTTGATTATGTTAGCTGCCGACATACATGTATCTGTTTTACTCTAGAGGATAATGCTCTACATTGCAACAGTTATGTCCATTAACTTTTATACAGAAGTTTCCATTGTCGTTAGCTGAACTTCATTGCCTTTTTTCAGAATTATTTAAGAGATCATAAATATGAACCAATAATAAAAACAATCATGATTGTGTCATATTTGTGCTTTTGATAGGGTTATACTTTTGCTAGGGTTATACTTTGATTTTTCATATTTATTCTGGCTTTTCTGACTGTGAGATATATTTTCCATCAGTCTTACTGTTTGCTATTCTTTTGTTTTATTAAGATGTGAAAGCGATAGATATTTTACTGATATTGTTTTACCTTTATGTGTTGAGCTAGCATTCAGATGAAGAAATAATATACATGTATGTATGCATTATATGTAAAACATATAAGATATAAAACAAATTCATGAATAATTTATTATTCTTCCATGCATGAACTTACCATATACATCAATAGAAATTTTATAACTCATTCCATCATTTATGATACTTCTGTAGGTATCTTTTGTGTAAGCCCTTCATTTGAACCTATGCGGCCGTATTTCAATGGGGAGAATATGTTTCAAATTTAGTGTGATATTTTCAATGATTTATCAAAATGGCAAAATTAAAAAAAGGAACGTGTAATAACCTTTTTGAGAATATATATTTTTGAAAAGCGCCAGTCGAGACGGTCATTATGCATATAATTTCTCTATATTTGACAAAAGCTAAAAGGGGTCATGTCATGAAATATAACTGCGATGACCAAAGATTTTAATTACGTATAAATCATTAATTGCACGTGAAGTGTTGAAGTTTTGATACATTCACTTGTTGATATCATTTGATGATCAATCCCGTGCATTGTAAGATAAGTGTGTTTCCTGCGTTTCAGACACCGGAATTACAGGCTGGCAGCAATTGTTGCCTTGAATGGGAAATTTGACTTTGTGTTCCTGTCTCCTTCGTATTTTCATGCGTGTATATTTATGTATTTACCTCCTCGATTTGACAGGTTATTGCAGGACTTTTGCGACGGGTGTTGCATGCAACCAGGGGACGCTTACTCCTCCCGGGCACCTGGTCTCACCTCGATTTTATTGGGGTTCGCATTTGTCTGAATATAACACAAAGCATGATATTGTCCCCTTTATTCCAGGACTATGAGATATGGTTTAGCCTTCGGTACTTCTTTGTTTTCTTACTTAAATGAGCATGTATAATAACGATTTATTGAAAATATCGAAAGTAGTTGGCGCCATGTTAATCTGACGCAGATAATGATGTACCGTCACAACTTATGTAATTTTCTGAAATTAAATGTAAGCCTTTCCTAGCGTCTCCTGCTTGGCTAGTCGTGCATGTATAAAAGTATAGTACTCACGGACACCTGGTCTCAACTCTGAATTTCAGGGGTCCGTGATTATGCGCTGTGGTACATTGTTGTTCGTTCCATATTCACTCGACACCAGTTACTTTAGTATTTTGAATTAATGTCTTATTCCCTTTACAGTATGAAGCTCGTAGGAAAATTCCCCGCCGAGGGTCATAATGCCTTTTTCCTGACACCTTCTACACAGTTCACATTCATTTATATATACAGTGCTGAGTTACAGTTGTTTCTTCTATATGTAAGGGCATTTATGGTAGGTGTGGCTAGCCAATCAAGAGACATTTACTCCTCCTGGGCACCTGCTCTCGCCTCTGAATTTCAGGGGTCCGCGGAAGTCCGCTGTGATATATTGTTCTTAGTGCCATAGTCAGTTGACACCAGTTACTATCATAATTGGCATTCTGTACTGATTCGAAATATATACTTCGTATTTACTGGGACAAAAACTGTAAATTATTCTAAAACTGGGGATTATCTCCCTCATATATAATTCTCTTCTTGAATTGGTTCTTTGGTTCTGAATTTTTGGTCTGTTTAGAAATTAGTTTGTTTTCAAATATTTGTACTTTTGATTTCATTAGTTTCGGTTTTGGACATTACCGAGGAGACATTATGCTGTTGAAATGCTCATGTGATGCACAAATTAATATACATGTATGTATGTATCTCATTCAATCTATTTTATAATATATATAAAGTACATGTAGATATTGTTGCGGGTAATAGTCAATCGAGATTCATCCACCATAGTTACAAATAGTTTCAGTGATAATTAATGAATTGTAGATAAGAATTGTGTAAAAATGATAACAAATCACCATAGTTTATTCAAGTAGAAATGTTTCTAGCTTTATTTATATATTCTACAGTTTCAAATGTTAGTCGACATCTGCATTTAACCGAAAAAGTTGTGATTGTAGTAGACTTGAAGAGGCAGCTACAAGTAATCGAATATACAAGGATATTTCTATTATGCTAACTCAATAAAACCATTTCATATTTGCATAGCGATATGTGACGTGTCCCCAATAATTCCTAAATCACCCAATAATTTGTAGTAAGTTCATCGTATTGGACTTTATTCCCTGTGGCGTTTATTTTGATACTGAATATGGAGCTCCATGCACGTGTCGTATATCACGCAAAGTTTAAAATGTGAAGGTCAAGCCAACACAAAGATAGGACAATATCTGATTCAACAGTGAAAAAAACTAATTGGGTAGGTATGTATAGCAAAAAAAGTGAATATTTAACAAATATTAGATTAAGCAAATATAACTTCTTGGCCTTAACCCCTTAGTTGCATCGTGTCAACAACCTGTAGACACACACATATATGCAAAAAAGCAGCTGTCATTACTTAAATAACAGTAGTCTTCTGACTAAATCAACGCAAAAATATTCCCATTTCCTTTCTCACCTAAAATTCTGAGCACTTGATACTTTTAACTGGTCATACATATCAAACTTGATCTCAAATTTGACCTTTCCTTACAACATCGCAAAAAGGGGATCCATTACTCTCGCACCAAAGCCTTGAATTTAATCTTTCTTAAAATAAAGAGCAGCCGTATAACTAACATAAGGCAAAAAGAACTTAGATATCTTTGACCAAACCTTTAAAACCTTTGAATGTAAATCTACAATCTTGTAACGAGTGCTTCAACCTGAAAGGTTCATGTACTCTGCACCAAACCTTTATATAATCTTGTATTTTCACTTCTTATAAATGTGCATTACGGAAGCTTTTCAACATCACCATTGTTTTCACCTCATGTAAAATCTGAAATAATAATGCCTGAGCATATATTTGAACTGAGCAGAAACAAACGTGAAATCTGTGAATAAATAAAGCGGTGTGGGTATAATCCTGTGGTTTAGTCGTTATGCGATGAATAAAATCGATAATCTGGTTCCCAAGAAGGAGTAAGAATCTCCTTATTGGCTACCAACACCATATATGTTTATATTTACTGATTTCTACACCCTGAGAAAAAGAAAAACTATGTCATAAATTTTGCTATGAAATGTCTTAGATGAAAGTTAATTTAAACTGTACCAACAATGGTTCCTATAAAAACTATAATCGTAAATTCTTTATTCAGACCATTTAATTTACACATGTACGTGTAATTTTTAAAATTCCTCTAAAAGGCCTTTCTTTTTAGGAGATCGGGTACTCGTATTATTACCGAATATGCAAAACTGAAATAAAAACAAAATATCTAGCTAGCAATATAATTATAAAGTGCAAAAGGAGGGCATCTAATTCAGAATTGAATGTTTCTAGTGGTATGAAAAAATATTACAGAAATAACTCACTTTATATGGTGTTCTATTCCACGTAAGTCCATAGTAACCGGACTTGATTGCCATATGTTGCTATAATGGGCCGAAGAGTTAGCATAGCCACAAGCTGTAAAGAAATTAAAATATCCCACAGTTTACATACATACATGATAGTCAACTGCCTTTGGCACTGATTAATACATGCCGGTGAATTTGCGCACATTATTGTATATATAATATATTGACTTTAGCAACTTGTTCCGATGGATTCATTAGTAATTTTGTGCAGTTATCAGGCCAACATGTGCATGGATGCTGAATTATGTCGATCATGATGTTCAGGGAAAAGGCCTGAGTTATAATGTATGTCGAAGTACAGGTTGCCTTTCATATTTTTCATTTAACTGCGTTTGATATCCATACATTTATGTGTTTGCTTTGTTGATTTTTATGTGGTCGGGATCGGGTAGGAGGCTCGGTCAACAAATTGGGCGACTACTGTCACCTTGTACAGATGGGTGCAGTCCTAACATAACGTGCACGTTAACGCAAAAAGCGGTCACAAGGACTGCTTTAGCACACATGCTAG